>OW240917.1:30277294-30959794 GCA_933207985.1 Pelobates cultripes
TGGGGTGCTTATCTAAATTTGTTATTGTGCCAAGGTACTTGGTCCACAGAAGACAAAAACAGGTCAACAAATTACAGAGAATTGAAGGCAGTTCTTCACACCCTTCACTGATTCAGATCTTGGATAGAAAAGAATACAGTCAGACAACAACATAGTGGTCTCTTACATCAACAGACAAGGTGGCACCAGAGTGGAAAGTCTGTTTCGGCTATGCGCCGACATTATGTTCTGGGCTCAGGTTCACTTAGAAGACATCTCTGCGGTCCACATAAAGGGCATCAACCACATCATCGCTGAAGACCTCAGCAGAGATAAATGGGATCAGAAAGAGTGGTCTCTAAACCCAAGGATATTCGACATTCTAACAAAGAGATTTGGAATGCCCATCCCTTATAGCAAGAAGAGAGAACAACAAGGTTCCACATTTTTCCTCCCTGTTCAGGACAGATCATCCTCAATGGATAGACAGTCTATCACTCCAATGGGATTTCTCCATAGCGTACATCTTACACTTTCCTCCAATACAGCTGATCCCAAGATTTCTTCAAACGATAAGAACAGACAGGGCAGTGGTTCTAGCAATCATTCCGTACAGGCCAAGCAGGAGCTGGTTTTCAGACTTGAAGGAAATGGCTTTTAATAAACTTCTATCTTGTAGATACGTGTCCCAATTACAACCCATATTACATAGTTACATAGTTACATAGTTACATAGCTGAAAAGAGACTTGCGTCCATCAAGTTCAGCCTACCTCACATTTGTTTTTTGCTGTTGACCCAAAAGAAGGCAAAAAAACCCAGTTTGAAGCACAATTTTGCAACAAACTAGGAAAAAAATTCCTTCTTGACCCCAGAATGGCAGTCAGATTTATCCTTGGATCAAGCAGTTATTACCCTACATTGAAAGATTATATCCTTGAATATTCTGTTCTGTTCTTGCAAGTATGCATCTAGTAGCCGTTTGAACATCTGTATGGACTCTGATAAAACCACTTTCTCAGGCAGAGAATTCCACATCCTGATTGTTCTTACAGTAAAAAAACCTTTCCTTTGCCTTAGACGAAATCTTCTTTCTTCCAGTCTAAACTCATGGCCTCGTGTCCTATGTAAAGTTCCGGTTTGTGAATAGATTTCCACACAATGGTTTGTATTGGCCACGAATATATTTGTATAATGTTATCATATCCCCTCTCAGGCGACGTTTTTCTAAACTAAATAGGTTTAAATTTGTTAACCTTTCTTCATAGCCGATATGTTCCATTCCTTTTATTAATTTTGTAGCCCGCCTCTGCACTTTTTCTAGTGCCATAATATCCTTCTTTAGAACAGGTGCCCAAAATTGCACAGCATATTCAATATGGGGTCTTACCAGTGATTTATAAAGAGGCAAAATTATATTCTTGTCCCGAGAATGAATGCCCTTTTTCATGCATGACAATACCTTACTGGCCTTGGCCACTGCTGATTGACATTGCACATTGTTGCATAGTTTGTTGTCTATAACAATTCCCAAGTCCTTTTCATGTGTTGTTATCCCTAATTCGCTTCCATTAAGGGTATACGTTGCTTGTGTATTCTTTACGCCGAAGTGCATAACTTTGCATTTTTCAACATTAAATTTCATCTGCCATTTGAGTGCCCAGTCCCCCAGTCTATCTAAATCCCTCTGCAGCAAAGTAATATCTTGCTCACATTGTATTGTTTTACAAAGTTTGGTGTCATCTGCAAACACTGAAACATGACTTTCAATGCGGTCTTCAAGATCATTTATAAACATGTTAAATAGAAGGGGTCCCAGAACAGACCCCTGAGGGACACCACTTGCCACCTCTGTCCAGCTTGAAAATTTACCATCAATGACAACTCTTTGTACTCTGTTTTTAAGCCAATGTTCTACCCAAGAACAAGCATTTTCATCTAGACCGATTTCCTTGAGTTTGAACACTAATCTATTGTGTGGAACTGTATCAAATGCCTTGGCAAAATCCAAATAGATCACATCCACGGCAACACCCTGATCTATACTTCTACTTACTTCTTCGTAGAACGCAATCAAGTTAGTTTGATATGACCTGTGCTTCATAAAACCATGCTGATTTTTGCTGATAACCATGTTCTTCTCAAGGAATTCTTGAATATTATCCCTTAATAACCTTTCAAATATTTTACCAGCTACAGAAGTTAAGCTCACAGGTCTATAATTTCCAGGCAAGGATTTTGAACCCTTTTTGAATATAGGAACCACATCTGCCTTCCTCCAATCCTCCGGAACACTTCCTGAAAGAAAAGAATCTTGAAAGATTAAAAACAGAGGTTCACTTATTTCTGCACTTAGTTCCTTAAGTACACGTGGATGGATACCGTCAGGCCCTGGAGCTTTGTTTATATTAACTTTCTTTAGTTGCTGCAGCACCTTGTCTTGAGTTAACCAATTACAATTATTCTGCAAGTTTTTAGTAGCAATCATTTGCACATCTATTGCCATGGGTTCTTCCTTAATATATACGGAGGAGAAATAGTTATTTAAAATTCCTGCCTTTTCCTGGTCTTCATTAATTAACACCCCCGTTTCAGTTTTTAGTGTACCTACACTTTCATTTTGTTTTTTTTTAGAATTTATGTACTTAAAAATGCTTTGGGGTTGGTTTTGCTCTCTTCAGCTATCATTATTTCATTTTGAAGTTTAGCAAGTCTAATTGCCTTTTTGCATGCATTATTTGCATCCTTATATCTTTTATAAGATGCATCTGATTTGTCCGATTTAAATGCTTTAAATGCCCTTTTCTTATTTTTAATCTCTTGTTTTACTTCTCTACTAAGCCATTGGTTTTAATTTGTTTCTTTTATATTTATTTCCCAATGGTACATACTGAGAAATGTACCTTTGTAATATTTGTTGGAAGATGATCCATTTATCCTCAGTGTTCTTTTCACTAAAGAGTTTATGCCAGTCAATATATTGTAAAGCTTCCCTTAACTTATTGAAATTAGCCTTTTTAAAATTATATGTTTTAGTATTCCCTATGTGCTTTTGTTTTTTTGAGTTTATTTCAAAGGACACTATATTGTGATCACTATTTCCCAAGTGCTCACCTACTTGAATGTTGGTCAAAAGATCAACGTTGTTTGTTAAAACCAGGTCCAGACAAGCATCCATTCTAGTTGGTGCTTGCACAAGTTGTGACATGAAGGTGTCATTTAACAAGTTTAAAAACCTAATTCCCTTTGCTGAGGCACTAGTCCCTCTGTCCCAATTTATATCCGGGTAATTAAAATCTCCAATAATTAAAGTGTTACCCAGATTTGCAGCTTTCTCAATTTGCTCAAACAGCTGTTGTTCCTCGTCAATATTAACATTAGGTGGTTTATAACATATCCCAACCAATAGTTGGTTTCCCTTCTTTTCCCCCAAGCAGATATTTACCCATAAAGCTTCCACATTATCCTCCTCGCATTCCATTTGCTTAACATTTGGCTTTAAATCATGTTTGACATACAAACATACCCCACCACCCTTCTTGTTTTTCCTATCCTTCCTAAATAACGTGTACCCATTTAAGTTAGCTGCCCAGTCATGTGTCTCATCCCACCATGTTTCAGTTATGCCTATTATATCATATTGTTTAGTGTATGCTAATGCCTCTAGTTCCCCCATTTTGTTATTTAGGCTCCTTGCATTAGTAAGCATACATTTAATATTATGCATCACTTGTATATTTTGTGAATTTTCAACATTACACAGCTTCTCTGTTCTGAGCTTGCCCCTCCCCCCGTTTCCACCCCCCTTATACTGTGCTAAAGCCCATCTCCTTTCTGTCCTATCTCCATTTTGTAGATTGCTATGACCCTCCCCCCCTACTACTAGTTTAAAATCTCCTCCAACCTTCTAGCCATCCTATCCCCCAGCACTGCAGACCCTCTCCCGTTTAGGTGCAATCCATCACCACTATAAAGGTTGTACCCAATCGCAAAGTCGGCCCAGTGCTCTAAAAACCCCAAACCCTCCTTCCTGCACCAAGACTTAAGCCACGCATTGACCTCTCTAATCTCCCGCTGCCTTTCCACTGTAGCGCGTGGCACAGGTAATATCTCAGAGAATACCACCTTGGAGGTCCTTTTCTTAAGTTTGCTACCTAATTCCCTGAAATCATTCTTTAGGACCTTCCATCTTCCTCTTACTTTGTCATTGGTACCAACATGGACCATGACCGCTGGGTCATCCCCAGCCCCTCCCAATAATCCATCCACTCTGTCAGCAACATGCCGGACCCGAGCACCCGGGAGACAGCAAACTGTCCGGTTGAGCCGATCAGAGCGGCAGATTGCCCTATCTGCTCTCCTAATGATAGAGTCCCCTACCACCACAACCTGTCTTGCCTTCCTTACATTTTGATCCCCACCCGTACTAGGGGGGCTGTTAGCTCGGCTGTTAGAAGTAACAGCTTCCTCTAATACAGCTATTAAGAAAAAAAAGAATTTACTGTGGTTTTTATTTTTAGGTGGAATATCTATTTTAGATCCTGGATTTCTGAAATTGGTATTCATGCCAGATTACTTAATATAAAACTTTGCTTCTTGATTAACAATGTGATCTGGTGCACTCACTTCATGTCTCCCTGTTGTATTACACAAGTTATTTTTCAGTTCAGGCAACACAACTTCCATAAAACTTACTGTCAGTGCCATATATTTATAAATATGGAATTATTAATAGGGTCACTCCTTCATATTACAAATCAATGAAACCTAGCTTTCTTCATTAATCTTCCTCATAGCAGTGTTCTGTATTCCAGCCGTACATCAATCTCCTCTATATTCATGCATTATATTATCCAGTTTAATTGTTGTTGTACTGAAAAATCAATAGCAATTATGTTTTTAAAAATGAATAATTGACTGCCAAGAACGTTCTTGACACAATATATTCTATTTCTCTAGAGCACCTTACGAGGTTTTTTTAATAAACTTTCCTAAGCAGGTTAAGAAGCTGACGTTTTTGGGGGTGTTCTTTGATAGTTTGCAAAAAAACAATCCAATTCTGGTGGCTTGTCTGTAGGGCAGGTAGGGTTTCCCCCTTACTCCCGAGAAATTGGAAATTAATCAAATGTATTTCCATTTATGCATTTATTTCCATTCCAACAACTACTAATAAGTGTGTGTTAGAAAAAAACATGTGTATGTCATGATTATATCTGCAGTTTCTTTTCTCCTCTATATTGATGGCTGAAAATGCTGCTGGTTTTGAACATGGCATGACATCTCATGGGGTTAATGGGTATACATAATGGGTATCAACAAGCCAGGAGGGCAGAACCCACCATCTTTAACTTCATTTGCCACCCCTGTCCAAAACATGTATAATTAATTTGAAGAATGAAGGATACAGTGCATGTAAATACCATATTATTTAAAAAATAATCATTACTAATTCATTATTAAAATTGATGCTAATAAAAACTCAACATTTTTTTACGTCATAACAAAACTGTAAGTTGGATGAGAAAAAAAATTTAAAAAAGTTAAAGTGAAATTATGACTTAATGTGTTTCGTGCTAGAGAGATTAATCTAAGGCATGACATTTGAATTGCCACAAAATACCATTTAAATACCATGCATCAGTGCCCAAGAAGTTCTAATGCTCTGAGATACATGTTGCTGGTGGCAATATCACTGACTGCCCATTAAATCCCACTAAAGCCCACTAAAATCCCAGTCCAAAATGCTTAGTCTGTATTGCAGCCCAGCACCCTGACATGATGGCTCTGGATCACTAGATCCAATATATGATCCTGAACTTCTGTCAATGAGTCTGTGACTCTTCGTTATCCACCAATGCAGTCAGTGGGAACACCTGGATCTCTGTCATGACAGTGACAGGCAACATACCTCTTCTGGATCCAGTCTACTAAAAAGGATATATAAAACCAGAGGTGGAGAGGGGAGACCATTTTGAAAATGGGTCATCTAAGGTAGGTTTGACTAGTAGTTATGGTTGATTAGCTTCAGAAGAAGGTCAGTCTAATGAGCCACTGGAAAGAGAGTAGTGATCTATAAACGATAGGTGTGAAGAGAATGGAAGAGAAGGAGAAGCGGTTAAAGAGAAGGAGTGGAAGCAGAGTGAGAGTATATGTGTGATGCATCCTGTTTATGTATAGTAAGTTGTCTGTCTTCATATATCATTCTTGTAAAAGTACATGTGCTAGTTTATTGTAAAAGTGCTAAAGCAGGAGGGCATGACTTGATTTTGGTGGAGGAGACTAAGGAATAATGTCAGAAAAGAGTTCTGTATAGGCCAGAGCCAGATTGAGGTTGTGTGTGTGTGGAAGAGGTGTTGTGTGTGTGTGTGTGTAGAAAAGGCTGAGAGCTGTATTTTGGGGGGAAGGTACAGGATTAATCTAAATGTAGTATATGGTGGCTATATTTTGTGTGTGGGGGAGTCTAATTGCTTTGCCCTCCTTCTGCTTATATTTCCCTGGTGGTTCTTTGCGGTACTGTTGTGGACTAAACCAATAGCCGGTGATATCCTTTGCTAACTTTATTAAATTAGCACTCAAAGTACTGTAACCACTGCAGCATGGTATGGTGACTGGGGTGCCTTGGCATCTTTGATTGTAAAGTATTCAAACAGTATTGACTATTTACATTGGGAAGTGTGAAAGGACCCTCACGGCACTATAATTCACTACAGTGTTCTATAGTGGTTATGGTGCTTGGAGTTTTCGTTTAACTGAGTGTGAAGATCAAATGCATATGTATTTTATATTTTTTGCTGATTTCTACTTATGCCTGTATCTGCAGGTGAACAAAATACATTATTTATGTATGTACATTATTTATGTATTTATGTTTGATTGAACATTAATAATAATCAACTTCAGAATATATGTTGAATTGTATACATGGTGGAGTGAATTATAATTAGAAAAACAAAGCTGGTCAGCGTAGAACAATCAATGCTAAATTTATAAACTATCCATAGTTCTTTTGCCAGGAATCCACAGAGTTGTTTCAGTAGTACGTGTGTTTCATCACAAACACAAATTCAGCAATTCTGTGGTGCAGAGTACTAATCTCTTCATTAGAGAGCCTTCCGAGCCCCGTTTGTCAAGGGACGAGCTCAGTCGTGCTATGATAGTAAAGTGAAATTTGCTATTGATTTAACAACGCATCAGCTGTTAGATGGAGCACACGTTTGACCTATGCTATCAAGCTATGACCACATTAAGAGTGTATTGGGTCGTAAAACCCTATTTGTATACACAGTAAATGCAGTTAGCAATGCTCAGAAGCAACATGAGCCTTGAATGTGTATTGGAGTTATGGTTAATTGGATTGCCATTTAAGCAACACATCTGTTTTCCTTTCAAATATCAAATATTTGCATATTGAAGGATGCTGTAAAAATGTCAACAAGGAGAATATGGCATGTGTTTCTGTCTCATTCAGAAAAAAAACAACCTCCATGCTTTACGTTTTAGACTAAAAGTAGGTCTTGCCAACATGTGGTGCATGATGGAATGGTGATAATTTAAATATCTCTGCCAGGTGCCCTCAGTCATGAATGTGCATAAACTTCATGCCAATTTAGTAGTAGCAAGTGTAGCATAGAATGTAGCATAGAACTTAAGAAGTGATTTCTCGTTGTCACTACTTGATCGGGTTCCTATACTTATAGTCCTATAGGTTAAAAGCAGAAACGAACTCCTGCTCTCAAAATACCAAGTTACGATTGTATTTGTACGGCAGAACCTGTTCATCTGTCTTCTTCTATGTACGTGAAATGCACCTTTAAAGTGTACCCCTTTATAGGGATTTTATTTCATCTATACCTTATAGCATCCCAAAAAAAAAAACAATACATAGTGTTAATGTTATTTCTAATTTTTGTTTTTCTTCAGACTTTGTTGCAGGTATAGAATGCACATATGCAGAACATGTGGCTCTGTGCGTACACATTCCAAGCATGCAGTTACACCTCAGGGCCACCATCTACATAGTTTATTGATGACTATTCCCCTTTAATGACCGCCACACTGTCCTTTCCACATAGACCCCACACTTTTACCTGAAACATCACTTTTATGAAACTAAACTCAGAGACTCCAGATTAAGTCTCACTGTGTATCTCTAACAAACTAAATATATTTAAAGGCTCACTCTAAGCATCATAACAAGTTGAGCATAGAGCAGCGGTGTAGAACTACCGCAATTCCTAAATTTCCGCTGAAACTCCCATCCTGCCTGTGTCCATTGTATTCAAGCTGTGTGTCACCTGTCAATCACTGCACACAGCCTAGCTCACTAAACATAACCTGGGTGTGTGTAAACAAATAAAAGTTACGGTATGGCTTCTATGAGTTTACAGAGATCCTGGATGATAATCCCATAAACTCCTGTTGGATGAGGTCAAGTGAGATAGGGCTCTGTCTGCGTTTCACACTTGCAGTGGAGGTCAGAATTTTGAAAAGTAAATAATTCGTATTTCCAATGTACCCCATTCCTGTAAAACTCCATTCCTCACTCTCCCTCGTCATTATCTATTTGAAGCTGTGAAATTCATGGCAAATCCAACCTCATTTGGCCTAATTCATAAAACAAATAATTTAAATTATTTGTGCAAGGATATAGAAACAGCTGATGGCTTGGCCTATGTTAACTGAGGCTTTACTCATTTTTTTATTTATTTTACAGAGTTATTGCAGCACTTTTATTAACACAATGCCCAGCGGTAACAAAAAAGTAAGCGATGGACAAAAAGGGAGGTCATCTACATTAGCTACAGAGGCCAGTTCTGCAGCTAGTGAAAGATTGTCTTTATAGAATAAGAAATATTTGTGCCGATTTTAGTAAATTACAACAATTACGTAAATGCTTTAAAAAATTATTTAGAGTTTAATAATGTAAATGACTATATACAATAAGGAAACTTTTCTTCGTAATACCTATACAATACCATGCAAAACACTGGACAGCTAATGACTAATTGTCTTGGTTTTTATGTGTCCCATGGCAAGCTTCTAGGTGTTATCAACTCAGACAAAATAGCGTGCTAAGCTCCAATCCAAAAATAAGACCGGCACTGAAAATCTTCTAAATGCCAATGCACTGCCAAATTTAGTAAAAGTAATTTACTGTCAAGGTAAGTTCATTTAGAAGTTTATTAAGGGAATACAAGTTTCCCTTTCTGATTTGAGAAGCCGTGCCAGTGCCAGTGAAAGCGTTCTTTAGTTTCATTGATGCTGCCAAAAAGTATTTGGCACTTTCAATGCAGATTTGTATTTCCACTATTTATTTAGTAGAAAAATCAAAACTGCAAGATACAAACCACTTGTAATTATTCTTACTGTTCCCGCTGAACCATAGCTAATAAACTACTGCTGGGTATTGATATGTAAGGCTGTAGCGCTGCCTAAATAAATATATACACTGAAATCAAGCTTATTCTGTTTGCTTTTTGCTAAATATAAATTTCACAAAATAAATACTAAATGCTCGTGTTCATATATTTTCTTCTTACCAGATGTTTTAGAATTCATGGAAATTGATAAGAAAATAAAATATCTATTCAGTGTCTTCTCTACTTATTTATATGTCGGATGACAGGCCTGTGTGTAAATACTGTAGAGGAAAGTAGTATAACATTATTTTAACCCCCATTACAAATTGAAACAAGCCACTACCATAAACGTTAACAATGGACCTGTCTCCCGGTGGAAGTGGTTACATATTAACTGTAAAGGTTATGTAGCTCAATGTTGAGTTAAATACCCAATTCAAAGGGGCAGTCTAAGCAACTTAACCACTTCAATTCTGTCTAGCGGTAAATTCCAAGACTCTCTGGGCAATGTGTCATGGTTCTTTCAGTCTTTCGCAGGCATTCCGATTGGATGAACTAGCCGTTGGTAATGTGGAATGTTAAATTCTGCAATATCAATGCAGAAAAGATGGGGCCAGTTGCTTAGCATGTCCCTCTAAAGAAAACATTTCCATGTGTGCTATAAAATAGAGGCTGGTTGGAAACAGACCTAGTGAACTCATATTCATTCTTAGTCCGCGCAGAAGAAAAGGAGTGCCCTGTAAATCTTCACCGAATATGTTTTCAATAGGCCACATAGAGAATGCATTAAACATATAGACAAAATAAAAATGTGTGTAGACTCACTGAGCCCTAAACACCAGGCACTTTACAATAATGAAAAAGTGCTTTTGGTGCTAAGACTGTCCGTTTACTAAATAACTTGCATTACAACTTATGTAAAGACTTTAGTCAACTCCCTATCTCTGGCTTGAGGTGACTTAACATAGGAGTGGCAAGGTGCTGTTGGCACCCACGTAAACGTATTCAAATAGGTGGTGAAGAATTGCACGCCTCCCCCTAATACTTTCTCTGTAGTTCGCTTAAAGATAATAAAAGAGTCAGGAAGTCCATATTCCGTGTCCAGTAAAATATATACATATATTGGTATTCCCATGTGGTATATTATACACCCCACCTTTACACGTGGCATGAGGGAATGGGAAGGTGCATTGTACACCCTCATCCTGGTTAATAGAAGTCATCTGCTCAATGACTTTGTCTGATCCTCCAACCCTTTGGAGGTGCAAGAGCCACAATTAATGCTTTCTGTACTTCAAATTGAGATTGTGGGATTCCATTTTCTTTTTCATCTTTATTTAGCAACTATGAACATACTTAGATTGAAGAACTTGAGTTTGGAATCAGTCATAATCCAAAGAAGGTGACTTAAAAAAAGACTAATTTATTTTTAAAACTTAGTTGATGTTTCTCCGATACACCTGATAGTGAATATTTTGTAAAAAAATAAGTTTTAGAAATGGTAAGATCGGGAATTTACACTAAAATATAAAACCAATAAGGTTTGTAAGCATATGGGAAAGTAAGGCCCACAAGTCTTGCATTAAAAATATATTTAATGAATTAAATGTGATTTAGTCACCATTCAAAATTGTTCAGCCGCTTATTTAATAATATGGAGTTTGTACGGAGTTGGTAAAGTGATAATAATATGTCATTGTCTATGCATTAATACCCTGGATATTTACATGTTTTACATTGACTGAGACCCACTAAATTGGTGGAGCGCATACTAAAACAATGACATTGTCAATAGAAGATTTTAAATTTACCCAAGATGCATTGAGGAAGGGCTTATTGCCCGAAACGAATGCTGGACTTTTTTTGTTCTTCAATAAATGAGGTAGCACTTGTTGCACAATTGACTGGAGCATATACCTTTTTCTTTTTAGGTTCATGTGTACTCGCTGCAGGAGCCAGTACCTCTGGGACTGTTTTAAGTTTTGCATTGTTTAAAATGACTTGTTGGTACCTGGGTAGCGTTAGCATCTGTTAAGTATGTGATTTCATACTGAGCTATGAAAGAAGGGGAATAGATTCACTAAATAGTAAATTGTAGCAAATTGAAAATCAAATTCCAGAATTTCTGCAAAAATGATCTGATATTGCCAGGAAACAAGTGCATGTGTTTTATGAATCAAGGGATGTTATCATGCATGGATTATGTGTTGAAAGATCACAATGCAACTACTTCCATTAATTCCATGAAGGAAGAGTAAATGGGATCATAAGAGGGTAAAGATAATGTTAAAAGAGAAAATCAGGAACAGAGCATATAAGGAGGGAAGGCAGAGAGTGTCCCATGGGGGAAGGGAGACATTATTGTTCATGTTGCAGAAGTCTCAAAAACCATATTCTACATGAATGCTAAGAAAACTATTTGTGTCCTGAGATTTCTATGCAGAAATAAATTAAGCACAGTATGGTTTCTGACCCATAGAGCTACTAATTTAACGCTCCATTTAAATTTGAGCACATCAAAGTATAACATACATGATTTTTTTTTTTTAATGTAATTCGAATAGAAACAATTTTAATACATTGTCTATCATTATTTATATTGACTTTTTTTGGAACATGAGTTATAGAATTAACCCTTCATTGCCAACCCAATAAATACATGTAGGCTTGATTTCATCTGGCAAAGCACTAAACCATTAAAATCCTACTTGCCTTGATTCAGCACTGTTCTTCACTGGATTGATGATTCGGAAATTAATTTCTCCCCCTGCTTTCAGTTAACGAAGTGAGGAGTCATCAAGGGGAAAGAAAAATGGGAGAACATGGACTAGAGCTTCTATGTATGCAATTACCCTGCAGAGTTTACATGGCTGGTTTTAGCCAGGCCTCTGAAATTAAGAGACACTATAGGCACCAAAACAACTTTAGCTTAATTGGGTGGTTTTGGTGTAAAAATTAATTTGTTTTAGGTAAGTAGGTGGTTTTAAGGTAAGATTAGGTAATTAGGTGGTTTTCGTGTAAAGATGGCCCTGCAATATCACTACTCAATTCTCTACCATTTAAGAATGAAATCACAATGTTTTTACAGCCCTAGTCACACCTCCTTGCGTGTTACTTACATAGCTTTCCAAAACACTTCCTGTAAAGAGATTTCATGTTTAAACTTCCTTATTGCAAGTTCTGTTTAACTTAGAACTGATTATCTCCTGCTTTAAACGTCATCTAGATACTGCAGAAGCCTTCAGAGTGTGCTTAAAGTTCAATTTACAGAGCAGGAGAAAAAAAATCTCTAAAGCAAGTTAACATTATGCAGACTGTGTGAGTCATAGCCTGGGGAGGTGTGGCTAGGCCTGCATGAACAGTAACAAAAGTGATTTAACTCCTAAATGCCAGAGAATTGAGAAGTTAGAAAGCGGGGGAATAATCTACACATAAAAACTGCTTCATTAAGTTGTTTGGATGTTTGATGTTGTTTTGGTGACTTTAGTGTCCCTTTAATACATATAACGCACATTTACATTTGTGTATATATATACAGGGAAAAGGTTTACATGTTGGAGGCATTGTAGTGTATTTTTGTATTTTATTTTTGTATTTTATAGAATTATCGTGTAAAACATAAGTTTTTGTTTCTCTAATAGTTTTCATCTCCTTTTGGATACTGGAAGCTAAGGATAGCGTATAATCATCGATATCCTGAAGATTCTTAAAGAATGCAAGATTTTCCAGTAACACAGTGCCCCGGGCACAGATTCTAGATTTTAACACTGTAAGAATTCAGTGTCGCTTGTATACTTGGATTACCGAATCAGAGTATGAATATACAAATTATATTTGTAGTGTTTCCAGAGAGCCATGAAGCTGAAAAGAAAGCATTAACGAGTTGTCATTAGTGCCTACATTTTATCTGATTTAGGTTTGGATGATTGTAAATATTTTGTCAGGCTCATTAATATTTCACACTGTTCTACATTCCTTCCCACAATAGTTTAAATTGAGACTTTCAGATACAATTCATGCATTCACTACACAGCCCAGAATTAATGTTGTGTGTTTGAGAGATTGTAACAAGAAACTTTCTTCCAGAAGGAGTTATCAACATCTTTTACTTTTATTATTATCATTAGCATGTATGCAGGTCGGTGCAAGGATTTCTGCCGTCCTAGGCAAAGATCCATGTGCCGCCCCTTCATGTCACTCACTCACTGACAGACTCACACACTGACACACATACACTCACTCACTGACACACACACACACACAGACTCACTGACAGACATACACTCTCTCACTGAAAGACACACACACACATACACTCACACAGACACTAACTGACAGACACACACTCACTCACTGACACACACACACTCACTGACATACACTCACTCAATGACAGACACACACTCACTCACTGACAGACACACACATGCGCTCACTGACATACACTCACTCAATTACATATACACACACACAGACATTCACTGACAGACATACTCACTCACTGACAGACACACGCACAGCCACTCACTGACAGACATACACTCACTCACTGACAGACACACACACAGACACTCACTGTCTGACAAACACTCGCTGATAAACACACACACAGACACTCACTCACTATCTCACTGACAGACACACACAGACACTCACTCACTGGGGCAATCTCTTACTCCTCCCGCCCGCTGTTTAGTATGCTGAGGCCGGAATGACGTCACAGAGGGTGCGCGAGGGAGGAATGAGAGACTGCAAGAACAGCCTCCCTTGCCGCTTGCATTCTCCTGGTCACTGGCATTTGATGGCAGAGCAGGCACCTGTCATCAAGGTAAGGGCGCTGGGGGGGAGAGGGGTGTGGACGGCTCAAGACAGGGGGAGCCCACCAGGAAATATCAGTGGCATCGGCCCTGCATGTATATTGCGCTATCATAAGCTACAACAATTTACAATTATGAAAAGGGGATATTTGAAAGCCCTGCTCAAACAAGTTTAGAGTCTGAGGATTTAAGGTAGGCAGATATATATTGTTGGGTGCTTTGCCCTAGGACACTGTTCATGTATTGTCTTATTTCAACATGTTCATTGCATTATGGGGGATATTTTGTAGATTTATTAGATGACAGATGTGATGGACATTACTGTATGATTTATGGAAAGGTCACTCTAAACTTTAAACACTACAAATTTTAGCTTTCTAAACAAATGTAGTAGTTAATATGGTTTCCCCAATCACCATGACCACTTCAGTGATTTGAAGTGGTCATGGTGGTAGGAGTATATATGAGCAGTGTTTCTGCTTGAAACACTGCACATACTGAGATATTTGTAGTTGTGTGATGGGAGCTAGTCGCACCCCCCAATACAAGTGACATTGGAAGGTTGGCAATCTCAATTCCGTGCTAAAAACATTGATCATCCGTGTGCACTACTTGCTGCCGATAGGGAAAATCTTCCTATTGCAGGGAGAGCGACTGCAACTCAAACATTGCTATCGCTTCCCACACTGTGCTCCCTCAATTGCACATTGTGTTATCTTTGTTTTTTTTTGTGGTTTTTTTTGGGGGAGCAAAAATAGGGACCGTCCTTCCTAAACAGGGACACATGGGAGGTATGGACTAGCACTTTAAATTAAGTTATCTATGTCTTCCTCACTTCATTTGCAGAACTTGCAATCGTTGCATTCTGAGAAATGACATACAAATATTTCAAAGCGAGGCTCATTACGATTACAGACGTTTTTTACTTCATTACAAATGGCAGATCACAAAGATGATGTGAACCACTTTCTGGAATGACGCGAGCAATGATCCAATTTTCATTGAAGAATGTTATTTAATCTCTTTGATTCATATGGACACAGTACACTTGATCAATTTTAGTTATTTTTAATAAATACATAGTTTGCATTGCATATATTTGCCACAGTTTGAGAGTCCGTTCTCCTGCTTTTAATTCTGATTTTGTTTCCCCAGGTATAGCTCTGTAATGGTAACGCTTAGTCATTTGTTAGCTTTGCGTTTTTGGATTCCTTTTGGTGTTACAATAATAAGTTTCCTTTAACTATTTGCAAGCTGCTTACTCTGTCTCAGAATTCAGGCTCAGTGTTTGGTATCAAGTGACTGCTCTGCACAGATCAGTTGTAGCACATACCTGGTCTTTCTTGCAAGAGCTCCAAATGGAAACCTGTTCAGGTGTTAATGTATATTATAAAGTCATGCTTGACAATGTTATCTTCTATCACAATTAAAGGGACACTGCAACTGTGTCATCTCATTGAAGTGGTTATAGTGTCTGGAGCCCCCTGGCACTGTTTTAATATTAAACAAGAATATCCAGCAGCCCAACCATTCTATGCTGCGTGGACCAAGAAAAAAAGTATTAGCCTGAGCAGCAATGGGCAGCTGTGATTGGCTGAGAGTGCCAGGTGACTGCTTTCAGCCTATCAATGCTACCTATTGTTTGTATGAGTTGGTATGGCTAGAAGGAAATGTGTAATGTCTGCTTTAACCATACCTCCAGTGAGGGCTGGGCTATTGGTTGGCCAGGGACCCTTGATGAGTGTTCAAGTGCTCGAAAAATCACTTAAAACTTAATGGAAGGATAGCGCCAGGGGACTTGAGATGAAATGGTTATAGTTCCCCTGGCTACATTCCCACTAACACCACTAAAAATAATGTGTACCTCTTTGTTTTTATGAAATGTTGGGGAGTATATGATATTAACTGGTCTGAAAATCTCTGATTTATAAAATATACTATATACTGGCATGTTAAATCAAATTTGGTTGAAAAAAAATCTATTGGCAACATATTTTAAAGAGGCCATAACCAATGTAGCTTATTGACTCTTATTATTACATCCTAGGATAGACCGATAATGTAGACCAAATCTAAGCAGTTGGATAGTGGAAAACAGGGTACAGAGCCAATAAGCCCATAGCACCATAACCACTTTAATGTGTTTATGAGTCACTCTTTAATTGGTAATATGGACATTCTAAATAGCTTGATAATCCAAGGAGAAATTGATTCCGACTCTTCAGTCACAAAAAAGAATTGTTCATCTCTGCTACATGTTGAAAATTGCTTGGGGTTTTTAGCAGTTTCTGAATAAACTGTAGAGAACAGGATGTGTGAAACATCTCACTTGATTTGTTTTCTTTCAACCTGTATTAGAATGTAAATAACAAGTTGGTATAATGAAGCCACCTTAAGAATAAGATTAAAGGGATACTATAAGTGCAAGGAATACAAAGCTGTATTCCTGGCACTATAGCTCCTCCTGGTAAAAAGGATAGGGAGAGGAGGTTGCGCCAAAACAATATGCCTCTGATACGGGTAGGCAACACAGAAAGCTGATAAAGCAGAATGTGGTAAATCTATAAAACAGAATGAGGGAGATATGTATAATAAAAAGCTATTAATATTTATATAAAAATGTCCACTATAGATTCCAAAATATAGTGAAAGCAGTAGATAGATAGTGGAGGTTCGAAAAAACTGGCCTCCTTGCCCATAAACTGCAGCACCAGTCAGACACTCCTGTGGTGTCCTGGGTCCTAACCCCTGTTAGAACAGATATAAATGACGCTCTGCCTACTAGAATAAAGAATTCAGCTGGAAATAGTCACTAGATATAATGATAATTAGCAATTTACAAATTAACGAATACTTACCAAACAAGCCCCATATTGTAACCAAAAAGTGATGGTCAAAACGAAAAAAGTAACAGAAGCCAAATGACTAATCCTCCAATTACTCAGCTTAAAGTATTCCCTATTGCTCAGACTTCAGACTTTAATAATTGCGTCAATGTCTGTAGTAGGATTCTAGTATATATATATATAAATGAGTAAGAAGCGTCTAGACATTACAAATCTGGATAAATGTCTCTATATAGGTCGCTATAAGAGAATAGACTGAGATACTACCAACCCACACAATGTTACTATCTCCTTCTACTATATATTAAGAGATTTATTTGGACTAAGCATCGCTTTTTCCAGATCTCAGTCTATTCTCTTATAGTGACCTATATAGAGAAGTTTATCCAAATTTGTAATGTCTAGACGCTTCTTACTCATATATATACTAGGATCCTACTCCAGACATTGACATAAATAAAGGGTTAAAAAAAATCTTTATTGATTTACCTAATCCCAGCATGATGCTCCTCCCCCTACGACATGCTTATGCATTAGACCTCCCCATAGGAAAGCATAGGGAAAAATCTGATGCTGAATGTCCTACTTCAGAGCGTGAGGATGTCCAGCGTCCATTTGTAGACAGCCACTGGAGGCTGACTTAGTGCTGCAATTTAAACATTGCAGTTTCTCTGGAACTGCAATGTTTAACATTACTGGACGAAGTGCAAAAGGGACACTGTACTCCGACTTATAACCTAATAAATATGCAGCACATTCATCATATATTTAGAAAATGATTGGTTACTATCACAGGCATGCATATATTAATTTACAGTAGTATTTGTTTTAGCAAGACATGCATCATCGTTAGATTAATGTAATGTGCTAACCGCAGTATTGCACTATTAATCAAAATGCAATACAATTCTAAATAACAACTAAATATGCTGTGTAATTTAATTGCAAATATAGATTGCTAATTAAAATGCTTTGCTCTAGTACTTTAACAGGAATAACATAACATTTATGTAACAAACTGTGTAGCAGAACTTAATATACTACCATATTTCCAGAACATTATTACACTTGTTATAGTTTTTATAAAATACTGCAAGTACTACACTATAATGTGCTTTCTTTTTTTAGTATGCTAGTTTTTTTTTTTTTATTGTTTTTAGTGTGACTAATACTGTATATGATTCACCGTAGCACATGAATAGGCAAGCTTCGGCACTCCAGATGTGGTGTACTACATTTACCATAATGCTGGCAAAGCATCAGGGAAGATGTGGTCCACAACATCTGGAGTGCTGAAGCTAGTAGTCCGAAACATCTGGAGTGCTATCCTTGTTTTAGCCTAATTATTTAGTAGTTAAAAGTGAAAAGAATATGTCCAGTAGTAAATGCATTTTGGTTGTTGGTAGTTTTAATTTTTGTGAAAATACACATGCCTAACAGATACCCATGCCTAACAGATAACAGATACTAAGGGAAACTACCTATCCCCTGTTATTTAAGGAAATTGCAGCATTGTATGCCAACCAGGACATTTATGACCAACAAGTGTTATTGCTGGCCAATACAGCTCCTACTAGTGATTTCTGTCTCAGCCTTCACATATACAAAATAAGTTTTAAATAAAGTAATTACTGACCTGGAATCCAGCACTGAGAGAAGCTGCTAGTGCCATTTTCCACGCCTCTTTGTGACTCCAGATCCAATCACAGGCTTTTTATTTGCATATTCGCCAGCTCAGAGCACACATGCACACTCTGAGCTGGCGAGGGGATAGGGGAGTGGGGAGGCTGTTATTCACCGCTTGCTACTTAACTAAACATCCACTCTGTGTTTACTTCATTTTTTTCTAATGAACAACAGCCATTGAGTTGGGGTACATCAACTTATTGGATTGGAGGGATTCCTGCCTTTCTATAGATATGTTTCTATTTACAGTATTTATTTTATTGCAATTCTCATATTGGAATAGAGATCTACTTCTTTTAGAGAGTGAATACAGAGCTAAACATTGCTAGCTGTTCCCAAAATAATTATTTCTAAATAAATTATTTTCACTTTTTAGTTGATTTTATTTTTTTTATAAAAGCTCACAATATGAGTAAAGTCCATTATTAAATACTACTAACAATAATAATTTAAAAATAGCCTAAATGCAAATATAATAATAATGCAATGAAAGAAATTAAAATAAAATTGTAAAAAAAAAACCACATTATAAAATAAAAAGTGTAAAAAAACATAAATGATATAACTGAAAATGAAATTGTAACGCTGTATGATAATTAGCCTCTGTATCCAAGTGCCCTTAAAACTCTCTGAGAAAAGTGTTTCATGATTACATAACATAGTCTTTTTACTATGGGGAGGAAGTGGAAACCATTTTTTTTTCAACCAGACTTTTTCATCCAATAAAATTTAGCTGATCCATAAAACGAGTTGCAAGTTTCTGTCACATGTTTTATAAATGCCGAAAAATAGAAAAAAAAATTGAGTTTTATAGTTTTTGTTACATCTTATTTGCTAAAGTGCTTTTTAAATGTATTTAATTAAAATACATTGACATATTAAATAATTTCTCTTTAGCAATGATCCACGTTAATTTTTTTGCATGTTTATTACAGGTCTTGCATAAAGACAGTCTTTACATTCACTGTTCACTATTATGAACAGAAGTCAGTCCAATAAATACAGGAGCTGCTTCTGCCATCTAGTGGAAGAACTGCATGCTGCACTTGTGTACATTTTTAGCATCTAGGATGGATATTTAGCTGTCAGTCACCCAACCTTCCATAATCCACACCTTAGATTATTAGAATTTTTAGCTCATCAGATATTTCCCACTGCTTAGATCACGTTTACTTACCATGATAAGGTGTTATATAAAGATAAAATTGGTGATTTGTTATAATTCAAGCTAAATATATAAAGGTGCTGATAAAAAGTAATTCTGCTTAACCCCTTAAGGACCAAACTTCTGGAATAAAAGTGAATCATGACATGTCATGTGTCCTTAAGGGGTTAAGTAATTATTTGTTCATGTTGCAGCAGCCTTGTTAGAATTATATGATAATTAAACGTGAAACTCTCATCCTTTCTCATATATGGGTGACATTAAAACTATTTGTTAAAAATAAATTCTATGTTTAATGGAGTATGTATTTTTGAGGTGGGAATATGATTTTACTTCAATTAGATTTTAAACCTATACCAAGGTATTGCAAATGGGGTATGTTCAGTTTTTTTAGTAGCCACTTAGTCACAAACACTGGCCAAAGGTAGCATTCATAATTGTTTTTTGCATTTTTAACACACAAACAAATATAAATGCTAACTTTGACCAGTGTTTGAGACAAAGTGGCTACTAAAAAAAAAAAAAATGGACATATCCCATATTGAATACCTTGGGTTGTCTACTTTAAAACGATATCCTTAATCCTGGCTAAATAAGATAACATCAGCACGTTTGAATGTAAAGGGACAATATAAGCACCAAAACAACTTTAGCTTAATAGAGTGATTTCAGTGTAGACATCCTGCACCTGCAATCTAACCTCTCAATTATCTGCTATTTATGAGTTAAATCACTTTCTTTAAGGAGCCATAGTCATGCCTCCCTGCATGTGACCTACAGTCTCCATACACACTTTCTGTAAAGAGAGATCTAATGTTTAAACTTCCTTTTCTTCGTACAGTCTAATTTACAATGTATGTTCTGCTCTGTTAATAGCATAGACATCCCATGTGATTAAAGGAACACTCAAGTGGGAAACAGCCACTATTGGCATCCTTAACCCTGCAATGTAAACATTGCAGTTTCTCTAAAATAGTAATGTTTTCAGCTGCAAGGTAAAGGGGACAGGGGCACTGCACCAAGTGGTCTGGCTGCCTTTAGTGTTCCTTTAAAGTTCAATTAAATGAACAGAACATAAAACTTCTAAAGTAACACACTGTACTGTTACATCTGAATTAAAATTAAACCATTTATTTCATGCAGCCTGTGTGAGTCAGAGCCATGGAAGGTGTGACTATGGCTGAATTAACAGAAACAAAAGTGATTTTACTCCTAAATAGAAGATAACTGAGCTTTGAGACTGGGCATGATCTACACACAAAAACTGATTAATTAAGATACAGTTGTTTTGGTGCTTAGAGTATGCGTTCAATATGTGCATCTTAACCATAGGATGGTTAAAGGAATTTGCATTGTCACAGTTAATATTTATTATTCACTGCCCTATTCAGTACTCACGCAGGGCTGTCTGAACGCATGGACACATTGTGCAGTTGCCAGGTAGCCCCACGTGCATAGGGGCAGCATAGGCTTGCCAACTTTTCAGTATATTACTCTGCGAGATTTATTCAGAACTTTTATTAAATGTTAAGGTGGACTAATCACCTTAATATCTGCTGTTACCTGTATGTGCGATCTTGCTGTTGCAAATATATATCTTGACCTTGAAAACAACATACACATACTAATTGTACATAGGCAAGACAAAATCAACACACATAAAGCAATAATACAGTTCTTCCAATATTTTACCAGTCCATGTCAGTTGACTCTCTCTGCAACCTACTAAAAGGTTATGTAGATTAATCTCTGCTGTACAACATGTGTTCTACTGTTTAAACACTGATTTTGTTGGAGGTACCAATAAATATAAGCTTAATGTTATGGATAATTTACACTTTCACTCCTGTGAGTGGTTGTGTAGACAAGACCTCAGTGCACTGCTTGCCCAAGAGCCCATAATGCTGTTAACATGGCCCTGTACTCACCTCAGTAATCAACAATAGACCTTTTCTATACCAAAACAATAGCAACCGTGCCCGGCTTGTTATTTTAATTTCTGTAGTGGCCAGAACATTCTCTCTGTGTGTTAACACACAGGCAGGCAGCAAAATATATTGAAAATGTAATAGGTTTGGAAAAGTGCCAGTTATGAAAACTACATCTGCTAAGATAAAAGCCAGTAGGTATGGAAAGTAAGTAAAGTGTAATTCTCTATTCATTCCATAAGAACAATTGGTGTTCAATGTGTAAATTTGGAGAAAAAAAAAATAATTTATTTTTTTAAATTTTTTTTTCATTTTTTTTTATTCTCCCTGTTCTTCACATGCCTTGGTCTGGTTACCGCATTAATTACTTGGACTCCTAGCTGCAAAAGATCTCAAAATGCCTGGAACCGAGTATTCAGTCTTAATTCGAAGAACCGTGAATTGCCATCCCATCATGGAGCAATCCAAATTGACATTTTAGAGAATACACAAGGGTAGAACTGCAAGTGAAGTGTCCTTTCTCTCATATACTAGTTTACCAAATGAGGCCTTGAAAAACAAAATTAAACCCTTGATGATGGAGCTCATTCATACATACATACATGCTACTAAGGAGCTTGTCCATGCTCTAGTAATCTCTTGCATGGATTATTGTAGCTCTCTCCTAATAGATTTTCCCACAATTTGTATTGCCCTGCTACAATCTGTAATGAATGCTGCAGCTAGACTGATTTTCCTCTCCTAAGGACTCCTTTGTCAGACCTTACATTGGCTTCCTGTATCCTATAGGAGTCAATTCATAGTACTAAATCACACCTATATATGCACTGACCAATTCTTGCCCCTCTTATGTCTCTTCACTTATCCGCAGGTATGCTCCTTCTCTGTCTCTCCGTTCTGCCCGTGACCACCTCCTGTCTGTTGCTCGCATGTCGTACGGCCAACTCATGCTTGCAGGACTTCTCTTGGGTGACTACTTTCCTTTGGAATAGCCTGCCTATGACCATCAAGCTCTCCCCTAGTCTTCAATCATTTAAAAAGTGCCCCAGAACCCATCTCTTTAGGAAAGCTTATGGCCTCCCAGAGTAACCTCTATCTCACATACCTGTCTCTTGCTCTCTCCTAAAAGGCAGCATTCTACTCTCTCCTCCAGCTCTGCTTCACTCCACCTTGTTTGATTGCTACCTTCTGTCCTGTTGTGTTTTACACCCCACCTCCTATAGACTGTAAACTTGTTCGAGCAGCGCCCTCTTCAACCTATTGTTCCTGTAAGTTTTTGTAATTGTCTAATTTATTGTTAAATCTCCCTCTTTGATAATATTGTAAAGCGCTACGGAATATGCTGGCCCTATATAAATACCAGTAATAATAACAACAACGGCCAATATAGTAATCTTTCAGGATCAAGGCCTTTACTTGGTTGGTATGTTGTGGTCTTCTTTCTGCTTAAAAGTCACTCCGTTTACCCCAAAGAACTGAGATATTTCATGTTGTTGTTTTTCTGAACATGAAAGCTTAAGATTAGCGTGTTCCTCCTAACTGTCAGATGTGTAATGTGGAACCCGAAAGGCAGTAATTTGCTGAGGTAAAAGGGTGCAAGGTCAAACTCCAAAGTTAAAATATCATGGCATTAAAGGTTCAAGAACATAGAGGCAGGCCAAGGGTTAGCTACCAGGAGATCAGGAATAAATATACAGCCAAGTGTAGCCTATTAAAAAAGGATGAGAGGTTTTTGCTACCCTGTCTTCCCTGGGTAGTCACACACCTACTATCCCTGCTTGACCCTTCTAAGGCCACCCCATTTTTTTCTCCAGTTTTTTTGTTTCATAAGAGGATTATAAAAATTATAGTAATGTCCAGGTCAGATGGCAATGATCAGCATTTTCTAATATGGTTGACAGGCCTGCAATATTACAATGTGGTGTTATATACGGAACGTGCTTGTCCCAGATTACGTTACCACTGCATACTTCTTTTTGATCCTGTGAGACCAATCTCTACTTGCATCTGTAGAACTGTGTGTACAATTATGTACCTTTATTGCATGTCTTTTCTTGAAACATATGGCAGTAGGTGGTTAGCCTTGATGCAGTCTTTATAGGTTATTTTAAAGTCCACCATATAGATCCTCAAGCTTTTGCACCGATCTGCATAATGGAGGATAATTTTGGGAGTCTAGCAGAAAAACTGGGATTTTTTTTGTGTTGAATGCAGTCATCTGCCTTGCTGTAAGCAGCCATTGCAACCCTAATGGGCTCCCATGATGTTATAACAAATAACTGCCTAAAATTAGTAACATCACAGTTGTGGCCACAGAAAGAAAAGTATTATCCGAGAGATACTGGTGCAAACTATAGAACTATTCCTAGTAAATTTGTACCTTTGGTTGGGGCATGAAGTGTGCTCTGTCAAACCAATATGTGAAATTGAACTAGATTGGAGAGAAAGTAAAAATTGCCTTTTATGATATCGTCCTATGTACCCTCTGAAGGTTACACATTTATTGTATTGGATGTCTTCAGCTCAGTTGCAATATAGCAAAAAAGTGACCTTTGGTTCCATTAAGGTAAGATTCAGTGTGAATTTAAAATAGTTACGAATGTCTGCTCATGCTGTGAGCTATCTTATAACTTTACTGCGGAATGAGCCTGAAGTACAATACAGCCCAGTCACGCTAAAGGCTAATTTATCACCCATGTTACAGGATGCCCCAAGACAAATCAGCCATAAGATTTATCTTGTAAAGTTTTACAATTTGTCTTTAGTGGATTTTTGTGCATTTTATTATTAGGTTTTACTACACTGTACTGATTTTCAGTCTTTGTCCTGCTGCCTTTGGTTAGCAATCTTGTCTCTGTTGTCCCTAGAAGTAAGACACAAGATCATAGAGAGTGCTGCATGAGCATGGCATTACATTTACTATGTTATCTTAAGTTAATAAACTTTAGTAACACTCTGTATATTGGTAATCTGGGCAATATGTGCCAGCCAGACCCTCCTTTTACATGATCATCCATTAAAATTACTGACTTTGTGTAACGGACCGTTTTGCACAAAAGGGGAAAAAACCGCTTAGACGATAATCCCCTTTCAGAGACAGGCACAGCTACTGTAGAATCACCAAAACTCATGAACTGAATACAAGTGAATGCTCCAAACTCCCGAACGGCATACAAGGGAATGCTCCAAACACTCGAACTGCATACAAGGGAATGGTCCAAACACTCGAACTGCATACAAGGGAATGGTCCAAACACTCGAACTGCATACAAGTGAATGCTCCAAACTCCCGAACGGCATACAAGGGAATAAGGTAGCACTTCAAATAAACGAACAGGAACCATACGAATAGCTGCTAGCAGGCGAACAGGGAAAGCTTCCAAGCGGCTTACACTCCTGGCAATCAGTCCTTAGCAGCATACAGTAAATCCCCCCAAAGACGAGACAGAGCTCCGTGTTGAGGGTCAAGCAGTGGTCTGTTTAATGAGGGCTACCTGCCCAGTTTTTATGCAGGTCTCCCACCTGGTGGACACTCCCCTAGGGGACCAGATGGAAGACTGTGACAAGGGACAGACAAGTATACAAAAAGGACACACAGTCACAGTATATTCCCACAATGCATCCTGGCTTCCTCCCCTCTGCCCTGGGAGATAATTGGGAAGTAACTCAATTATCTCCCAAGTCAAAAGCAAAACTCCATTACACACGTGGGAACACAAAACCAGCATTATACTTTAAAATGCACAAAGTAACATTTACTACATAAAACACAGACATGTAACATATCCCCAGATAGCTCAGGTCTGAGTGCACATTATTAGGTGAATGGCACTCAGACTACACGAATACAGTTTAATTGCCATGGAGCCAAAGTCTTTAATTCCACGAATAGGCTCCATGGCATAGCTATCTGGGTTAAAACATTCCTCCAACATAAAATACCGAATTTACAGGCATTTGTTCAATCCGTGCGAATTAGAACCAGGGGATGGAGGTTCAGCGGTGCCTGCACGTAAAAGTGTCCGGGTTTGGTGCATGAAAGCCGGGCAGACAAGCGCTGGCTGCCCGGGGAGCTCCAGAACACCGCCATCGTGTGGCGGCTAAGTGTAACCGCGACCACCCAGTAACAATCAATTAAGCTGCGGTTAACCGCAGCTACTGGGTGGTCAATTGCCGGCACACGCTCGTTAAGCTGCGGTTAACCGCGGCTTCAGGGAGGTAAATGGAGGGCGCACTCCAGCTTCTGGGTGGCCAATTAAGGTCGCCGGCCGGCTTCCCACGGCTCTGGGGAGGCTGAAAAGAGACTGTTTGTTTGGTAGATGGAATCTACCGAACGGCTGTGCAGAAAGGGAGAAATAAATCTTTCTGCACAGTAAAATTAACCCTTTAGCTGCCGGTCCATAATCCAAAGGCAGCAGGCGGGCAACCAGGCTCCTCCAATGCAATGTGGCGAGATTGGCTTCGTCACATCTCTCCCCTTTTCCAAACAGACTAACAGGGTATCTGACCTCCTGCCGGTCAGTGCCCTTGTTAGTCCAGCAGCCCACCCACAAAACATAATCAACAGCACAGCCCACCCACAATAAATGGTTACTACACCTGTGTAGAGAAGAAGCTTGTCCATGTCCAGGTGCCTCACCACGGCTGTGCTGGGTACGGGTACGCTGCCTTGGTGGGTTGCTGCGTGGGCAGAGACCAGCGGCACTCTGCCCTGTTGCCAGCGCTACTGGGAGGGTAGCCTGGTGGAAGCCTGGTTGTTGGAGGGAGAGACCGACTGTCTCCCCTTTAAATACACCGCTCTGCTGCTGCTGCTGGAGACTGACTGTCTCCCCTTTAGATGCACAGTCCTGCTGCTGGAGACCGACCGTCTCCCCTTTAGCTGCACAGTCCTGCTGCTGGAGCCCGACCGTCTCCCCTTTGGTTACCCATCTCTGCTGCTGGAGGGGGAGACCGATTGTCTCCCCTTTGGCTAAACAGCCCTGTCGCTGGGGGGCAGGACCGACCGTCCCTACCCCCTGTGCTGGCAGTGTAGAGACTACGGTCCCATCTGCACGGTTGTGGGGCATACTGTCTCCCCTTTGTACATTAAGCTGCCGCTGGGGAGAGGGGGTAACAAGCTCCTCTCCCATACATACTTCCAGCTGTGGGGGAGGGAGACCGACTGTCTCTGCTCCCAATACAGAGTCCTGCTGGGGAAAGGAGACTGGGCTCTCTATTCCCGGTAGGACACTCTGCCGCTGGGGAATGGAGACTGGGCTCCCAATTCCCAATGATCTGTGCTGCCGCTGGGGAATGGAGACTGGGCTCCCAATTCCCAAAACATCATACTGCCGCTGGGGAATGGAGACTGGGCTCCCAATTCCCAAAGCATCATTCTGCCGCTGGGGAATGGAGGCTGGCCGCTGGGAAATGGAGACTGGGCTCCCAATTCCCAAAAAATCACGCTGCCGCTGGGGAGGGAGGACACTGCTCTCCTCTCCCTGGACTTCCCACTGCCTTCCCGGCATATCACTTGGCTGCTGGGGGGCAGGAACAACTACCTCTGCCCCCTGTATCTCAGCCTGCCGCTGGGGAGGGAGGACGCTGTTCTCCTCTCCCTGCACTTTACACTGCCTTCCCGGCATATCACTCTGCTGCTGGGGGGCAGGAACAACTACCTCTGCCCCCTGTAACTCAGCCTGCCGCTGGGGAATGGAGCTCAGGCTCCCAATTCCCTGCAATATCTCCCGCTGGGGAATGGAGCTCGGGCTCCCAATTCCCTGCAATTCATTCTGCTGCTGGGGGACAGGAGCGACTATCTCTGTCCCCTGTAACTCAGCCTGCCGCTGGGGAATGGAGCTCAGGCTCCCAATTCCCTGCAATATCTCCCGCTGGGGAATGGAGACTGGGCTCCCAATTCCCAATAAATCACACGGCCGCTGGGGAATGGAGACTGGGCTCCCAATTCCCTGCAGGACCGGTGGAGAGACCTCGGTCCCATCTCTACCGGCCACCTGGGGTTCTTCCCAGAAAATATCCACAATGTCTTCCCAGCTGAATGGGTCTGGTTCTGGCTCTGTCACCTTGCTGTCCTGCTGAATCTTCTCAATGGAGTGGAAGAGATCTCGGTAGTCCTGCTCCAGTTCCCACTCCAGGGTTGCTAGGTGAGCCAGGTCTTGCTCAATGTCGTGAGTGTCGTCCCAGTCATACCTGCTCTCCCTCCACTCCAAGAGATCACTGAACCGGGCTTGTGTAGGGCTCCCAAATTCAGGCTCTGAAAAAGCCTCCCATAACAAGCCAGGACCATCAAACTCCTCTCCCTCTGGCTTGTCATGCTCGGCTGTCCAGGGCAGGTACTGTGCCCCATACCACCAAAGCGCCTGGTATGCATCTTCCAGCCAAATCTCCTGCCATACCCGGTGCTCCAATTCCTTCACCCATTCATCTAGGGGCTGCTCTCCCAGGAAGGGCATCCGCAGGGCCACTTGCTTCTGCAACCGCTGCTCTTCACTGGGGAGACTCTCACCCCGCTGGTACTGTACATTATCCAGAGCCTGGTACCAGATGCCTTTCCTTAATGCATCCCGGCCATCCAGGTCCTCCTCCTCGTATGACACTGCTGGTTCCATGCTGTTGCTGTCAGGGTCGCTGTACTCAGACATGCGTTGCCCTCAAATTGTAAATCCAAAGAAATGGTGTCTCCTGTAGCTGTCCTGTAGTCCGTGGGAACGATCCCGCCGCTTGCCACCAATTGTAACGGACCGTTTTGCACAAAAGGGGAAAAAACCGCTTAGACGATAATCCCCTTTCAGAGACAGGCACAGCTACTGTAGAATCACCAAAACTCATGAACTGAATACAAGTGAATGCTCCAAACTCCCGAACGGCATACAAGGGAATGCTCCAAACACTCGAACTGCATACAAGGGAATGGTCCAAACACTCGAACTGCATACAAGTGAATGCTCCAAACTCCCGAACGGCATACAAGGGAATAAGGTAGCACTTCAAATAAACGAACAGGAACCATACGAATAGCTGCTAGCAGGCGAACAGGAAAAGCTTCCAAGCGGCTTACACTCCTGGCAATCAGTCCTTAGCAGCATACAGTAAATCCCCCCAAAGACGAGACAAGGCTCCGTGTTGAGGGTCAAGCAGTGGTCTGTTTAATGAGGGCTACCTGCCCAGCTTTTATGCAGGTCTCCCACCTGGTGGACACTCCCCTAGGGGACCAAATGGGAGACTGTGACAAGGGACAGACAAGTATACAAAAAGGACACACAGTCACAGTATATTCCCACAATGCATCCTGGCTTCCTCCCCTCTGCCCTGGGAGATAATTGGGAAGTAACTCAATTATCTCCCAAGTCAAAGGCAAAACTCCATTACACACGTGGGAACACAAAACCAGCATTATACTTTAAAATGCACAAAGTAACATTTACTACATAAAACACAGACATGTAACATATCCCCAGATAGCTCAGGTCTGAGTGCACATTATTAGGTGAATGGCACTCAGACCACACGAATACAGTTTTAATTGCCATGGAGCCAAAGTCTTTAATTCCACGAATAGGCTCCATGGCATAGCTATCTGGGTTAAAACATTCCTCCAACATAAAATACCGAATTTACATGCATTCGTTCAATCCGTGCGAATTAGAACCAGGGGTTGGAGGTTCAGCGGTGCCTGCACGTAAAAGTGTCCGGGTTTGGTGCATGAAAGCCGGGCAGACAAGCGCTGGCTGCCCGGGGAGCTCCAGAACACCGCCATCGTGTGGCGGCTAAGTGTAACCGCGACCACCCAGTAACAATCAATTAAGCTGCGGTTAACCGCAGCTACTGGGTGGTCAATTGCCGGCACACGCTCGTTAAGCCGCGGTTAACCGCGGCTTCAGGGAGGTAAATGGAGGGCGCACTCCAGCTTCTGGGTGGCCAATTAAGGTCGCCGGCCGGCTTCCCACGGCTCTGGGGAGGCTGAAAAGAGACTGTTTGTTTGGTAGATGGAATCTACCGAACGGCTGTGCAGAAAGGGAGAAATAAATCCTTCTGCACAGTAAAATTAACCCTTTAGCTGCCGGTCCATAATCCAAAGGCAGCAGGCGGGCAACCAGGCTCCTCCAATGCAATGTGGCGAGATTGGTTTCGTCACACTTTGTATCACCAAAATGCTCCCACCTTGTGTACCAGGTCCTGAAGAAATGTTATATTTTGGGGACATGTATAACAACGATCTCATTATCTCATTTTTACTCATTTAAAGTAAAGCCATGCTGCAACCTAGAAATATTTCACTAATCGTGACATCATGTTCTGACCTTATAATGAAACATCCAATCACAGGGTGTAAAAGAAAACCATGCTGCAACCAAGAAATAGTCCACTAATAGTGACTTCATGTGCTGACCTCATAATGAACATCCAATCACAGCATGTAAAATGAAACCATGCTTCAACCTAGATATATTACACTAATAGTGACATCATGTGCTGACCTCATAATGCACATCCAATCACAACATGTAAATTAAAACCATACTGCAACTTAGAGAAATTCCATTAACCGTGACATCATATGCTGACCTCATAATGCACATTTAATCACACCGTGTAAAATAAAACCTTCCTGGAACCTAGAAAAATTCCACTAACAGTGACATCATATGACGGTAATAGAGTGGCTACAGGTTCTAATGTTTGACATGCACGTTCATGTTTGTGCACCGGACACATTGTTCTATCTTCTCATCAGGGCCATGTAGAAAGGTAGAATATTGGGATAATTTTCATGTGTTTTTAATGTAGACAAATTATTTTGCTCATTCATGACTGTCCTTCGAGCCATTTATAAATTCTAAAGAAACCAATAGGTTGGATGGCTTTGCACATGGACCTATTTTTGCCTGGTAAAAACCTGTTCTGTTTGTGAAATGTTGCGTACCATACTATCTATGTTTTTTTGTGACCGTATTATCGGAGGAGTGCAATGCAAATTACGAACTATTCTAGTTAATTCTTCGCTGCATTCATGTGTAAACAGGATACTTTCAACTAAAATGAAACATTCAGGTTTCAAGGACATTCTTTAAAAAACAAATATGAAAATTTTCAGTGTTAAAATTAAAAGGAAAAAAAAAAGAGTCAAAGGAAAACTAGATGAAAGAAAAAGAATACTAGAGGGCAAAAAGAATTTGATAGGGAGCAAACAGTATAAATAAAGTGTAGACAAAAGAGATAAGGCTAAAGCTGCTCCAGTGAAGATTAGATAAGAACTGAATGATCAGAATAGGATAGACTGCAGACAGTTTATTTGGTATGATGTTTAAAGAGGAAAGAGTTTGTTTTCGCACGTTCTTTCTATAACTTAGCGTGTCTCCTGTAGTGTGTCCATGTACACAGATACTTATAACTAAAGCACTTTGCAAACTACTGCAACTATGAGCCTGCTCTCCCACACACTTAGAGATAGGAAGAAGGTAAACTACCTCTGTCCATACAAGCAGGGCTGGATTAAGAGCCCAGTGGGCCTGGTGCTGACATTTATAAGGGGCCTAAGTACAGAATCTTATCGACCAAAAACACTAAAACAGTCATACCTCTCAAGCGTAATGTATCTGGTGGAGATGTTGCCAGAGGGAAACTCATAGGATGCAGCTATAAAAAAAACTCAGATTCTCTTAAAATATGATAATCTCTCTCTAATTCATGCTTTCATCTTTCAAGTAAATCCATACCCCATAACAGCAGTGTCCAGTGAAGCAGGAAGTCAATGGGCGGTGTAACAGGGTGGGCCACTGATGTGGATCATGTAACTAGAACTTCCGAAAGGGACGAACGTGCCCAAAAAGAAGGCGTTTCTGGCCAAAGAATTGGAAGGCTAACCTGGCATGAATGCATGCTAGGCTGCCTGCCAATCATGCATGCTGGCCAACAGCATCCTGAGCTTGGCATAAATGCGCCTAATGATGCGCTCGCTCCATGCTTTCGAAGGACTGTCCCCTAGCACTCACATGTCCACTTATCTCCTTACCTTCTTACTAGCAGGCAGAAGCTCATGGTATACAGTCTGAGACAGAGAAAAAGTGGATGTAGTGAGTGTAGAAGTGTCAGGATCTTACCTGATGGGGAGTCCGGCTCGCAGAGTTATACGCTCACCCTTGCAAAGTAGACACAGACCAGGGTGACCAGGTAAGACGCCACCTGATCTGTGAGTCTGTGCACGGGGGCTTTCCAGGAAAAGTGCGCCAAGTCTCAGTACAGCAGGGATTAGCAGAAGCGTGGTCAAGGGAAGCCAAAATCAGGGAAGCCAGAGGTCAGAGTAGTCCAGGAGGAAAGCCAAGGTCAGAAGCCGGAATTAGACAGTAATCACTGGAACGCAGGTACAGAGTAACAGGAACCAAACAAGGGAACCGAGTCAATGAACTGACATTGCCCTCAGGGAGAGGCAGTGTCTTATACCTGGCTAATAGGTGATCAGCCACAGGTGTGCTGAGATCGTTGGAGCAGCCACAGAATAACGTCCAGCCCCCAGTGCTGGGTACAAGGCAATATAGACTTCTGGCTATCTCTTGAGCTGATATGGTGGCTCAGAGGCAAAATAGCAGCCCCAGGACTGCAAAGTACCCTGGTTCAAGTCCGTCACCGGGCACTTCTGGGGCGACCTCGTCTGGCTGTCGGGATGTCGCGGTGAGAATCGTGACAAGAAGAAAGGGAACATGCCACAGTGTTAGTGAGACCAAAGTCAGCATTACCTTAACTAATTTCATTTCAGCTATTCCACACAGGTTTTGTTTCCATACATCCCTCTTAAGTTTCCATTCTTCAGCAAGAGTATGTGAAGAGTAGTTAGGGTTGCCACCTTTTTTGGAAAACAATACAGGCCTTACTAATTTGCATAACTAATTATGTATGCATGACATCACATTATGTAAATCACAAGGAGTGACACTAGGGAAAATTCTGTAAAATCACCAAAAAATAAAAACTAAAAAACTACTTACAGTTTGATTCTGCTAAATAGATGGATTGCTCCCAGTGTCCCCATGTCTCCCAGTGTCCCCATGTCACTAGGGGACACCGGGAGACTTTGGGACACTGGGGGACACTGAGACTATGTATCACAGTGTCCCTATGTATCACAGTGTATCAGTGCCCCATGTCTCCCAGTATCCCCACGTCTCTGTGTCCCCATGTTGCCCAGTGTTCCTATGTTCCCATGTCACTAGGGGGCACAGATACATGGGGACACTGAGAGACATGGCAACATTGGGGGACGTGGGGACACTGAGACATTAGGAGATATGGGACACTGAGACACTAGGGAGACATGGGCACACAGACACTTGGGGCAGTGGGAGACATGGGAACACTGAGGCACATAGGGACACTGAGACACTGACTGGGAGACATGGGGACACTGAAACACTTAGGGACACTGTGTCCCCATGTCCCCCAGTGTCCCCATGTCTCCCAGTGTCCCCAAGTGTCTGTGTCCCCATGTCTGTTTCCCCATGTCTCAGTTCCCCCATGTGTGTCTGTTTCCCCATGTCTGTGTCCCCAAGTGTTCCCATGTGTGTCTGTGCCCCCATGTCTTCCAGCGTCCCCTAGTGTCTCAGGGTCCCCTCATGTCTCAGTGTTCTCATGTCTCAGTGTCCCCAAGTGTCCCCATTTGTGTCTGTGTCGCCATGTGTGTCTGTGTCCCCGTGTCTCCAAGTGTCTCAGCGTCCCCAGAGGTCTCCCTGTGTCCCCATGTCTCACAGTGTCCCCTAGTGCCTGTGTCCCCATGTTTCCCTGCAGCCTTTACCCCATCCCTCACTTCTCTTAGCTGTAGGCTGTCTCTGCAGGCTGGGAGCTGCTGTCTGGACTCTCTGTACTGTGTATCTACTCCCTGGCATATCAGTGAGTAAGGAAATGCAGGTATATGCTGTAACTTTCTATCCCTGCCTCTCTCCACACACACAGCGACATCTAAGGGCCGGTGCTGGTATTGCAGAGCAATCTCTGTTTATACTGAGAAAAATACCGGCATTTGTATTGCCGTTATAACTGCAATATTGGCACTGGCCAGGCAGCCTCAAATAAATACCGGCCAGGTGGCAACCCGAAGAGTAGTGTGTAAAAAAAATCAATGGGCCTGTTCCATGGGCCTGGAGCTGCAGCTCCATCAGCCCTATGTTAATCCGGTCCTGCATACAAGCATTTGTATTTGGTGTGTAATCAGCTTGGGGTACAGCTCCACTCATATTTTGGATGAATGTAAATGCTGCTGATTTGCGAAAAATTATTTTAGAAATCTAAACTGCACTTTATCTGAAAGCAATGTGAAAGCTTTATTGGATGTATGTCAGCTATTTCACAGTCGAGGCAGACTACAAACTACACATCCTGAGTATTTACAGGAATTCATAGATATATTTTTTTATATTTCTTGTAATTTTTGAATGCATTGTTTAGAGAATGCATTAAAATGGTTATAAACTCAATATTAGAGTGTCCTTTTAGGTTTTGAGAAGCTGTAGTATATGATATGTCTGATATACGGTTATGGTTGTGTATATTAATTTGCTTCTTTGCAAAAATGTAATGCCTGACTAAATCTGGACTTGCATTAAGGGTCACTCCAACCACCATGACCAGTTCAGTGATTTGAAGTGGTTATGGTGGTAGGAGTATGTATGTGCAGTATTTCAGTTTGAGATATATGCACTTGTGTGCTGGAGGCTAGTTATACCTCCAGCACACATGACATTGGCAGCCCAGCACTCTGTTCCGGGCTTCCTAATATCAATTCTGTGCATTTTGCCATAGGCGTGCGCAGCCTATTGTATAAGGGTGTGCATCCTAAAGGACAAACACACATGCCGCATATACTGCAAATACTGCATATACTGCTGTGTGTGTGTCTGAGGGTGCTGTGTGTGTGTATGTGTAGGTGCTGTGTGTGTGGGTGCTGTGAGTATGTGGGTGCTGTGAGTATGTGGGCGCTGTGTGTGTGGGCGCTGTGTGTGTGTGTGTGTGGGCGCTGGGTGTGGGTGCTATGTGTGTGGGTGGGCGCTGTGTGTGTGTGTGTGTGGGCACTGTGTTTGTGTGTGAAGGTGCTGTGTGTGTGTTTGTGTGAGGGCGCTGTGTGTGTGTGCAGGCACTGTGTGTGTGTGAGGGCGCTCTGTGTGTGTGAGGGCACTGTGTGTGTAAGAGTGCTGTGTATGTAAGGGTGTTCTGTGTGTATGGGTGATGTATGTGTGTGTAAGGGTGATGTATGTGTGTGTATGTGTAAGGGTGCTGTGTGTGTAAGGGTGATGTATGTGTGTGTGTGCTGTCTGTGTGTGGGTGGGTGGTTTTTGTGTGTATTGTGTGGGGGTGGAAGACCGTTTAGTTAATATCCCCCTCCCTTCTTACCTTTTGTAGGGAGGGGAGGCCATGCTGCTGCCATACTTGGTGGTCCAGTGGTGAGTGAACTCTAGCCCTGCAGCCTGCAGGGCAAGAGTTCACTCCCGCGAGATCTGAGCGTTGCCGCGGCAATGCTCCAACCTCGCGACAGGAACCCAGTGGAGCTTCTGGCAAGAGCTCCCCAGGTCCTCTCCCTCACTGGGCCATGGAGGGAGGCACATAGCACCCGGCACAGCCCATGCGCACGCCTATGCATATTGTACACTGCACTATATGCTGAAGACAAATGTAGAACTCTTATCCTTGCAGGCAGAGTTCCTGCAAGGTAAGCTAGCTCTTACCTCCCTCCGTTGCATATTTGTTTAGTAAAAAAAATAATTTCCCCTTCTCCTATTCCCACTCTCTCCTTCTGCCTCCCTCCCTCACCTCGCTGGCCCTGAACGTGTGCATGCACTCTGAGCTGGCAACAGGTCCAATCACAGACTTCTCTTGTCACAGAAGTCTGTGATTGGACAGCGCCCAGACCCTGTGATGTAATAGGGACAAGAAAGATCAGCTGGATTCCATTTGAGTAAAAATGAGGGATGGGGCAACCTTCTCCATAGTTCTCTATAGTGCCCAATAGGGCATATTATACCGGAAATGCCCTCCTCCTCCAAAGGGTTAAAGTAACCCTTTATGAAAAACTTACTGAACACATTGGAAAAAAACACGACTCCCATATATAGACAGAATGGTGTTAGGATATGTTAGCGTTTGTTTTTTTATCTCGAATAGTGCTAGGTGACGGCTGAAACCCCATATTGCCTTGACCTCTGTCTTGGATAAAAAGTGGTGAAATAAAGAATCACAAGGAAGGATGAGCATGTGTGTGCTGGTGTTTTGTTTGTCAACATACACGCACACTAGATCAACAGCTTTTAGCTGTCAAATTTCATAAGTCTATTTCAGGATTGGTGAATGCTTGAAAAATGATATTCAACTGCCAAATTCAATATTTGTAGTGGAAAAAAAACGAATGGCTTAGAATATTTTGATTAAGATATGATACAAACATATACAAGGATACAAGCTCACTGTTACACATATTCAATGCTGACAAAGCATATGTTTTAATATCTCTTTTGGAGAGATGTATACTCCTCAAGCAAACACTGCTCTTTCTATTGTCTAAAATATACTTTAATCTGGTAACATCCCCTAGATGTTGGACAAAAGTAACATCTCCAGGACATACTTGGAAACCTGAGAATATCTAAATATACCTTTCCTGTTTAAACTCTTTGTTATTGTTATTATATATTGACTGTTCTAACCATGTACTACAATGCCAATTCTTTTAAAGTCAGATATTGAACAGGCTATACCAGGTTTAACCCTTAAATTGACTGTCCTGAATTTGATCCCTTAATTTCCAGTTCCAAGCAATATGTTCACCTTCATCCTTCCACTCACATTGCCTTGTCACTATCCACTGTTTGATTTCACTGTGTGGTTTTAATATGTTATTTGTTTTTTAAATGACCCTAAAGTCGAATATGCTCAATCCAAAATGTATTGGCTCCCGATAAGCCTAAAATTGCTTTTTCATTCTGCAATGTTAAAAGACTTATCAAGAGCTGAAAAGCCACCTGTAACGGCTACCCCAATGGGAGAGGGGGTATCAGCCATTGGAGACGTCCTTCTTCCTGGCAAGCTGCTGTGCAGTAGTGGAGTTGCTTTATCCCATCCGCTGGATCCAAGTAGAGAGTAAGGCATAGCTCTTAAAAGAGCTAGTGATTATGCTGAGCAGATTCCCTTTCAAGAACGAGACAAGGCTATGTTTTAAAGGGTGTAGTAGAACTGACTCCACTGAGCGTTTATTGCTGCTTTTATGCAGGATTTTACTGTATTGTCCCCACCCACTGGACCTTGTGGGGCACCAACAATGCAAATACAGCAGCCAATCAGGCACAATGTTGCAATAGAAACACACCAGTAATTACGGTACATTCCTCCCCTCTGCTTGGGAGATAATTGAGTTAATCTTTGTATCAGCTCAATAATCTCCAAGCTAAAAAATATACTTTTTCACATTTATTATAACTTCAAAACTATGTATGGGATTTCAACAAAAGTTACATTTTCCTAATCAATCCATTCATGGGAACAACATATTCACAAATGTCACAAATTGGACCAGGGGTTCAGAAGTTAGTAAAAATGTGAATGTGACCGACTGTTTGCATGCCCAAAATAATTCCCCGATTTCAGTCCCTGCGGTCGGTCTATTTTACTGTTGTATTAGCTGTAAAATGCACAAACGGAACTGTTCGTGCCTCCCCTTATTGAATGTAGATTGTTCGTATGAAGAAACCCACTAATTTGCACTCCGTTCGTATGTTTCTAGCCGAACGCACTGAAGGTGGAAGTTCAGCGGTGTTCGTGGAAAAAGTAGCCGAAATCAGTTCAACGCGGTCGACGACCAAACACTGCTGAGTGCTTTCGACTTAACAAAATGGCCGCTGCCATGTGTTCGTACAAACGAACGCCGACCACCCTGATAAACCATTAGAATGTTGAGGTGTTTGCGGTTTGCACAGGTCAATAGATTTAATTGGTGCCCCATCCTGTGCTGGGTGGTCGGTCGGTGGTTCCACAAAATATTCGGTAAACAAATGATTATGGCCAAATGCACGATTAAACCATTGTAGTGAATGAAACCACACAAATAGTTTCTGTTCTCAGTTCTTATGCAGCAAATATATAGCTTAACAAGGGGTTTTGTTACAGCACCGTTATCACCTATCATCTGATATTAAATTACCCCCTAAGTCAGACATTTCAAATGAAGTCCATGGAACAGCGACAATAAAACCTAGGACTTTCAATGAAGAGAATATAACTGTAATGTACACACAATGTACAAATTTTATTTTGCTCCCATTATAATATATATTTTTAATACTATTTTTATTATCAGGTGGAAGACGCTCTGGAGACGGTGAAAAATGCCACCAATGAGCAGGATCTTGCGCAACGCTTCAAAGAATTCGGCAAAGAGATGGTCAAGTTAAATTATGTTGCTGCCAGAAGACAACAGGTAGGTTGGCAATTGTCACTCAGCAACAACAGTGCTATGTGGTCCTTCTCTGTTGTTTAAACATTATAAAACAAACAAACCAAAAAGTTACAAAACATCCTTCAAATTGTTAAACAACGTATGGGAGCTAAACATGATACTGGTTTAGTAATGTTACATAATACTGGCCGATTATTAATATATAGAGTGAAAGCTCATATAATAACATCTCGCAGACTTTCCGAATCACAAACTGGTTACTTTTCATGATTTACAGCAGCACTGTAAAGTTTTTTGTTTGTTGTTTTTTTTTGGTTTTTCTTTCTTTTAATTTAATTTTCCTTGTACCCCTTGTATCTTCTACTATCCACCTTACCACTTGCCTCAATCTATATTTATCATGTTTTCTCCCTTGCGCCGACTCTCAATATTTGGGCACAGCTATTTTGTACACAGCAGGAGATAAAAAAAGTCTAAAGTAAGTTACATCTGATTGAAAATGAATCCATTTTATTTCATGCAGGCTGTGTCAATCACAGCCATGGGAGTTGTCTCTAGGGCTGCATAATTGAGCAGTGAGACTGCAGGGGCGTAATCTGTATACAAAAACTGATTTGTTAAGCTTATGTTTTTTTGGTGACTATTGTCCCTTTAAGCTCTGCCCACTGTAAAAGAATTGGCAAAAATCACTTTCCTGATAAAAAAAAAATATAATCACGTTTCTTCTTATGTACTATCAAAAAGCTAAGGATAAAAAAAACCCTAAAAATATAAATACAATAAAATGATAAAAGTAAAAACAAAACCTACACAGTGAGAGAGCTGTTCTAAGCTCTGTCCATTACCAAAGAATTGTTAAAGGTCATACTCCCCATAAGTAAAAATAGTTTCTAGTCTTTCTTATGTATAACTACAAATGGGTGAATATTTAAAATATTAAAGCAAGAGGAAATAGAAGGACAGAAATCAAAACCTGCAAAGTGACATTGATACTTTAGATCACATTGGAACAAAGAGCTATAAAGTCATATAATATCATAAAATCATATAAATATCATATTTTATTATTATATCCATGTTGCAGGAGTTGAAGGATCCTCACTGCAGGGATGAAATGGCAGCAGCACGTGGAGCTCTGAAGAAGAATGCCACCATGTTGTACACTGCCTCGCAAGCCTACCTTCGCCACCCCGACGTGGCCGCTACCCGGGCTAACCGAGACTATGTATTCAAACAAGTACAAGAGGCCATCGCTGGCATCTCTAATGCTGCTCAAGCAACCTCACCCACTGATGAGAAACAGGGGCACACTGGCATAGGCGAGCTGGCCGCTGCACTCAATGAATTTGACGTAAGTGCATTCCATGTTAAGTAGATATTAATATTGAATCCTCATGGTGTTTTTACAGTTTGCAAGTGGATTACAAGTGAAAGACCTCGAGCTGTAGCAAACTACAATTCTTGTAAAGGTTTCTTAAGACTCACAGAGCATTAGCAAAACTAATTGTAGTTTTAAATCTGCTGAAATTTGTTTGCCACCATGTTGTATGCTAATTAAGTAAGTGTATTAATTGCAATTTGAAGAACCTGCCTGACAACCCAGGCAGAAAGTCCAGAGAATTTCATTTACAAGCCCTATGCTATACAAAACTCCAGAAAACCAGTACATGTGGGGTACATAGTGTTATACTCGGGCGACTTTTCTGAACCCAAATATGAGTGTTTCAAAAGAGTAAAATGTATCACAATGATATCAACAGTGAAAGTGCAGTTTGTGTGAAGAATGCAAAAAACTAATTTGAATGCTAAATTTGGCCAGGGTTTGTGACTAAGTTGCTATGAAAATAGACTGCACAAGCCCCATTTAAAAAATATGGTGATGGGATTGGGAGGAGGGAAGGCTACTCTCAGTGAGGGAGGAAAGGAGAGAGGGGAGACAAGAACTCTGCCTGCAATGGAGAAGCTGTTATGTCTGTCAGTAGTGTGCAGTGGGCAGTGCTGACAGATGTATTAAATGCACAGAATTGACATTAGGCAGTCTGGAACTTAGTTCTGGGCTGCCAATGTCACGTGTGCTGGGTGTGCTGCTGTTGGCACACAAGTGCCAATTATTCTGGATGTATGATGGTACAAGCTGAAATACTGCACATCCAGATTCCTACCAAAATGATCACTTCAAAAAGCAGAAATGGTCATGGTGGTGGGATAAACCCAATAAGTCATTATCATTATTCTTAAGTTATTATTATCCTTAAGGAAAGCAAACCAAGAAGAAACAGACCTACATCACATCTGATACATTATGACCACCTCTGGTATATGATGTGAACGATGGATTCTTTTTTTTTTGTAGCAACTCATGAATGACCTCCATCATTTCTATGTTTGGAACAATGAGAATATAATTTAATTTGTGCAAATTCCATATCATTTCCTTTTTTTATTTATGAGCAACTTTAGTTTAAACAACCTCCTGGTATCTGTTATTTGCATAACCTGCCAAAAATAGAACCGCTTTTGCAGTCATAGCTGTACCTCCGCAGACACTGTCACAGGTGTTGTGTGGGAGCTGATATTTTTTCCCCAAATAGTTTCTTTTTATAAATAATAAGAATTAAGAATTTATTGATAAAGTGCCAGTGCAATATATATCCAGCTGGTTAGTACCTCGCTCTGTTATGTAAGTTGTTTTCAATGTACATATTTCATAAAATACATGATGGTTTTAATTCTGGGAATTTATATTTATTTTTCACAAACCGGAATCAGCTTTGAATTCATTTGTTTCAGAAGATTTTTGCTTCTGACATTTGAAGCAAGGTTAAAGGGATTCTCCATACATATTAGTTTTCCTGGCACTGCAGGACCCTGCAATGCCCCTCTCCCTCCCACCCCCATCCCAATTAAAACCCCTTCAGTGACTTACCGGAGTCCAGCGCGATGTCCCTCGGCACTGGGTCAGGCTCCGCATACTCTCCTTCTCCACCGACATCAGCCAACAGGGGATACCTAATGGGCATGCGCGGCAATGGCTGTGCACATGCATTAGACCTCCCCTTAGGAAAGCATTATTCAATGCTTTCCTATGGGGATTTCAGCGACGCTGGAGGTCCTCACACTTCTGGAGGACGTCCAGCTTTGTATAACACACACATTTCGTTTTCTAAGAACACTGATAGACAGCCACTAGAGGAGGACTTAACCCTGCAAGGTAATTATTGCAGTTTATGAAAAAGGAGGAGTAATTATTGCAGTTTAAGAAAAAGTAGGAGTTGGCACCCAGACCACTCCAATGGGCAGAAGTGGTCTGGGTGCCTGGAGTATCCCTTTAAAGGGAGACAGCTAATCGTGTGCACCCCTGCTGTTGCTGTGGACTACTATTCCCATTACTCCAGCTTCTACATAAGATTCCACTCTATAATATATTGTGGTATATTTTGTTTTTCTTATTATGTATGAGGATTGAGAGGAATCCTTTGGGTATACCATACCACTTAAAAAGGGGGTAATTACCTTTTTATTGATTTTACATTTCTGCACCTGGGTGGTCTGTAGACTTGTTTGTTTATACCCGGACCACTTTACCTAATTGAAGAGGTCTGGGCGCATAATTCCAGGTCCCTTAACCCAGTGTTAATTTTGTCGGCAATTTTAGTCAAATTTTAGACTAATAAAATTTTTGAGATTTAGTCCACTAAAACTAAAATAATTCAGATGACTAAAATATGACTAAAACTAAAATGGCTATTTAGTCAAAAGATGAAAGCCTAAAGACTAAAACAAAATTGAATTTGTTGCTAAAATTAACACTGCACAGAGGATCGTGGGAAGGGGCAAACGAGACAGACCAGGGCTTGGGAGAGAGGCACATAGAGGGGCTGGTAGGACACAAAGAGACACAGAGGGGCTGGGGAAGGGCAAAAGAGACAGAGCAGGGCTTGGGAGAGAGGCACCTAGAGGGGCTGGAAGGACACAATGAAACAGAGAGACTGTTGAAGGGCAAAATATACAGATAGAAGCTTTAACTTAACCCATTAGATTTTAATCATGTTGACTGAAATCTGGTGGAGATTTAGTCGACTAAAACCAAAGCAATTCAGACTAAAATACGACTTAAACTAAAATGTTTTTTTAGTCAATATACTATGACTAAAACGAAATTGAAATATGTCGCCAATATTAACACTGCCTTAACCCTGCAATTGTAATGATTGCAGTTTTTGATAAGTTCAATTCCACCTCTAGTGGCTGTCTACAGACAGCCCTTTAATTCTGATATGTGTTTTTCATGTTACAAGTCCGTAACCGTCAGTGCAATGCATTGCATAGTAAGCCATTATTACTGATTTGTTGGGCAGATGCCTTCATTGAGTTCTTAAACCCTCTGTTTCTGTGCGTCAAACTTGTCTGGTTACAAATACATGTCTGTTAGTCCACACATTGTACAGCGCTATGGAACTCGTTGGCGCTTTTTACATACTAATAAGTAGGAGAATAAGAAAGTTGTATTTTTTTTAATTCACTTCTCCCTATCTCCTCTATCAAACACCTGTAATGAGTCAAGTCATGTCGAGACAGAAACATTGTAATTGTAGATCTCAACAGTTGTGTGTAGATGTGTATGGGATGCTAAATGCAACAACTGTATATTTAAGGGGTCTAATAAGTCTTGACATTACCTGCAATACTTGCATATGCAAAATAATATCCAGTTTGACATCTATTTTAATAAAACCCCACATAAGCACCCCTTGATTCCGATGGTTTCCCTTTTATTGAGAAAATGTGGTAATTCCACAAGGTCCACTAGAAAACAAACATATTCATTCCGTAAGCATAAATAGTGAATGAAACCACTGGTAACTCAATATAGAATGCATGACACTGGCTTCAATGTTTAATCAAAGGTCTCCACCTTGTGGCCAATAACTATATTACACAATACACATTTTAGACAAGTTACCTCTCTCTCTCTATATATAGATATGTATGCACATAACTGTTAATGTTAATTGCAGAGGATCTTTTCACTCAGGAAGCCACATCCCTATATTTGGACAGCTATTCATTGCACTACATTTATAGTAAAATTTGTAATGTTGTAATTTTATTACCTTTTCATTTTAATTACACTAAACAAAATTATAAACTCAACACTTTTGTTTTTGCCCCCGTTTTTCATGAGCTGAACTCAAAGGTTTAAGACTTTTTCTATGTACACAAAAGGCCTATTTTTCTCAAATATTATTCACAAATCTGTCTAAATCTGTATTAGTGAGCACTTCTCCTTTGCTGAGATAATCCGTCCACCTCACAGATGTGGCATATCAAGATGCTGATTAGACAGCATGATTATTGTACAGGTGTGCCTTAGGCTGTACACAATAAAAGGCCACTCTAAAATGTGCAGTTTTGTCACACAGCACAATGCCACAGATGTTGCAAGTTTTGAGGGAGTGTGCGATTGGCATGGTGACTGCAGGAATGTCCACCAGAGGTATTGCCCGTGAATTGGATGTTCATTTCTCTACCATAAGCCGTCATCTGAATTGTTTTAATTTGTTTAGTGTAGATTATTGAATCAACTGAAAAAAAATAAATTATGTAAGCTATATGTAATTTCATGTAATTCCACAAACTATCACACATTTAGGATTCCTGTCCCCATATCCTGTTATCTTAGTATTTGGTACAAATAGAGAAAGGAGCACAACCATAATTATATATATATATACAAAACAAATCTTTATTCAGTGGGTACACAATACTGGAATATCTCATTACACGAGAAAACAAGATATAAAGTCATATCATATTATAAAGTAACAGCCAGAGCAATTCTGGATGTATATATAAACGCCAAAAGCGTAATGTAAAAGTAGCAAAATATCAGTACAATAAGTAGTTCAGTGAGAGACCAATACAATACAATCCCACAAATATAAGTACATATAGAAAAAATACAGAAAGCATACCAGACTTGTGAGAAGCAGGGATGGAGTCAATCACCAAAGCACCCCCAATGTTTTGGCAAAAATGCCTTTATCAAGGAACCCCCAATGTTTCGGCAAAAATGCCTTTATCAAGGTAGCCCCAGAAAATAAGAAGAAAATAAGAAATCAGACTACACTTCTTTTAATATAAGAAAATAATGTCTTGGGTCAGGGATGAGTAACCTTCGAAACTCCGGATGTTGAGTACTACATCTCCCCTGATATTTTGCCAGCATTATGGTTTTAAGAGCATCATGCGAGATGTAGTCCACAACATCTGAAGTGCCGAAAGTTTTTTTTCCAATTATTTTTATTAATTTATAAAAAAAAATAACATACACCATGAAGGGAGTACACAATCCTCCCATATAGCATCCAAAAAATATCTTAATATCACAATAACATTTACATACATAAATAATATATATCACAATTACTCAATCACCAAAAAAAAAAAAAAAAGACAAATGACATTAACGAGACAAACAATATTGGTCATTCCACATCACTAGATAATACCCGATCAGAGATCCCTCCATCAATACCCAGGAAGCAAATAGTTAATCAATGGTATATGGTTGCTCTCCCTAATTCCATCCTGCTATCATTACCAGGAAACCTTTTTACTTATTGGAATAGATTCTATCACTAATTTTAAAAAATATTTATCCTCTCTAAGAATGTATCATATAAATCCAATGTTCTCAGCTTAGGAAATAGAGTCATAGAATATACTCCCCTTTCCCTCTCTAATTGATATATCACTTGGTTCTTAAGATGAGCCTTAGTAGGAACCTCAATGCTTTGCCAATGTCTCGCTATAAGGGTCTTAGCTGCCATTAAATGAATAAGGGCCATATCGGATATTTGGTTCATGTCTGGACCCATTATATGTGTAACGGCCCCAGGCATAAAAGAGGTTAAAAGCCGTTTAGTAGATCTTCCCTTCCAGAGACACAGGCATAGCTACTGCAGAACACCAAACTCCCAAACTGGATTCAAGGGAATGCTCCAAACTCCTGAACTGGAACCTCATGAATAGCTGCTAGCAGCTGAACAGGAAAAGCACCCAAGTGGCTTACACTCCTGGCAATCAGTCTCTAACAGCATACAGTAAATCCCCCCAAGAACGAGGCAAGGCTCCGTTTTGAGGGTCAAGCAGGAACAGCCAAAGCTGTGGGTTTATTGTTCTTATGTACACATTCTTACACATTAGTACCACCCACAGGGTTTTGGAAAACAACCAATAAACATGTACAATACACTCAGATACTCCCACACAAAATCCTCCCCTCTGCCTGTGATACAATTACCTTACACAATGGGTAATGTAATTATCACAGCCAGAGAAATACAGTTTTTCCACATTATTCATAACTTGAAAAGTATGCATCACAGTCACATAAAACTTACATTTTCAGAATCAGCATACTCCAAATACAAACGTATGTCAAAATTGGTCCATTGGTTCAAAAGATAGATCGAAGTCCTTTGTGACCAAATGAAGCATGGCTTTTCTGCCCAAAACCAGTTCCACAGAGTCTTCTTTCCTGGAGATAATTGGGAAGTAATCCAATTATCTCCAAGGACAGAGGCAAAACTCCATTGAACACATGGCAGCAAAAGACAATAAGACACATAAAAATATATAACTGTGCAGCCATTGCACAACACGGGTACATTCAACATATCCCCAGATAGCTCAGATCTGAGCGCACTTTATTACTGAATGGCGCTCAGAGCACACACATACAGTTCAATTGCCATGGAACCAAAGTCTTTCCCATAGTCTTTCATTATACAGATGGGGTCCATGGCATAGCTATCTGGGGTATCACCGCTCAAACAGGGCAAGCACCGAATGACCCGGCTTTCGTGTCTTCGCAGGGGAAAATCAAGCGTTTCAACATGGGGCCATAGGCTAAAGGCAGCAGGCGGGCAACCAGGCTCCTCCAATGCACAGTGGCAAGATTGGTCTCGTCACAATATGTAATAAAGCCAATTCTGACTTTTGTTCAAATCGTTTATCCCCTAATAAATGGATGAGACTGAATGTCAAGTTCCATAACGATTTAATTCTGGGGCAAGACCACCAGATATGTAGCATTGATCCATCAATATGGAAACAACGCCAACAATTAGGTTGATTAATCTGTGAGATTTTTACTAGACGTAATGGAACCATATACCATCTGTATGCCACTTTAATGAAAGTTTCTAAAATATTGAGACAGTGAATATATTTTTTTGTCTTCTGACATTTTATTAATGATTTAGGTAATGCCTGAGATCCCGATATACTTAATAATTCTGCAGCAATTGATATCACATTTTTAACTTAACACCCTGTAAAGATTTTAGTAATCAGACTCTCTATTCTACCATCAAGAGATAACAAATTGTCTTTAAGAAAACTCTTCATACGGAGAAAGTTAAAGACTTCTCTAGGTGGTAGATCAAATGTTCTTGAAAACGTAATATTTGTTGACTATTATACATATCCGATATTAAGTAAGGGAAATCTTTATACCAATTTTTTAAATTGATATCCAGTAAGATTTGTTCCAAAGTAGCAAAATACATTTTCCCTAAAATTTTATTATTAAAGTTTAATTTTTTCTTGATAATTTTCCATTCTTTAAGGATTTGGCGAAGAATTAGTGGAGTATTAGTCGGTAACTTATTTATTGCATAATTATTATTTTCATCACCCCACAGAAGAGATTCTAAATTTTTAACTCCAATTCTATGTGCCTCAATTTTATACAATATTTGAATTTAGGCTTCCTTAATTTGTTATCTGCTAGCATGAACTAGCATATTGGCCTGATATACTTGGCATATTAAAGGATATCCCATACCCCCCTGATGTCCTTTCTTAGAGAGCATAGTAATACTAATTCTGGGCTTTTTGACTTTCCAGATAAAATTGTTAATACTACTTTGGATCATATTTAGCCAATGTAAAGAAATTGAAAGTGGGAGCATATGAAATAAATAAGTCAATTTTGGGATTCTGTATGATTTGATTGTATTAATCCTACCACACCAGGATATTTCTTGAGCTCTCCAAACTTTCAATAATAAGTTAGTCTCCTTTAATAATTTTAGAAAATTGGCCTCCATAGTGCGTGATGGATCTGTTGTGATTATCAGGCCCAAATAGGAAAGTTCCTTATTAGTCCAAAGAAAATCATATTCTTTTTTTCAGAGAAAAGTGCCGAAAGTTGCCTACTGCTCTCTTAGGTGAATCATTGGGACATAATTTATAGAATTTAGAGATTCACTTGTTAAAGGAACGCTCCAATCACCATAACCATTACAGCATGCTTCTTATCTGGGTTCCCCAGGTGCTGCAACCTGCTTCTCCATGTCAGTGCAGAGCTTAGCTCATTGGCTTAGAGTAATGAGCTGACACTATTAACCAATAAGCTGGCTCTACATTGCAGGACTTGTAGCACAAGCTTCCGACTTGCACCAGGGAGGTAGAGAGAGGTAAACTGAGTGAGGTATCCGGTATCATGCTGTAGTGGTTATGGTGCTTTGTGTGTTCCTTTAATCAAGGATGGTAATCAAATATTGTAAAGGATCCCCTGCACTCTGACTGAATATATCCGCTGTAGTTCTCCCAACTCCCTAGTGAAGCAGGGATTATAGTTCTGGTATACCCAAACATCAGCCTAGACTTGATGAAGGGTACAAGATGACTGGTTTTATTATGGCCAGATGGCCCACTTATATACACAACAGGGAAACAGTCAAACACGCCCAAAACACTCCCTCAACTTGACCATGAATTTATGTGTCAGCACGACTAGGCTTAAAAACAGAATCTATTAAAATACATACAAATACATATAACACATATAGGAACCCCCACAAATATTATATACCCGGATAGCCTGGATCTGAACGCCCAAGTTGTCCAAAAAGAACGCAGATCCCACGAATACAGCCGAATCACCACCGTGGTAAATTATTGACCAACCGCACATGAGGCCTCTGCCCAAATCAATTCCAGAGTTTCAGGCATAGTAGTCAGTCAATTTTGGGAGTTCCAAAATGCATAAAAAGAAGAACTGTTCCCCTGGCTCATAGGTAGCATTTGGTCACCTTGTTCGTGTGAACAAACCTACCAAACAGTGCTCTCCTAGCTTGTCGCGGAAAGAAGCAGGCGTTCATATACTTTCACCGGTGTTCATGCGGTCGAGTGTCAGACTTGTAGTTCCAGACACTCGACGACCTGGTCCCGTTGCTTGCGTTTGTGCGACAAGATGGCTGTCGTTTTCTCCAGCACGTGGCATTCGGTTATACGAACAGCGGCCAGACAGAGGGAGCACTTAATTCTGTGGTTTATTTGATGTTTAATGAGCCAGGGGTGGTCAGTGTTCAGGAGATGGTAGCTCCCGAACAGGGAAAACATGAATGGGGTTCAGGAATATAGTACTGAACTTAGGAGGAGGAAATCTTGGACGCAGGCAAAATAGTGGGTTTTGTCATAAATCTATATATTCTTATTTGTGTCAGAGAAAATGGAAACTGCAATGTTCTTTACTCATGTTATCAAATACAGTCATAAAGAATATATATTTTTTTACAAGTTTATAGCTCAATTTAGGTCTGTAAGCACTTTTTAATGTAATGTGCATTTTAAATTCTGTGCAGTTTTATGGATATTGTTTGACATTTAAGTTTGTAAGTAAATTACTCACTTAATGTAATTGTGTGTTAGAATTGTTGTCTGGCACATAGCACAGGCCTTAACTGTAAGGAATAACTTGATCTATACTGTTTTCGCATGCTTTTTGCTCTCTGCGTTTTATGTTTCCTTTTCATCTTTTCCTTAAGAAGAGCGATAAATATATTTTCGACATATCAGGGGTAGCATTTCTCATGATATTTTGTCGTATGGAAAATATGTCTCTAAATGTCTATGTGAAAAGCAAGTAGACTTGTGCATTCAGTGCACTGGGATTTATCCAAATTTTGGGTGATCGCAGGGCATTCAAATTCTGTAATATGGAGTGCAATATGGACATATCCCAAACAAATGGACTGGATAATGGACAAGCAAGTTAATCTGTTTTATGATTTGGAATTCTGTCCATGATTGGGAAAAAATGATTGATGGTTAGGGGACAGTCACAAAATGTTGATTTTATTCACAGACCAATTGAGAAGTGACAATAGAGAGGAAAAAAAAAGCAGTAAAAAAATATGTATTTATATATTTCAAAATTATATAATTATAATATAAATTTAAAAAAAAAATTAAATATATTTTTTATGGCTTCTCCTTTTTCCCTTCTTGGTTACTTCTTCTCACTGTACTTAAAAATGATATATAAAATAATATTACATATAGAGTTTGTGTACATTTTACAGTAAACTGATTAAGCCATTTTTGTACACTTTTTTTTGATTGTCCATCACGTATTTCTGAATCATTCATGTGGATGAAAATTGCCAAGCTGAATCTGTTTATGGAAGAATTATGGATTATTTAAACTTTTTTGTATCTCATACAAACTGATTAGGCCAAGTAAAAGTCTAAATCTTGACTTTTGCCACAAATTGGATATTTGTGACATGATCTAAATTTCCCTGCACACTTGTGTTTTGTCAACCCTAGTTATGGATAAAGAACAATGGTTTCTTGGTCACTTTTAGAACATTTCTCCAAAACTGATCATTAGGCTTCCCCCCTATATCTAAAACATTTTCACAGGAGCACCTGTTCAAAGTCAAGATCTTGCGATTGGACCAAGCTATATTTTATATAGGACAGGGAACAGTGAAAGCTTGCATGGTTGGTTAACAAGCAAATTATTCTTGCAAACATAAGCTTCTGCAGTGATACTTAGAGAAGACACCACAAATCCAAGTTTGCGTACCCCATTGGAACGTATTTGTGAAATGTCAAGTTTCTGGTTTGCCTCAAGGACTTTGTTTGAAACCTCTGTCCTACTTTAATGTATGCACATAGCAACATTTTGTGCCTTTATCAAATTGGCTTTATGAGGCTTCTTATCCCATTAAATTATATAGCTCTCTATAGTTTGTAACATTGTTAGCAAATGTGAGATAAAATTCACAGTATTTTTGTGAGCTTTTATGGAAGCTACTCTTATCTTCTTGATTAAAAAGTAATTGGTAGTTTGATCATTTAGTTGGTTGTTAATTGTTTTATATCGCTGTCCTCTCTGGATTTTATCATGGGAGCATTCAAGCAACTGCATCAGTTAAGTGCTGTGCTCAGCTAGGAGACATCTTGCTTGTTATTTAACATCGTAAAAAATAAAAGAATACTTGAGCTTTTTATAGGCTCGATTTATTGAATGTCAAAATTTTAGAATTTATCTTGCAGCACTTTAAAAATTGTCTTTGTTATCTACTCTCCAAAACACATTATTTATTGGTGAGTGTCCAAGTAAGACACAGGTGGTACCTTAGTGGAATCATATATTATTTGGGAATCCCATATCCCATAATGCACACATACTATATATTTTTAGATGTTTATATTACTATGTTCTTGTACTGTTAGAATTTTTTTTTTTAAGTAAAATGATTATTAATGAATGAGCACGTCTCATTGGCTATAATCTGGTGTCAGCAATAAAAATTTAAATAATTTACATATATATATCAAACCTCAAATTTCTATACAAGATGTTCTAAAAACCTGTAGGTTTCCTATACCCTCATAATACACCATTACTATGCCAACTACTATTAGCTAGCTGACACAGAAGCCAACTACTATTAGCTAGCTGACACAGAAGCCAACTACTATTAGCTAGCTGACAGTGCTACCAAAATCACCTCCATATAACTAGCCAAAAGAAAGTCATCACCTACTCCCCACCCAATATGCTCTGGTTGTGGATTTGCCAACTAATTAACCATTAATCACCATACCCTCAGAGTTTGAGGGAGAGGGGTGGGGGGAGACCTAATAAGGAGGTGACAGATCTCCTCTTAACACTGTTCTTTTGGCTGATGAGAGGGTGTTTTATAAATAAACCATTGAGAAGTCTGTGGCTACTCAAATGTTAACTCTATTCCATTAGTGGTTGAATGGGAATCATTAATAGGCAATGGTCTCTCACTACACCCCACCCATGGCCAGTGATTGTGGGAGGTTATGGATAGAATGGTAGGCACCTTAGCTGTGAGTTGGAGGTATGAGTATAGTATAGAGAAACTTCCTGTAACCCTCTCCTGTGATCCTTGCCAATGCTCAGTGGGACCATGGTTAATAATTCTTTTCGGAAGTTTAACTTGAAAATGCCCAGTAATATCACGTGGCTACCTGTGCTGTAAAACTATTCCCTTGCTATCCTAATCCTCCTGCCTCTTAATTGTTTTTGTTTGTTTGTTTTCCCTGCCGATAACTGTTCAGGCCAGGGATAGAAACCAATGTACAAAAATACATATAGCTCGGGTGAATCCTCAATTGACAATTAGGCTAAAAACCTCAATACACAGATATAGGTGTACAGATCATGTCCCTGTGGTCTCACTGCTCAATTTTCTGCCATTTAGGAGTTAAATAACTTTTGTTCCTGTCTAGCCACACCTCCCCTGCCTGTGACTCACAAACCTTACATGAAAAAATGGTTTTAGTTTCTATCAGCGCAGTGTGTTTACATTAGACAATTCTTATCTCCTATTTAGTTAACCCCTTAAGGACAGAGCCATAACGAAACCTAGAATTTGAGCTATGTGTCTGTTCAACCATAATTTACCTCTTTCAATTAAGTGTACCAACACCTAGTATATATCAAATTGTTTAGGAGAAACAGGGCACATCAAATATTTATATATTGAACATAGTTTAATATAAATAAAATCTAAATGTGTGAGAAATTAAGAAATATTGTTATAAATAATATAAAGTTCTTTATGGCATTTTAACTGTAAATGTAATCTGTCTGTTAGCATTTACTTTAACAAAACACACACAGTTGTTAGCTTTGATGTCCCAAGAGTACAAGGATGCCTCCCACATACACGTTGAATAGTATTCTGGAAACTTATAGGGTCAAATATAGTGCTTTTTAATTTCAGTTTTTACACATTAAAATTTGCCAGATTGGCTTGGTGGGCCTAGGTTGCCTTTGAGACTGTGTGGCAACCCAGGATTGAAAATTACCACTGTCATGGCACACTATTTGTGAAAGTAGTCAACACAGGGTATTCAAAATAGGGTAAGTCCAGTATATTTGTAGTAGTCACAAACCCTTGCCAATGTTAGTGTTAATATTTTTTTTTTTTTGCTTACAAAAACTGCACTTTCACTGATGGTATTATCACACTATACTTTTTACTTCTCCGACACACTCATATTTGTGTTTAGCGATTTATCACAAATACAACAGCACCCCCATGTCCAGGTTGTATGGGGTTTTGGAAAGTTACAGGCTCAAATATAGGGCTTTCCCCTTTTTAGTTTTTTTCACATTGCAATTCTCCAGATTGGTTTGCTGGGCCTATGTTGCCTTTTAGATTGTATGGCAGCCTAGGAATGAGAATAAGTGTATTTTGATGTGTCTGTGTATGTATATATATATATATAGCTATCTCAAATAAATGGAATTTGCTGCAGTGGGATTGCCTCGGTGGTTACTGATTGTGATCACCGTGGAGGGTAAGGCATGCTAACCACCCTACGACATCAAAGCCTTCTTTTTACAGGATAGCCCAGCAAGCTCATTGGCATTAAGAGGTTAATTTGACTTTAATCACACACAGGAGGCACGTACAGCATCAGCAGGCCATTTACAGAGCAGGAGATAAGACTTTCTAAATCAAGCAGATTGTGCAATACACCACAATCACTACATGGGCATTTAGGCAAGGTGATATTGTAGCAGTGAAGTTCTCGAACTGCTTTATAAATTCAGAGAATTACCATTGCATCTTAATAAATATGACAAATGTAACTAAATAGAAGTATAATAAATTACTTTTATTAGTTTAAAAAAAATGTTCATATGTCAAATGTGACAGAATAAAATGTATTATATTTGATGGAAGCCCAAATTGTATAATTCTTAAAAAAAAAAAAAAAGAAATACCAATAAGAAAAGTACCCCATTTTTTTCCCATTAATAAACTTCATTTTTCGAGCTATACACATTGAAACACCATCTTTAAGCATAGGAAACTGATTAGTACCCTGCTCAATAACTGGACCTAGACCTTTCTGCAGCATAATATTAAAGCCTTAAAGGTTATGTATTTTGTTTTTTTTAATGGAAACCTTTTCAGGTAATGGTACACGATTTTTCCCTTAGTACTTACTTATTCCATTTGATGAATGGAGTATACCGACTAATGAGTTTAGAAATTGCTTGATATAGGATATTATTCTGGATAATAACATCAAGACCCCAGGACATACTTTTAAAATGAAGGAAAGCTAAATCTATCCATCCTGGCTCTATAATGTTATATAGTATTAGTGTTTTATTACATTCTCCAGTCACCCTTTTCATTTCATTCTCCCTAAACTGAACTGGCATAAAACTACACTACAAACCAAGGACTAACTGAAAAAGTGCTAATATTTTCCTAAATTATATAAAACAAAAACAAGATGATAAGCGCACACACATAAAAAGGATTAATTACCTCACATATAGTCTCTTCTTAACTGATATATATATATATATATATATATATATATATATATATATATATATCCTATATAAAAACAGAGATAGGACACAACATAGTGTAATCTGTCAGGATAAATCGTGAGTAAGGTTTAGAATTCAGAACACTCACAATTTTGGTTGGCTCTGGACTTATGAAGCATATAAATAAATTCCTCTAGCAGTTGGGCTCCCAGAAGATGCTGAATAGCTGGAAGCAGGAACTCCAAAAGAAGTAGATGTGTAAAGAGGATTTATAACATACATAAAATAAGTGCACAACGCGTTCCAACCCTGTACTTTGGTCTTTCTTAGTTGCTAATACAACTTCTATTAGTAAAAACATTCTTTATATACATATTATAATCAATTAATTTAGTGTTTTTTCTAAAAAAGTTGTATTAACACCCGAGGAAGAACCAAGTGCAGGGTTGAAACGCGTTGTGCACTTATTTTATGTTGTGTCCTATCTCCGTTTTTATATAGGATTAATATATGCTCTCTCTCAGTTAAGTAGAGACTATATGTGAGGCAATTAATCTTTTTTATGTGTGTGCTCTTATCACCTTGTTTTGGTTTTATACTGTTTTACACTTTTAAGTATATTGAGTGACAAATATACTTGGGTGAATTGGCTGCACCTTAACGTACATTCTTGAGTGCCTCCTATATTCTGTTTGTAAATCTTTTCCTAAATTATAATTGGCCAGGTATCGTAAAATATATTGATTCCGAATAGACTACAATGCCAGCCTATAACTATATCCTAGACTATTGAGTTCCAACCAATGTTGGCCCAGGACTCCCTTTAATGACGAGAAAGCAGAGAGCACACCTATATTTTTCCTGACTTTGATAGGCTATCAATGTCACATTTACTTGCTATCTTATTTGAGATGTTTACAACACACAACTCAATATGAATTGCTGTGCAAATCAATTTCCCTATGATATTGGTCCTGTTTTATATCATATGTCATCATATGTCACAGTTTATTTCTGTATTTGTCTTATATTTTATATCATTATCCTATATTTTATATCATATTCTTTTTTTATTCCTCTGCATATTCTGTCTATATTCCAACACCTTCCAACCTCATTTTGTTTATATTTATCTAGTAAAGGGTACCCGAGTCCCTTAAACCCATGGTATAAGACAATTAAAACTAAAAGCAAACCACTTACCCACCCTTCTCTTCACGTCATTTTCCTATTCCTCTTTCACTGTCATTTGCCCACTGCCCTCGAATAACTCGACCTAGCCCACTCACCTATATTATTATTACAGCTACACACTCATCACTTATACAACCTTTCCTACTTCATATGACCATGACCTTTTGGTTCTATGCCACTTACTTATTGTCTTCTTCCACATGTCACTTGCTATCTTACTTCTGTCTTTGTGTCCACTGCCCACTTTCTATATTTCTGTATCACATCTAGTTTCAGCCCTTGTAAATGGAACACTCCCATCCATGTATGTTTCCTAATGATTTCATCCTTGTCACTTTACATTTTCCCTTCTGTTTCAAATGTCTCTTCCCCCCGCCCCCCGGTACATATTACTAATCCAACCTCATGGCACTTGCCCACTCCCTTCTCCATGACACTTATTCATTCCCGTGGCCATGACACTTGTCAACGTCTTCTCCATGTCAGGTACCCACTTATTTGCAATGACACATGTCAACTCCTGGTGTAATTTACCATTTTTTCTCCATGTCATGTAATGTGCCCTTTTCACGCTATCCTTACATCATTTGTTAAATCACATCCATATTCATTTAATTTCCTCTTTCCCTTTTCAAATACCTGCTCCCATGCACGTGTACTCTCGTACACCTTCAACAGCTCTCTTAAGTTTTTGTTAATCTCTGCTTAATTTGTAAGACGCTAAGGGACAGACCCAGTAGGTAGGTTTAAGGACTATGGGAAAATGATATTGTGTAGAAAGCAAATATCAAATGTCAGTACAAGATACATTTGTTGACTCGGTTGCATGCATTATAAGACAAGTAATATTGAGGATACTGAACATGCTTGTATTTCTCTCTAAAAAAGGAGATATGAAGATGGTGAGGTGGAGAGGTGAGTTCACATGGGAGTGAATACCAGATATATTGAGTAACTTGTAAAATGTCTTGCAGGCAGCAATGATGGTTGAGGAGCGTCAGCCATGTTGTGCTCTCCTCCTATTCCCTTAAAATAAGTGAGTAGTGTAGATGTTTCCATTGAAGTAAAGTGATGATTGCATTGATGTGTATATGCTGTGAAAAGTAAGGAATAGATAATAAATGGAAACATATATAGTAGTGTTGAGATTATCTATGATTTTGGGCAGAATATTTGTTCAGGTCCTATTAACCATAAGGAAAAGTTAAGAATGAAAACCAATTCATGTTGCTCAAGCATCCCACACTGTAAGTACAGTAAGTCACGATGTACACAGAGCCTGTAGATGGGTCTCTTCAAACTTCAGTATCAAATGCTCTCCAAGCCACAATATACAATATAGTTGTGTATATTATCTTATCCAGTTAATAACAATCTTGGTGAAGCTTCATTCTACAGAGTACAGAGACCAAGCTATAACCACCCAATAACCCAAAAAGACTCTACCTTCAGTCAGATAACAGACCTGCACCAATGATTAAATGGCTGCCTTGCCACTGATGGCTGCCTTGCATTTCTTATTTCAGCTTACTAGCAATCAATATATATTTGTCATTGTATAACTCAAACCAATGATTCTGTCGTTCTGAGAGTAGCTTGTGAAGCTAAAGTCACACCTAGCTGGGAGTTGCTCTGCCTTTCTTTCCTCAAACTGTTTGTTTTCTTGGGATTATATTTGATTTTAGAGGCTTTGCCTTTAAGTGTATTGGTCACATTTGAGCCACTTTATTTTGTAAACAAGCAATTATTACAATTATTACTTGCATTGTTTTTTTTGTTTTGTTTTTTAGATATTTGTCAGTTTTTTTCTATGAATACAATAAGTAAACACTCACACCTACCCTCTTAAATGTCACCTCCATTCTATTTAGTGCATATCCTCTTAAACTTCATTGTAACTTATCTCACTTTGACAACACTCCCTGAGTAAATGCCCAGAAAAAGTCCATTATAAAGAGGTTCCTTTCAGGAACAAGTGGGAATATGGAGAACATAAGTAAATCAGCCTAAAGAGAGAGAAAATGCCAACCTTAATTATTCAAAATGGTAGCACACATAACATAGTTCATTTGGTAGCAGTAAGTTGATATTATAGACCTTTCTGGCTACTATTAGATAATGCTGTCTGCATCAGTATGTTTACTGGTGGGAATACGCTATAATACATGAAAAAAAAATATAAAATGTGTTATTTTCACTTTAAGTCTCTCATTAGAGTTACAAAATGACTGCTTGGGACAAAGAGGTGTGAAAAGACATCTGCCACACCTCTCATTAGTGGAGAATCTAGCCAAAGGTATGCAAATTATTTCAGCTTAGCATCACATTGAGCCACAACGTACTTTAATCAACAAATCATTCTGCAGTAGACTGACAGCTTCTTGTATTTTAAATTGTTTCTCTCATATTTGCCTGAAATGTTATGAATTGTAAATTAAACTGACATCGCTAACTTAGAAGATTGCTTTTTTCCCAATCTCGCGGAATACAACAAGGCATTTTTTAGTCGTTTAGAAAGAGTTAGGCCGATATTAACTTTGATGTCTTGTAATCAGATTAGTGACATTTCCATCTTGAGAATTCTCTGAAAGAAGCAAATGTCTACTAATTGTAACTGCATTTGCACGCTGACCGCAGTTGACTTTGCTATTTTTTTTCCCTGGCATTTCCGTAGTGAGAATGTAATCCCACATATACTGTGCATTATCAGAAATGGTAATGAACAGCTTGGACATCTTTTTATTTTTTTCAATGTTAATTTTGACCATATATACTACCAAAATGATATACAAATGCATTGCAAATCAGTGCAATTAAAATGTAACCCATGAAGTTGAATGTATTTTTCTTCCATAGAGTAGGTTTTTAGATGGTAGAAAGAGACATTTCAGTACTTATTGTCATATCTTTCTTGTTTTCCTATATATTTCTGCAAAGAGACTTGTAGTGGCAGATCCTCTTCCATCATCCCATCTCGTAAGCACATTTAATAAAAAAAATTACAAGAACAAGGAAGGCAAGAAGGGCCAGAATTTCATCATTGTAGGTCATAGGTCTTGTGCTATATGTTAGCTGTGCATGCTTTGGTAAGTAGCTAGTTATTTATTTACATATCTCTTGTCCGTTATTGAAATCCCACCGTTTTCGGACGTCTGTGGATGTTGCTCTTATGCATCAACCACCCTCCTTCAAACATTTCCTCAAGTAATCCCCCTTCATGATGCAGTCTCACTGGCTTCACTTATAGCACACTGAAAGCTGAAGAAAGTGACTTCAGTCACCCCATTCCTGTATTCCCCTAGAAAGTTTGAGAATTGATATGTGAAACAGCACTGTCAAATAGAGCAGGATAACCACTTCTAGGAAGCCACCGGTAAAGATGTATATTGAAAAAAATGATTGACAGGTGGAGGAGAACCATATTTTTTAAATAAATATCTTGAAATCTATTTATTTGCTAGCATTAGTGCTAGCACAATGTATACATTGTTTTTAATATTTTAATAGAGCATAACTCAGTCTACATGACAGGTACATTTTATTAAATAGAAGGTGCATTGGCTAATATAAAAATAATGTTTTAATGTAAAATCTACAATGGACAAAAACATCGGATGGAGTGGTTTTCCAGTTACATGGGGAATCATTATATTAAAATTGGCTAATACATCATGGTTTCTCAAAATTAATTGTTTGTCTTCAAAAGGTTACAAGTTAGCCCGTGCATGGTAATGGATGATTTTCCGTCATTACGTCTTCCTTGTATCTTCTTATTAGAAATGTCAAAAGACAAATCTTCTCTCATTGGGTAACAACTAATTTGTAATGTAGGCACCTGCATGCTTAAATTAAATCAAAGGCAATATCGTAAAAGTGAGGTGCAGATCCAAGGAAAAGAATTATAATTAATTTGATATTAAGCTGTTCAAGGTAGGAAGGTTAGGACATGGCTTGTACTTTAATATTCAGCAGTGTACAGGGAGCCTAGAAGTATATCCTTGCTGAGATGGGCTGCAAACATTAAACATGGTTTGGATGAAAAGACCCTAAGGTGTGATGATAACTGACAAGTAATCAGAAAGTCACTGAGCGTGTTCAGTTTCACCAATGCCTGCCTGTTGTTTTTGCTCAATGAAGCAAAGTCCTTAAATTACTACTTAGATCTTTTTTCATCATTTATTTGACAAGGTATGTATTATTGCATTGGTCGCAAAGTCTTTTTTTAATGGCGACCTGTCAAATTTGTTTCCGTAATAACATACCTCTATTAATCCTGTCTATATTTGTTTGGTTTTCCTTCTCTTACAAGTTATGTTTTCAAGTAATTTTTGTGTTATGTTTTCAAGTCATTTTTGTGTGAATGTAGAGACTATATTACCTTATGGTGCTTGTTTCTGAAACGGCGATAAAGGATGTACATATGCTTCCAGTGAGAGATACTTGAGATCATTAGATAGAAGCTGGACTCCACCTTAAGAAATTTATACTTTTGGATTGACTCCTTTCTCTTTATGTGAAGTCCGGCTACTATCTTCAGTTTCTAAAGCATCAGGGGAGCCTGCTAACACCACCTGCTAACTAATCTCCTTGCTTATTTATCTTTATTATCTACATGAGATTATTCTTTGATTAAAGACAGTCATATAGAACCCCTTGGATGTTATACTTAGTGTCTATTGTAAAGCTTCTAAGAAGGGCTGGATTTACACCTGTAGTCCGAAAGGACAGACACCATTTATAGATAGTTGGTGTTTGTAGGTAGTTGATCATTTGAAGATCCTCAAGAGGGGAGTGTATGTATATCTACTATTAATTTCTGAGTTTTTTCCACTTGTATCAATTTTGGGACAGCACGACATTTCTTTGTTTTATATTTATTACACAGTTTTGGAGTTAACCTCGGTGTGGGTGTACAGTGAGGTGCACAATATATATTTTATTTGGCTCTTAGTTTGTAGGTCAGGGGTAGGAAACCTATGGCACATGTGCCATGCACAGCACTCGAGGTGTTTTTGCACGGCACTCAAGGCTGCTAGAGCCAAACAGGCTCTGTCCTATCAGCAGTCCCCGTGAAACCTCAGATATCTGCTAATACGAAAAGGTGGTGAAAGACAATCCTTAATGTATGCATTGCAGCACATAGATGAAGTGATCTCAGATCACTTCCTCCCAGCACTTGTGAATGGGAATCCACACTGTAGCAGAGCAGCCAGCAGCTGCTGTTGCAGCTCCTGTCCTTGACCTGTACCTGGCCAGCCTGGTCCCCACTTTATCCCAGGGAAGCCACCCACACTGCTAGATATATATGGAAATGCACAATAACCCTCCCCTCCTACAAATAATACAAACAGTCCACACACAAACATACGCACAATCCCCACAAACTCAACACCACTAACATTCTACATACATGCACACACCTTAACATGTAGCTGCACACTTGCAATACCACAAACTGCCCCTCACATACACACACTACCAAACACACAATGTGACATATACATCCACACACAATTCCACAAGCAGCCCCCATACACTGCCCACATTTATAGGTATCATAAACAACACCACAAACTACTTGTGATCATATACAATATACAATGATTCAAAGCAACTAAAGTATAAATAACAAGCATAATATAGCAACATACACACCTCAATTTAAAAATATAGGACTGGCACGCTACGGGACATCCCAATCTTATTTCGGCACAGTGCTGCTAAAAGGTTGCCTACCCCTGTTGTAGGTAATTGTCTACTCTGCATATATAAAGGCTAGACACCAGAAATCACAAATCCTAGAGCTAAGAGTAATCTATACTACGGGTAAATATATTATCAATCCTGAAGATGGTGGGTCTTAACATCTGCAATAATAACAGAAAAGAGTAAATAGGTACAAGATAAGCTCAAGGAGTACAGTGTAGCTGAATGCAAGATGAAGCAGTCCATGTTGGGAAGGATGTCAGAATGATGTAATGTAATAATACGGGTGCAGAGATCATGACGGCATATTGACAAATCTGAACCTACTTTATAGCTACAAGAAATAACCAACAAAGAAGAGTCCATCCCTTGTACATATACAAACACACAATTCCTGGTCTTCCACACAGTGGAGTAGGCTCCATAGAGCCACAATGACTCTTCTTATGGTATATATATCCTCTCTGCCCTTTGCAGTCAGTAAACATGACATCTCAGTCAATCTCCCATGTTATCATGCCTATTATCAGCTTTTCAATAAACCTATGTCATTTTATGTCACCCATTTAGATTGTGAGCTTCTATGGGCAGGTCCCTTATCACCTACTATTCCCATATGCTATCTTGTTTCCTATTGTACAGTGCTGTGGAATATGTTGGCACTATAAAAATAATTGTAATTGTATATATGCTGACAAACTTTTACTCATTCCAACCATTCTCCGTTATGAAAAACTCTTTAAGTAAGATATGCAGGACCATGTTACAAAAACCACAACGTGATTAGAATATTTTACCAAGCTAGGAACATCTCAGTGTAAAGCCTACATCATACATATATACAGTATTTGGTTTAATTATAGCTGACAAAAGGAAGTCACTTACAGGGCTATTCATTAAACTATAACAATGCCAGGGAATCTCAAACTGGCCTAGAATTTCACATTTTCACTAGTTCATCCATTCATTAATACAATTTAGTGTGCAATGCAGGGAATCCAAGATGTAGAATTCTTTGAATGATACCTTTAAAATACTAGGGGCTTTATTTACTAAACTGGGAGTCACACTGACTGGAGATCTATAGCTTATACCACATGGGATATTCTTATCTCTTGTTAATGAATAGCAGATTCCCTTTAAAAGTCAATGAGAGAAAGGATTTTCAATTACATCAATACACTAGCCACCAGTTTGAAAAATAACAGAATAAACTGAAAAACAAACTGCAAATTGTAGGCTGATCTAGCCAAGCTGTGACTGTAACAGAGTTGGAGTATTTTCCAAATAATTTAATCTAGATTTTGCTATTCTGATTTCAATTCACTATTACTGGGTGATTAGTAAACAATACAGTTATTCAACTGTGCTATTGCAGCCCATATTTTACATACTGGTTCTAAAGTTCTAAACGTTGCTGTTTAGCGAACAAACAACTTTTATTTACAAAATATAGACACCGAGACCCAATATTCATTTCCTAAACAGACATGTGATTTCCATTCATGTGCACTTTGTGAATAGGGTAGATTTAACATACTGCTGTCCTTGGAAGCTACCAAAGGTGAGATGGCTGAGGTATCAAATAAGAGGCAGATCAAATCCAGGTTAACTGATACAGCTTTGCTAAGCTTGTGAGAGGTAACAATGGAAATCCAGATGTTTGTGAACTACGCTTCCCATAATCCTGAGCCTACCTACAGATTCTAGCCAAGCATCATGGATAGTGATGTTTAAAATTACATGCAGGACCAAGGATATGAATTGTGGCTATGGGTTACATTGATGATAAAGATGAATGAGGATCCTGGAAAATGTACTCTCAACACAATATGTTAGTGTTAACCACTGTTGCTCAAGAATTTCAATTTAAAGGGACACTATAATCACCAAAACAACTAGCTGAATGATAGATCATGCCACTGCAGTCTCATTGCTTAATTCTCAGCCCTTTTGTTGCCGTTTAATCAGCTCTAGCCACACCTCCCTTGGTTGTGACTGACACAGCCTGCATGAAAAGGAAATGTAATTTTCAATCAGATGTTACTTACTTTAGGATATTTAATTAGCTGCTCTGTAAATTGAGCTTTAATCACACACAGAAGGCTCCTGCAGAAAGCTATACACTGAGCAGGAGATACATTCTAATTTTAACAGAATATGCAATAAAATATGCAATAAAAGAAGTATAAACATTAGATGACTCTTTACAGGAAGTGTTTAGGAAGGCTTTAAATGTTACATGCAGGAAGGAGTGCCTAGGGATACAAAAACAAAGTGATGCAGATAATTGAGAAGGGAGACTGCAGGGGCATGATCTATACACCAAAACTGCCTCATTAAGCTAAAGTTGTGGAGATGATTATAGTGTCTCTTTAAAGAATAGCTCTATGAGTGGGGGCCTAATGCACCTATCACACACAACACTGCTGCCTATGATACCAGGCTGTGCAGAGGAACATCATATTGGCAACAATAGGTTATACATTACTGCCACTATAACCTCTATAACTATAACCCATGTTAACTATTCTTCATAAATCCCATTAATACATTGCAGTCGTTTTGAAATACAAAACTTACTTTTTGTTTGTTTTGGGTAATTATTCCTATAATTAAGCCCAGCAGGAGGAAATAAAGACTAACACAATAGTCGGAATTGTTTCTTAGTGTCATTTTCATAAGTCTTTGGCATAAAAGGAGTTCTCATCCAAAGTTCAAATATATTGGTATGCTTTGCAGCAGTGGAGCCTCAAGCATTGATTTCTTATTGGCATCCATATTTACAAACCATCTTAACTATAGAAGGTAGAAGTGTGGCTTTGTTCTGCATGCTTAATGACCCTTAAAACACAAAGAGACGGTGTTTCCAGTTTATCAAAATCAAACACACTTTTCATTTTCAAGTTTCTTTGTTCTACACCGTGTGGTCTGTAGTAGATGATCAGAAAGAAGACACGGTGTAGATATGGTGTTTTTCTTGCAAAATACTGCTGTGCAAGTTAATGATACGCTGTTAACACATATCTGCTGAAAGAAATGTTCTACTCCCACAGACATCTTTGAGAAGTGCAAACAAATAACATATAGGTGATCATCCAAGATGTTAAAGAACTGCTTATTCTGTGATGCTTAGGCAGACATTGGACTTGCTGTGCATCATGGGAAATGCAGGCTAACCAATAATTACACAGAACAAAAATTAAACTAAAGTAAACCTTTCTATGCTACAAGTGCATGCGCAGAATGTCATGTTTCAGTGGTAACTCTCAATATAACTCACAGATACTGTGAATGGCTGTGGTTCTGTAAATGTTTGTTTGAAGTGTGCTTTTTCTTTTTTGTGAATATCATTTTTATTTGATTTTGTATTCTTATTGTGTGAGGAATCAAGATACAATTTACAGGGACTCACAGGTCCCAACTAAACATATGTAGAGACATATAGATGAAGGGAGACACGCAGATCTCTAATTGTTTTCTACACAATTATAGCGAGCACGGAAAACATCAGGCAAAGGAATATATTACATATCCATAGAAACGTGTTGGTTACATTTGAATAAGTTATGTATGGTAATACAATGAGAAGTCCAACACACAGAGAGGACAGTAAGTCTTGTAAATTTCCGGTATCAGTCGCTAGTTGACTAGTGCTGTGTACTTTTTCTTTAACTCTGTTATTTGACCAGTGTGAAGGGTAACGTACTATGAGAACATTGCATTGCAGGTTTTGCAAAGGTGTTGGACACTATTGTTTGTAGAACCCAGGCTCACTCATTGTTCACTACCTAAAAAGGCCTAAAGAGACACAAATTCCAAGAGATTACACAAAAGCATTTAGATGAAAAATAGAACAACAAAACAGTACAGTATCGTTTATTACCCTTTTTATTGGGCTAACAGAAATTTGTAGTAATGAGCTTTTGGGAGTTCCTTTCTGTATCAAGTCTAAAGAAGTATTAAAGGGAAATTTTTAGTCCAATAAAAGAATTATAATAGACTGCAAAAATTCACTATTTTGAATCTTGATTACTGGACTTATATGGCAACGCAAATAGCATGACTAAAAAGGATATAGGCAGATGTGTAAGACATTCCTGTGGGATGAGCAGGCGGCATAGGTCAGAACCATTCTGTGGGCCATAGGACAGTGATTAGGTATAGTCCTATCCATGTGACCTATTATAATAGTAAGCTCTGTGTGTGGTCAGTGAAGTATCACAGTAAATTTCATTCCATTGGTCAAATGATGCAGTATAGTAACAAGGGCTGTGGATGAGGCCAGTGAAGAACGAGAATAGGTTCTGTTCCTTGGGTAAAAGTAGGCAGCAAAGTCACAATGTAAAGTCCATATTTGGGCAATGAAGTGAGATTCTATATTCCACTCTTAGACTTAAACACTGAAACTGTTAATGAACAGAATAGTAATACCAGTTATTGGCAATTGTCCTGAAAGGTGGACAATTATCGGTATCGGCTGTGGAAAAATTCTATTGGTCGATCCCTAGTCAGTATGCAAATCTTATTGGCAGTCGGATTGTTAAAATTTTGACAAAGCTAACAACCAGTCCATAATTAGTAGCCTCTGCAACAACTTACTAATGAGGCTGGGAAGGAGCCCTCAGTGGAGGTTCTGAGGATACATGAAAAAAAAAAATACTCTTTCATTCTTACTCTGTGTGCAAGGACCGGGGGACTGAATGAAATAAATTTGGCCATCATACCAACACATTGCTCTCCCATGTTCTCAAAAAGTGTGTGAAAAAATGGGATTAAAATACTAAAATGGCTCTAAATACCAAATTTGTACAATTTAAGTACAACATTTTTGACTGTTGTGGTACTTTATATCTTCTGTCAGAGTTGTTCTAGTGGTGATGACAATTTAAATATCTGCTATCCATTTCTCTTTAACCAATTATTTTAACCTATGTGGCTTATGTAGTGTAATTAAATTTAAAAAAATAGCAAATGTAATAAAAAGAGAGTTTGGCTGCAATTTTTTTTTTTTCACAAACTAAACCGATGCTTTATTCTTTAAAGCCAGGTACATTCAGGACACACACTTAAAAATATTTATATCTTGCTCAAACATTGGAAGCACTATAACTAACAATAAAACAATTTGACCCCACTTTGGTATTGTTCAATGTTATTTTGTTGCTTTGCTTTCTGCGTTTAAAAGAAAAAGAAAAAAATAATTCAGCAAACCATTTGCTAAGAGATTTTATGTCCCCCCCAAAAAAATGTTTTCAACTCTTCCAAACCAGCTGTTGAAGAAATAACATAACATATAGACATAATTAATGTTTTTGAATAGTAATTTTCCCTAAGTAGTCAATGTGGATAGAATCACTTGACTGAAGGGCTGGTTCTCCTTTGATTATGACCAGATTTGAAGAACTGATAGGCCTATGTCTTCTTATAAGCTTTCCACCAATCTCAAACAATGTCCTTCTTTTTTTTCATGCAGAATAAAATAATCTTAGACCCCATGACCTTCAGTGAAGCCAGATTCAGGCCTTCTCTTGAAGAGAGGCTTGAAAGTATTATCAGTGGAGCAGCTCTAATGGCCGACTCATCGTGCACACGGGATGACCGCAGAGAAAGAATTGTAGCTGAGTGCAATGCTGTGCGACAGGCTCTCCAAGATCTGCTGAGCGAGTACATGAATAATGTAAGTCTGTTTTAATTGCCTTTCTGCATGTCAAATGTCCTTTGTATGATTCATAAATGTGATTGCCCTTTACAAACCCAAGTCTTTATGTTGAACTAAAAGGTATGGGAACAGCAAGTTGCCAGCTGAGCTAGAGCTAACCTTTGGCAAAACTTCAGTAAGTATAACTTAATTGTTCTTCTCAAAAGGAAAGGTAATGACTTTTTTTCCCATGATCCCCTCCACTGAGAGATTTAAATTATCTGATCATGGTACAATTAGAAAAAAATAGTCTCTTGGAATTTGTCAAATGGAAATCTAATTGCATATATTTTAGTTGGTTATTTCTAATAAATGGTGTTGGTTTGTAATGCTAATCATTTCACTGGAGGGAACATTTTGTTACCTACTCCACTAGTCTTAAAAGGAAGCTATCATACCATTAAAAATGAACTTATAATATATTAGATCATATGTTACATATATGCTACTAAATTATATATAATTTTAAAGATATCATCAGAGATGTTGAATTCAGGTTTCCTAAAATGTTGTTGAACTACAACTTCAAAAAAAAAATCCCTGTTAGCTTAAACCAGGCATAAGCAACCTTTGGCACTCCAGATGTTTTGGACTACACCTCCCATGATGCTTTGCCAGCCATATGGTTGTAAGAGCATTATGGGGGATGTAGTCCATAACATCTGGTTGCCTATCCCTGGCTTAAACAATCAAAGAATTATGGGAGGTTCAGTCTAAAAAAGGCCAGGAGATCTGAGAATGATACACCGGATATTAAGGTTTTTGTACCAGTTTAAATTTCCTCACTGCAGTTTGATCTGCTGTCTTCCCCGGATACTCTGCAGACAGGAAGTGGTCTGTCTATCTAACTGTTGGATCACGGGCTGCAGTCCGTTTACAGCTCATTTTTCAACTCATTGCAATAATTGTTAAGAAAATAAAGTCTGGAGACTACATCATCATACTGTTATGTACTCCTACTTTATTTCACAGTTTATAATTTTTGTTAATTCTTACTGTTCTTCCCACCTGTTCCTTCCAACATGGCACAAGCTCAAGTAGTCGTTGTAACATTTTTTGTTTGTTTGCGATTCTTGCCATTGCTCTATTTACTGTTTCTATCCACAATATACTTTTTTTTTTTTTTTTACTTAAATGAACCTGTCTGACTCAGAAAGTAAATAACAGCTCAGAACACATCGGATTTCCTTTTATTCGGACATTCTTTGTATGTTGACTGCTTATGAGTCAGACGATTGGCGAGATCATATAAAGAGAAATGGCAGCCTACTATTCTCATAGCAATAATACATTTAATGTTAATGTGGTCATTCAGTAACTATTTGTAACTATCATTTGTATGCCAAGCCAAAATGCAGTTATTAAAACCATTCTTTTATTTCTTTTTCCTTTTGACGTAGTAAAGTAGACCCTTTAATTTTTGTCTTGGGTTGCTCCTTGAATTGTCAATCTAGCCCAGGTATAACCAAGGCTAATATATCACCCTAGACGGTGAATCATGTCTTTTCCCTATGTTAGTCTAACATGTTCATGTTCTAAACTGTGTGTAGCTTCTAATACATTAGTAATCACCCCCTGCAGAATAACACACAAGGCAGACAGGCAAGGCTCCAAATTCCATCATAGCCAAGTCATGTGGTCTCACACTACATCACGCTGCGAACAGACTGCAATACCTATACGTTTTTGTTTTTGCCAGCATAGTAGGTGGGATGGCAAAAGATTGAGGTCTGTCAATGAACAGTCTTATATTGGCTTTCTCTGCACATTTATTCTTGAGGATTTTTTTTAACCTATTTACACAATTGTTACAAGAAATATATATACATGTAGAGAGTTACTGACTTCCTGAAAATGGAACTCTACACCTTTTAGTTTAGTATTTCTGTTTAGTATGTACATTATGATGAAATGATTCAGATTTTTATTGTCTTTTTTGTATTGTTTTAAGTTACACTCATGGTTATTGGAAAATAGAATGTTACTTTCAGGATCTATTAAATAAGTCATCACTCAGCATCCTTAGCTACAATCAAAAAAAAAAAAAAAATGTTACTTTGGACAAGTGAGTTAAACATATAACATAATCATAGAGGTATAGAGGTTCATTGTATATCAAATTAGAGTGTAATTTAAACAAGCAAGATTAAGAAATGCATTCACAGCCAATATGATTACATTAATAAGAGCTGTTATTTTCTAATGCAACCTACATTTTTTATTTTTGTAATTGGGTACATTTTCATGTTGAAGAAACACAAAAGTCTGAATGGTTTCTGTAGAATCCACCGCACGGATTGCAAAGAAACTATCTGCGTGTTATTCACTAAACATCAAATTGCAGCGAATCGAAAAAAAATGAATTGCAACATTTAGGGAAATATAACTGATTTAGAAAAATTCTCCAGCTTAGCTGTAATCATGACTCGGCCATGATATTTTTATACTTTGCAGTTAGTGTTTAATTAATAAAACCCTACATTTATATGCTTACATATATCCATGGGACTAAATAGCAGCATGCACTTATAAAACGACTCCACTGACGAAAGTTAATCACTACCCCCATGTTATCTTTATAATTGGAAAAGTCCGCCTGTGGCCATACCAGTCTGAAAGTGCGTGATCTCGTCAGATCTCAGAAGCCATTCAGACTCGAGCCTGGTTAGTACTTCTATGGGAGACCAACTAGGAACCCTAGGCGCTATAGGCTATAAAAAAGTTTTTTTTTTTTATTATAAAATGAGAAAATTATTCTGTGTTACTACATTTAGCAAAGATGTATTCTTCTATTGCTACACTGGAGCATTCTGAGATTTTGTTATTTTTTTTTAATCTACACTTCTCATCCATATGGTCACCTATGAATAATTAATCTATTTATCATGTTAGAGAAGTTGCCAGGAAATAGATATTAAATATTCAACCTTTTATTTAATTAAGCAATACACCTATAGCAACCAGTGAGGTACATACAGCTGGGTATATCTCATACCTGGATGAACTGCATCTTGCGATTGTATTACAGGCACAGGGTATGCGCGCATCAAACTACGAAATACCTGCAAACAGAGTGCAGACCATTATATTATTTGATGTATATATGTGCTGGCACTTTCCCTGACTTTTAATATTTACCTGACAGGGCCTTTACATTGATGGATGTCAGGTCCAATTATATCCCTGTCAGTGTTATAGGTTCATAGCATAGGAGAATAGGAGATCTTATGAAAAAAAAAAAAGTAACAAAGACCCTTTTTCGAAATATTACATCGGCGATGATTAACCAATTAATGCACTTTTTTTTTTTTAACCTGAAGGTTGGCGATAGAATAAAGAGTGGCAATTATTTCACTGTGACATCATAATATACAGAGTTATTACATTAAATCAATATATTACTATTTTAATGAATAAACATAATTTTCATCAAATTTACTATTGATATCTGAAGCCAAATGTGTCTTTATGCCACATTATGCCATATCCTACTAGCACAATGTGTATTTTTTAATTTTATTATTTTTTTAACAGCTCTTAGGGAACATTCTATTAGTGGAATAATCACCATGGAAACCAGTGGAACTGCCCCACTTTTGACACTTTGCTTCAGAATTAATCTTTACATATTAAGCAGTGTGATTGAGACATTTCTAGAATAATATCTATATTTTTTTTTATAACCATTATATTTTTTAAAATACACAAAGATAATCCAGCAATAAACAGTGTACTACTGATGTAATGGATTACAAAAAAAATCATAAACGTTAAACATATACTTTATTGTATTATGTTCACATTGAATATCATTGCGCAAAGCTTGTTCGCAACAAATACGAGCATTATGACAATTGTTTTCGAAAGAATATGCTGAAAAGGTAATTAACTGTTATTCTGTGTTCCTGAGAAACATTTTCTATTCTTATGTTAATCATTTTCCATGCATTTCACAAAACAATATTCTAAGTATTACTTTTAGTATCTAAATGTCAAAGGTTGTTTTCAATAAAATCACATATTTTTACTCGTTGGTAAACTGCTAAATAGAAATTAAAACAGATGAAACGTGTGAAAGGAGACTGTGAGCGTGGAATGGCGATCCTGCAAGGGTACGTGTCTATGATCACCCTCTGATGTGCACTATATTATTCTGCCTCACAAATAATATATTCTTCCAATGGTGTCTCTAGGAACATTCCATGCTTTTGCTATCTCTTTCTGTATCATGTTTCTTGTTTGTGAAGGGCGCCAAAAACTCTTCTGTTAATATTGTGGACCATTCTTTTGACATATTTCTAACATGTAGACAAACGTGACAATCAACAAACTCCTAAAATAATTTTGAGATTTGCATTTTCAGTTGACATTGGGTAAACCTCTTAAAGCATTCATTGTGTTGAGATATTTCAATTGCTTTTGTTTGATTTGTTCATTGCCAACAGCTGATGCTGGTTGAATAATTTTGATTACAACTGTAAATGGGAGGAAATGGAGTGTAGAAGGAGATAAAAAAAAAAAATAAGTGCAATGAGAGAGAAGAAAGGTCAGTTTTGAACTGGTGGACCAGTATTGTGTTACTAGTAGCTGGTAAAGTTTATTTGGTTGCCAAGACTTTCATCAAGCCCATATAGTGGCATGAAATGAATATCTCTTATTCTATTAAATGATTAGCTCATTGCATAAACCCCTTAGATTACCACCAGGACAGACTGGCACAGACTACATAGGTAAAGACATACGGAAAGTGTATTCTAATGGGCTTTAGGAAAGGCCAGAGTTTAACAGAAAATATATAGACATCTTTAATAGCAGTAATTGATTTCTGGCAGCTAGAGGAGATTTATTGCTGTAAAACTGGTGCTATTCTGAGTCATTGCTAAATAAGGAAGATTTTCCATGGAAACCAATAGAATGTCCCTCAATATGTAGCAATCTGTACCCAGATTACCACCTTATTTTTCTTGATAAATCCCTCCTAAAACTAGAGCACTCACTATTAAAACAATAGCAAGTTCTGAAAGGGTTACTCCAAGCATCATGACAACTTCACTAGTCATGATGTTTGGAAATGCTGCACAGTTTAACCCTTCCATCATTAGCTAGCCTGGAATAAGAGTTCGGCGTCTGACTACAGCACGCACAGCGTACTGGTGCCAGAGAGCCAATGGCAGCACAGCGGTCTCCTATGCCGCCTTTGTCCAACTCTCTGCTCGTCCTTCCCTGACCTTCCACCCTGTCCGGCAAGGAGAATTCACATCAGCTGCACAGGGAGAACTTTGGAGCTTGATTGAGGTGAGTTTTAGATTTATTCCTTTTTTCAATATTTAAGGGGGCAGACGAGCATAGCAAGGGTTACTCTAACCAAAACTAGTGTTTTATAAAACCACAGTTTTTTGTTTGCAGTAACCCTTTAATGATTGCTGCACAATTATCATTTTATTTCCTGTCTATATTCCTGTCTGATTTTCACACTGCCATTGAAAATCGTATTTAAAAGGAGTTTTGGTAATGATAGCTGTATAATAACTGTATAACTCATAATGAAGCCTTTTGCCTGTATGGTACTTTTCTTATATTCTTCTGTACAAAATGTACCCATGATAGCTCTCAACTTGAGCTCGCATTTTATATGTATACACGTGTAAGCTTATTAAACTTGTCCAGCTTCTATTCTATTTGTAATAACTTTCAAAGAGAGAGGCTGCCTCTAACATTATATTTTTATCTTTCATTTACAATGTGGCTTATTTTTCTTCTCTTTATTTATATCTCAGTTTGAAGCACCCATTCCATATTACACAGAATTCTTTTATTTGATAAACCTTGCCTTAATTTGGCCTTCGATGTTCTTGGGTTTGATAAAAAGGGCAGGGTCACTCAACATGCTAAAGGGACAATTAATGTCATTGAAAATGTTCTATTAATACTGAATGCCAAATGAAAATAAGAGGTAAAATGAAATGTGTAGAACATACTAACTGTACTTTAAAAGGTGACACACAAATTTGAAATACTATTGTATTTTTATTCTTTTCAAATATCCCATGTAAATCAATAAAATACATTTATTTAAATTGGTATTTGCCAGATATTCTCCTTAATTTGTAAATGCCTATTTTAAGGTAAAGGTGCAGTTTTTGTTGGCGTATGTTGTTGGAATGTGTAATACTGGGCTATACAGGCTGCAGTCTGTAAAATCAAATGAAAATAAAAATCGCAAATCAGAAACTGGTTGTAAAATAGAAGATATGAATATTCATGATCACTGTGAATTTGTTGCTGTTTTAGCACCAGTTGTGTTTAATACAATTTAAAGGTTTCTCTGAGTCCTATATATTTCCTGTAGATGTCACCTCTCCTGGGATCAGTTGGGAAGATGTGATGGCATACGCCTCTAGCTGATATGGCTATTCCTGGCATAAACCTTCTTCATCTATTTTGACAAGGACACAAATTAATCACATGGCCTTTACATGGCAAACCATTTTTAAAATATAAAATTAGCTTATTCTTCCGTTTTATTATAATATATAACAATACATTCTGTATCGAGTCATTCCAATGCCACAAAAGTCATCAGAGTACTTGTGGGTAGTTGCCTATGGTCTGTTGAATATGATGTTTTCATTCTAACCATTGGGCATCCACTTCAATTATATGGGGACCAAATCTCAGATTCCAATCCAGGTGTTAAGGGGGGAATCTACATAATAGTGTGACGAGTCAATAATAGGCAGAAAGGTGGAATGGTGTAGAGAGTAAGGTTTTTTTCTCTCTATTGGGGAAGTTCTATTTAGGGCAGGCTTCCCTAAACTCTGGCCCTCCAGATGTTGCTGAACTACAACTCCCATGATTCTATGAATGAAATAGATAGGCTGAGAATCATGGGAGTTGTAGTTCAGCAACATCTGTAGGGATGCAGTTTGGGGAAGCTTGCTTTAGGGTTTAATATGGTTTTCAGAAATGCTGGTGTGGCACTATGATAGAGCAGCTTAGTTTGGGTTCTGCCTCAATATGGTGTTGGTTTTGTACTTTGTACCAAGTGTTTTTGTACGCTGTCTCCCGCACGAAATAGAGCATTAAAAATAAATAAATACGTGTTTGTATGGATCTCAAAATGGCCACATGGTAGGCATTCATTTTGGGATCCAGTACTAGAGATACCTCCATTGTTATAATTTCCTCACATTCTGGACGAGTCAGTTGTTCATGAAATTTGAAAGCTTGTAAGAAACTTGATCTGCACTTTTAATCTAAACTAAAACTGTGACTAGAAGGAGACCTTTGTCACTTCAGATGTTGTGAACTACATCTCCCATAATGGTTCCAAAACATCAGAGATAGGCAACCTTTGGAACTCCAGATGTTGTGAACTACGTCTCCCATAATGGTTCTAAAACATCAGAGGTAGGCAACCTTTGGAACTCCAGGTGTTGTGAACTACGTCTCCCATAATGGTTCTAAAACATCAGAGGTAGGCAACCTTTGGAACTCCAGATGTTGTAGACTACATCTCCCTTAGCACTCTTACAGCCATAATGTTGTCAATGCATCATGAGAGATGTAGTCTATCTGGAGTGCTGCAGGTTGCCAACCCCTGTCCTATAACCTGGGCTGCCTGCTTAATTATATGGATAGAATCCTAATGTGTTTTATGTAGATTCTGAGATATAAAATCAGCTTGTATCTGCATCAATTAGTACAACTTCCTGGAAGCGTCTGTCACCATTGTACTTTTTTGTCTTTTACTGTACTAAACCTGCCTATCCTCAAAAAGCTCTGCATAGACCAACAATGGCTTGAGAAGGACTGCATTCTCCAGCTAAATAAGACAAGATAACTGATTTATAAAAAAGAAAAAGAAAATGCACTTTGACCTTGCTTGATGTTAGTCAACAAATGTTTTCCAGTGGGGAAAAGAGGAGCAATATGTAGAATGGCTCCATTTGAGAATGATAATAAAAATGCAGGGACTTTGTGCAGAGAATCTGTGACTCGCAAAGTGTTAATCAATGTGACATTCTAAATGATGTTCATGAGGAAACAATACGTCTGCATTTCTTTGAAAGCTGCAAAGCAATGATTGGTGACAGCTAGCGATTGCTTAGTCAGCAGTATTGGCTGGATTAGTTATAGCAGCAAGGATGAGAGAATCTATGAATTGATTCCCCACTAATATATTGCTTGCTATTTAAGGTAGCTCGTCTGGGATGGAATATTCAAAACCGTTTGTAACCAGGCAAAATTCCTAAATGATTGCTGTTCTAATAGCTGTATGATAATTGGAAAAAAACACCTCATAGTGTTGGCTTTCTCACAAAACAGGAAAGTGTGGACAATCGATCAAGACATTTTCAGGCAAAATTAACCAAGATAGATTTTTTTTTTTCACTTTTTCTGTTATGGACTAATACTGCAATTACTTGCATCTTTCCAAAATATCTGGCTTAGTGAATAACACCAATAGTTTGTACACAGTTGATTTAGCCAAAGACCCCATTGTGTACCTTCAGATTATTATCTTATTATTATAAGGGGAGTTATCATATTTCTATTTTTGATTATATATTTTTTTGCTCATGCATTAATGCCAGTAAACATTGTTCGCATTTAGAGTTTTGTCAAGTAGCAAGAAATTTATATAAATCGAAAGGACATTGTAGACTCCATAATCACTGCAACTTATTGCAGTGGCTAAGGTTCATTGAGTGTTTTTTTGTGTGCTTTTTTTTGTCAAGTCAATTTAGAACAGTTTAAAAAAAATAAAAATAAAAACTATGAACCTATCCCACTGTGAGTCACATGTACTGGGGGACGTTTTAGAGTTGAAAGAGATGTATTGGCAGGAATGCTTGTACATCAGTCTGGACATGAAGGTGTACACGACTGATAGAAAGTCTAATTACCCAGAATCCCCTGAGAGAAAGCAATAGCCAGCCAGTGAGTGAACATTCTAACTCTGCGTCAGTGAGCAAAGACATTCATTGTGCATGAGTACACGGTCAATCAACACATTCATGATCATACGAGGAAGAGTGTATCAACACGTGAAGTAGAGAAAACACTTGTGCGTGTATTTCTTCAGGACAAAGAGAGTGTATGCCTACCTGTGTATTTATGTATAAGGCACATAAAGTGTGTATAAACGGCAGTATGTAAATGGACATACAAGAGGTGGAACATAAAACAGCAGGGTATACACCATTTGTAAAGGTTTAGCCCAATGCTTGTAGCCTATCATTACTGTCTACGGTTGAATGGACTGAAGGGATAATGCAGAAGTGAAACTACTGTATTATTCAAACAGCAGGCAAATTACCTGGCTTTGGACCAAAAGAGCCATTTTTAGCACAAAACAGGTGAATGTCACCAAAAGACTAGTACTGTAATTAAGATAATAAACTACAATGATTGTGATGCTTAGACTGTCCATTTAAGGACTAAATAAAAAATAAAAATTATGTTGTATTATAAATTTCATCCAACTGGTTATCTGTATTATGAATCAAACCTTGAAGTATAAAATATTTTAAAATCTAAACCAAATGTGTTAAAACAATTATTCTTGGTTACAGTTATAGTCTTTCTGTTGCTGGCTAATGCTGCAGTGTTTCCTCACAATTAAGGTGTTCAGGCTCTGCAAGTGTTTTTATATATATAATATCTACCATCCTGAAGAAGGCTCCAGATGTGAGCCAAAACGTTGTTTATTTTTTTATTTTGTATATGAATTAAAAGTAAAATTTTACTTTGCAAAGACCCTGGATTGAGTTCTGTTTTTTTTTTTTGTATATATATATATATATATATATATATATATATATATATATTTAGAAAAAGCATTTGACTTCTGTCATATGTACATGCATGTTTCTCTGCTGCTGCCCCAACTCCTCTGCTTTAATCATCAATCTGGATGATCTAAGCCAATCCAATGGTTGCCCCTAAGCCCTAAGAAAGAATTGGGAGGCTAGTGCACATATGTGGCAATAAGCCAAGCTGCACCAATCACATGCTATGAATGAGAAGTATTTTTTTTAAGCACCAAGTTATTGCAGTGGAAGCACCTATGTTGGTTGTCAGGAAGAGGTGTGTGAACCCTGCAATAAAAATATTGCAAGGTTTAAAGGATAGGACTACCTCATTTAAACTTCATTAGAGGGACACTCCAGACATGAAGCCAACTTCATCAAAATTAAGTTATAGCCCCAAGAGGCACTCTTTCTACAAGAGTTAACTTATTCTTGAATGGTTTAACCCCAAAGTTGCCTCCAGCCGTGATATCCACTCCCCACTCCAGATGTCATCCGGCTTCTTAATTTTCAGATTCAGGAATTGCGGAGTGCCGCCAGACACTTTGTGACTCCCCGTTCACAAATCTGGCTTGGAATAGGTACTTTCCTTTTCAAGCCAGATTTCTGAATGGAAATTCAGTGATTTGGCTGAGAGAATCAACTGACCGCTCTCAGCCAATAAGCAGCGCCCCTACCAGACAGCACTCCAATCTTCCTGAAACTGAAATTTCAGAAGCTGGATGCCACCAGTGGGGAAGTGGATATCACCGCTGCATGGGAACTTGGGGTTAAACCATGGTTTAAGCCCTTGAGGTACGAGTTTCTTTCTGGGTGTCCTGGCACCATAACAACTTAATTTAAGTGATGTTGTTTTGGTGCCTGAGTGTCCATTTAAGATAAAGTGGTCTGGGTGAATTTAGTGGTCCTTTATATCATTTTGTAAGGGGTAAGACAAATACATTTTATTTGATATTGTACTGTGCATGCTTCATCAAGACATAAGACAACTGGTCAATGGATCTGTATATCCAGGAAAAGGTGGGTGAACAAAAATGGAACATAGAAAGATACAAAAATGGATGTGGCCAGAATAAAGGCGCTTAATAGTTATTTTGTGAGAATTATTTGTTATAGCTGCTATGTGCACTTTTAGTGGATACTCCAAAAACACTATAATTGTGAAATAAAAAACAAGATACCAAGCAGTGAATCAGAGTGCAACAAACTTCAACACGACTTGATATAAGTGCAGCGCTAAAAAGTGATAATAATATTCCTTATGCACGTACCCCTTACAGTACACACGGGGTATGCATGTTAAATAAACAAAAAAGAGATCTATAGAGTAGTATTGTCTAGTAATCTTTTAGTGGAGGAGAGGAGAGAGGATTTTTTGTATTTATGCATGTTACACTTACATGTTATTTATTTTATTTAATTTTTTGTTGAAATAAATTATAATTCTAAGTTACTTATATTCCATCTCCTCTTCATATTTGGTATCCGGTTGAGGGAAGTGTCACCTCTTTATGCCTGCAGTACTTAGAGCCAGTTACCAAAAGGCTCTATAAAAGGTGAGCACTTGAGCTTATATATATATTTTGCACTATCTGGCTTAAGATAATTTGCACCAGGAAATTTCTTTCTATGCTTTATTTGGAGATACAATCCACTGACAGAGGGAAGAAAGGAACAACCCCCTACTCCTAGGTATTACTGCCTACCTTAAAAGGCATAGTGGCTGATGTGTTTAGAGCCTATACCCTTATAAAAGGCTCTTTAAAATGTGAGTTTCCTTCCTTTTTCATTCACATATTTTCCACTAAAAGATTACTAGACAATACTACTCTATATATCTCTTTTTTGTTTATTTCACATGCATACCCCGTGTGTACTGTAAGGGGCAAGTGCATAAGGAATATTATTATCACTTTTTAGCGTGGCACTTATATCAAGTCGTGTTGAAGTTTGTTGCAAAAATGGAATATAGTTTACCTTTAACCAGAAAGGATAAGCAGCAGAATTGAAGGTCTCACTGCAGAGATCAAATATAACGTGTTCTTTTAAATAAAGAGAACCTAGTCTAAACACAAAGCTCTGCTTTACCAGGGTAATAAGAATGTAATCAACAATCTATGTAGATGTCAATATTGTCAATAAGATTGGACGCTTGTATGGTATCTGTTCCTAAATTGCATTGTGTGTGAAGACACTTCTGATGGTCATGATATGTGAGTATTTTAATTTGCTTGTTTCTGTGATAAAGGGAGGAACCCCGAAAGCTCGTCACAAACTTCTTAGTCCGATTCAAAAACCATATTACAAGACACCGCCGATGAGAGAGTTTACTAATCAAGTGCTTCTTGTGTTTGCCTAGCTGAAAGAAATAATAAAGAACCATTGGTTACACATCAAAATCCACATTCAACATGGGTTTCTTTTTATCATTTCTGACTGTACTTTTGTTAAATATTGCGCTGTTACAATGTGTATTTCTATGCTACATAGAATAGCACGTCTAGGGTAATCACCTTATAATGAGGACATTCCATTTCAATAACAGACTCTGCTAGTGTTTAGAACACCACTGTCAGGTAAACTGATAATAGACTTGGTTTGACCATGAAAGGCTTTTTCTTTACATTGGTGTATGATTACATGGATTAGGATATGCATCTGTCTTTCTGTCTCTTTGCCAATTGTCTTTTATATTTTTTCAGACAAATATAATGCACTATATAGCAAGTACTTAGAATTTAAAAGAACGTTTTACAATACTGATTTTTTTTAATGTTTAAATACAGAGTTATAAAATATTACTTATGACAAAAAAGGTCAAACAAGTATTTAGAGTGATGCAATCAATGTACCGACATTTTTACAACAAAAAAAGTAATTAAAGGAAAGATAATAAGCAGATAAAACAATACTTATATATGTACGTGGCATACAATAACAACAAAGTTGTGTAAGTTGGACAACAGTCCTTGAATCAAGGGGTGAGATTATGAAATTCCAACCATGGTGAAATAGATTGATATTTTGTATAAGGAACTAGAACAAGGTGGGCAATCAGGTTTCATGGCACTACGTTGTCTAGTAACAGAAAACTGAGTGATCAGTTGGGGTGGGGGGGGGGGGACTTTTTCCAGGCTCTTGCTATGGATAAACTGCTATTACAATTGTGGAAATCAGTACTTTTCAAGGCCTGGTGAATAAAATTAAAAGAAAGGTCAAACAAGCAATACTCTTAGATGGAGGGAATTTAGTCTGAGCAAGTTGATTTATAAGAGAGAAGACCTTCTCCCGAAAGGCACAAGATGGACAAAACCAAAGGATATGCTCAACAGTGTCCCTGAACCTCAGAGCTACCAACAGCTCAAGGAAGTATTCGGAAATATCTTCGATACTCTATCAGGAGTTAGCTGCCAAATAAGCAATATTTCAAAAATCAAAGCTTCTAAATATGTAGCATACTTAGTAGTTTCAAATAAAGGTAGGAGTTGTGCCATTGTTGTAAAGTCCAGTTGGTACACAAACTGGAATTTCATGTGGTAATATGTGATCACTGCCAAGGTGCATTAATTCAAATAAATAGCTTAAATATACTTATAGTTGATTGTATTAATATCAGAAGGAAATAGTGTATTAAGGGAAGTATATGTCCCTGAGGCAATCACAGGTCCACAGTTCTATAAAGAACTTTATTGGTCCAAGGTGATAAATAATGTTCTATTTCCTGTAGTCCTGTAGTAATGGTGGGGCTAGGAAAATAAGCTTTTGAGTGGGATGACGATAGTGAAATACTAAACTTTGGTGCAGGAACCATGTATGAGAATTTAGGACAACCCTTAGGATGTTTTGAAAGCTGTTGTTTCATAGTATATGGAGGGAGGAAGTTAAGTCAGAAGAATTGGCTTATGCTAAAGAGTTTGACATATCTGCTCCTTTATTATAATATAATACATTGGGAAGATTTAAAACACCTTGGTGAGTGGGAAGATGTCATAAATAGGTGGCCATTCTAGGTTGGTATGCAGGACTAATTTAAAAAATGTCTCTGTATTGTAATGAATGCAGATATGGTTATGTTTTAAGAGATAACTCTAAATAAACATAAAAACATTATTTTTATGGATGAGATCCTACCATACCAAGATAAATTATACGTAGACCATATATGTAGGTCTTGACAAACTGTTTTGCATAAGGCAAGTATAGTTGTTTAGGAATCTTCATTCATAAATAGCCTAAACTTTTTAAGGTTTGCTAAATATTCCTGGGAAATGTAAAAATAAAATTGGGAATTTGATAGATTGAATTAGATGATATAGATATTAAACAGAGTGCTTGATTGCTGAATATTTATGGAGAGAATATAGCTTAATGGATGGTTAGGGGAGAGGGTATAATGTCAAAGGGCAGATTATAATGGTTTTAGAGAGAAGAAAGGAGGCATGATAACTATGGTTGGTTGGGGTAAATATGTGGGTGGTGGGGATTTATTTGTTCACGGTAGTCGTAACAAAATTATTTCATTGTTGAAAGTGGTTATATTTTACTGGACTACAAACTGTAAAACTGGTCACGATTGGTGTGTTCATAGTATAGACTTGTTTAATGACTTCCACACTCTTTGGCTACTGGATATTTTATCAAACTGGACCAGGACAACCTTGCATTGAACACACGCTAAGGTGTTAAACAATATGAGGAGTATAAAAAAAAAATCTATATTTTGTTTGTAGTACTAAAATGCTATGTATTTTTCAGAGCCACAAAATAAATAAATTGGAATTTTACAATTCAACACGTTACGTTACCAAGAGGAAAAGAGAAAGCAATTTTGACGGTCCTGGTTTGCTTCACATTGTGATTGACACTTTATCATCATAGGAATTATGAAGACTCTGTTCTGCTTGCTCCATATCACTGTTAGAATATTGCAGTGACATGTATCCTAGTGATTCCAGGTCAAAATAATAAGACAGAGAAATCAGAAAGAAAACGAAATGACACACATAATTCCACCGAAAAAAAGAATGACGCAAAGCTTTCTTAAGACATAGAACTAGACATACTCATTTGAATCTCTTTCTAAGCTATCTCAAATGTTTGTTTTTGCAGAAGTTTAATGCCTTTCTTTTTTTACTTTCATTGAAATGCATTCTTTGGTTTAGTTATAGTCATGGCAGGACTCAGATTGCTTTCAGAGTTGTAGATCACTCCCAGACCCGTTGGCATGAGCAAAAGTCCAAATTCTCGATTCTCACAAGTTGCAACAGGAGGACTCGTAGACTTATCCGCAGAGAGGCTTATTCACTACAGTTGGAACTGCTGGAAATTCAAAGTTGGTTTTAAATTTTACATCAAAATATACATAAAGGAAACGTTTCCCAAGTCTGATATGCCTTCAGCAATTTTGACCTACAATTTTAAAAACACTGGGAATTCGCAAAATGTACAATTTAGTGAATGATCCCATAAACTATTTTAAGGAACACCTCGGGTACCATAACAACGTGATCTCAATGAAGTTGTTATGGTTCCTGGAGGTCCTGGGTGCTGTCTTACTTTAAGGGATAAACCATTTACGAATTATGTAATCCCATAATACCAAAGACAATGTCCTTGGTCCAGGTTAGATGGCACCCGGGACCTCCAGGTACCTCAACAACTTCACTGATATGAAGTTGTTATGGTGCCTACAGTGTTCTTTTAACTAACCCAGCCAGCAATGGAAGCTTTTGTATTGCCTGCATTGATAAGAATCTGTTCATAACCATAAATAAAAACAAAAAGCATTCATTTTTTATTTTCTAATATTATTCATATTTTTTGTTATCTCTATTTGTAATCTCAACAGAGAAACTCATTCATTAATTGATTATGCAGTGTTAAGTAAATTGGTTCAAATATGTTATGCTACCCATCGCATAAAACACTTTTGACTTTAGAGTTAATGTGATCTCAGAATTCAAAAATTATTGTAACAGACAAGATGATTCTGTTCTGTATGACATTGTAGACAAAGTGAAAAGTCACAGCATGGTTTTCCAGAAATCAAAATCTTTCTATTTTAAGATAACATTCGTAGAGTGAAGGAGAACTGCTATATTTCTTTGTGTAATATTCTTCGGTATATATGCCCAAATAAACGCTATTATATATATATACATACATACATATATATATATATATATATATATATATATATATATATATATATATATAGATATATATACAGAGGTGTGCAAAAGCAGGTATACTGCTTAAATAATCTGTAAATATAATAACAGGTATACAGTTTAAATAATAGGTAAATATAATAGGTATGCAGTTTAATAGGTAAATATAATAATAAGAGATAAATATAATAATAGGTATACAGTTTAAATAAGAGTTAAATATAATAATACAAGGTATACAGTTTAAATAACAGGTAAATATAATAATAATAATAGGTATACAGTTTAAATAATAGGTGAATATAATGGTATACAGTTCAAATGGTAAATATAATAATGATAATAACAGGTAAACAGTTTAAATAATAGGTAAATATAATAATAATAATAATAATAATAATAATAATAATAATAGGTATACAGTTTAGATAATAGGTAAATATAATAATAGGTATACAGTTTAATATTTTACTGAATAACAAAACAATTAAGTACAATTTACACCTTGCTGTAATCTAGTTTTTACTTTGGCATTTACTTATTTGCATTCATTTCTTGGCATGCTTCGTTTATGAGTCAAAGCATGTTATCCACTGTGCATGGTTTGGAATCTAGCTTCTCTTTTATAACTCCTCTAAAGAAAAAGTCCATTGGAGTAAGGATTGGTGGCCGTGGTGGCCATTCAACCGGGCCTCGTCTACCTATCCACCTATTGGATCATTTTTTTGTCAAAAGAATTACGCACAGCTACAGCATCTGAAAATCGATTCTGGTTCTCATTACATCTATTAAACATATACTAGTGTTTATATACTAGGGTAGTTTTGGTTTACTTGTAGGAAAAACTAACTATTGCATTGTTGCTGGCACTGGTAAGTAAAATGTGCTTTCTATGAGAAATCTCTAAAACCAACTTTATCTGCTTGCTCGCGTTGCTCAGGTATACACACCTGCTTATTCCTGTTATCGTTGCATGAATCAGTCTTTGTGCTAGGTGTCTCACAAGGGTTCTTTGAAATCAACAACTTCTGCACATCCAGGCTTAGCTGTTCACATTTTGTAATGCCGAAGCTCTCCGTAATCCTTCCATTGACAACACACAATGCTAAAAATTGTCTTGTGGGTTCTCATTAGCATGTCGCTTCCCAGAATTCTTCTGTAAGGCTTACTAGCTGTGATACACTAACAACACAGAACATGGCAAACAAGACAGGCCACAGCACAGCTAAAATACACTTGGATTTACCGATTGACCTTTCTGTCTTAAAAATAACGGACGATGCATCTCTAAGGGAGAGAAGAACAATTTCTCTAAAATGCATCAAACATTTAAAAAGCACAAAATATTGGTGCTGGACAAGTCAGTAAGCGTACTAAATGTAGAAGTACCCTAAGGGCTATGGCTGGCAGGGGAAGGATTTTTAACTAATGTATCTTTCAGTTTGGTGATACCAGCAATAAAGTGCTATCCGGGACCATTCCTATTTGATAAAGCCAAACACGGTTGGAATTCGGCCAACCCGAACGAATCTAATAATAATTAATAATTAAAATAATAATAATATTTTTTTAATAATAATTAAAAAAAATAATTTTGCTTTTAAACATTTTATTCGTAGAGACGTATCAGCCCTTCTCCCATCACTGGATTTGGAATATTTATAAAGCACAGATTTTAATCCAAATCAGATTTGCCTGCTGGTAGCCCCAGCAGGCAAATGGTTAAATGCAACTTGGTTGCATGAGGGTTACGTAGCTGCCACATTACAATAAAAGGCTTGTTTAGCTTTATTGGAATGAGATGCTCTGCAAACCATAGTGCTCTCTTTATTAAACACAGATGATCTCTTTTCTTTTTGATTTTCTCCCCCAATCCTTTTGTGGTGTCCTGTACATCAATATAATGTGACTGTGGGAAATAATATACACAATGCTCCAGGGAATTCATACTTTTCTGTAGTTAACACTTTACACTAGATATAATACACGTCTGTATCTCTATAGAGGAAAGGTGAGTGGCAGCATTATACTTACCTACCCAGCTACTCTGATTTTTTTTCTATACTTCCTTGTAATTACTCTGCGCAGTGGAGAACTACATGTTTTGATTACAGAGTATTCTCAGTATTTACAACTATTTCAAGACACCTAGTTGAATGCAGTTAAAAGATACTTACTATTCATGTAAAAACATAATATGAACTTGGCTGCAAAGAAATTGCCTAGAATTTGGCAAATTTTGTGTTCTGTGAAGCCACAAGGTAGCAACATTGCAACAGGGTATTTCAACTAGCCTTTACCAGGAAGCTCATTTTTACCTATGCTTTACCAGGGAGCTCCATTTTCCCTAGCCATTACCAGGAACCTCCGCACCTAATTTATCACCTTGCTAACTTTTTTTTTTTTTTTAAATGTATTTGTGCTTTTGACATTAATTTTTTTTAATAATAATAATTAAAAAAATTATTTTGCTTTTAAACATTTTATTCTTAGAGACGTATCAGCCCTTCTCCCATCACTGGCATGCTGGGTGAGGAGCTCGTGAGACAGAGTATGTGTTTTTCTCTCACCAGCTCCTGTCATAGCGTATCATTAACACAAACCTGGTTGGATTGATAGTGAAAATCACAAACAGCTATTGCCAGAAAGTGTATTTCCCATGAGGTTTAGGCAAGCAGGGCTTGTATGTCCGGAGTTGCACTTAGGTTAGCGGTTCCACATTGTATCACTTTAGTCACACTGTGCAGTGCGGTGGTCATTTTTTATTGTGAAACTGTGATCTCTATCAAAGGCAGTTTAAGAATGGACCATCAGAGGATCCTCCAAAAATGACATCATGGGGCTGTATTTCTTGTGAATAAACACTGAGTTGAATTAAAGAGGCACTTTTGGCACCTGCACATATTACATGCAAAGTGTAGATGCGATTATAGTGGGTGTTTTTTGTTGTTGTTGTTTTTTTCAAGTATGACATTTCTTTACTTTCTTAGAAAAATAATAGTTTTGCTCCATAATTAAACGTTATCCTCAGCCCTCAGCTTGTCCCTTTTGGCTCAACTAATTTACCTGTTACATAACTACATGTATCCGTATTACCCTGAGAGGCAGCAGGGTGGGGATTATAGGACTTGTAGTCCAGCTGCAGCTTACTACTGAGAGGGGTGATTTGAAAAGAGACTTCAAAAACAGATTTAAAAAAACGACTACATTTTGACTAGATTTTGCAGAAGATTTATTAACTGTTGCTTTCGTGACTAAGCCTGTGTTTGAACACTTTCATTTTGCAAAGTTGCACGATGACTTTGCTAGTGGCAAAGGTTTCTCTCCTCTCATTTACATTATTTTTTCGATACTCTGAGTACTCCTCCTGTCCTCTTGTAATCTTGCTAACGTTAAAGGAACATGCAATTTTATGACTTTGCTGTTTTGTATAGTGAAATAAATGATGCATCTAGTCCTCATAAATACGGTAAACATTTTAAAATTCCAATTTTGCTGGTAATAAACTGTCTAACAAATCTTCTTTGAAATCCCATTTGACTTATGAAAATGTAAAGCAGATCCTCCTTTTATTATGCAGTATTTACCCTCCCTACGCAATTTTTTACTTCCATTTTCAGTGTGGGCTAATAAAACAGTGACAGGTAGCCAGTCTATTTGGAATGAAATATTGACGCGGAGGGCATGAAGACATGACTAATTGGGTTAAATATGAACAGAAGGCATACCTTTCATGTATATATACAAAGCATGTGTCAACTGTGTACATAACTATAAAATATTACGCATTACGAGCACCTTCAAAGTCACGCCAATCATGTTTTTTATAGTATATTGTAACTTAAGTGTCGGACTAGACAAAAAGGTCAATTAAAATGACTTATTAGACAGAAAGGTATGTGGCGGCACTATTGTGTGTATGATAAATGCTATGACTGAGTGATTTTAGCAGGGTTTTTTTTTTTTTTAAAGTTTAACCCTTTATATACTAAAATGTTTGCAGACTTTACTGTTGCTGTGCAAACAAATTATAATTTATTATGAATTCAAGAGCAAATACATTTTTGCATTAAAATGCTAAAGAAGGCAGAATAGTACATTTCACAACTTTGTATACATTACATTTTCTATCAATTTATGGTCAATTGTTTTACGTTAATTAATACACTCGGTTCATCTTCATAATGTGCTTACTATATTTTTGTCACTAGGAACACTTGTAATGAAACTGAGCACTGAAGTAGCAGATAAGGTTCAACATTGATAATTCAAGGTTACTCATTAGGTGGGTACGCAAATGTTGGTTAAAAAATTTATTTAGGTCTCATAAAGAGAATGGTTTTTGGATAATGCAGAGAATAAGAAATAAAAAAAAAATGTTAGAACTGTTTTGATTGACAACATTCATAGTTAATTGCTGCTTCTTGTTGTAAAATGTTTACCAGTTTAAACAAAAATAAAAACTACAATAACAACAATTATTTAGGTACTGTAATGTTGGCAGTAAAATTGTAGAATCTGCTCATTTTATTGATTTTGGGCTTAGTTGACCCAGTCAGGAGTCAAACTTGTGACCCAGAAGTTTAAAAATATTTTGCAATAAATCCACTGGCAAATATTTCACCAGGACAGTAGCTTTTAAACAAAAAAAAAAAAAAAAAAACCTACAAAGTAGCACTGAATTTAATGCACCTCTAAAAGAGGCATCTGATTATCCCACCGAACTGGTACTTCTGGAGCCATTGTCTCACTGTAGACATTTGCACTCAATGTATGAACAATGGGAACCCTTTTCATAGACCAACCATCAAAAGACTATGCGACAAAGATCATATAACATAATTATATAAAAGGGAGAATTACAGTCTATAGAAGCATGGTGAAATCCAGAAGAGCAAGACAAGGTTATACAAATATGTATTAGAGGCCACTAATGTAACTATACAAAGACTAATAACAATTTATGCTATGGCACATACTGGCTAAGCGTTAAATAAAGCACTCAGAGCCATTAGATGTGGGTGCTAGATAGAGCCGCTTCTCTTCTGTGTTCTTTTGTGTGTGATTTATGTCTGCAATTTGATCAGATGCATTCTCTAAAATTGACTGCTAATTAGTACAGCAGCCGCTCTGTGGTATCCAGTAATCCCTCTAACAGCCAGTTAACCTTTCTCTTTCCAGAATGTCCGGCAGAATAGTTACAGACTGTATCTTTAAAATTAAAACCAGAGCATGGCAATTCTATCCCTCCACAGTTTGGACCACAACGGCCATCACACTCAGCCAGCCATCTCAAGTTGCTGTGTAATGTGTGGTTTGTTTTTGCTATAGTTCATTTTCTGTCATAAGCATGTGCACCCCTCCAACAGGGCTGCTTAATTGTCTAGGCATTATGACCACCATTATAAAATGCAGCCATATGGAACAAAGTCTAGAATCGAAAAACTGGAGAATGAAAAGAAATAGTTGCGAATTCAGGAGTAAAGAAGGGGTAAAAAAACAGCCCTTTGTTGCACCACATTAGATGACACTTTACAGGAAGTGTTTAGGAAAGCAGTGCAAGTCACATGCAGGGAGGTGTGCCTAGGGCTGCATAAAGTTATTTAACTCCTAAACGGCTGGGATTGAGCAATGAGACCTCAATAGTATCCCTTTAGGCCATATTTGCTGAGTTTTAAGCATTTTCCATTTAACTGTTTATCAGTTTAGCGCTTTTGGTCTGAACTGTGAGTTTCAATTGTTAATTTGCTAAAGTTAACCCTGTATAATTTTATCCCTGTTTCAGTTTGTTTTCTTTTTTATAACTGCTGAGCTTCATACTAATTTGAATTTGACACCATTCTTATTTTTTTTTGTTTTAGTTCAGCCATTTTGACCTAAAATTCACTATTTAGTGAATCAACAGTGAGATTGGAAATCGGATTAGTCATGTGTTCTAAATGGTTCTCATAATAACAAAAGATATGAGATCATATATGTGATGCCATAGGCAAGCCTCTGTAAGAACTTGCAAATAGTAGAGTCATGTACATAGGAGAAACACATTTCAGTGTGTATGTGTGCTTGAAATACATTAGTCACAGGCTAGAAAAAACAAAAGTGTAAAAAAGTACAATGTATTTAAACAGTTATAAGTATACCTGTTATCATAAATTCAACAAAACCACCACAGACCTATCAACATAGGCTTGTGCAACACATTTCAATAGGATGTGCACCGAGGAATTTTTTCTTTTCTTTTTTCATTTTATATAAGGTGAATATTTATGAAAAGAACACTCAAAGTACCATAACCACTACAGCCCCTTTGTTTAAGTTATGTCTTACATTTTATCTTGGGTCCACCTCTCCTGGATCTAGAAGTTCCTGCAAGGAGATTCCGTTAGCTCCATTGAGATAAGTTTTGCAACGCAGGGCCAGCTAATTGCACAGCTGGTCTTTGCTCAGTGACCAGAACATCAAGAAGCAGGGGATGCAGCAGCTACTCACATCAGAGCCAAGGTAAGTTGTAAAACTGTTATTAAAGGACCACTATAGGCACTCAGACCACTTCAGCTTAATTAAGTGGTCTGGGTGACAGGTCCATCTGGGATTAACCCTTTCTGCTGTAAACATAGTTTCAGAGAAACTGCTATGTTTACAAATGGGTTAATCCAGCCTCTAGTGGCTGTCTTATTGACAGCCTCTATAGGCGCTTCCGCGCTTCTCACTGTGATTTTCACAGTGAGAAGACGCCAGCGTCCATAGGAAAGCATTAAAAATGCTTTCCTATGAGACTGGTTGAATGCGCACGCGGCTCTTGCCGCACATGCACATTCAGCCGATGATGGGAAAGGAGGAGGAGAGTCCCCAGCGCCGAGGGAGCCCGGCGCTGGAAAACAGGTAAGGGTTTAACCCCTTCCTCCACCTTCAACGTGGCAGGGGGGAACCCAGAGGGTGAAGGGGGCCCAAGGACCCTATAGAGCCAGGAAAACAAGTGTTTTCCTGGCACTATAGTGGTCCTTTAAGCAATTGACTCTGGGAGGGCACCAGGGCACACCTGACACCATGACCACTACAAAATACTTTGAGTTTTCCTTTAAAAGACTGTGTGTGTTGTGGGATGATAGCATATGTGGAAGGGTGTACAGTATATGTAAGTGTTGTAGCTGATGTGTGGCTGTGTATGGATAGCTGTGTTGTGACTCTCTGCATGTGTTTGTGGAGTAATAGTGCGTGCTGTTTCAATGTAGGATGGCTGTAATCATTGTAGCAGTGAAGGATGTGTGTGTAACTGTGAGAGGTATGTAAGGCTGTTTGTAAATAGCCATAAACAGATGTGTATTGCTGTGTAGGTAGATGTATCTGATGTGTGTTGCTGTGTATAGGTAATTGTGAGTGACGTGTGTGGTTGTATGTGATTAGCATTGACTAATGTATTTTGCTTTGTATGAGTAGCAGTATGTACTGTGTGTTTGCAACTGTGAGTGATGTGTGTTGCTTTGTCGGTAACTATAAGTGATTAATGTGACTGTGTGTATAGCAATAAGAGACGTGTGAGGCTGTATGTGGGTAGATGAGTGCACTGGATGCAGGAAAACAGTGTATGTCCCCACAATTGTCCTCTCCCTACAATTTATACTAAATAGAATTAAAAATAAAAGTATTTGCCCTTTCCTTGTTTACCTTGGGCAGGGAGGAAATGTTCCTACTTTCTGATGAGGTGGTCAGTCAGTGTGGTCAGTTGCCAATTCCCAAGTGGATTAGGATCATTTTCTGGCCCCCTGGAGGTCTTGTGGAAGGAGCTTGTGGTCTGCATCTCTGACAATAGCGGATCACTGTAAATGCTTCTTGTGGTCCGGGACTTCTAAAGAGCATTTGAAGAGAACTACACCCACTTAGGTGCAGACCATGAGCTCCCTAGTAGGAACAAAGGGTTACCCAAGCTCTGAGTACCTTGATCCCTTTTTTTTTCTCTAAACCTGCATTCATACTGTGCTTTTAGAGGATTTATTAAGGGGAGAATCCCTGGACAGTTGTAGAACAGAAGCCTAAAATTGGGACAATCTTATTGAATCCAGGACATACCATTAAAGTCTTCCTCTGTTCCGCTTTTTTTTTTTTCAAAATGAGTGATGATAGCTGTCGTGGTATATCTCTTGAAGAAAGTAGATATAAATAAAAATTTTAATTTTTGTTCTCTCGGTTTGCTGTGTAGAACCCAAATTCAAAGAACAAGAGTGTTTCATGTGACTTTACTCTGAATGCCATTGAGAATTTCCTAACTCCGTTTAAAAGTAAACATATACTCCACTGAATCTCTGTATATTAATACTTTGATGATTGTGATACATATACAAATTAACAAAATAAATGTAAAATATTTATCTCCCAAAGGTTTCGGATGTTAGGAAATATTTTCCTGGAGTGTCCCGACTACAAGCCCCTTTAAAAAGAGACACACGTTGTATTGTTTTGCATTTCTCATAATGGCACTTCCTTGTGTTAACCTACAATTATCCAATATACAAAGAAACAGCAATTAAATTACATTACTAGCAGAACGTGTTGTGAACCAAAGCCCCAGTATCAAAACTCGCAGCTGGCAGAGTTCTCTCTAAACAGATAAAGATCTGTCTCATTTGCAAGATTACAGCACACAGGTGGAGGACTGATTCAGTTACACGCTTTGTTTGCTTTTCCCCCCATTTTCTTAATAAACTTAGCTGTAACAATGAAATAGCATCACTTTGATCCACAGTACATGTGAGAAAGCTTTTCTCAAGCACACAGATTGTGTTGCAAATCTATACTTTAAAGACTATTAACTTCACACACAGTGCCAGAATTAACCATCATTATTGGGCCGGTCTAAGCAAAGTAATGGCTGTACTCTGCTTTTTGTTCTACAAGTCTGCAAGTGCCATTTGTGGTAAACTGGTAGTGACTTGACCAAAGTAGGTCTTTCTCTGGCAACCATAGATGGCTGCTCATCAACCCACTTTACAATTCCTCATTATCCGTATCAATTGCACCCAACAAAAACTGCAATGATTGGTTGAGAGTATAGGGCCAACACACCTCATATCTCAGCAGTCATAGGCAGAGAGGGCTGGGGAAGGTTAGCCCAATGCTCCCCACCAATCACTGCAGTTTGTATTGGATGCAAGTGCTATCTATATTATGGAAGTGGACATTTTGTGTTATCATGTCAGCTGGAGACGGATCTATGTTTAAGTGCTGGAAGAACCTTTTCTGTCTAGTTTGACAAAAGGTTGGGGGAGAGCATCCATAGATTCTTGATAGCATAAACACTAAGCTGTGGTGGCTTTATTGCCTTGTCTGCTTCTTTCATTTACCAATTCACATTTACTAAAACATGTCAAGTACTGCCTTAGCCACGAGAGCATGATTTGAAGGATATGTTTCAGTGCTTAAAGGAAAATTGAAGATCATATATAATAAATACTTGGAATATACTTCCAATGGAAATAATCCAGGTTAATACAGTACTGTTATTGAATAATGTTTGGAATATGTATAAACTATCCTAGAAGATGAATAAGAAAACTATATGGACCCTAGAAGCATTATGCCCATAAAGGTAGTCCTGCGTATGAAGCAATGACAGCTACATAAGCTGGACTACCTATATGGCATAATGCTTCTAGGGTCCATATTGTGATGTAGAAGCAAGTACGATTGGTCTTTAGAGTCTTATAGAAATTGTGTAGTGAGAATGGGTGGGACTGGGTCAGTGACTGGATGGGTCAGCCAGTGTTTGTCATTACCTTTTAAACAAATATGATCTGACCTCTTTAAGGCTAAACATCGTAAAAATGCAGTCTATAGATGTTGTGGTCGTGACCTAAATATGAATATTAATCTCTTAATACATAATAATTAAGCAATACGGAACAACATTAATATTTTTATAATTCATGGTATTATGGTCGAATATGTGGATAGAAAATACACAAAACGTTGTAATATTAAATGTATATTTAATATAACTATAATAAATAAACAGATGCTAGCAGAATGTAAATTTACTACAATAATTATACAATACAAAACTACAACATATTACTTACAAAAGGTTGCTACATGTTACACAACATTTTACTTACAAGGCCCCAGCCCTTTGGCTGGGGTTAAGTCAGAGCTGGTACTACATCTTAGGTTCAGTCAGGTACAGGCAAAGAGACAGAGTTTTCTCCTCCATCTGGTTTTATTCAGTGTAAGTAGGCTGGCCTGTGATGTCACTGCCAGAAGCACATGTCTTCCTACACACTCCCCCTAGTGGTGCCCCCAAAGCATTACACTAAATATGCTTTCTTTATGATGTAAAGTCATTAATTAATAAATACCATTACAATAGGGAGAGTAGCTTGCCCTTTTATTCTTGTTCTGTTGATGTGATGTGACTGTAAGAAGTCCATCTAGTCAGCTGTATAATTTACCAGTGGTACATCGGAGGTATTTATTCAGTCCATGCCATTACTAGTAGAAGCCAAGTTGCAATTAAAATGCACTTTGATTAATTAGGGACTGACTATGATTATTTACTAAACCTGTATCACTAACGGGGTGTAGTCAAAACAATCTGAGATCTCTTTATGGTTTGAGCTTCCTTGCAGTCACAGAACATTCTGACAGGCAGCTGCAGTAGTGACAAAGTAATAAGGACCGCACAGTTCTTCCACGTCCCTGCAGCGACATATGATGCATGATGTAAGTATGATGTATGATGTCATACTGGCACACCTCTGCAGGAGCAGGTGGAACATTTTAAATAAAAATGAGATTATGCTGCAAGTCACAATTTTCTTACAATATTTTGCAATAGAACAAATGCCAGAGAATAGACCTGGAAAAAAATCAGGTGTATTGGTGCAGGATAATCAATGTTATATTATTATTATTATTATTATTATTATTATTATTATTAGATTAATTCAGGTAATTGATGAAAACTAAATTTAAAAATAAAGAAAGGACACAATAAAGACTTTAAAAATTTCACCGTATGAGGCACATCTATTTCATATGTCATAATAGGCACGGACATATCTGCTGATTAGTCTTTATAAACTGCTTGAAGATCTCTGTAAATGGGTGAGTTATTTACAAACTGAAAACTAGTCAGTGAAGCTTTTTGTGGGGTTAACATATAAGTGTAATCTTGTGATTATTATCCCTAATATTTAAAAAGGAACAAAATATTCAGCAGAGGTTGTAGCGGCCCCTTTGGCATCGAGTAAAGAAAGGAGAGGAGAGCTTCTGACGGGTGTAGTACTTTATTCTTTGCATCAGAAATGTGCAGGAGTGCTCTAAACACCACCAACGTCAATATCTTTAAACACCTTGAGCACCGTGAAACCATAAGCACCGTGAAAACTGTAATAGGACATACAAATACATTTGTTTACAGAATTTCACCGAAAGGGTTGCAAACAAGATTACAAACAGGATTACAAATGTGGAATTCAGATATTTCCATACATCGATATTACATTAAACATCGGAGGAATACAAACTATATACAGAGAGTTGGACTATAGTACTTTTATACAAACATTGACTGATATACAACATATCTTTAAGGTTAATGGCATGGACACAATTAATGTCTAGAACATATATATACTATTATAAACATGCACTTTTACTGCGTACCTCGCTCCGTTTGACAAAGTGGTGCAACGTTAAACTTTAGAAAAACCTCAATTGCCTTCCCACGAGGTGCTGATGGCTTGCTTTGCATCTGAATGTTGAGTCACAGAGAGCCTTTTGCCACCATAACTAGAGGAAGGAGAGGGGTCTGATGATCAAACATTCCTGGGGAAACAAGAGGAAGGCAGAAAGGTACCGCCTGTGGCAGTCAGTGCGGAAGAAAGTTATAAGCAGACACTTCCAGAGGTGTACAATCATGTGAATAAACGGTGCAGTGTAGACATTCCAATACAAAAGTAATAGAGAATACTGCTCATAATCTATTATGTACAGCCCTTTTATACAAAGTACTAAGCTAGACAGCTTGTGAGCTTACAGTCTAAAGATTATGATGGAACTTGAGACAAGAAGGTGCCGGGGAAAATTTGAAGGTAATAGACCGGGATCCATTGAGAGCAATTGCACTGATTTGCTAAGATGTGCTGTGAATGAGGAGGTAGTTGAGGATGTCAAAACCTGGAAAAATGTTCTAAGTAAGGAAGAGGGAACCAGGGAGGGAAAAGATTTGTGAAAATGGAGGTTATTTATTGTACTGGATATGGTGAGTTTAATGTCTCAGATTGGATAGCTGATGCCCTTAATCCATTGGACACTGATGATCAATAAACTTTAAACAGTCTGTTGTTGAGCTATGATGTTAATTGTATTATTCAATGTTTATTTATTTATTTTTTTAAAACACAGGTCTTAATTTAATATTGTACGATAAGCTATCCCACATCATTTAATACATGACATTTTTGTAATATTTTGATATTTTTCCATATATTGATTTTTTTATTTTACTTAAGATATGTTTTGATATTTTAATACATTGGAAAAGTTCTTTGAAAAGTTTATCCAAAAATATTAAATTATTTGAAAAACTTATCCAATAATATTAAATCGAGGCCACAGTAAGTGTGAACAGTTGGTGTTGATGGATATAGGATTATCTCCTGTTCTTTCAGTTTATCTGTTACGTTCCAAAAACAATTGTTTAAGAAAGGAAAATGTGGAAATTCAACTGGCTTAGAAAAAAATCTATAGGCAAATTTGTTTTAAATGTACTGGGTAGCAAAGCGTGCTATTTACAATGTGATGTTTTGATTCATAATAACTTTTAATTCAATAAAAAAGTTACCATAACATCATTGAATAATGGTACACAGCATGCCCCACTGCTCTAAAAGCTTGCCATCTATTAAACACAAAAAATCTGAAAAAAACAGTTTTGAACATGTTTCAGTAACAAAATAATGGATTACTTAAATGCCATAATTATCTGTATGTGCGCAAATAGAAAAAAAAGGTTTTCCGACTAAATATATTTGCATTGTAATGCCTGTGTGAAGAATAAAAACAGTCTAATTTTTCATTTCTACTGCAGAATTCTATTAAATTCACGAGCAAGAAAAGTGTTTTTCAATAAATATGCAGCAGAGGGCACACTTGTACACTGTAAGCCTTGTATGGCTCCTCTTTGAATAATCCGCACTCAGAGAGGATAGAGCTGCTATGGAAAAAAATAAAATAAAAATAACAATGAAAGATGCATTTCGCAATAATAAACAAAAATGGGCAGCTTATATTTTTATTTGTTACAAGAAATTTAACAAGGCACCTGAGTCAGTGAGGTTTGTAATCACAGTAATGTTTGGACTTCACTGCATACATTACAAACAGGTTTTCACGAGCCACTGAAAATGTGGCTTTTTTTTTCTAAATTGCCTGTATAAACATTGAAAAGCTGCAGAGGAACAGACAGTAAACATGTGAGTGAACAAACCATTGCTTCAAAGTGGCACTTTCATCAGATAATGCCTATTCAACAGCATTGAGCACTTTAAAACCTGCCTTACCCTTCAACTGATCTTTTTCTATATCTGTTCTGCAGTTTTCTAAAAATAGTGAATAAAAGATCCCCCCCCCCCACCACCACCACTTTAAAAAAAAAAAATTCCTTCTGTTATTGATATATTTGTTTTGATTTTTGGCAGATGTGTTTTTCCTACGTTTATCTCTTGTTGATTGACATTGTATGTTATCTGATACTTCGCTGTTACTGTCGTTTGCAAACGAAAACTAAATAAAGTGTTAAAATAAAATAAACCCTAACATGATGAGCTCACAGCATTATTAGCGAGTTCAAGTGCTTGTTTGACATGCTTGTGCAGTAGGAAGCGGGGAGGGAACAAATCACAGATTCAGATTGGCTGCTGTCATCACATGATCTCTAGAGCCTTGTTTTTGTATCAGTAGTGTAACTGAAGGTTCGGAAATTGTGGTATTTTGTGAGTAAGCTGTCTCTGATATGAAACACTGTCAGATCTTCAAGCTGTATCTAAAGTTAATTGTAACATAGCTTGGAGAGAAAAAAATTTGTAAAACATATTAATCCAGTGGGATTTTAAATCCATTTTAAACAGATTTATGGAAAAAGAAAACAATTATAGCTAAAGTGCTGCTTTAATTACAATTGTATGAGTCAAAGAGTTTTTACTCACATTATAAGGTGGATATAGGAAGCTGGACACAGCAATCCAGGGCAATATTTGGAGTTGCAGATGGTGAAAGTATGACAGGTCTCCCAGGTGTCCTGCTTTTGGCAGGACAGTTCCTATATTGATGTTCTATCCCACCATCCAAATTTCATTCCCTGTTGTTCCACATCTGCAGACAGCCAGAGGGGGTGTAACAAGGTTCTATTCTATTGTAATCTGAATTTGTTGTAAAATGGAAAAAGAGGACACACTACATATATAAAGCACTCTGCAAGTTAAAGTTCTTTGTGTGTTAAGTGTCCCTTTAGATGCTGCACAAACATAGCCCAGTACAGCAGGTTAAAGTGGTTATGGTGCTTAGAGTGACCTTGCAAGTGCAAAGTCATTTTAGCTTTAATATGCATATACTGGTGAAATATGAGAATGTAATGATGTTATGCAGGGCCGTCTTTAACGTGGGGCAAACGGGGCAGCTGCCCCGGGCCCAGTTTCTCTTGGGGGGCCCGAGGCACCTGCCCCGTGGGCCCCGTGGGCCCCGCTGACCCCGGCGGGCGGGTGGCCGGTCGGGCAGGAAGGCGGGCGCGCGAGGGAGCACTCAGTACTTCCTCTTCAGCTCCCTCGCGCACTGCACTGATGCCGGAGCCGGAAGATGACGTCATCTTCCGGCGTCGGCATCCCTACGCGGCGCGCGAGGGAGCTGAAGAGGAAGCAGGGAGTGCTCCCTCGCGCGCCCGCCTTCCTGCCCGACCGGCCACCCGCCCAGGAGCCCAGCAGCACCACTGGACCCCAGGGAATCCCCCAGCACTCCAAAAGGTAAGGAGGCTGGGGGGATTACATTTTTTTTAAAAAAAAATGTGTGTTTGTGTGTGTTAGTGTATGTGTGTGTTTGTTTGTGTGTTAGTGTATGTGTGTTTGTGTGTGTTAGTGTATGTGTTTGTGTTAGTGTATGTGTGTGTTTGTGTGTGTGTATGTGTGTGTTAGTGTATGTATGTGTGTGTTTGTGTGTGTTAGTGTATGTGTTTGTGTGTTTATGTGTGTTAGTGTGTGTTTGTGTGTGTTAGTGTGTGTGTTTGTGTGTTTATGTGTGTTAGTGTGTGTTTGTGTGTTAGTGTATGTGTGTTAGTGTATGTGTGTATGTGTGTGTTAGTGTATGTGTGTGTGTGTGTGTCAGTATGTCTGTCTGTCTGTGTGTCAGTATATATGTGTGTGTATATCTGTGTGTGTCAGTATGTGTATGTGTCAGTATGTCTGTTAGTGCATGTGTATGCATGTGTCAGTATATCTGTCTGTGTGCCAGTATGTCTGTGTGTGTGTGTGTGTGTCAGTATATCAGCCTGTGTGTGTCAGTGTATGTGCCTGTGTGTGTGTGTCAGTATTTCTCAGTGTATGTGGGTGTCAGTATATCTGTCAGTGTGTGGGTGTCAGTATTTCTGTCAGTGTGTGGGTGTCAGTATTTCTGTCAGTGTATGTGTGTCAGTATGTTGATCAGTGTATGTGTCTGTGTGTGTGTGTCAGTATGTCGGTATATGTGTCTGTGTGTCAGTATGTCTGTATATGTGCCTGTGTCAGTATGTCTGTCAGTACGCCTACCAGTGTATGTGTCTGTGTGTGTGTCAATATATGTACCTGTGTCAGTGTATGTGCCTGTTTATCTGTATGTAGTCAGTGTATGTATCTGTGTATCTGCTTGTGCGTCAGAGTGTGTACCTGTGCATCTGAGCCGCAACTTTAAATACAAATACACCCCTCCATTCAAACTTCAACACTACATATAAAACACATTCCTGCATTGAAACGTCAACACTACATACAAGCACACTCCTACATTCAAAAACAAACACTACACATAAATGCACACTTGTATTCAAACTCCAGTACCACATACAAACACATTCACACAAACATACTCCATACAAACACATGCTTACATTCAAACATACTAACATGGCTCAGTGCTAAATACAACCCTGCAAGCATGGAAAATTGGTAGAGTCCCAGCTGTCAAAGCATTGTTGGAGTTGCACGACAGATGGGGTTCTACCTTTAGTCCAACCTTGCAATTGGGGGTCCCAATAAATTCATTCTACTTTAGTACCGCCACTGCGTTGGGATGGATGCCGTGATTGCATACCAGGGAGTGAGGGGCGAGAGCGGCAGGGCACAGGGGGCCCAAGCAAACACTTGCCCAGGGTCCATTCGTTATTAAAGACGGCCCTGATGTTATGGAAAACAGAATCAATTTTACAGGTAATCGTTAACATTGCTTAGATTCCATATTGATAGCTTTCAATGTATTGTTTTATGTAGATATGTACACAGTCTGTTTTATTTCTGCTTAAAAACCTACAGCCAGTAGTTGTCTGAGCTTTGAAATAGCAGATTCATTTTCATTATGGGTGACACAGAGAGACTGTTATTGGGGTTATTTATCAAAGAAGTGAGGAATAGGTGCAGTAATATGACTGCAGTGACATTGGTTCTGTTGCGTTAATGAATAAAAGTTCTCTTTAGGTTTTTTGTATTGACAGTGAACCAGGGACTGCAAAATTCTCAAAAGACCCAGCAATAATATTTATGTACATGTAGGAGAAATCTGTATATTATCAGTGCATATACGCATCATATTATTATTATTATTTATTTATTTATAAAACATTTTAGCAGGAAGGATACATTGAGATTTATCTCATTTTCAAGTATGTCCTGGGTCCACAAAACATGGCATTGATACAATAGGGTACAATAAAATACAAAAACAATATTAATACACAATATATACAAAATTTAGCATAGAACAGGTAGGAAATATATAATCAACCATGACAGGTGCATTCTGTTTTGAGGTTTGTAGAGAGGGATCTCTTAAAGGATTTTAGACCTATGGAAGATTTGAAAGTGTGTGAGAGGTCATTCCATAATTGCGGTGCTCTGTAGGAAAAGGAGGATCGAGATGCTTTCTTTTTGTATTGAGGTAGACTAAATAAAGTGCTGGTACTGGATCAGAGGTTATAGGAGATGGGAACAGCTGGGGAGAGCATTCTGCTCATGTAGGGTGGGAGCTTCCCAGAAAAGCTCTTAAACACAAGGCTGGAAAGAAGAAGGGTGCATCTGGATTCCAGCGACAGCCAGTTTAGTTCTTTTACCATGTCAAAATGGTGGGTCCTGTAATTACATTGTAGCACAAATCGGCAGAACGAGTTATACAATGTGTTGAGTTTATTAAGGTGGGTTTGCGGTGCAGGTGCATATACTACATCCCCATAATCCGTGATTGGCATCAGCATTTGCGGTACAATCTTTTCCTTTTCTGTAGGGCTTAGGCAGGATTTGTTTCTGTACAGGCCACCTAGTTTTGGATAAAGTTTAGATGCAAGTTTTTCTATGTGGAGGCCAAAAGATAGATCTAACAACATACCCAAGAATTTGAAAGAGTGGACTGCGGTCAGTGTGATATTTGAATTTGTTTGGATGGATAGGTGGGAATTGTGTAACTTGTGTAATTTAGGTACTGTTCCATAGATCATTGTGACAGTTTTGTCAGTGTTTAGGAAGAGTTTGTTTTTTGCAATCCACTTTTCTACCTCTGTAAACTGGTCTTGGAGCACAGCCTCAAGCTGCGGTAGATTGGATTTGCTTGCATAGATTACTGTGTCGTCTGCGTACATGTGAACATTTGAAGATTTGCAGACATTAGGCAGATCATTTATAAATAATGTGAGTAGTAGGGGGGTGAGAATGGAACCTTGGGGAACACCATACGTGACTGGGAGAGGGAGGGAGTTGCAGTCAGAAATGGACACATATTGTGATCGATCCAATACATATGATCGAAACCAGGTTAGCGGACGATCACTAATACCAGAGTTATTCAATTTGTGCAATATGGCCTTTGCAAAATCAATGAAAATAGCTCCAGTTAGGTCTCCTTTTTCCATGCCAGTTTGGATGTCATTGCAAACTTTTAAGGGAGCAATTGTAGTGGAGTGATTTGGGAGAAAATCTGATTGATCAGGGGTCAGATAGTTAGAATGTTGGTAATACTCACATAGTTGGGTATGGACGCATTTTTCTAAGATTTTTGACAATACTGGGAGCAATGATATTGGGCGATAGTTAGAAAAAAAAGTAGTGTCACCACTTTTATGGATAGGCACTACTCTCACAGTCTTCCAAAGTTTGGGTATGTACCCAGACACCAAGGATTCATTAATTAGGGTTGGGACAGGTTTAGCAATGCTGTTGAAGCACACCGAGCTTCAACAGTATTGCTGGGATTTGATCAGTTCCAGACTGGTTTTTCATTTTTATATTATTAAGGTGTTTCTTGATTACACTAATAGGTACAGGTCTAAAATTGAACTTCTCTATATTGGGTCTTTGAAAATTTAGTGGAGCCTGATCCACATTTATAGTTTCAGGATGTGTGTCATTATTAGCTTGGCAGTCAGGGTGGTGGAGCATCCGACAAAATTATTGTTAAAGGCATTTGCAATGCCTAAAGGAAGTTGCATGGTTTGGTTGTCCACTTTGACAGTGAAGGATTGGGAGTGGATTGGGGGAGTTTGTAAGTTATTTATGAATTTCCAAAAATTTCTAGGGGTTGAAATGTTATTGTTAAGATTTTCGCAGAAATAATTAGAATTGGCCAATTTTGTTTGTTTTGTGCATATATTTCGCCATTGTCTATATGCACAGTGATTGTTCATAGAGCCAGTACGTTTGAACTTTGACCACAATGAATCCCGAAACTGGTACATTTGGATGAGGCCACCTGTGATCCAATTCATATGTGCCCCTTTTACTCTCACTTTACGCAGCAGGGCATGCAAATTCCATGCAATGCAACATTAATTGTGACCCATGCATATGTTGTTTGAAAGTGAATGGGGTTACAATGTAATATTTACATTTTTAAGCTATTGCAGATAACTACAAAATTTTTTTTTGCATATAGGAAGAAATGGAGAACAGTCACGGATAACACACAACACATACTAATACACTGTATCCACCCACATGAATAGGGATCTGTGGAGTAATCTTTACATTTGGTGTTCAATTATAACAGATTTTGAATACGACTTTTAATGAACTCATTTGTCCTGCTAGGCTAACTACAATAAGCATGCTGGAATTTTCAATAAGGCAGTTGAGGCACTTACATAAAGGTTGTGTGGGAAGAAGGGAATAGCGCCTCACTGTGTTCTCAGGTGATATACAGAACAAAACAGAGATGGAAACATGCAGAAGTGTATGTGTAGTATTTTTCACAATATGGAAGAATTAAGCAAGAAATGCACTTACCAATGCTATCAAGAGCTCCACTTCTAGGACATTGCTTGTGTTGATAGTGAATGTGTACCACCTATGCTGGATGGATTGAGCAAAACCCATTTAGATCTACTACTGTATGTAGCTTCCCATTCATTTGCACCAAACAATACTACAGTGTGCACTACATGTATATCTCTGTTCTATTGCATATATACAACTTGGATGAAAACTGTTCCTAGTCGTAATCCCAGAGTGAGGATTGTAACCACTACACGCTATACTTTAGGAGCCATTATATAGGCTCCATTTCATGTGAGTACAATTTTTAATCTATTACATTTTATCTATACTGTTCAGAAGTACTACACTATATGGTCAATTTGTGTTTCTACTTCATAAACCCCAGGTGACCAATTGGAACTAGGGGACACAATTAGCATCCTTAAGCAGGGATTGTACCGTTCATGTGCCTGTAAGTGGAGCTCTTGGTAGCTCCTTGTAACTGTAACTGCATTTGTTTAAAAATTTCTCTAAATTGTGAAAAACACTACACCATATACAAATCCATTTTTCTATTTTTGTTTTGTTTTATATGCCACCTGAGAACTCACTACTCCCTCCTTCTCCAACTGTTCTCAAACAGTCCATACACTCCGAGCGCTAAACCGTCACTTATACATCACTTACATAAAGCTCTGTGCCCACCCTACACCATTTTCCTATACCCCACATACCGCCATTCCATAAAACCTCAGCTATTCTCACTCTCACCCATAGATCTTTCTGATGGTTATTTATATTGCATGTTTTGTGTGATGAGGAGGAGGGAGCCGGTAGCATTTCTCTATATATGGTTCGATGAGCTGTAAATCTGATCGTGCTTGAAATAGCTACAGGAACTTGCAGCCATGTATAGCAGCACTCACCAGCAGTTAATGTAGCAGTTTATTTACATATGGTTACTGGGTTAGTTGATGGGATCTGTATAATGATGTAAAATAGACTTTGTTCACTATATGCTGAATTGTAGTGAAAGGAAAATTAAATTGCTAAATTTAGACAAAGCGTTCTCTGATTCCACTATTGTAACAGCTTGACTATTTTTGCCTAAACTAAGCCTTTCAGGTTACAGTTAACGATAATTGCCTGTTTAGTGGATAAATCCCTATATTCTATTTTTCATTTAAAAGATTCATAACCACTCTTAGATCTTATCAGTTTATCATGGGGTCTACCTAAGCTTGTACCTGCTTCACATGAATAGTGATTGTCTGTTATCTTCCATAGGGCATTAGTGGCCTTTCTACTGAGCAATGAGTTGCAGCTGGCTCAGATCCAACCCTACAGGGCTCTGAGTGGGTCCATTAGATTTAAGCCGCACTTGGGGTTGCATTTATCCTTTCCCTTTCCACTCCATCGAGAAATAGAAGCTCCGGGTGGCTCCCTCATGTGGGGCTACCAGCTCTTCATTCTTTCTTATTGTTTACTCCAGCTTCTGGGGGCAGCAGGCCTGGTACATAAGTGTGTGAGTCTGTGTGTGTGTTTCACAAAAGTGAAGTATGGTAGATGCACTGGAGATGGGAAAGTTTTGCAGATCCACAGGGGGGTGGAAAATGCAGAGTCAGAGGAAAAATATGTAATATGTTTCTCTTTGGGGGGTTATAGAAGATACTTGTGAAATTATGGAAATTAGGTAAAACTATGTAAGTGGATGTGTGGTAGATGCACAGGGGGATTTGTGGGAGATGCATGAGTTAAAGCTCAGACTGGCCATCGGGTACACCGGGCAAATGCCTTGTGGGCCGCGATGTCCATAGGCCGAGGCTGGCAGGGGAGGTCACAGGATCTCCCTAGCCTGTCCATGCAGGGCCCGTGCTATCCGAGTACCAGCCCTGCTGTATTCCATGATGGGCCGGTGGGGAGAGCAAAGTTCTCCCTCACCGACCCTCTTCTACAGACATGCAGCCTCAGGCTGAGGAGGGACACCGGCTGGGGAGGGAGACAGTAGAGGACCCGGCGGAGCTCTATCTTGCAGCTCCACCGGGTTCCTCTCGCAATGCCCCCGATCTCGCGAGAGTGAATTCTAGCCTCACAGGCTAGAGTTCACTCACCACTAGCACTACCATGGATTTCAGCACGGTCCCCCCTCTCAGGGGGAAGGGATGGGGGGATATAATGCTAGTTTTTTGTTGTTGTTTTTTTTTTAACCCCAACACACAATCTCTCCTAACATATACACACACACAGCATTCTCACACACAGCACTCTCACACACAGCGCTCTCACACACAGCGGTCTCACACACATCACCCTCACACACAGCACTTTCACACACAGCACTTTCACACACATCTCACACACATCACCCTCACACACACACATACACTTCACCCCTCACACTCACAGCATCCATCACACAGACTGCACACCTCTCAGACACACACACTTTACCCCTCACACACAAACATACCCCTCACATAAACACTACACCTCTCAAACACACAATGACATCTTTCACACACACCCAGTGCACCCCTCACACATACACAGAGAACCCCCAACACACTGCATGACACACACACACACACACAATACTTCCAAACATATTTATATTATATATATATTTAATATTTATATTTTTTTTATATATAAATAAATACCACAGCACCCCTCACACACATACTGCACCCCTAAACACATTACATTCCAGACATCCACTAGATCTCTTACCCAACGCTGGATCATCTACACACATACACACACTAGATCCCTATATACACTCTGAATCTGCTATATACTCACACTCACTAGATCTCCTATGCACATTCTGGGTCCTTCAAACACACACTAGACCCCTATACACACACACACACTGCACCACCTACACACACACTACATTCCTAACATACACACTTTGGATCCCCTATACACAAACTAGATTCCTTGTAAGCAAACACATACTACATTCCCTAAACAAACACTCTCTACAACCCCTACAAACACTACATCACCTATATATACACACAAACACACACTCACTATAGCCCGTATGCACACTTGCTACATCCCCTATATACACACTATCTACAGTCCACATATGCATTACATTACACCACAAACACAACACGACTAAAACCAACCTTATTACACAATACCACACCACATACAGCTCATTCTACTCACACGTGATCCCACAAGCAGACTCCAAACACATGCACAATACTTTCCTGGTATCCCATTTATAGAGACACCAGAGACAAGTTGCAAGCAAACACAGTGCAAGCATGTTATTAAATTTGCAATGTGCTGAACAAATACAGGGTCTTTTTCTCATGCTAGAGCTCTTCAGCAGAGCTTTGCGCATGGTCTGCCCTGGAAAAGCATTGAACCAACACGCTCACTTTGAGAGGGGACGTGTTTGTCTTTGGTGATGACAAAACACACCCTCTTTGCCCTGTGCCTTTCTTAGTGGGCCACTGTGATTAAAATAAAATGTCTGGGCCAAAAAAAAATTCCAGTCCGGCCCTGCATGAGATGGTCCTGAGGAAACAGCACAGGGAATTAAAGTGGAGATGCACAAGGTACAACATAGGCATTTGTGCGAGGTGCACAGGGGCATGTTGGGGGGAGATGCACTAGAACAGTGGTTCAAAAACCAGTCCCTATAGCCCACTAACAATCCAGGATTTATGTATTTCCCTGTTTTATTCCAATGGAGATACTGACAAAACCTGGACTGTTAGCGGATCTTGAAGACTGGTTTGAGAAACACAGCACTAGAGGAATGTTTGGGAGATGCACAAGGTTAAGTGTGAGGAAAATACACCAAAAGGAACATGTGGGTGGTGCATAGATATATGAGGAATGTGCACATGGGGAGGAGATTTACAGAGGTATAATGGGGGAGAAGATGCACTAAGGAACTTGGTTCGAGATGTGAAAGAAGAAAATGGGGGCAATTTAAGGTAGATGTTTAGATGTTAAATAGAGGAGGCAATTTGGGGGAGATGTTCAAGCAGGATTTGTGGAGATGCACTGAGAGGGATGTAGCAATATATATGGGGAAAGGGGAAATAAAAAATACCTCTATGTTGTCATTGGAGTGGATGTCCATAATGAAGGTGAGACTTCAGGAGTTAGAATTTTGGTGAGTGGGGCATGGGCAGGAATATGTCCTTGGACCCATGCAGAACAGAGCCTTGTGCTGGCCCTAGGCTGGCTCAATTCAGGCCACAATAGCAGCATTGGAAAAATATCCCAGTTATAGCTAAGTTAAATATTCCAGTTAATAGCTACTTGCCCTTTTTTTTTTTTGTCATCCAACCACAGTTAACTATCAAGTGAGTAAACCCCTAAGGTTTTTGTAAATTATTTATTTTGGGTAATTATATGAATTTATTTTGCAGAGGTTTTTGTCTATTTATGAACACAGTATATACTTTTCGTTTACACCAAAATGTCACGCACACATTGAAATAACTGCATCTTACACAATATAACGTTTGTCACATAGTTGAGGGTTTTAATGGTAATTGTAATTACTCTATCTGCACGTCTCCTGACAAAACGTACGAGGTTATTGAGGTAAACCACAGTTTCTTTGTGCAGTAATGTCAATAAATCAGACTGGGATCTGTTTAATTACGGTTCTGTAGACCCTTTTTCCCAGAGGGTTTTTGGCATCCGCTCCGTGTGTGGGGAAATACTCGGAAAAGGGAAACACGCAAGATAAAATCTATTAGGGGAAATTAAGTGATATTAATTAGAACAAAATATGACAGATTATTTTCTAGCAATTGGAAAGCTATAATGAAGCACTATGGCTGCTGCAATATAAATTGGAATTATTTGCTATAAAAAGTAATGATACAGCAGCTATTTAGAGCCAGTTTAATATGTGAAATGACTATAGTAACTGCTGTCCTAAAAACGACATTTTAGCCCTGCAATAATACAGGTTCTATGAACTGCTGAAATAATTGTTCTTTACTGAATCGCCTGCTATCGGCAGGGCAAGAATTAACCATTTTTTTCTCGAAGAAGTAACTCTTCAAGTTTGGAATATAAGTGAGTGTTTTGGCCAGTTTTACTTATTTCGTTACTTAACAGATATGTTTATATGATGTGTGGATAAAATAAAATTAAACGGGAAAATCCACACCTCTTCATCCTGCAACTGGGCGCCTCCATCTTAGCAGTCAAACATTTATATAAACTCTATCGAGCGCATGTAACAATCAGCAAAGAAAAAGCAGATCGAGAAGAAATTAAACAATGTTTCTATTGCTGCTCTTCGTGTGCTGTGTTTACGCTGACTTCGCCTTGTCTGAACTGGATTATCATTTGTTAAATCTTTAATATAAACTAAACGAAAACAGTGCATGCCATGAAAAGGTTAACACACATTACATGTGTTATATATTAATTCTGGGTGCAAGCCACGTTTTCAAGATGGCAAACTCCCCCCTGGAGTAGGTGCTTCGTCCCTTATACCATTTACAATAATGTGTTCATTTTGGAGAATATGTCTGCCAATCTATATCCCCCCTAATAAAGGAACTTCCTGCATACAGGCTTGTTCCATCCCTACAAGCTGTTGATTTGGCTTTGCACTGTGTGAGCTATAAATGATCGTGTTTATAGATAGAGTTAGGATTTAAACATGCATAATGGCACATGTCTAGTCTTCTCCTCCTCATGTCATTGAAGAACTACAAATATACTTCAAAATGTTTCCTGTTTATGTAGGACAATCCACATATGAGCTTAGTCCCTCTATCAAGAGGACTTAAAGAAAGAGACAGACACACTGCAGATTTTTAACAATCATGTTCCTGTGTGTCCTGTTCCTGTGTGTCCAACTTTTCTGGTCACAACTACATGTTTGTTCGTCCACCCACTGTAAAGCACTGCGGAATTTGTTGGCGCTAAATAAATAATAACATAATAATAAATTGGTTTATTGCTTACCAGAGCTCCAGGAGGTTGCCAGGTGCATAGACTGAGTATTCCACAAATATAAAGTCAGACTTGATGAAAGCACAACAAAATGAGCACTCTAAAGGTAATAGAAAAAAAACTTTATTGGTGCATAGTGGGAAGACACAGTGCACAGCAACACAGTGGGAGCCAAATAGACCATTTTGAACCCAACAGTCCATGGTCCTAATATTAATGCCACTATCAACATGTTTTGTTTTAATGCATACCTTACAACAGTGTTAATTACAGGACCATGATGATTTTAGAGTCCTGTCCTGCCATCCAGCAAGCGCGATACTAATGTATCTTTAGACACACTGTAGATGTACTGAATAGCGTTGGAGCACTAAAACCATCTAGACGGTGCATCAGCAGGACTCTTTGCGCAGTCTGTCCTGTGTGTGATAATTCATAAGATTAAGTCTGTACTCTATCCAAGTAGCACAATATGTTGGAGCTATATAAATGCTAATAATAATGAGGATAACCTTGGATACCACTGGCAGGCTATAAGTACTGGGAGAAGGTTTTGACTGTTTATTCAACCTGAGAGCAAAAAAAAAAAGCTTTGTATTTTATAGCAGCCCGGTATTGGAGCTTTAGACGACGGTGTTAAGCTCTATAAGGTACGTACCACCCCTCAGTGCTTGCTTATTGGGCATCACATGGTTTACATGGGATAAATGTAGGTTGGTCTGTATGGTATATTATTATACATGTCTTTTTTATTGCATAGTATTGTTGTGAGAGAAAATGTTCGTACATCACAATAAAATGCACACCCTTTTCAGTCAGCTGAATTATTTGATCTAAATACGAGGTATAAAAGAAACCAACACATGCCTTTGAGTCACATTTTTAGAATACATGCTGGTCTAGTTTCTGTGGAGTGAGCAGTGTTGTGTATATGCTAGTGTGAATGCCAAAGAGTCCTAGTGTATCTGGGTTACTGTGCCAGAGGGCTTGATAATAACTCTCCTAAACTGAGAGATTTTGAATTTGTATGAAAATCATTCTATCATAAATTGGTTTATATATTTAAAAAAGCTCTTCTAGGGTTGTGAGGGTCTCATGAAGGTGTCTGGCACATTGATTTATGGTGGCTGTAATGTCCATTGGTTTGCAGGAAGACCCATTACCTTCCCTGCCATTTTTAAGCTTGGCTTATTCTTATTGCATTTTCTTGCCAGAGTGTGATTTGCCATGTTCATGTACGGGGTAGTATATAAGGGGCAAAAGAAGGACATTTCTAAAGAACCAGTTTAGGTGAAGTGGATGGCTCTGGTTGGACCAGGAGGAAACTCTCTTTTCCTCTACCTGGTTGTGATACCATCACTATCATTGTTATCTGGTCTTCACCTGGTACTGAATTAGTAGAAGGATGTAAATTTGAAAACATAAGGGATTGGAAAATGCATGGCTATTCTCGAATAGCCCTCATTTCACAGAGCAGTTAAAATATGAAGTAATTTGGCACCTTGGAAAGACTACTACTTCAATATGTAAAGAAAACCTTATGAGGTTAAACAAGAAAACAATTGCACCACATTTTATGGAACAATGTAACTGCCTCCTTCCAATCTTTCCTTCTGGAACAGAGGTGGGCAGAAAATTGGATAGGCTACCAAGGGCACAGAGCAAAGAGCGAATCCCCCTGTTCAAGGGGGAGGTCTGCCCACAAAGAGGGTGGCTCTGCATTTCCCCAAATGCCTCATGAAGGCATTGTCCTGGTGTCAAATCTCTTTCCGAATCTTGAAATCTGCCAGAAAATTTTAAAATGTGGGGCAGGTTCCCAGGATCCAGTTTTGCAGGGAGAGTTCCCAAAATGCACGACTGTCCCAGCAAATGTAGGACTGTTGGCACCTATGAAATATTGAATGAAGAAAAAACAAACCTCCTGATTATAAGGAGGATAGGAGTCAATAACTCTCTCCTTGTTTTTAGAAAGGGCATCTGCTTTAATTAAGTAACCTACAAATGCTCTTTTTTAACTTGCCTTGGTTACAGTTATGGGAACCTGTAGCTTTCTTTACAGTTGACTTTGAACTGTCTCATGTATCCAGAGGCGTAACTAGAAACCACTGAGCCCCGGTGCGAAAATTGCACTGGGATCCCCCCATAGAACTACCCCCGCCATCCCTCCATATGTCTATCCCTCCTCCTCCCATAAGTTTCCACACACACACATGCAGACAAAAAGATACACATGTAGACAGACACACACATACATATATACAGAGACACACACATACAGGCATGCACACACATACAGGCACACATATACATACACACACACACACATATAAACACATAGATACATACAGACACATACATATGGACAGACATACACACATACATGCAAACACACATACATGCAAACATACATAACATACATACACACACATACAGACACACAGACAGACATACAGACACATACATATACACACAGAGACACATACATACAAAGACACATACATACAAACACACACACACAAACACACACAAACAAACACATACAAACAGACACATACAAAATGTTCCCACTCTGACTCCCTCCTCTTCTTCCTCCCACTCGTCTCTCTCTGATTGCTGGGAGGAAGTGATTAGGGCAGTCACTTCCTCTCAGCGCTGATGTCATATCAGGGGGCCCGGTCAAGCTGTTAAAGCTGACCAGGCCCCCTGTATATACATTGCCATTGAGTGGCCCTAACAGGATGGGCACCCCGATGGAACCCTTCAATGCAGCCATGGCAGTTATACTGCACGGGCCGGGACTGCTTTACTTAGATGGCGGCCACTGCAGTCGCAGGGGTTCGCAGGGCGTCCGGGCCCCCTGGAGTGATGGGCTCGGTCACAGCTGTGACCCCTGCGACTGCGGTAGTTTCGCCACTGCATATACCTGTACCTTGTAGCTGCTTGCCCCTCTAACTAACCCACTCTTATAGAGGGATGAAAAATGTAAGCATATGAGACTGTAAGGTAAAATATAATATATGGGACATATTGAGATGAGTTATAACATATGGGATTCTGAGGTAAAATATAAATGATATGTTATAGAACATGGTTGACATTACATAAACCCATATACTCTGCCCAGGTTTTTGGCATTATCTCTATAGGAAAAATGTCTGCAGAAGCCCAAATAAGTATACTTGCATCATAGCCACAAAGAAAACCCCCCCACAAGGCAATGCAGAATCTGCAGGTGGAATATTATTAGAATTGTAGAATAATATCCTTGAGGGCAAATTAACGGTGAGATGAAAAGTTACACAGAATATAAATAGAGAGACTCATACAAATATGCACGCGAACAACATCTACATATTATAAAGCATACATAAAATACAGCAGATCCGAACAATCTTATTTCCCTAAAAGACTCCTAGAGGCTAAGGAGAATATGTAAATTGGATGCATATCGTATGTATGGCTTATGTGCTCATTTGCATGTTCTGCATTGCATGCTGTGAAAACATGACTGTTATGATTTTATGTTTTATATTACTTGGAACATATTTTTTTACATGACTAATATACTTGTGATTTACTGTATATTTGCATGAGTCTGCATTTCGTAGGTTCTATATACCCTTTTATTCCAGCATTAACTAGCCTTTAGGTTCTTTCTACATACTAGGATATAGGTTACTTTTTAGATTAGATTTTGTAGCAATATTATTGCTCTGATCTTTGAAATTGAGTATTTTAACAGAACATGGAAAACAAGATGTAATGTTTGGTAATTTTCTTTCTCAAGAACTTGTAGGGCAGTAGAAGCAGTTTTTCCAGGCAGCAAAGATCAATACGCACAGAAGTCATGAATCTGTTGGCTTTTAAAGTCTTTTACATCAGTATTTCAACTACTAGAATCTTGTAATATATTTGAAGGGCTAGAGCGAGTCTTTGTAGTCTACTTATTATACGCCTACTTATTATACGTGCAGTAACCTTTCTGTATTGAGAAATGTATTGACACTTATGTGTTTAAATTGCTTATTGTAACCCGAAAGAAATCTCTTTTTAATGATGTATTTAGCGATATGTAAAAATTATGTTGAGAGAGAAAATTAAAACTTAATTTTTTTCCCACCATAATTTTAATTTTTTATTATAATTTTGAACATTATATTTTTTATTAATTCTCATTATAATAATTGTGAATGAGCAAAAAAATGTTCCAAGTAATATAAAACCTAAAACCATAACAGTCATGTTTTCACAGCAATTGAAACACAACAATAGAAAGTTTGTTTCAATCAATCAGATGTGCAAATGTTAGACGTCGAAGGAAAGGTTATCAGCGCATCTATAAAACTGCTAAAGGATTACAGTAATTACAATAATTAGGGCAATCCCAAATATCTGAATTTATATTTCAGCTGCACCATGGGTCCTCAATTATCTTACTCTGACATATAAGGTGATAAGAAATGTATACAATCTTCATTGCCAAGTAGGATCTTCAAATATGATTGTGAAGGTCTGGACACTGGTTTGGGAAATTTTGATAGACTCTCGGTTTTCTTATTTTTTCATGAAAGGGTTGATGTATAAAACTTGAATTTAATACATAGGTGGAAAAATATATCTGATTTTAGAATAGACTTGGCATAAATATTCTAGTTTGCGGTTTGACTTGTCTTGGATTTCTCTTGACTATTTATAAGATCTACAGGGCATCCTTAGGGTCTGTGTATCCATACTCTTCACACCCCCATGAATTTTGATGTCAGGTGGTGGAGCCATTGCAGAAATGAATCTCCTGAAGTTGATTTTCCTAAATCTGATGTGCCAAGTAGAAAGCATCCAGGTAATGCAAAGAACTACTTGCTACACTTTATATTTACTCCTGTGTCTGTCACCCTCCAAGTCAACGGTGCTATCATCAGCTCCACCATGCAGGCTCGCTGCCTAGGTGTTCTCTTTGACTCTGACCTCTCCCTCAAGCCTCATGTTCAATCTATCGCCAAATCCTGTCATTTCCATCTCAAAAACATTGTGCGCATCCGCCCCTACTTAACGCTAGATGCGACTAAGGTGTTGGTCCATTCCACTGTCCTTTCTCGCCTTGACTACTGTAATCCGCTTCTCAGTGGTCTTACGTGCTCCCAACTAGCGCCGTTACAGTCCATAATGAATGCAGCCACGAGGCTCATCTTCCTGTTCGCCTGCACCTCCCATGCCTCACCCTTCTGTCAGTCCCTACATTGGCTTCCTATAAAATATAGAGCTCAATTTAAAATTCTGGTTCTTGCTTTCAAATCGCTACATGATGCTGCTACCACCTATCTATCCTCCCTTATACACAAGTATGTCCCGTCTAGGCCCTTACGATCTGCTGAAGACTTACGTCTATCTTCTGTCCGTACTCCCATCTCTGATGCTCGCCTTCAAGATTTCTCGAGGGCTGCACCATAGAGGTATGAATGGCTGTGTGGCCACTAGGTTTCTTGGGTAAAACAAGAATAGTAAATCGTATCTATACAAATCAATTTCTAAATACATTTATTGTAGTTTAAAGACACATTACTGGAAGTATTATTAGTGTTAATCTCAAACACACCAACACTAAAATACACTCAACCACACCAACAATATGGAGCTTCTAGACAAGAGAGACATTAGGATAGAAATGTGGACAGAGATTTGAGCAACAATAGGGACTGTCTCTCCTAAATAGGGACACTTGGGAGGTATATAAGTGACAACATGTTAATATTAGCTGCAGTAAAGGTTACTGGAGCAAATGCAGGGTTACATTTTACTATTGGATTTATTAACTTGGGAAGAGATTCAAATATAATTGATCACAAGTATACTGAAGGTCCATACAAGGATTGCTCAATGGAATTTCTCATAGAAATTGCCTAACCTAAAAGTTTACCTAAAACACAAAAACAATAATTTAATATAAGCAAAAAAGATTTCCCCTGACGTTCTATGCAGTGCTGTAAGGAGAGTAGTTGTGAATTGTGCTTGCTGATAGTTGGTGTATGCACCTTTAAAAGTGATTTTAATACAATTTATTATGAGAAAATTTTATGAGAACACCTATTTAAAAAGTGTTTATCCCTTAAAGTGTTTTTGTTTTTTTAATAACCATTGATATATTGTATTGCTATTTTTAAGCATTACATTATTATTTTCTATTTAATTACATGCTCCTAACTTTTGTTTTACTCATCACCCCTATTTTTTCAACCTCTGTCCTTTTATTTATTTTATTTTTTTCTTTACAGACCGGAAATAAAACACAGAAGAGATACAAATATATTGATTTTATTTTGTTGTTGTTTTTATTAATTATAAACCACGGGAATTAATTTTTCCTTTTGTTGTTGGGTAGTGCCAACACTAAACATTGCCTCTAGCATGCATATGGCCACCACAGGGAATGCTGAATGAAATTGCCTTTAGTGTTTTGGCTATCCACATCTTATTTGATGGCAGAGAATTCAGCCTCTAGTGAGCTAAGCAAATTGATTTCCAGAACAATAATTCAGTATGCACAGAACTATGTACTGCTTAAAACAATAAAGCTGTGTGAAATGTGTCTTTTGCAATATGATATATTTTGTACGCTGCAACTTTAATGGCAATTTTGTACAATAATTAATCTTGATTTTTATTTTTCAATTATTTGTTAAATATACAAATAAATTACAATTATTTTTTTCTTTTGTATAAACAAAAACAAAGTTGTAAATGTGTAGCTGACATTGAAAATAATAAAAACCTATATGACAGCACACTTGGAGACTACAAAATGGCAGATTTACCGATCAATACACAGTATGAAATAAGAAAATACATTGCATTAGATATTGTAGGGATATTGTAGGGAGAATGTCGTGATTACAGTTGGAAAGTAAGTTAATAACAATCAAAAAATACAAGGTACTGATTTTAATCTTTCCAAACCTCAGCTTTTTATTGAAAGAGAACCTAATTTTGAAGTAGCGTAGATGAAATTAAAGTGGATATTTGAGATTTGTCTCATTAGCACATTCTAAAATGGTTATTTTTTAAAATTCTTTCACAGTTTTAAAGTTATTACAGCTTTTAATTAAGAGCTATTGTAACTCTATAGTCTTAAAGGGACACTGTAGTCACCAGAACCACAACAGCTAAATGTATATATGGCCTTTTTCAAAGAAAAGGCAGTGTTTACGTTGCTGGCGTAAACACTGATCATTACATATAGATATGCATTAATTCAATACAACTCTATGAGGAGATACTGATTGCTGCACATGCGCAATAGGCTCCCAATTTTATATTAATATCTATTCTTTTTTAAATTGTTAATTATTATTATTGGCATTTATATAGCGCCAGCTTATTCTGCATTGCTTTACAGTATTCTAAAAGGGAGAAATTCAACAATAAGTGAGACAATCACAAAATGTTACAGGAACAATAGGGTGGTAAGAACCGCGCTTGAATGAGCTTGCAGTGTAAGTTCCTACTTTAGCGAATAACCATGTTTGTTTTTAACATCTTATTTCACAATGACTGTCCCCAAATTAATTTGATTATATTGAGGAAGATTATAGGATAACACCCCTTACTGATTTGAAGGGAACTTATTTAAGTTAAATAATGATTACTGCCATTCCAGGGACTCCTCTGCTGCTGCCCGCTGCTCCACCTCCAATGATGTCAGAATCCCAGCTATGGCCTCCCCCAATTAATTACGTCTCAAAGTGAAGCAATGGATTGGAACGGCAAAATAGCAGCAGTTGCTCCCCAGTCCAAATTTTACGCAGTCATTGCAAAGGAAGCACCTCTGGTGGCTGCCAGGAAGAGAGTCACTAGAGTTGGATTTCTAGAATGTAAGCTTGTTTGAACAGGGACCTCAACATCCTCTGTTCCTGTGCGTCCAACTCGTCTTGTTGAAAATACTTGTCTGTTTGTCTATCTATTGTACAGCACTGCAGAATTTGCTGGCACTTTCTAAATTATAATAATTGCACGGTTAAAATGACAGAGCTACTGCACCCAGATCTATTCATTGAGATGAAGTGGTCTGGATGTCTATATTGTTCCTTTAAGATACATACACATTGGCATATTAGAGGGACGTTTACCTTACTGGTGTTCGTGACACATTCTAATAGCTAATAAAAATTGCTCCCTGCATCCACCATAAACTGTTCAGGCAAACCTTGCCTTATATGCAAAATTGCTCTAACGCGTACAAGGAGCGTGCAGGTTTGCGGTCACGTTGCAATAAGTTTGTATGGACTTATCTAAATACTTCACAAAATATTACAATGGCATTTTACTAGACTGAGTAAAAGATGAAAATGTACCAATAAAAAGTAGCAGTTCTTCTGTAAAACTGTATTTCCCCTTTTTTGTCATTATTGGCAATAACGTCAGGCTTTGGTGAGAAACAGCTGTCATCAGCGTTATAAGAGCAAAGCAGAATGTTTTCGAGGAGATTGAACTTGATTGACTCACATCATTTTTCCATCTTTGCTAATTTAACTGCTGTGTGTAACTGAAATATCTCCAAGTAAATGAATGTTCATGTAACTCTAAAAGGGTCCAATAATGAAAGCCAATGCTGTGTAAAATAATTGTAAAACGTGACACTCACTATAGAACAATGCTGACACTTTTTAGAATTAAATGCTAATTTCTAATTAAACAGATGATCATGTTACTTTTGTTATTTTAATTGGGTTTTAATTTTATAAAGACGTTAGAAAAATATATAAATGCATTTATAACATCATTTGCAATTAGAATGACTTTAGAGTCAGAAGTCAAGAGATTTTATCATTTTTAATTTAACCTGAATAATTGAACCTTTTAATAGTTGTGATCGGGGCCATTTCAGTATAGTATGAAATAGCTAGAGAGTATACGTATCACCATAATCAAAAAAGTCGGTAGAGGTGTGCCGAAACCGACGTGTGTGGTGGGCCTGTAAATAAGTGGGCACAAAGGAATACCCATATAGTGTACTCAAAGATGTTTATTACGAAACCACAAGACATGGAGTTAGCGTATTACGGTGACATTACACAAATGCATTCCTTAATTCCTGTGTCAGCTGAGGTAGGCGTTGTTGGTGGGGTAGTACTGAATAAGTACCTTGTGACCCCTCTGGCTGGACTTAGTTGATGGTAAGTTGATAAGAAGTGATCCTGTATTTGTACAGGTTAGAATACTGTAGGCAAAGCTTGGAATCATGTTGCCCTATGATGGTAAATTCTCTGGTCGTGGGAAACCATAAAAGCCAAGTATACAGCGATTTTTTCAAGAATGGTGTTTGTAACTAAAAACATGTGGCGTTGAATGTCCGGGAGATATAACTTAATGGTGTTGTGTGACATTGTTTTGATGTGGCAAAAAAGTGGCGAAAGCCCCCAATGTTGTATTCTTGAACCAGTTTGTAAGGTGGTAACCTGACATGACCTTCGAAATATGCAGTTAGCTCTGTCATAGCAGTGTACGTATTCTTTGAGGGCCAACTGTGGGAATTCTTGCTGTGACTTAGCCACTCTTCTATTCCAGAGGTAATTCTTAGAGCTGGGGAGTGATCGTGGCTATAGGTGAGGCAGTTGTTAGGGGCCTCCTGAACGCCTGAAACTGAATACTAGATAACTGGTCAGCAGCAGTATTGTAACTGCCTGACATACGAGATAAAATTGTAACATGTAACATACCAGATAAAATTGGTGACAAGACCGGACTTTTTTATGACGTGGCCAATGACAAATTGTCAGAGATCTCGAACCGGTCTGCCTGCCCATGAATGACCCCATGTTGCTGCTGCAGCTACAAGGGGATATACCTTGAAGCGTGCAGAGTTCTTAAGGAACTCTTTGATCTGGCTTACCTACCCCATAGCCAATTGTCCCCTGAGCTTGCAGTAAGTCCTGTGTATGCCGCTGCATCGGGATGACTGCATATGTAGATGACCCTAGTTGAAGACACATATATGTATAGGGAAGAAACACCTAAATATTGTGCTTAGGTTCCCGCTGGGCGTCCTTCTGCTAGAAGAACCTGAACTATGTGTGAAGTATGTGGGACATTCCTAGTTTACCAGTGGGAACTAATATTTGGAGATCACGTAAGTGTCTGTGACTGGATTTGTAAATGCCGAGAAAGGCCGTATAGGGAGAATTTTGAGTGTTCTAACTTGACCTTGGTCGTATGTAATAGCCCCCCTGTGGGCCAAAATTGAGTCATAGTGGATTGCTCGTGGCGGGTCGTATGTAACATGAGAGTGATGGCCTAGTGAGGGCCACGTGTAGAGGCATGCTGTGGTAGGTTGTGACCCAGTTGCAACTTATGCAAACAATTGTAATTCCTATGCCGTATGTAATAGCCCAGGAGGGGCTGCCATTCTGCTGTACTGGATAGTCATTGGGGTGAATAAAATTGGCCATGGTATGATAAGATCATGGTTGCCCCTGTAAGCTGGAATTACTCAACATCCTAGATGCTAGGTAAGGCCGTACAATAGGCATTGCACGTGCATGGCTAATGTGGTAACTTGTACCATGGTAGCTGGAGCAGTCAAATAGCCAGGAAGGGGGAAGAACAGTATAAAATGATGTATATGAACTGGTCTAATATGCAGTGGTGATGTGGGCATAGTCCAGTATGGAACTGACTATGTAAGCCCAATGGCGGCTGGCTAGTAAGGTCGACCCCGGAAAACTTAAATGACCCACATGATAACTTCAGTACGTATCATAATGTAAGTGGTATTTGGTGCGCGTCGTAAATTGACAATATGTTAGACTAAAGTAGTATAATGAGAGGTAAGGAGAACGTATGTTATGAGGGAATTATTACCCTCTATGCCTTTGGCCAGGAGTAGGCCGTGTAGTTAGGGTCATGAGGAGAGCTTCTGTGTGGCCATATGTGGACAGTGCAAGATATAGCAGAAGTATAATACTATAAGATGTGGTTGATTTACAGGTAGAAAGCTGTGAGATAGCTGCGCTTTACGCATACATTCCAATCCAGCTGATATGTGAACTTAGTGCCGAATGAGGGATTGCCAATAAGGCGTATTGTCCACTAAGGTTACCTGAAGTATGTTGCCAAAGGTCCATAGATGGACTTTGTGTGAGGACTATGTATAAGAGGTTGAGTGCGGCCCAATGTAGTTCCTGTGGTACTGGGAGGTAACGTAAGTCTGAGTTGAATTTAATGGGGTGGGGTTGGTGGTTTATTTAAGTTGTAGCTCAGGTGAAAGTTACTGGTTATGACAGCGCAGCCATAATTGAAATATGGGCATACTGATACTTTCCGCATAACATATGCTCGCTGTAGGGTCTACACGGGGAACATGATAGAGGTGCCGAAATGCCATGACTAAATATACTATATACCTGCTGAGTCCAATGACTTGAGGGTAGATGTACAGGACATAATTGCCAGGAATATAGGGTTAGACATGTGGAATGCAGAAGTGTCTGTACTGACCCAAGACCAGGAAGGTTATGACTATACTGATGAATGATTTTTCCAGTCTTGTGTCTCTGGTCTTAATGACCACTGAGATATCGCCCTAGGTGTATGAGCAGTATTCTGTGACATCCTGGGAGGCAATCAAAAGCGAGGCAAGATTAACGTCCTTGCCTTCCAGGATGTCCTTTAGGTTTGCCGGTACCATCTGGATTGGGGGAATAGAAATGTCATCTCCTTCTTCTGGAACTTGGGACATACTGAAATATATATATGTAAGAATCATGAGTTCTTCTGAGGGTGTATGCAGACATTTTAACTAGTGCCGAAGTGGCGAAACAATTCGTTAGACTGGTGACAGGTGAGTCCCTACTGATTGCCAAGCGGCTGGGTCGGTTCTACCTATGGTTGGCGCGAGGGGTTGATCCGCTGGATGTGGGCTTACAAGGGATGAGTCTTTGATCTGCGGAGGGGTGTGACGAGTGATTCCCTTGCTATGCAACATGCGAGGCGTCTAGCTATGAATTTGGCCCGTGGGGCTTTGTTACCTCTTTCGTGAAGGATGGGTGTTGGCCTCGCAGGACCTCTATCTCTAAGGCATGAGATACCTGGGAGAAATACCTAGGTGGCCATCCAATTTGCCTCAATGGAATGAAATCTTTATACTAAAACAGTGTTTAAAGAACCGAGAGCAACGTACCTGTATGAACAATGTATGCTCGTTGTTCTGCAGTAGTCTGAGATTCCGCTAAGGGGGAGGCCTAAACCAGATCATGGATGACAGACTGGAAGGTAATGGGTACCTATGAGTTTGTATTGACATGTCGCTGCTGAAAAATCCTCCACAATCGTAATATTGCTCACACTATGGTCACCTACAAATACCTTGTATGATGTAATAATTGTTCTGGTATATCACATATACTATAGGTTCTAATGAGCCAGGTCTGTCTAGGGTAGTGGGTGCATGGAATAGCCTTCCAGCTGAAGTGGTAGAGGTTAACACAGTAAAGGAGTTTAAGCATGCGTGGGATAGGCATAAGGCTATCCTAACTATAAGATAATTCCAGGGACTAATGAAAGTATTTAGAAAATTGGGCAGACTAGATGGGCCGAATGGTTCTTATCTGCCGTCACATTCTATGTTTCTATGTCTGAGCTTGGCGTATAGAGTCGGAATTAGTTATGGTAGTATAGTGAATGTCTGCTCGTTACTGTAGTACCCAGCATACATTTAAGACCTTGTGCCCTGAGTGCCGTGTTGAGTCTGAGTAACGAAAACGTACAATTGAAACGTATTGTGTACTTACCAATGGAAGGATATGACTTGAGAACTTGTCCCTGATACAAATATACACGTACCAGTTAAAAGCCCAACACTTCTTAACTTTGTAACTAGGTCTATAAATACGAAAGTAGACCTGTATGACAAAACGACAGAATATTGGCATAAGCATATCCCTGAACATGCCCTGGAAATTAATTTCCCATACTACCCGAAGTGCTAACAGTTTGTTAAGCCATATTGTAACTATGTAGACATGGAATTTGCCCACATGTATATAGTGACTGTTTAGTCGAGGTACTGAGTAACAAAAGCCACCAGGTGGTGTTGTGCTGCACTTAATTTGAACAACCGTGTATATAGCAGAGTAGAACCAAGACTATGTAATACTGCAATAAAATTAACACAAAATAACCTCATATTGCCATAATGTTTTTATAATGAACCTTTTTTTTTTTTTTTTTAAGTATGGACCTTGTGTATGGAAACCTTCTGACTCCCCCTGCCAAAGTGTCACTCACTCAATGAGGCCTGGATGGCTGAGAGTGGTGAGCTTGGTACTGCTTACTTGCTCTGCCGTGCTAATGAGGCAGGCGGAGTTTGAGCTGTGTTGCACATAACCGGCAGAATAGACTGGCGTCGGCTATGGAGGGAGAGTGCCCCGCAAAACTCTTCCCGCGTGAAGACTTGGCGTGTCGGCTGCTGTTCGCGGGAAAGGTTCCACTCCGTGCCCATGAGTTGGGGGGGAGGTGAGGGGGGGTTATGCTGTCAACCCACAGTACAGACGGCGTGGCAAGTTACAGTACAGACGGCGTACCGGAGTACCCATCTGTACTCACGGCATATGCCTCCCGTGGTGATGGGAACCGTAGCGGGAAAATACCACAGCTCACCATGGGAGCCCTGTGGGAGGTCTGAGGCATGTGTGGGCCACAGGTCGGAGAGAATAACTAACCTCAGCAATCCCCCCCCCCTTTTGACTGCCCCTGATGGAGTGCCAGGGGCAAACTGCCACAAGGGGACAAGTTTGGATGCCTGCTGGTGGAGGTCGTGCTGGAGTGACCGCCAACCTCTGTGCCTGAGTTTGTGGGGGGTCTGCAGTAACCCCTGTGTGTATACCGGAGCCGAGGACCTCGGCGGGTCGGAGCACAACCAAACTGCAGACAGGCACAATGATAAGCGTCTGCTCACTCACGTGTCTAGAACGTCGATCGTGATGGGTGGCTGAGTGTCTGACTGAGCGAGCAAACCTGCGAGCAGTCAGTAGAAGGCCAACTGTCAGGAAGAGGTTGAGAGCTGCAACTGAATTCCAGAAGTATGTCTGGACCCGTAGGTATGTTTAGATAGGCGGTGGGGGAGTCCCTTTTAAAGGGACATAGCCCCTCCCACAACTTCAGGTCCCGCCTTCCAAGTTATCAATTCTTGTTTTTATGACTGAATGTGAGCCTGTCAATGACTCTCAGTGGGGTAAATTGCTGTTATTTTGTATCACATTGCTTGAACAATTGGTGGTGAAAGAGTTAAAGGGACACAATAGGTACCCAGACCACTTTAGCTCTTAGGAAGTGTCCCTATTCCCAATACTCCTGCAATGTAAACATTGCAGTTTTAGAGAAACTGCAACGTTTACATTGATAGCCTCACCAGACAGCCACTAGAAGCGCTTCAGGGATTTTACTGAACTTTAGGTTGCCTAACTGATGTTGGACATCCTCCCGATTGCATGAGGACATCCAGAGTGCGTAACAAGTCCATAAGACAGCATTGATTCAATGCTTTCCTATGGGGAGGGCCTAATGCCCAGGACATACTTGAAAATGAAAGAAATCTCAATGTATCATTCCTGGTAGAATATTTTATAAATAAATAAATAATGCACTCACGACACCTGCACATTAGCCTCGCCGTCAGATGACATCAGGGGTGGGTCGCCAAATGAGCGTTGAGGGACATTGGTGCTGGAATCAGGTAAGTTAATAAAGGGTTTTTAACCCATGATTGGCTAGGGTGGGGGCGCGAGGGAGGGGGGAGGCAGAGGGAACTTTATCATATAAATATATTATTCCTTTAATAAAATGGCTTACAGTGTCACTTACTGAATTTTGCTACAATAATCTAAAGTGGGCTTGTCATACGTGTAGGGTTGTATTTACTAAACCGTGATGTGTGGATATGTAGAATTTAAGATAAAAATTGCCAGGTAGCAAAATCTCTGTCACTATTAGAGAATTTTCAAAACCTGCCATTTTGGTCTAAAGTGGTTTTTAAAGTCATCACAATTTGCTATTTAGTCAGTAATACCCAAAGTGCAAGTTATGACGTGTATTATACATTGTACCAGTATAATCACCTGTAAATATGTAGATTGGAGTTTGAATTTAAAAAAATCAGGAAAAAATAGATGACTGGGAAAAAAAATCCACCAACTTGGCTATAGAAAAATTCCATACCTCCCAACTGTCACGATTTAGGAGGAACAGTCCCTATGTTGGCCCCAAATCCACTCTGTCCTTTTTTATATCCTAATAGCTTTCTTTTCTAGAAGCTCTACATTGTTAGTGTATCTTAGCATATTACAGAAATCTACAGCAATAATACTCAAAGTAATGTGTTTAGAAATCCGTCTGTTTAAAAATATAGATCAAATAAAAATGCATTGTTCTTTTTCTAAATCAGTCTCGTTGCAAATTGTTATTGATCAGTCATCTAAAATTTCCCAGAAGAGCCCCTGGTCACACCCCCACTCACATCCCTAAAATGAAAGTGGGGACTTATGCAGCATAGATATTTTGCCTAAATTTTGCAATTTAAATTTAAATTCACCACCATTTAATGTTAAGTAAATAAACTCCCATTGTGTTTACTTATCGGAACGGCAGCCCTTGGCAATAAATATGTACGCTTATTTGTAAAGGCTATAATGTCTCCTTTTAGAAAATCTAGAAACTGATACTTTTGCTGGATGACAATTGACCTTGAACGTGCACTTTTTGACCTTGCCTCTAGTGGCTGCTGTGATATTTACCAGACTCTCAGGGTCATGTGAACCATGTTTACAGAGATTACCATTTGCTGGGCCAATACAGAGCAGTGTATGTCTCGTTGGTGCTGTTATGCTGTCCTTTAAAATGTTAGATCACACACAGAAAACAGAAAACCGGAGAGGATCATGTTTTGATATTCTGAGACACATGCAGTATCATACCTTAATGCTCTTTTAACATTTTTATTGATTTTCCTTTTCTTCAGAAAAATGGACTGTCTGGAAACCTTCATCATATTGCTCTTGATACGTTTTACACATATATTATCAGCATTATAAATATGTACCCATACCTACCAACACTTTAATTTTAGGGGTGAGGCCAGGGCCAGGGCTATTCTGAGAAATGTTAGGTGACTTACTAATGATTTATGCAACTAAAAGGTAATTTAGAACAAGAACAATATGTATTTTATTTACCGTTTTATTATTATTGCTGTGGAGCTCTGTTATACTCACACCCCAACGATATGGATCTCTTTAGAAAAGAGGGACATTAGGATAGGAAAGGGGGACCGAGAGATTTGTGCCAAAGATAAGGATTGTGCCAAATAAATAAGGACATTAAATATTTATAATGGTGCTATTTATAAGATCATTATACATGTACTTGCTATTTATAAGACCACACTACTACTTGCACCAATAATAATACAAAAAAAGTCCCACTCATCCCATTGTACAGCGCTATGGAATTTGATGGTGCTATAGAAATAATAAAATAATAATAATTAGTAAAAGTACTGCTATGGAGCTGATGATACAAAAAAAAACCCCATACTTTATGGTCTTAAAGTACTTTACTACATTGGTGACAAATGAGAAAATTGGTGCTGAAATACATTGTAATTATTTTAATTTTTTTGGGAATGGGAGAACATGTTTGTGTGTACACTGTTCAGTCTGTACATTTTATCAGTGGAGTACCTACTGAGAATTCAGTGGTTGTCTTTTTTTTTTTTAATGTTTTTTTTTTAATATTTTTAAATGCCCTGTCTGTTCGACCTATGCAATATATTAATGACAGATATCCTATAAGCCTCGTACAGATGAATGGTTCCTCTTGTCTACTCCGATTAGCTGTGTTTTGATTTTTGGCTGACACAAGCAAATAAAGCCTTGCTGTTTTACAGAAAGTGAATTTACAGACTCATTGCAAATTCCAAACTAATTTAATTTACCGAGAGAATTTTTTTGCGTTAACGGGTAAATTCGGATGATGCATGAAGAGGTAAATGCTTCGAAATATACAGAAATATTACACGATTCCAGTTAGTAGAAGATACATCTTATTTTCTTGTCTTATTTAAATCTCCAAAAAATAAATAAGAGAAACTCACTGACATTTTAGACATAATCTGGGATATGTATCAAAATTACTGTTAATTCTGTAGCTAAAATAAAGCTGTCTAATTTGCATTTTCCTCCCTGTATATGTATCACTGCATAAATTCCATTTAATTTATTTGTCAATATGTGTTGCAATTGTATCCTTGAAAGACTCCCATATAAAAGCCAGAGCATGTGGTAAGGTTGCAGTATAGATTGGGAAGAAATTACTAATTCTTAACCCTATGAGGGCAATATGCTCTTGCCAAAAAAAGAACCTTTGTCAATACGACATCTCCCAACATTTCAAATGGACAAAAATGGACACATACATTTTATGAGGTCGTTCTGAGAAATTATAGGTGACTAATAATTCATTCATTCTTATTTACACAGACTGATTTCTGAAACACATGTATTGTAGTTTAAAGACACATTACTGTGAGTATAATTGCTGTGGAGCTCTGTTATATACTCAGACACACCAGCAATATGGAGCTCCTAGAAAAGAGGGCCATTAGATTATGACACGCCTCCTTTGTAGTAGGATCCGTTCCTCTACCTTAATAGGTCACAAGCACCACCCCCTACAGTCCAGCCCACTCCCTGTCCCGTTTTTGTACTTCCCAATGTCTTGTTTTCATGATTTTTACAACCATTTACTGACCAGCAATTTATTTCCAATATGGCTGTCGCCATCGATCACAATTATTGCCATTATTGGTTTCCATGCAACAAAGCTCAGAATTTTATGATAAGTAATCAGTGGCAGCCAAAAGTTTTAATTTCTCTCACAGAGAATAGCAGGGGACATTACACATTGAGTAATACCGGGTTTCTATATTAGACGGGTAAAAATTACAACTTGCCGCTATCTGGCTAACAATAGCACCTACCTGTAGGAATATAGGTGAGAAAATGATTTATTTAATATTGAAGTACATTTAACCCTTTAAGGACCAAACTTCTGGAATAAAAGGGAATCATGACATGTCACACGTCATGTGTCTTTAAGGGGTTAAACACTAAATCCTATCTATAAGCATGTTGTTTTCAATAAATACTGGTGAAATTTGGCAAGTTTGGCAAACACTAAGGTTGACTTTCTCAGACATTCACAGGTGAGGTGCACATACGCTGACAGAGATATTCACTGAAGTCAGAATTACTGGTAACTCATAGTGATTTTCAAATTTGAGTGCAAAACTCAAAAAGGAAGTAACCATTTTGATTTGGCTATTGATTTTTTTTCTTCTGATTTTGCTATTTCAGCCTAAATGTTGAAGTTCTTGAATTCTTTGCAGTTCTTACATTTGTGAGTGAACCTCTTAAAGTGTCCTACTGGAATTGCAATAAATGAAATACGCCCTTTTATTGACATTTGTCAAGACTATGCTATGTTATGTGTGAACACTTCTCAGGTGTTATAGAATGCCAATGCAATTGATACATGTAGTTCATGATTCAGAAAAAACTAAACTTTGCCGTAGTAAAAACATGAAAATGTCAGCCTTAGTAGTTCCTATGCATTGATTAAATGGAATTTAGAGCCAATAATCCTGTTATGGATAGAGTAAATCTATTCACACGCTAAAGCTTGCAATATCCTCCTCCTTAATTGTTCGAAACATTTATTGCATCCTAAAAAAAAAGCTTAGGGGAAGATAGTCTTTCATTGCTTGACGTTAATGAAAAAAGACAGAACGTCAGATTGAAATCAGTATCTTTTTAAGGAACAATCGTACGTGCCGTCAGAATAAGTCATTTATTCCTGTGCAATTGGATGACCCAATAGAGATCCGGGATGTTTCAAATTGCCTGTGATTGAATTTTTAAACATTATCTTGAATACCTCAAGGCACAATGCTTAGTAATGTAGTTACAACAAGCTTATTGGAGTCATTGCCAAATAGTTTTCAGGATCCAGATATCAGATAAATTAGATTTTAATTGGGTTTTAAGGCTTAGCTTGGTAAGTAGATAAGGCAGAATTAACCAGAGACATATTAATATAATGAAAGTCTTGGTTCTCCAATGTTGCGGCGTTTAAAGACTTTCTAGCCTATTGTAGACTGGAAATTAAATGGAAAACTCTAAATAGATTGACATTGATAGTTTGCACAAACAGCAGTATCCACGGTAATCACATTATACTAAATAGTAGGATTTCACACACAGTGCCCAAAACAGCGTTATTCGGATCATAGTATAATGTCTAGGAGACCAAATAAATGTGTGTTTTATGTGGCTTGCAAGATCATCGAGGCATAGGGTTTACTGTTGTCAGTGGATAGAATAAAAAAAAAAAAAGAAAACTGCAGACATTGCGCAGTAACGATGGCATAGGAAGCAGTGGCTTATCTGACTTTTTTATGAAAAGAGAAAAAAAAACCTCATGAGTTTTTATAGAGGAGAATTTAATTTTCTATGTCAACGTGACTGGTTTTCTAAAAGCCTCATTTTGTCTTTCGGTAGACTTTGGAATGGACATGTTGAAATGATTGAAATTTAAATATGGTTATAAAATGCAAGCAGTGATTTCATTTCTTTTCAGCCTTTTGCCTCTTAAGGATACATTTCTCCGTTGCACTATCTAAACAAGGTTTTAAATGCCAAAGTGGAACGTGCTCTGTCACATTTTCTCTGCAGAATGAAATCATACGATAATAATAATAAACAAAAGTGTGATTAATTTAATCCCTGGAAATATTGGCTGTTAAAGGAAAAAAAGATCATGCATATAACACTTTCCTATTCTGATCAGATTCTGATATGGAGATACCAAGTGAACTGCATTATTCAATATTGTGATCTTAGCCTAATATGTGGACACCGGGTGTCTGCTTACTCTGGAATAAAAAGAACTGCCCAACACATGTTTGTTTGTTCTGTTTTTATATGCAGTCTAAAAATAAGACTCGTCACTCCTCTAAGCTTCCTCTGAAAGACCCACCTAGCAACTGCTGCTAAATAACTACACTTAGCTGTACGCATAAGCCTTACACACAGAGACGGGAACTTGGTTCTCGATATATATGAGTGGTGGAGTATGGACCAGCATGAGTCTATCATAGATGTCATTTGACTCAGTGATAATGATGATGCAGAGAACTTCAACAGTGTCATATCATCATGCTATGGACCAGGTTCCAGGCAGGTGAGCAAGACCACTAAGCAGGGTAGAAATGTCCTGGAATAACCTAGTCATGCAAGAGCACATGTTTAATTATAGTTTATAGGGACCTTTTTAAGGTGTTCCCAGAAGCAAATCATAAGAATAAAAACATATTACTGAGGGATAAAGGAACAAAATCAGAACTGTTCTGCTGAGTTTTGGGAATTTGTCAGTGGTGTCCCCAGATGCCGGACACCAAAAAGCAAACTTGGGACAGTGGGGATGGTTCAAAATTTGGGACTCTCCTGCCGAACCCTGGACTGTTGCAAGATTTTCACTTTGTAATGCACTAGGGTTCTGGACAGGGATGTGCTCCTGTCCATACGTAAAACACACATAATTTATTTAAAGAGGTGCAGGGATAGTATCCCGTGTAATTAAACAGGTGAGGAGGAGGTAAAATCATGGATTGCTCTTGGCATGGAGGAAATTTAGGTTATTCTTGCTTGGATGTGCAATGAACCATGGATTCCACTTTAAAGTGATTCAAAGCTTGTTCCTCTCATGTTTTACTTTTGAAATGGTGTGAAACCAAAAAAGAGTACATTGATAGACACACAGACATTGACAAAGAAACTATAGATACGCAAACATACAGATGTGGAAGCCCATAGACAATTCCCAGGCACATACAGTACAGCACTTTCTCATATAGGCATACACACACACAAGGACATAGACATATAGCTGCATCTAGTACAGGACAGTCCATAGTGCACTACAATCTCACAGACATGGAGACACATATATAGTTAATATACATATACTTGCTTTAGATTGTAAGCGCATATGGGCAGGGCCCTTCTCACCTACTGTTCCCGTACTTTATACACTTTATGTTAGAAATAAGAGTTTGTCTTATTTGTCTAGCACACCCCATTGGGGAATATACTTGCTTACACCACTTGCCCCATATACTACTGGAACTGGCTGCTTCAGATTGTTTGTATTTGTACTGAAATGCAGAATGACAGCAGAAGAATATATTTTACAGCTTTGTCTCTGGAGGAATATCCCAGTTCTACTCCACAGCTCTAACCTGCTGGCCATTTTGTCTTCAGACAGACTGAGCATTGGTTGGTAAACCTGCCCTCTCACTGCTTCATCATATTCATTGTTTGTTTTTCCAAAGAGTACTGGTGAAGGTGGCAGTCACTCAATAGCATAGCGTAGCTTTTAGGAGCTTAAGAAGCTCCTGCTGTGTGCTCATCAACATGTTCTGGGCCTTCGGCAGTTTCCCTATGGGTTCTGCATTAAACGTGTTTAAAGGTTATGTAGAAAGTGCAATTAAGGATCAAAAAGAAGTTCACGAACCAGGAATGATCACCATACATAGTCCCTTTGGTTTTGTTTTCTACATAAATATTGTGTCACTTCACTAATATACGGAGCTTGTAAAAGGACGTTTATTTTTACACCAAACATAACATACCTTTTGGTATGTTTGCATCGCGTATTAAAGATACAATATTTAACATAACAAATCGAGAATTTGTCGCAGGCAGCCAATTGTGGATGGCTCAGACAATAAAACTTGATGGCTCATTAGCTTGGAATGACCCAGCTGTGTTTTATGCATAGGGGTCATTTCTTTCCTAATGAGCCACTGAGCCAGATGGCTAACCCCACACTAGTCTAACTCCATTAGTGTGATTTAGAGCCTTAGGCAAATTACTTTTTTTCCCCTTTCCTTGTGAGTGCAGCCAGTGGCATTACTGAGGGACATCTCTATCAGCGCAGAACAAAACCAAGTACTCTGTCTTTAAAAGACTCAATGCTAAGAGGGATGATCCATTTCCCAGCAGCATCCCTAATGACTCTGGAATTGTAGTGTTAGTTAAATATGTGTTCAGATACCAACCGCATCACCGAGACGCCAGGACCTGACAAACAATGTCAATATTATACAAGCTAGAAGTACAGTGAGATGCATTACTCTAACCGAACATCGAACTAATTAAACATGCAAACATGGAACATGTGTGTGTGTATATGTCTGTATAATTTGATAGTAAATCTATTGTTAAATACAAAGCTGCACACACCAGTCTCGGCATTAGATTTGCTTTTTTCACAGATATCCCATATGTGTAATGCTGTTACTGCTGCAAGGGATTCTGGGTGGAATTATGCAAATGAGTTCCACAAAGAACCACCTGTGTGCCTCATTATTCAACTTTATACATGGATTCTTTGGAGAATATGTCTGCTGTATACAACAGCACTCATGAAGAGGTGCAAAGGCAGATAACCACTCATGGTCAGTAGTAACAGCACTGCAAATGTGAGCTATCTGTGAGAAAAGCAGGTCTTATGGCTTGACTGGTGTGCAGATATGAGTTTTACAATGTATTGACTATCCAATGACTTCAGGTGGAAGGGGTTTTCAATCACTTTTTTCCCCCACCATAACACTATTGGTTTATATAACTTGAGAAAGAGAGGATCTCCAAAAAAGCTTGTGATTCCAAAACATTCCAAAATTCTTAGTCCAAAAAAAAAGGTATTAAAAGATACTAAATGAATCTGTTTATATACAGTATATATATATATATATATACACCAGACATAAAAAATATAGCACTCTAGGACTTGTTACAAATAAAACATAACTTTGCGCTATGTGTTTGCAGTTTTTCTTTCATGCTTGATAAGCTCCAGGCATTTCTTCTTCCCTAGAATGTTTGTGCGTGTGTGTATTTATATATATATTTGTTAATTTCTATTTATTTATATTCAGTGAGACTAAAATGATATTAAACACACAATTTGAGAGACATGAAAGTACTTTGAGTATAGGATTGGTTGTATAGGGAGAGGTATTAGCAGTAGAAAGAGGGAAGTGCTCATGCCATTGTACAGAACACTGGTGAGACCTCACTTGGAGTATTGTACGAAGTACTGGAGACCGTATCTTCAGAAGGATATTGATGCCTTAGAGAGAGTTCAGAGAAGGGCTACTAAACTGGTTCATGGATTGCGGGATAAAACTTACTAGGAAAGGTTAAAGGATCTTAACATGTATAGCTTGGAGGAAAGACGAGACAGGGGGGATATGATAGAAGCATTTAAATATATAAAGGGAATCAACACAGTAAAGGAGGAGACTATATTTAAAAAAAAAAAAGAAAAACTACCACAACAAGAGGACATAGTCTTAAATTAGAGGGGTCAAGGTTTAAAAATAATATCAGGAAGTATTACTTTACTGAGAGGGAAGTGGATGCATGGAATAGCCTTCCAGCGGTGGTGGTAGAGGCTAACACAGTGAGGGCGTTTAATCATGAAAGTATTTAGAACATTTGGGCAGACTAGGTGGACCAATGGTTCTTATCTGCCATGACATTCCTATGTATGCTTGTAATTTACCAAAGTTTTGTGGGGATGGGTTAGACCATCTTCCAATAGTGAACTGGAGTACTAATGACCTATTATTATAACTCCAAAATATACCACAAAGTTTTACAATGCAGCAAATATGAGATAGCAATCACAAGTCTTAATGGGAACAAGACGTTAAATACATTTTCAAACCACTACAGTATACTTTGTTGCAAATTGTCCAACCACTTTAGAACTTCTTACCTTAGGTCTACAACACACTACTTCCTGCCATCTCTGAGCCTTCATAGAGCCAGAAGCTTAGGAATCGTTGAACTACCTGATCTAAGCCCTGCAGTACAAGGCTGGATCGTCGGCTGAAAGTGTCTGAAGGTTGTAGTAAGGTAAAGGAGGGGACCACAGGTTAGAAATCAATCCATTCTAAAACGGTTTGGCTACATACAATGGGAGGTGGCCTGGGCATTCAGGGCACCATTACCACTACATTAGTGGCTGTAGTAGTTTTAGTGGTTATGGTGGTTGGAGTGTTCGCTTAATGAGCACTCTGCTCAAATGACCTTACAGCTCAGAACGATCTTTGGGCCCTTATTTACTACAGAAACAAGAATTCATAGGAGCTTGAAGATAAATCACAGCAATTAAGAAGTGCAGATCCCTCTGCTGCCAGTCATGTGAATCCTCAGAAAAGGGGAAAATGGGGCAACATATATTTAACCCCTTAAGGACACATGACATGTGTGACATGTCATGATTCCCTTTTATTTCAGAAGCTTGGTCCTTAAGGGGTTAAATGGCTCTATAAATGCCCAATGTAGATTATGGTTTTATCCGGTCCCTTAAAATCAAGCATTTGGGGATCCTCCCTGTTGTTAGGGGAATAATGATAATTCATATAATGTGACATAACTCTGAGACATTGTGTCAGATCCTTAGAGTTGCTTTGTGAACAAATGCCATGCAGTGTCACTAGGGAATTTGGGAGCAGAGATTCATGAATTGGGATAAGATTTTTTAAAGGAAAACCAACTGGATTATATACTAAACCCAAGATTTTTAGAGAATTATATTCAAATGGCAAAACTGAAACAGAAAAAATAGCTGATTTGAAAAAATTCCATAACTCCTGTTTATTCACAGCTAGTCTTTTCTAACCAAACTTTTATTATTTAGATTTAATTTGCCAGCATTCAGTGTCTAGTAAAAAGAAAATGAAAATGTGATATATATTTAAAAAAAAAAAAAAATGATTGTGCATGCAGTGTTTAAACTTTAAATAAGATTATATCAAAAATCTAAACAACAAAAAAAACTAAGCGTATATAAAAATAAATAAATGGTTAATTATTCTGTTCACCGTTTTGGGAAATAGAACCCTGTGATAGTCTCCAATTCCCGTCTGTTCTCTAAGCAGAAGCAGCAGCCTTTGAAGATTGAGAAACATCTAGATTAATTGTATCACCATATACATATTTGCAGAATAAACACAAATTTGACCCATTGCTTTGTTTCATTTAGTAGTGAAAGGGCAAGTAATGATTTTTGTTTTCTTGAGATACAGTAATAAAGTGATTTAGTTTATTGAGGTAATCTAGTTTAATTTAGCCATGTTGTCAATAAATCACATTTTGTACACATCAGCTCCATTTTCTGTAACTAAATTCCCTGAGCAGTTTATCCCATTTTGTCTCTCGAGGGCAAGAGCCGAAGATGTGGTTCAAGAGCCGTTATGTTTTAGAAATATACTAAATTGCAATAATTTGTCCTAATTTATAGACTGCAGGTTACATGAGTTAATTGATTTGGAAGACAACAATTGTTTGTTTGTTGTATGTTTCTTTTTTTAAGTTTTGTTGGTTTTTTGGGGGCGTTTTTTTACGTTATTTTTTTTTTTAGACAACCACACATGCAATTATTTCTCATCAACACTGTGAGACGTACACATTTTATGGCAGAAACATAGCCAGTTATAGAAAACGGGCCACTTATTCTTACATAGTGGTGATTGGCAATAAAAACTCACTTGTATGTTAAATGGAAATTATTTTCTAGAATTTTTAAGACGTTGCCATGCTTTATAGCCAGTTTTAATGTTCCAAACAGATATATTATAATTAGCTGTGGCTTATTCAGTTTATTTTATCACTCAAGCTTGAATTGTTTATTTCATGTCCTGAAAGAAGTATCGGTTTATCAAATTTAATTTCAAGACATGGTAATGTTTACATGTTTTAGGAAAATAGCTCCCAACTATTGAGAATTTTGTCTTTTCAGGAGACAATTATGCCTATAATTACCATTTACTGCAGAGGTTTAAATAAGTATTAGAATGAGTCGTATTAAAGGATTAATGGGCATTTTATTGATACAATATACCACTTTGAATGCAGGACTTGTTGGAAAAAAATAGTTGCCAGATATTAAAATGGTTATGTGAAAACAGACTTCAGACCTTTTGTTGTAAAAATTATTATTTTTTTCATGACCAATGTACCCATTGACCTACAGACATCAACTGCGGACCTACAGACACATCCACTGGAAATTACAAAGTGAAATAAGCAAGTATGGGTAGAACAAGGGGTGTTCTGATTGGGTGTCCTTCCTCATTGCTACACTTTGACCTTGTAACAAATTAATAACTGGAAAATGCTAAACGATCAAGTCATTTATTGCCAAGGCAGCATCAACATTCAAAAATGCTGTTCCCTTTAATATTAGTTTGATAGTAATTCTAACAAGCCCTGAAATAAAATGCCAATAAATAGTATGCATTCTTAAAATCATAATTAAAGGTATCTAATAGAATAATATATAGCGTTCGCCCCTAAGTCTATTTATAGAACGTGATAGTTATTCAGCTAGGATAATACCAATGCTATCCTGGGCATGTATCTTGATGATAACTATATATAAAGAATTAAAGTGAAGTATCCCAAAAAATGGGTATCCCCCATCTGGTAATGGGTAGGAGTACACCGTAGAGTTAAGGTGCTTCAATTGCGGATGAGACAAACTGAGATCTATAAGTTAAACGAACAAAAGAGTAGGACAACTAAATGGTCCTCACTGTTAAACTCAGAAAGGAATTAAGTGTCAAGGTGAGAACCAGTTATCCTAAGCACCTAAATGAGACTCCAGGGGTCTCTAAGGGCTTAACCCTATGATAAATTATACAAAAAAGAGAAATAATACATTGACTCTCATCCAAACACCGTATGAGAGTCGCTGTATTTCCTGAATATATCTGTAGTCCTAAGTGATGTTAATGCAAAAATATAGGATAAGAGCTCTTATCCTATATTTTTGCATTAACATCATTTAGGACTACAAACATATCCAGGAAATACAGCGACTCTCATACGGTGTTTGGATGAGAGTCAATGTATAATTTCTATTTTTTGTAAGAGATCTATAAGTTGTAGATACAATGTAAGGAGCTTCTGCTATGACAATTTTTAATTATTAGTAGAGACATACTGGATAACCGCACTCACCAAATAACCCAGGGGTGCTGAAGCCCGTGTTGGCCAGGCCTCCCTTGCAAGATATTCAGAATAAGTAACGGTTTGGACACTCAGACATAACAAAAATAGCAGCTTTATTGGGGAAAAAGCAGCAAAGGCATGGTCGAAACATTGCTGATTTTGCCCCAATAGAGCTGCTATTTTTGTTATCACAGAGTACCTGAACCATTATTTATTCTGCAAGTTTTAATCATTGTCTAAATAGGCTTTATTTATTTGATACCAAACGAAACTGTTAAATTATTTAAAACATTTATTGCTTCTCTACAAACCGAGAGATAGGGGGATAACTCCCTCTAAGAACCTCAGGTTATTGTGGAATGGGTAATATAAAGTCTATCCCTATCGGCCACTGTAATCTGAAATATGAGTCAAAGTACTGCAAACATTTTTTTGAAGGAGTAGTAGTACTATTACAATGTTATTATTAGGGCTGTATTCAAATATTGAGTCCCATTAGTTGGACCTTATTTTTTTAGACATGTTCACCACTTCTAGCAGGCAGATGTTTTGTTATTTCATTAAACCACTTAAAGTGGGAATTATTAGTGGGGCTCAAAACTTGAAAGATGAACATTGTTAATCAGTGGATAACTGGTGAAATCCTCAAGTTCTTAATTGGGCAGCAGTGTTCCCAGCCACTAGTGTAGACACATGCAGAGACAAGTATCAGGAAGGGAATAAAAACCTGGAACTCAAGTGCGGCATAAGTATTCGTTAAGCGACAGATTTCAGTTCAGCGACATTACATAAAATCAGAAAAATGGAATGCAGATATACCATCTCGAATGTATTTTGTCCATCATGAGGAAGTCTTTAATCATTTTGTATTAGATTGCAATTTGTCAAAGTATCTGGATGTATTTATTAGTAATGTAATATCTTGGATTGTGTTCTTTTTCACAGACAATAGCTACAGGCTGCTCGACTATACATATAATTTACTATATATTTTCTTGTTGCTGAGGCAACCCTTGCTGGATTGTTAGCATTTATTTAACACACAAAATACAAACACAGTATATATGTATAGTTTTAGCCTCTGGCCTCCTTTTAAACACTAAGCTGAACATTGAGCGCTATTACGGAAAAATGTCTTATAAATAAATAATATATGAAGTCACTAAAATGTTTTAGTTATTTACATTGGGCTTTTTATTAAAATATCAAATTACCTCACCAAGGTATTTGTTTTATGTTACATATGTTGACCTATAGTTGTCTCCATTTTATGCATGTCCAGTCCTAGGGCAGCCAGTTTAGAACGGTACATGCTGGATGCATATCTCCCAATAATGCAAGGTAAAAAATCAGGACAATATAGGCTGGGCACTAAGAGGGCATCACCAGTGATGCCCATAATGGGTGGGACCATCCAGAGAAGGGGTCTGCCATTCCACTGACAGGTGGGTGAACCGGCTGTCTGTCAGGACCCCAGACTTCAGGACAATGCAGAAAGTGCTGCTGAAGTGCTCCTTGCAAGGTCTTAGTTACTGCTGCATAGTGCGAGTATATCTAATAATATGCCTGGGGACATCAGGGAACTAAACCGGGACAGTCTGGACTGTCCTGCCAAAAGCAAGACTGTCGAGAGGCCTGTGGATGGTTGTGGAGCAATGGAGCTGGCCATGTTGGCTAAAGGAAGAGGAAATTAGGGAGAGGTAAATACATAATGTATAAACTATCTGAATATGTAATGGAATTTTGAACATGATATTCGGGAGAATGCAGCCCATTTGTAAGACCAGGTCACTGAAGCAATATGAGTTATAAAATATATTTTAAAATGTCCTTCTATTTTTTTCAATGCTCTGCACCATGAACCATAATCAAAAATTACAAAAAATTACCAGCAAAAATCAAAAAGCCAGTAATCGATTTTTTTCAACCAAAATCGTGTGCTACTTATAATTAATGCAATCTAAGAGCATATTCCTTATTTAGCTGCCAGTGAGACTGGAGCCTGGCCAAACTGTTTGCCCTGGCTGTTATAATCAAGCCTGGCTTTCCCTAAAGAAAACTATATAACTTGACCTTTTGGTCTGTTAGTTATGCCACCTTTTATCGTCCATATTTTACTCATTTTTGACAATATGTTACGGATTCTTGACATCATATTGCCCATTTCTAACATGTTACAAACACACAACACTTTTTGTTTACATGCTGCTCAGTCTAATCATGCACAACATCGATATAATAAGGTTCCAGATTAAGACCACCATTATTTTTGTCCATACGTTAATAATTGACGGCCAGCTTCTGTGACTTGAATTCTCAGCTCTCTTCACTGACATTACCTGCTGCAGACTTCAAAATCAGTCCTTACTACACAGGCACATTGGGGATTTATATGCATTTAAATAATCCTGTAAAAAACGCTTCATCCACTTGTTTATTCGTAGTCAAACAAATATGAAATCCATTCTGATAAATATTTGACAATACACCTCTAAATTGTTAATAAAGCTACCTAGCTACTTTAGTGTTTAAACATCAAAACCATATTCTCCTGCCGATTTTCTATTCTTTCTCATACTTGTTTCACTGTGATTATCATTAAAAGGCAGAGAAAGAATTCCAAAAGAAAAACACTAAGGAGTAAAGATGGGGCCTGAGTTCATTTGGGAACCGAGATAACAACTACGGACGTTGGCTAATTTTCTTAGCTCTCCTGCTTCAAATACTTTTGTCTCTAAGTATCCATTTCTTTATGGCTTCCTATCTGTTATTTATTGATCTTTGCTTTCTTTATTATGGCCATTCAGACCAGAACTGAAGTGTTTCGCTCTTATTATATTAAGCAATGCAAAAGCTCTGAATACCACGCTTGGAACTTCTCAGCAGGCTTTCTTTGCCCTTTACACACACCCTCTATAGCTCCTGTATTCTCCCAGAACACTCCAGACAATGCAGCGTTTGTCTGTGGAAGTGCCATTGCATTTACTGACCTCACAATGCTTTCCTCAAATAAATATGGTAATAGGTGCCAGGAGAGGATCTTGACAGGAAAAGCAACCGCAAAACTATTAGTGACTTAGTGGTGGCATTACTAGGTTTAACATCCTCGATGTAGGTTCAAGGCCCCTCTTATTAACACAGCTGATGGATATGTTAGGAAAATATTACAATATGCTTTTGGGAGGAAGTGGCTGCACTGACATTTTTCAAGGTAATTCAGCAGATAATCACAATTGGGATTTGGTCAAATGAAAGTTTCCCATCAACGAAGCACAAACTGTAGCTGATATCTTCATTCAATATAATACAAGGTAATGGAGGAGATGTAAACAACTGTTGCTATTAGAAAAGTGTTTTGAATTCCTAAAGGTGGAGCATTGGCCTGAAATTGACAGGTTCTATATTTTATAAATGAATACATTTTTAAATAGTATTTATAAAATTCAGTGGTAATAATTTGGAGTTTCCAACATATTAATAAAAATAATGGACAATGCTGATTTATGCAATAGTAGTTTTAAAAATCCTACACATTCACGAACGTGCTGGCTTTAGAACGTCTCTTGGCATGGGTGGTGTTGGATCTAGATCACCCATAGCTACTGTTAGGCAGAGAAGCATTAATACCAAGTTAGAACAGCCAAACTTAAACTGTAGTGGCTATGATGCCAGGAGTACGCCGGCATTTTTCCATGTAAAGGGGCAAGCCATTTTGCAACTGTTTGTACTCGTACCAGGGTCACACCAAATGCCATGGCTTTTAGAGCTGAAGAAGCCAGATGCCAATCCTGTAGGCCATTTATTATCTGAGAGTGTCCATTGAGCACTTTCAGACAATAAATTACATTCTCTGCATGGAAGCATGCACATAATTGATATTACCCAGCCTGGAACACTTGTTGTGAGCTGGCTAATGATGCTGCCATAGTTGGAGTTACACTACCAGCAGCAAAGGGATTAAATTCTCTATGTGTAGAGTTTCAAATTGAAATGCTGAACATCCAGATTTCGGGAGCTATGACCATTTTAAATCACTGATTGGTCATGGTCCTTTTAGGAGCCTTTCCATCTTAAGTCTCCAAAACATGATGAATACTAGACGCTTTAGTCATTCACATAAAACTAAAGTATCTAAATTTTTTTGAAGTTGCTTGTCAATTTACCAAAACATTCTGTTTACTGTAAAACCTTTACACAATGCACATGCGCAATCCCGAATGAAACCACCTCCTCTCAAGTCAGCAATTCACTGATAGTAAGATGTAGTTGTATTGCTTATAATAAACTGAGGTTTCATTTATAACAGACTTGCTATAGAAGTATAGTAAGTCAGCTATTTACTACCCAGCTGGGTTTGTCACAATCATTCCGTGACAAGTCGCTAATCCCAAAAATGTCTGTCACTATCATTAGTGATTATAAACAGTTTTAATTGTACAAAACATTTAATGAGTGATAATCGGCAGCTGCCAAAAAGGTTAATGGGTCTCACTGAAATTTATGCAGCACCTGGTTTCCGTGTAAGCCAGGAAAACTGCCATATCCAGGTGTAAAGAGATAAGCACAGTTTAATGATTACATACTCTCAATGAATCACATATTTAAAAAAAAAAAAAACACACACACATTTATTCTATATTTCAGTATATTTAAGCAAATGTTTTACCATGTTTTGATATAGTTCATATGGTAACACCAACATGTTATAGTGTCCTGGTAGAGTTGCTATTGCAACACAAGTGGTGGTGTTGACATCGAAACACTACCAGAAAACTATAATTGTGTATGTGCTCTTAAAGCATTCCTACCAGTACACTATACATGTTGGTGTTGCCTAACACTAAAAACATAATCATGTTCAACTAGAACTGCTATGGTAACACCAACATGTTTACAGTGTACTAAAGCAGCTATGATAGTAATGGTTTGGAAAACAAATGGTCTTCCTTATGTATGGTCAATTTTGTAAAGTAAGAAAATTGGTCAATATATTGTAGCTGTAAATATCTGCAGGTAGCTCATATTAATGATGATCAACAGCTTTTTGAGGTGGCAAGCATAGAAAGTCAACATCTCCGGTTGGATGTTCTTGTTGTCCAAATCTGAAAAGTTGTCTGCAAGAAGTTATAGTTGTGGAGAAACCAAAAAAAAAAAAAGTACTTGGGAACCTAAAGATATGATATGGGTGTCAATGCAATTGAATATTGACACCCATAGCATATCATATATGTACAAAATGTTATCTATTATGGGCTTTGATTGACTATCATATAGTTTAATCAACTGGTAAATTACAATAAAGGATTTATTGTCTAACACCTCACTGTTTAAACTTTTCAAATGCCTTGGGTAGAGAGATTTTTGATGTATAAAATAGTGATGGATTTTTTTATAGTATAATAAATATATGGTAGTTTAGGGCATCCTTTAGAGTGTTATACAAAGGGTTTTCATAATTGTACATGTTTGTAAAAATATTTCACAGCATCATACACAGAAGCTACCGGACATTCAGCTGGAACAAACTGTTCCTCCTTTTGTGATGTATTGTTTTCCCCTTCCACAGCCTTACTGTGTTGTATATGTCTTCAAATGGGTTTAGAACAACTGAAGAGAAGATTGTTGGCGATATATAGATATAGATATTTTTGTCATTTTATGATTAAAAACATTTTTTTTAGCATTTACATTTCTCAACAAAACATCATATTTTACAGCATAAGCCTTGATTTAATATTTCGGATAAGCTTTTAATATGATTCATCATTTTTGGTTTAACCTTTAAAATTATTTAATATTATTTTTTTAAATATTGTAATATTTTGATATATTTTTTTTTATATATTGACATTTTTTTGTTTTTTTATTTGAAAAGCTTATCCAAAAAAGTCATTGTGAAAGATTCTTTGAGAATAGTGTTGTCCATTTAGAAAAAGAGTATCGAAAATTAACTATATTATATTATTGATGCAATATCATACAACCTTAGCAATTTTAGTAAGACTGGACAGAATGAAAGTCATTAATCTTATCAATGCTCTTCTCTTGATCGTATCAAGCTCTTCGCAGCTCATCCTTTACGTACCGATAGCCAAGAGACTTAGATACAACTCATAAGAACAAATTCTTGTAATGCACCACTGAACAGGTTTACAAAGTAAAGGTTTTGGAATGGCATAGTCATTGATTAACTGTGAACTCCATTGAGATGCTGTGGTAGGACCTTAAATGTGCAGTTCATCCTTGAAAATCCTCCAATGTCCTGGAATTACAGCAATTCTGAAAATGCTAGTGATCCAAAAGACCTCTACAGCCTTGAGAAAGACTGATCGCCAATTACAGGAAGTACTTGGTTGAAGTTTTTGTGGCCAAAGGTGGCACAAGCAGTTATTAGGTTAAGGGTTGCAATTACTTTTCCGCACATGGTCATTTGGTGCTGGATAACATTTTTCATTAAATATATATATTTCTTGAAGCCTAATTTGTCTTACATTGTGTATGCAGATATGAAACCATAAGACAAATATAAAAAATAGAGTAACTATACAAAAATAGGGTAAATCACATGTGGAAAAATATTTTTTCTATTATCACACTGTATATAGGAACTACATAACCTTTTCACTCTTCTTTCAAAGACACAATAAGAATCAACTAAAATGTAAGATAGCGTTCTGTTTCTCAGGATTTACTAATACCCAAATAGAAAGAGAGTTTACATAAACGGTAAGACAAGCCAAAGATCAAGGAATACAGTTCACACAGTCTAAGTACAAGCCAAGGTCAATATATAATAGACTTTGTTTTCTTAACCATATATAATCCCCTTAAGATATACATCAGACTATCAGAGTCTATTAAACATTCTGATAATGAAACCTAGAGAAGAAACTGCATACTTTTATATTTAAATGACTTTACAACTTGACTTAGAAGAAAAAATAAATCAGATGTATAAATACAATATATTGATGTAACAAAGAGAAGAAATTTTTAAATTGTACATAAAATGAAAGATCCATATTAAAGTCGTTTTGTGTTAAATGTGTGTTCTCTAAACATATCAAAATAGATGATTTCCCTTTTCAAGTTAAAATAAATAATTACTTAAATAATTCAATCCTTCAATGATTCATTTCACTACATTCGTATTACTTTATTTGTTACACTTACAGTTTGAAATGTCAGTGTCTCGTTATGTTTGTAGTGTTCTTTATAAGATCCTAGTAGAAACACGGCACAGTGCCTTTCCACCTAATCCTATGTGATATGTGTGGATTTACTTTATTATCTATCCCAATTACAATATGCATTCAGTACCCAGGTAATCATTTCTATAATTTACCTTATCTTGTAAAAATATTGGAATTAAGCCACATGAATTAACTAGATTTATTTCCATGGAAATGAATGTTAAGAACCTGCTTACCATGATTGGACAATCTGAGATCGCAGGTTGTGTATAAAGAACTGGATACGGTATTGGTCTACATCAGAATCTTTCTATAAGTATGATACATAATGATGAACTCTGCATTTTGGGAAAATAATGTCACTGAGGATTTTTCTTCAGGACCCCCAAACAATGTATTGTTTTCACAGAATGCATGCTGCAGTGTTGTATATTTCTTTATTATATGAATTAAATTTAAAAAAAATGTTTTTAGAAATCTGTTTTGCGTCAAGGTTAAGGTTCTTTGAAACTTAAATCAGCACCAACACATACATGTCCTTGTCTGCCTGAGATTAGTGGGAGTCATAGTCCCAGACAGAAGCTGCAAGAAGCTCTATCCCGTTACTGATTCGTTCTCCCCAGCTTCTCCCTTGCAGAATCCCAATGAAGTCGAGCAGCTGAATTGATGGCATCTGCAAATATTAGCTCCTGCACAGGTGTGTAAGTCCCACCAATTGTTTGTCTCCTATTGCTGCCTTAAAATCAAACAATTCCTGTCCTTAACCTTCAACCCCAAAGTAACGTCATTGCTGGGTTTCTGTAGAAAGCCATAAATGTACATTTCATACTCGGTTATTCACAGTGTAATGTTAGGCTGTAAACGTTTTCCTATAATTAATAGTATGGCAATCGATGTCTTCCTAATTGTTAGTGCAGCACTGGAACGTGCAATAATGTCCCCTAATATACATGTCTAAGGCAGCCTAAGATTGGTGGGAGTCTCTCTCCTGTTGGAGACTCTCTCGCACTATCTGCCAATCCCCAAATTCTGCTATCAACCTGTCAAATAACTGTTCTGTCTGTGCTACAGGACCTTCATGTGTACCTATATAACATCTAGATTATTTTATAGCTATAATAGTACATTTAGCAAAATCCTTTTCCAATGGTTATTTTCTTACCTTTGCATTGTATTGATCTCATATTCTTTCACTTTGAATTGTGCTTTAATTCCTGATGTTTCTAAATGAACTGACAGCACAAAAAAAAACCCCATTAACAGATGCATTTTATTGTGATGTTGCAAGTGGCCACGCTTCATTAGGACAGAAACCTAGAGGGACATTAAGCAATTAAACAGCTATACAAACCCCACCAAGCTGCATTTGGGATAGATTTACAGTAGATCGACAAAATGGAGAGAACACCCAGAATGAACATTCTGATACAATTGTTAAAGAAATACATTTAGCCTGAGTAGGTAATAGGATTCAAAGGGGCAAAGTCATCAGCAATGTCTTATGTACCATCAAACTGTTTATACCTGATGCTGATCATTCTCTGTTTAGCAGCTAAAATATTTCTGTTTGGTCAAATTAAACTGTGTTGTTTGTTGGGTGGGAGAAGGTTCTCTCTTTTTTTTCATTTTATTATTTTAAATATATTTTTATAATTTACGTAATGATTATTTATAAAGTTACGACATATTCTGCAGCATTGCCTTCCCAATAAACAAACATACAGGTAAACCTTGACAAAACACCAAAAATGTCTCATATACTATAAAAAGAGGTAATAAAACCCCTCCTACATGAAACTAAAGGAAATGAAGTATGAGCCTGGCATGTAATACTAGCCTGAAGTCATACTAACCCTCAGCCCCACAACCTGAAGTCCATCCGAACTTTAATTATCCTCTAACTATAAATTCCCTTTAATGTCAATTCCACTTTAGACCTACAACATGGGTTACAATACTGTACCCCACTTTATAATAACCTGGGTACAGCAGTGTACTCTATTTTAATGCTTGGTTTTAACTATGCTTCAACATTGATGCTTTCACTTAATGCACAGCAAAACCTTTGTCAACTTTTATTTATATATTATTTTTATTCTGGGGCAGGGGCTTTGGGAGCTGTTGTCTCAGATCTATACAAGTAGTGGAGAGGGCAGGAGGATATTCTACCATTCTACTTCACTAATTCTACCCAATACTGTCACGAACGCACCCTACTCCAAGAGTGTATGTGACGTAGTTGTGGTGGTGATGGGGTTAAAGTTCACTATTTGTCTGCACTAGACCGGAAATAATGACAAAATCCCCCTTTTAACACCACCCACACTTAAACATAATAATATACCTATTACTATTTTAACGCTGCCTCAACCAAGACAATTTATAAATAGGGTGCCTTGGTCCCCCAGGTAAATCAACATTAAAACCCTCCAAATATTACTTAGCACAATATTTAAGGAATTACAAAAATACTAACTAGTCTCTTCAGGTAACGTGATTCTTAACCAGACAAAGGCAGAACTTAATAAATGAATGTTTATTATGAGCAAAAAATAGTCACAGTGCATATAATATTATATGATAAACAAATTATTTACACCAATAACAGTTAAAAACAAAAAGGATAAAATACAGAAGTCCTGATTACTCACTTAGGTTTTCAAAGTACAACTTCTGTCCAGGGGGTCTCTGGCAAGGAAAGATGGTGACTCACTCAAAATTAGATCCCCTTCAGGATCATTAGATAAATACCCTATGGTTTATCAAGTCTTGCCCAGAGTTAAGGTGTACCTACAGAAATAATAGCTTACCACCTCCTTTGTTCCAGACCACTGTCAATCCAAATGGAAACATTTGCCTCTATCTTCTTTTTTGTACCTGCCACAAAAATAATAATTGCATCTACAAATTTGTTATTATTTTCCCATTCCATAGACATGTTGCACGTCCCACCCACGACCCAATAGGACGGACATCACAATTCCATTCCCTAGGGTCAAGTTAGGCCACTCATGTTTGGACTTGGTTAGAAGATGGCGCTTGTCACATTCCAAATATAACAAAAATGATGCTTTATTATTCTGTGGGGGTAAATATGAATGTGTGTGTCCTTCCTTTGGATATGATACTGGGACAAAGCTAATGGCATTTACATATCAAAGAGATTGGCTCATCACTTACAAGGTACATGCCAAATGGATGAAGAGACATTCAGACTTTTTCCAAGTGTAGAACCTCACACCTTGCAGAGCCTTGATTACTTCACATCCACATGGTAAAATCCTTTTCACATCGCTATGCCTTTCATACTACCCCTTCTGTCATCTGACCTCTGTGGGAGTCCCAGCTTCAAAAGATGTAACCCCTTTTGACCTCAACAATACCATATCTGTAATTTGTGCCATTTACTACACAAATTACATTACAGGATAATATTCCATAGTGTAATAATAAATTATGCACCCTTGCCGTGACAAATACCTTTTGTGTTACTATACCCCACTCCCTCTAGCATGTAAGATCATTGAGCAGGGCCCTCAACCCCTCTGTTCCTGTGTGTCCAACTTGTCTGGTACAACTACATGTTTGTTCATCCACCACTGTAAGGTGCTATGGAATTTGTTGGCGCTATATTAAAATAATAATAGTGATATTAAACTTTTTTTTTTAATGTCCGATAGCTGTGTAGCAGCCACCTAATATAAAAGAGAAAGATCACTAGTATGGTGCTGTGCATAGCTACCCAGGGAAAGGGGGCTGTGACTCACAGGAGGGGTTATTTGAGGGCACCTACCTGAAGGCCATACCACCTCCATGAAGGATGTGCTTCTGATGCTTTTCCCTGGATCACTGTGAACACAATGCCTGAAACAAGCACATACTCTGTAGCCAGGAATTTGTTGTGATCCCAACATGGTACCTAATGAATAGTCATTAGGTATCATGGCAGTATCACAACAAATCCCGACCAACACAATAAGAATATCAGATTGATTACAATGAGGGAACCAACGAAAGCAAATCACTTTCTGCATTTATTTCAAAGGTTGCCAAAATTCCCCAACTATTAATGAACAATCATTCATTTTTGGTAGCCAAAACATGTTTGTTTACTGTAAAGTCTTTTGTTATAAAAGCAGAAACAAACATTCTAGAATTTAAATCTGAGAATAGACTTTTTATTGACAAAGTATATCCCAAGGGAGCTTAAATGTACTGTAAATGTAATTTGCAGTTCTCTACAATTATGGTCTAAATAGACTAAATCTTAAGGGAGTCTGCTTCTTTGATTTACAAATTTGCATCACTTAAAATCCAATCAGCCCAACTGTTCAGGTTTTTATTAGATGCAGGATACAAGAATAGGTTCAAGGCCATTTTGTGCATATCTGGCTCGTACCTGTCTGTAAAGTGCAACGCACTTAGGAATCTTTGTACTATGCGGTTCGACCTTCATCCCACAAAGATTGCTTACTGACGCTGTGAATTGTTACCATATTAAACCATTCGATTTTCAGTAACCAGTGTTTTATAGGCCAGCAGATTGCCTTTGCTTTTGGGAATTTGCTGTAACATATTGAGCTTAACAGATTTATGCAGGAACGTAAAACAAAAATAGTGTAGCAGGCATTTGGAATTTTTGAACACGAGGGGATTAGGCTTGCAGATGGCTGGTACTGATAATGACATTGAGTAATTTAGCCATGGAAGGTAATCTGTTTTTGACAGAATACATTAACATTTACCCGATGTATACAGGTGTTTGGGAAGTGCTGTGCATGCATCTGAGAGGGCTGTAATTTGGTAATAATGTAAGCCTTTGATCTTAAAAAGAACATGTTAAATCATACAACTTTTATAGGGAAAAAAAATATTTTGGAATTGTGTATAAAGTTGAAAACATATAGTAATGCATTGAGACAGGCATTTACTAACAAATTGCCAAAACAATACTTACTATTCACTACAGTACCAGCAATGAGTGACATTCCGAATGTTTTACACTATATTTCCCATTTTGCATGTGAATTGCAAAATTAATTATTATGGAAAGCCAAATTTTGACCATATGGCTTGTCTAACTATCATTAATGAAAAGAGATTCAGGAAAACTAAGTAGATGACCCAATAGGGCACGAAAACTGGCCAATCAGTGTACTGCAAGATATATACATTATATAAATACATTCTTCAGTACACAGATTGATGCATTTTGCCTTTATTTGGTTCACAGCTCAAGAGAGAAAAAGAGGAAGAAAAAAAAACACTATATGGAAAAAGAGGAAGAAAAAAAATAAAAAAAATATGGAAAAATAATAATCTATATTTATGTATGATATTTTTATTAAATATGTACAAATATAGATTATTCTTTTACAATTTTTTTCCTTGAATTGCTCACTGTTTACTTGATCTGTAAATAAACCCAACATTTAGTGGCTGTCCCTTAGCAATCAAAGCTTTTTTGTCCTCCTCAATTATCGTTTTTTTGATGTCAGGGACGGATTTCTAAAGGTTATCTGTCAGTGTCTTAGTCTTGTGATCTTAAAGAGGTAGTAGTAGTCATCATTTTATAAGTATCCCATAAAAATAACCCTTTAATACTATCATATTTTAGAAATTAGTTTTCAGAATTAGAATAAACCTGGTTTGGAAAGTAATGAGAGGTCCTATGCACATTTGGTTTGTCCCCCTCCATGCACTTCACTTCTGCGATACATGCCTCCCTAACATTTAAAATGTCAAAGAGGGACACTTTCATTTTAGGAGTGTAAGGGAAGGGTGGCCAAGGGCAGGGCTATTATGAGAAAATGTGGGTGAGTCACTAATAACAATTTATGCAGTTTGAATTTAATTTAAGTCCAATGTATCTTATTTACAGTCTGATTTCTAAACACATGTATTGTTTAAAGACACATTACTGCACTATTATTGATGTTGGACCAGAAGGTTTGTAGTCCCCAGTTTAGATACACGCAAGCAGTACTCTGGGTATATTTATACAGTACCCACTTTAAACATGCGTCTCTGTACTACAACAAGATAGTGAATATATTTATTATTATTATTATTATTATTATTATTATATATTCGCACCTCTACTGCTTGTAAATAAGTAATAAATTGGGAGGATTTAAGGTACATCTCTCCTGCATTAATCTAGATATTATAGGAAACGGGGGAAGCAATATGTGCAGTGCAACTATTCACAATCATACCTGTACCTCCTTCCACCACTATTGATATTCTAGCTAGAAGGAAAATGGTATTGAGATATATTAGAGTAGGATCTAATTTCCAGATCATAGACATGCAAATGGCATTGCGTTAGGGTGTGCTAGGGTGTACTATTTATATTTCACATTGCATGGTGCTCCCCATACCTCCTCCCACAATGCCATTTGGCTTTCTCACTAATGACCAATCCAATGCTCCTCATGGGAGCATTGGATTGGTCATTAGTGCATTCCATTTTTAAGTGCTGTGAATTTATATGTTTCTCATGTTAGAACACTGCAACCTTAGTGCTGATATGACAATGCATGTCAATGTATAACATACAATGATTGAAATAGTTGATACCTTCCTGTTCATATACTGTGAAGATAGTACCCAGCAATTGAGAGCAGCACCAAATGACAAACAAACAAAATCCCAAAACATAGATTGTGCCTACTGCATCATGTGGGCCTAGAGCTTTGGCACCAATAGCCCCTATGTAAATCCATTCATACTCGGGCCAATTGTAATGTATATTCAATTTTAATTGGGAGTTTTGTAATGTGTGAGCCCTGGAAATTCACTGTAACCTGTAACATAATTAAACGGGTTACAAGTCCTTATCACAGGTCCTAGTAACTGTTATTGCTTAGTTATGATGACAATCCCTGTTTTGGGCCCAAATTGCATTGTTCCTCTTTTCTAGACATTACATATTGTTGGTGTGTCTGAGTGCATAAGAGAGCTCCACAGCAATAATACTCACTGTGTCTGTAAACTAGAATAAACATGTTTAGAAATCAGTCTGTGCATAATATAGATTATTCTTGTTTTAAAATAAATTTTAGTTGAATAAAATCTTATCAATAAGTCACCTGCAATTTCTTACAGCAGGCTCACCCCTGAACACACCCCCACTCAAAATTAAAGGAACACTATAATGTTAGGAATACAAAAATGTATTCCTAACACTAGAGTCCTGGATTGGCTGTAGGTCCCCGGACCTCCTTAGATTGCAGTAAATATGGTATTTCACTCATCTTTTCTCCCTCACCGCTCCTGCCATGCCTCCATGGCTGAGATCATCAATCTTGATGATATCAGCCAATCCAATGTTTTATCACAAGGAAGCATTGGGAGGTTATTATGCATGCGCTGCAAAACGTGTCACTGCACCAATCAGCATCTCCTCTTAGAGATTAATTGAATCATGCAGAGTGTGGACACACTGAGCGTAGGTAGGAAGCACCTCTAATGGCTTTCTGAGTGACTGCCACTTGAGGTATAACAAGCCAGTAATGTAAACATTGCCTTTTCCATGAAAACACAGTGTTAACATTGGAAAGCATGCAGGGACAGGCTATAGACATCATAACCACTACATTAAGCTGTAGTGGTTCTGGTGACTGTAGTGTTCCTATAGTGTCCGACTTGCTCCTTTTCCCTCTAAATTACAAAGAACGAATGAAGGAATGGATAGAGCATAACATCTGTAAAGATAAATCTCAAATTGTGTTCAAACTGACCATAATACGATCCAATGCATAATAAGAATAAGTGTAAATTCACAGTAGGGCCTGTTAGTTAACACATTGGTGTACTGAGTGGTCAGCAGTTCCGCAGTATAGTAACTGACCACTCCAGCTGCCAAAATACTTAAGTGTAAAAGGGCTTTGTTGGTTTTTTTTTTTAACAAATTGCTCAACAAATCTGCAAGGAAAGACATTTTTAATGATGACAGTGGAAGCTAATGATAAATAACCCCCATTTTCTACCCGTAGACGTGCAGCTCATATTCTTTCTCCCTCTCTATGGATTCTTATATTATTGGTTGCTTGCAGATGCACAAGGACAAGGATCCATTTTTTAAATGGTAGATTCAATTTGTGACAGTTATTCTATCCAGCCTGAGTTAAACTTGATTAGCACGTTTTGAGTAATGTTTTGCTAGTAGCTATCAATCAGACTCTTGTCTGTGTTACTTAAGCATTGGCACACGATCCAAGGTCTGTTTAAACATCCTTACTTTTCTCCCAGATGTAGATACCAATGTCTCTTCATTTATTTAAAGGGATGTTTTCTGTCTTGAAGTCACTGTCACAATATTCCCCTGAAGAAATCGATACCTTTAGCCAATTCTGTAAAATTAAATCACTCTATAAATTTATATATGTATTTTTATATAACATACAAAATCCATAGCGATTGCTCATTCACTAGACAGCAGTTTCAAGTCTCACCAAATGTAATAGTTTTATTTAAAAACACCTCACATAGGCAAAAAATAATGGAACTTTAGTTACAGCATATGATCATACATTGCTTAAGCATGCACAATGTTGGGATATATATACTGATCAGCCACAATATTAAAATTAGCTGCCTAACATTGTGTAGGTCCCTCTTGTGCTTCCGTAAAAAAATCTGGTGCATCAAGGCATGGACTCCATAAGACCTTGTGTCTGGTGTTATCTGGCACCAAGACATTAGCAGCAGATCCTTTAAGCCCTGCAAGCAGTGAGTTGGGGACTCCATGGATCAGATATTGCTGCTTCAGTACATCTCATAGATGATCAATCAGACTGAGAGATGGGGAATTGGAGGCCAAGGCAATACCATGAACTCTTTGTCATGTTTTTAAAACCATTCCTAAACATTTTTTGCTGTGCAGCAGGGTGCATTATCCTGCCGAAAGAGGCCACTGCCATCAGTAAAAACCATTGCTATTAAGGGGTGTGCATGGTCTCAACAATTTATAGGTAGATGGCACGTGTCAAAATAACATCCACATCAATGCCAGGACTCAAGGTTTCCCAGCAGAACATTGTCCCGAGCATAACTTTGCATCCACCGACCTGTCTTCTTCCCATAGTGCCTCTTACTGCCATTTTATTCCCCAAGTAAATGACACGCACACATCCGACTATCCACCCAATCTAAAAGAAACCAGGAAATCATCATCATCATTATCATACCAGGAAACCTTCTTCCACTGCTCCATAGTCCAGTTACGATGATCATGTCTGCATTAAAGACACTTTTGGTGGAGGACAGTAGTCATCATGGCAACTTTGACCGCTCTGCAGCTACACTGTCACAAACACGGCAAATGTGTTCTGACACCTTTATATCACTGTCCCAAACATGGCAGTGTGATGCACTGTGTGTTCTGACACCTTTATATCATGGCCAGCATTAAGGTTTTAAGCAATTTGAGCTACAGTAGTTCTTCTATGTGATTGGACCAGACAGCTAAGTTCACATTCATTATTGAGCCTTGGGCGCCATGACACTGACGCTGTTTCACCAGTTGTCCTTCCTTGCACCTCTTTTGGTTGGTACTAACCACTGCATACTGGTAATACCCCACAAGACTTGCCGATTTGGAAATGCAATGACCCAGTCACCTAGCCATCACTATATGGCCCTTATCAAAGTCACACAAATCTTTTTGCTTGACTGTATGAAATTCAACACATGAAATTCAAGAACTGACTGTTCACTTGCTGCCTATAATATCCCTACCCTTATATAATGATATAATACATGTTATTCACTTCACCTGTCAGTGGGTTTAATGTTGTTGCTGATGAGTGTTTATGCATATATATATATATATATATATATTTATTTTTATATATCTTTTTTAATATATATAACAGTTATTATACAAAGACTGTGGATAATACTATGTCATTATACATACTGATACATTATGAAATCAAAGTTCAATAAATTACTGTTTAGGAATGCCCTCAATTTTACAATCTGCATTATCTGCCTCTTATTTTAATTGTCATATTGTGGTGTTAAAGGGACACTTCACCACCCAAATTTTTCATTGGGGGCATATCTAAAAACAGCTTGCCTGAGACAATGTTCATAGTGGATCGTACATCTAGCATCGTAATAAACGTGAGGCCATACCATCTATCTATACCTATGTCAGGGGTAAGCAACCATCTCCCATGATGCTTTGCCAGCTTCTATGGCAGTGACAGTTCCTCTTTAAATGGCTAGTACGATATTATAGAATGTGGAGCTCGATATACACTGCTGCAAGCGTTTGTCCTTGTGTAATAAAAGTAAACATTGCTGATGCACAACTTGATTTACTTTAATCTTAGTTCCTTTAAAATGTCAATAAAATGCTATAAGAAGAGAAGAAAAAAAACCAAGCAAAACTGTATACAAATCATAGATTTACTATATCTCTATTATGTTAATACATTATTGTAATCATAGATTTATTGGATTTTCATTATGTAAATATATAATTCTAATCATAGATTTATTGGATTTGCATTAATGGGAACATTTCTAAGCCATTTCATCCCTATTGACTTTAGAGTTGTAAAGTGATAAATTGCTTTAGTTCTCTCATGACTCTCCAAAGTCAATGAACTATGACACAAATGTAAGGGGACATTTAATGTCAGAATATTTCTGTAGGTGTCTGGAGTGCCCTCTACCGCTGTTTATTTATATGCTAAGACACGTTTTGTGTTTTTGTTTGTTTTTTGGTATTTTTTTTTATTTCAGTTTGGGGTCCTACTTGACCCCCTTGTTGCCAGTATAGAATGTATGTGGCATTTGAGTGCCTGAGAGTTTACAACATGCAATTCCAGTGCATGTCTATCTTAGAGTAGGTTGTATGCACGAGAGGTTGCAGCATGCAGTGGCACTATATGACTTTCTGAGAGGTTGAAACATACAGTGGCCCTATATGCCTTTCTGAGAGGATGCAGCATGCAGAGTGGGTGTCTGTCTGAGAGGATGCAGCATGCGGAGTAGGTGTCTGTCTGAGAGGATGCCGCAAGCAGAGTGGGTGTGTGTCTGAAAGGATGCCGCAAGCAGAGTGGGTGTGTGTCTAAGAGGATGCTGCAAGCAGAGTGGGTGTCTGTCTGAGAGGATGCAGCATGCGGAGTAGGTGTCTGTCTGAGAGGATGCCGCAAGCAGAGTGGGTGTGTGTCTGAAAGGATGCCGCAAGCAGAGTGGGTGTGTGTCTGAGAGAATGCCGCAAGCAGAGTGGGTGTGTGTCTGAGAGGATGCCGCAAGCAGAGTATGTGTGTGTCTGAGAGGATGCAGAATGCAGAGTGGGTGTCTGAGAGGAGGCAGCATGCAGAGTGGGCATCTGTCTGAGAGGATGCGACATAGGGTGTAGGTGTCTGTTTGAAAGGATGCACCATGCCGAATGGTGCTGTCTGAGAAGATGCCTGTCTGAGAAGATGCAGCATGCAGAGTGGGTGCCTGAGAGGATGCAGCATTTAGAGTGGATGGGTGTTTGAGAGGATGCAGCATGCAGATTAGGTGTCTGTCTGAGAGGATACAGCATGCAGAGTGGGTGTCTGTCTGAGAGGCTACAGCATGCAGAGTGGGTGTCTGTCTGAGAGGATACATTATGTTAAAAGTTGCATATCTTTTGGTGAGGGTGCAGCAAGCAAAGTGGGTGTCTGTCTGAAATGATGCAGCATGCCTGACAGGATGCAATGTGTAGGGAGGTTACATGTCTTATTAAGACAATTGCATGCAGAATAGATGCATCTGAGAGAATACATGCTGCATCATCTCACACATGATACAGAGTGGGTTTATATCTGTCTGTCTGAGAGGATGCAACATGGAAAATGGTTGTATATCCTTAAAGGGACACTATAGTCACCCAGACCACTTCAGCTCAATGAAGTGGTCTGGGTGCCAGGTCCCTCAGGTTTTAACCCTTCAGATGCAAACATAGCAGTTTCAGATAAACTGCTATGTTTACATTTGGGGTTAAGCCAGCCTCTAGTGGCTGTCTTTCGGACAGCCACTAGAGGCGCAACTGCGGCACTGGAGGCATATTATGCCTCCACCGCACAAAGCGTCCAAAGGAAAGCATTGAGAAATGCTTTCCTATGGACACTTTGAATGCACGCACGGCACTTGCCGCGCATGTGCATTCGGCTCCGCTGACGTCCGACGGTGGAGCTGACGTTGGCGAGGGAGGAGAGGTAACCAGTGACGAGGGAGCCCGGCGCTGGAATAAGGTAAGCTGCTGAAGTGGTTTTGGCACCCGGGGAAGATCTTCTTATATTTGTCACACACCCAACCCCCCCCCACTACCCAATTTTAAAATGTAAAACAAATGCATTCATTTTAAAAATAAATATATTTAGCATTGAGCAGTGTTTGCATTTTTTTTTAATGTATTTAGCACTGAGCAGCGTTTGTGTGTTTGAATGTAAGCATGTTTTTGTATGAAGTATGTGTGAGTGAATGTAGGGGTGTGTTTGCATGTAGTTTTGGCATTTGAATGCAGGAGTGCATTTTTGTGTAGTGTGTTTTTTGACTATGTTGTGTGTTTTTATGCAGATACATAGACACACAGTTACACACTGGCACATACAGATACACATACACATAGGTATACACATGCAGATACATAGAAACACAGTCATGCACAGATACAGACAAACACTGACACACATACAGATAGACACACAGATACATACACACATATCGATACAAACACACACACTTACAGACACACACTGACACATAGATACAAACACAGATACACAGACACTCATACAGACACACATACAGGTACAGAGACACACAGGTATAAGTGAAGAGGGGCCCAGGAGTCTCCACATCCAGCTGCAGCATGCCCTGTGTTCTCGCTATTCGCGAGAGTGTTGTTGCGCTTTGCCATAGCAACATTCAGCAATGCTCTCGCGAATAGCAAGAACAGACTCCTGCAAGTGGAATGAAAATGCTCCCCGGGCACCCCACTAGTGATTGGCACCCGGGGCGGATCGCCCCCTCTGCCCACCCCTTAGTATGCCACTGCACAGGATGCTGCATGTTTAAGAGAATGCATAATGCAGTCTGAGTATATGTCTGCCTCACAGGGTACAGCATGCCCGAGAGGTTGCAGAATACAGTACAAATGCATGTCTGCTTGAGAGGGTGCAATGTGAAATGCAGATCAGGAATCATTAAGGATGCACCTGAGAGGTTGCAGCATGTAGTGCAGTTGCATGAATGTTTAGCCTGTGTTTAGTCTCCAGAGCAGCATTTCCCCTCAATCAATACCTAGTGCAATATCCAGTTATACACTGATAATGTGAGGGCAATCGAGGAGGAGGAGGAAGAGGAGGTATGCTCTTGGCCAGGCCTAAGGCATGATAAAACCTAAATGCATTATTGCTTGTCATAAGATATATGCATTCTGGTAAAAAAAAGCAAGATTTTAATTCCCTTACTCCATCATTGTCACACAAAGAAATATGCCTGCTCCTAGCGCTAAGTTTTCATACCAGCAGCAGATCAAGATAAAACAAGACATGCCATTTTAAATAGCCTGGAAATGGCCATTTATGGCATGGAAGAAGCATTTATCTATTAGTTGAGTGGTTTTGAGAAGCCTTTCAAGTCAGGTAAGAATGTACATTGTGAAGGAGGGCAATGACAATCAATAGTGTGTCTGATAACTAGCCACTGATGGCTTGTGTAATTCAATTTCAGCCTTAGCATCTTCTACTGATTAGAGCACCATTTAAAGATACATTGCCTAAACTTTAAATGGCCTGCTGTATTTAGTGCGGAGGCGTATTTTAAAACACTCTTTAATAGAAATTACAAAACTTTAACCTTGAATAATAAAATAATTCATTGCTAGGGATGTCACACATTTTATATTTTTATACATAATATAATGTTGTCTCAGTACGTAGGGGAGTTATCTGAGCACAGATGGTATGTTATGTATCATCTCATAATTCATTTTTTTCCTTTGTGAATATTTAAATAGTATTAATTTCAAATATAAAATAGATTTTGACTTGATATATTTTGTATTGTACTTCTAGTGGATATTATTCCACTGTTAACCATTTCAAGTTTGCAATGTAAGTGTCGAGAGAGTTGTAACATACCAAGGATACCTTTGTGATATTAAAGAATTAAGAGAAATGACATAAAGTAACTAAGTGGTGATTTCCTTTGATGACTGTTTGTTGGTGGGGGAGGGAGCTGAAGGCAATTTAGCCTGTGATCTCTACGGTAGGTGGAGAATATTTGTGTGTTTCTTTTAATTAGGTTTTTATATCAGACAGGCGTTTCTCAAAGCTGCCGCCTATTACAAAAAGAAAGGCCGGTAGTATAAAGCTCCAGCAGGTTACATAAGAAGAGGGGTGGTGGGAAAAAAAGTACCGTGCTGTGCACTTCTCTCTTAGTTAGCTACTGTTGCAGGGTTGTATTGAATAGCTAGCTGTGCCGAATGTGCTTGTGACATCTAGGCTTTCTTTGAAATCCCAGAGTGCATCAGCAGTATGCTGCTCTTGGGTAGACAGGTGGATACATAAGAGAGAAAGATTGGGATAGATTGGACTTATCTCCACCTCTCTGTTAAAGTAGGAGTCATAATGTTTTCTTTTGGGCTCGAGCCCCAGGTGTTTCTGGGACCTAGGAAAGCTGGTTTAGAGTTGCATAATATGTTCACACTATTGAGAAAGAAGTGGATATTTTTTTTGGTATTCTGGAATGACATGAGGCTTGGTGGATATTTTCCCACCAGCAATGGAATGGATGATGATGTGAAAGGGGAGGGTTGAACACTTTTTCTTCTAGAAGTTTTTATAGCAATTAAAAGCCAAAGGAATTCTGATGTGGAAAAGGCATTGACGATAAAAAAGATGAGTTACTCACTAATAATGAGCGTTCATACTATAGATCACGAGTCGTCATTTTGTAGAGCTGGATCTGTGGGTGGATACGTTCCTGGAATGTAGGAGCATGGCTTATTTTGTGGACTTTGATAATTGGTGTGTGGAGCACTTGCCTAGAGGTTGGTCCCAGTCTTATGGTTTCCTGTGTCACCTCAGTTTCGACAGTGGGTGAATGGCCAAATTTAGACTTGCGACAGTTCCATCCTAGTAAACACACTATGCATGACACATTAGATCCTTATCCTTTGTCAGTATTGATGTTTTTCTCGAGCTTTGACCTGCTGCATAACACAGCATGTAAGCATTTCAGAATCAGCAAAGACAGGTGTTTTGTCCTTTTAGTCTCATTAATTTGAGCCTAATTAATACCTTTGTGCTTTGATGTTGGTGTTGTTTAAATCATAAACATCAGAGTTATGGCGGATGGAAAAAATGACAAAACCACTTCACAGTTCAAAGCACAGCAGACATAAAGCAAAGTACATGAATATTGTAAGGAACATTACTCAGATGTCACATTATAGACTATCTGAATAAAGCATTCTGGGTAATGGCATATAAACAAAGACACCAAGTGTCAATTCATCAAACCTGGTGACTGGTTAATGAGGACATATTACTACATTGTCTTATTTCGCCATTGAGCATATATGTGGAACTCATTAAACTTTTTCCAATAACGTTTGCTACCCTTTTAGGCTCTTTTAATCTCCTATTGCATACTTATTGCGTACTTGCCAACATTATAAAACAGGAAACTAAGACCATAGTAGAACAATGAGGATAAGGCCCACGAGGGGCATGCCAGGGTTGCAAATTGCATTATCCTTGATACACAGGGTCAAGATGTAAGTGTATCATCCTGTTGCCCAAATCCATAGGCAGAATGATTAAGTTTTCATGTATAGAAATGTTTTGCGGGAGCATGTGTACTTATAAGATCATGTTGATGGAGAAGTCTCTGGAGTCTCCAGAAATGGAAGAACCAAGGATCTTCTGATTCATCTGATAGAATTTTTACATTTTATCAAGAGTTAATATTGCTTGAACACATACTTTGCTATTGGCTTGTGAGGTTATGACTTTATACTAATTGCTAGGCTGTTATCTCAAGTGTCTTGCCCTAGATGGACAAGGGGAATGTCTGTGGCATAGCTATGCCACAAGCTATCAAGCTGGAAGACTCCCTATGGCCAGGTAAAGTGCTCAGAATTATTATTATTAGCCTAATAATTGACAAAATAATTCTGCAGCGCTATGCAATAACGTAAAAGGGTGAATTTAAGAACAAATGAGACAAATGATTACAGATTTTGACAGGAACAATAGGTTGACGAGGACACTGCTAAAATGAGCATGGCTAAATTATGACCAATGCAGATACCACTACATTGTAGGAAAGGGTTGTATTTAGCAAAGAAAGCTGTTTTTAACATTCTCAATACCAAACTCCAAGTAGGCTACACAATTAAGGGATAGTAATGCCATACATGACACAGGGGTATAATAATTCTATTATATTATAACATACATAGTGTATAATCAATTATTAGAGTTTGATAAGTTAGAGAAAATATTTTCTTAATAGTTTTTTTTTTATTTAGCTATCACGTTTATTAATATATAATGCACTTGCTTACCAGAGGTAAAATGGCTTAAAGTAGAAGGATTATAACTACAAATTACAGATCTTTCTGTCTGTATAATTGGGGGTTACACCCAATAGGTAGAATGAATACATTTTATGAATGTTGAATTACGAATGGGTTGCGGGATTAAAATTACTCTAAAGGTACCTGACAACTTAATTTCAATTAATTGGTCAGGTAACTGTGCTCCTGCTGTTTTAATCCTTTTTGTAAGAACAGCAATGTTGTATTGCATTTAAATATAGCATGTGATAAATGAGTCAAGCTTGGTTCTGCTCAGAGAGAGCATTTTGATTGGTGCAGCAATTTGCTGCGCATGCGCACTAGCCTCTCCATGCTTTTCTAAGGGAAAACATTGATTTGGCTGAGATAATTAATCTAGATAATATTAACCAGCGACGCTAGGCAGCAGTGTGGATACTGGCGCAGTGAGGTCTTGAAGGTTAGTATTTATCTTATATTGCACACGGGGTGTCAGTCACCTAAATAGTTAGGAGGATACTATAACATTAGGAATACATGTTTTTATTCCTAACGTTATAAAGTTCTTTTTACGAATGATGGTAGCTTGTAATACGTTGATGAGTTCAGTTTTGCTGATATAGCCGTTTGTTCTTCTGCTAGAGTATAACAATAGATATAACAATAGCATACTGGCTCCAAAGGGAAATATTAAAGGGACACTCCACTGCCCAAATGAAAAAAAACAAAAAATACAAAAAATTCATTGTTTAGTACGATGAATACATTCGTGGATTTTTAATGCACGTATACATTTTGGGTATATCTTAAAAGATCTTGCAAAGTATGTAGATCTCAGGTACTGCAGCCTTAGCGAGCCCTACACTTTCTGCACATTTCAGTCTCTTCAATGGGGAATGACCAATCAGTGGCTTCTCATTGAGAAGCATCTGAATTGGTGGCCTTGTGAACGTGCAGGTCGGTTTGAGCAAGTACGTGCCCCATTTTCGGTGCAAGCACCGGTTTGTGCATGTGCGCACATCTGGTCTGAGGTCTGTCTTGAGAAGAGCGCACCTGCCACTTCTATTAGTTCAGGGAGAGCTAAAAAAAGGGGCCTGCAAATCTCCCTGGCTATTTGATTGACAGCCAGGGATTTGAGATTTCTCCCCTAGTTCATTTATAAAAGTGCTGATTTCTCATAGAAATCTGCACCTTTATAAACTGGACTTAAAATAGGATACACCTTACCCATAAATCACTTCTTTCAGCTGCAGTTGTTTTGGAGTATGGAGTGATCTTTTAAATAGAAGTTATGAATTAAAAAATAAACTTTCTGTTTAGGAAGAGATGTTAGCATTATATATCAGTAGGGAAATAGTGGGTGTGATGGTGCAAATGGTTAACAGTAAAATCTTAAATATTTTAAAGCAGAAAGCAGTAGAAACACGTATCAGAAATGCATTGCTTGAGTCGTCTCAATAGGGTGATGATAAACTATATGATACACAAAATACAAGATTTTCATTCTATGTATTTCTCCAGATTTTACACATCACAAGTTGAGAGACTTCTAAACTTTTATCCAATTGCTGCTTTTTTCTCGCTATTAATATTTGTCAGGCTTTAAATTTGGGAAACATGATAGAAATATTGTAGCATTTTGTTAGCAAACCGAAACTTTAAAGGCCACCAATGCCTTGAACACTGTATTGATTCCGTGCTGCATTTTTCGCGTTGTTTTACTGTAACATAATAAAATTTCATTACACCCATCGGAGCTATAACATCTGAAAAAGCTCCACCAGCTGATAGAAATGAAATTAAGCTCAGCTTTGGTAATAAAGTACATACTTGTAATAGGATACCAATAGGTTTCCATGGTTAGAAACCTTAAATTAAAGGAGCGCGCTCTTAAAGGGCAAGCATGCTTTTAGAGGACGACCTGGAGTATTTTACACATATTAGGTGAGTGACCTTTAAAAAATACATTTTTTTATCAACAGGCAAATAAAAAAAATAAAAAAGGGACCGAAAAACTTGCTTTGTTTCTCGTAATGGTTTATAGATTTTCCCTGCAGGGATGAAAGTCAATTTGTATGATATTCTGTTTCTGAGACAGTTGTTAAAATCAATGAATAGTATTTTTTTTTTCAAGAGTTGTTCCTAATAAATGGATAGATTTAGAACTTATCTGTGTTTTTAAAAAACAGCTACATGCAAGCTGTCAAGTTCTCGTCTTATAGGTTAAACTCGGTGGCAAAATTCAACAAACTAGCTCCTGATGGATTCAGGAATCTTAGAAACCTTTGCAAAGATTTAACTTATTCTTTAATGGTGTATGCGGTGCTTATAAGGTTGACGTTTTGACAATATATTGACAGCTATGTATTATCCAATCATATTAAAGAGGGACTTTAGGCTGGCTATGAGTAATGCTTGTTTTAATGCATTACTGCTCTAAAACTATACACAAAAAAAAGGTATGCTCTCATTTGCTGTTCAGCCTTAGTTACCTAATTTTTCAACATCTCAAGTGAGCTACCACTAAACTATAATATGACTGATGCTAACATTCCTTTCTATTGGACTGGTGTCACACAAGTATTGCAGTATAGATGGAGCAAGGGTTTCTGGGAGTTGTAGCTGAATTGCTAGTTTTCTACCATAGCATGTTTTTGTTTTTTTCTGCTGTTAATGATTAACTGTAACTTAACCTGTTCATTGTGTAGGTGTCAGCATTGCTTCTTACAAGGGAACAACTCATTATACCTGTATATATTAATTAAGTGCAGCCACTTCAAAATATTACCCTAAATAGACAATACATGAAGATTGTATATAGTGAGGCATATGGATCCTATTGATAGTAAGAAAATTACCAACGTGTTTGAAAATGTCAATGTAAAATATGAACGAAATATGACCAATGTAAAAATCCTACAGTTTAGTTCCAAAAACGGAGCTTTATATGGTAGGGGAGCGTAGGTAAGCTAAAATATGGTATATTTTGCTTCCCCTTTACATTAAGTCTCCAAAAGGCCAGATGTCATGTAAAAAAACAACAACACTAAACAAATATGTAAAATATGTAACTACTTAATCAAAATTGCATTTTTGAAGTTGTAGCAGTCAAGCAGTAGTTATGTTGCTGGGAGTCCAATAACAGGGAGAAATAGATCTAAAGGAAGCTGAAAGTGGAACAGCCTAGTATCCAGTGAACGATAGAAGGGAGTATTCAAAGTGAAGCTATAATGGAGACATGACTGGACAATGAGTGTTTGCTATAACCAGTCCTACATTACAAATGACACTGCTTATACATCCGTGAATCATGCGTGATGCTGGATGTATACCTATATGACTTAAGGTACCATGATGAAATGTTTTCCAATGCCATGAATGGTGGTACACAGGCTGTCATCCAGCAGGAGATACCTTCCCAAAACCTGGCCAGGTAGCTGCAAATGATCTTGTTGGGAGTAGGGCTACAGGACCTCTAACCATTGAGCTACCTCACCATAATTGTTTCCTGTATTCATTTGAATTTTTTAGGTAAATATTTGTTCAACATATTAAAGCTGTAACTTTGCCTCCCTAATGTTTCACTTGGCAATCCGAAGAAAACAATGAAAACATACTTTTAATGTTTCTGGTGATATTATTTATTGAAAGCATCTTTCACACTTTTGCAGACCCTGTGGTTGAAACAACTCCAGGATAGGTCATTCTAAAAGCATCAAGTTTTAACCCCATTGTTTTTTTTGTTTTTTTTCACACAGCTTTATGAACAAGTTGAGTCTTTAACGCCAAATAGTGAACAGTAATGAAAAGAAACAGCAGGGTATTTACTGACATGGGAACTGTAAGAAATGTAAAAGCAAATTTTGAATTTCACAATTTAGGCCCATGGTTAGTCCTTATTGTATTCTACTCCAATGTAATACTCACACTTGAGTTTCTTCTTAGCCCAGAATACTAACTCAACAAAAGTGCTGTTTAAAATAACATTAATATATTTATATTTAGACTGGAGCCATAAAATTGTCCGCTACACAACATAACCACAATAACAGTAGCAATAGCAGACATAAAAATGTTCATGATGTTTAATTTGGCATGTAGATTTTATTTTTTAAAGCCATGTGCTCAATGAATTATTTCAGGTATTGAATTAAAATCTAACTCATCCTAGACTTAAAAGGATCAGTGCTTTGCATGGTTTTTAAAATTGAAATGGGAAGCGTAATGGGAGCTGGGGTTTTATTGAATTGTTTGAATTGTTTTACTTTCTGAAATTGCCTAGGCAAAACTGGTTCTTAGTGTAATATCATAAAGCATATTTTGCACGGCTTTTTCTGTTTATCTAGCTTGATATTATGTCTTCCTACGTGTCCGTACTGCAAAGTAGCAGCAATTCATGGAAGACGGGCTGTGTAAGAGGATATATCATTCTGACAGAATCCTTCCATACATTGGTGATAAATGAGCTGGATCTTTCACCAGATTCAGTACCAAAAGGGGCCACATCTTAACACCACCTAACAGACAATTTCTCGCAATACGTTCTCAAAAGCCAAAAACAGTTATGATCACATCTTTGACATGCAGTAACCATGCAGTCATATGTTTAGTTTAAATAAGGCATATTGTTGTATTAAATAAAGTACCTAAAAACAAAATTGAATTGCAAAAATATTCAGATTTGATCCTCGTGGGATCTCATGCGAATAAAATCCTACTTTCACTGCAGGAACTTGTCCAAAACTGTTTCCTCTGTGAGAATAGCCCAAAAGTACTTTTTTATATTTAAATGAGTTTCTGGGTATTCATGCAGAGCAAACTGTAAAATGTTTCACTTTTTTGCGCAAATATTCACCCACCGACCCAGGTTGGATATGGAGGGGGAATACACAGCTTGTTTGGATGCATCCCAATGTTTGCATTGATTATAAATACTGGACCCCAGAAACGTCTTGCTTCTCCTAGCAAACAGCCAGTCTATACAGGAATATTACATTGAATATTAAAATGAATAATAATAAGAGAATACCGTCATGTGTCAAACACTGTCAATAGTTAATACACAAACACTAACATAAAGTATATGTTCACGTGCCTTTTATGTTTTTTTTAATATATTATAACACTGTTACAAATCTGTAAAATATGTCTATAGGCATCTCCCCTCTCTAGATTTCTTTATATCTCTGTCTGTCTGTCCTTGTCTGTCTGTCTGTCCTTGTCTGTCTGTCCTTGTCTGTCTATCTGGGAGATATCTATCCATCTCTACCTCTGCCTCTCTATCTTAGAATGGATGGATGTCTAGATCTGTCTTAGTTAGCACCCCTACTTTGTCCTAAAACAATCTTTTGATTGATTGCTTTGAAGTTTCAGTGAAATTCCAATTAACTCAATTAGAATGTTTCATAAAGTTTTTCAGTTTATGAATTACTTGAAAATGAGATTACCATGGCAGAGCAGCTGTTAAGAGCCCAAGCAGATAAATGTAGTCTGTCTATCAGTCTGTTAAAGATGAGTATCTACTTGGAGAAGATATTGTCAGTTAATTTGCTCTCCTCCATTTTTAATAGTCAAGTCCATGTGATTTAAGGAGTCAAGGTTTGGTTTCACAGTGTCTTGCCTTTGCTCCTTACTGTAATATGTGGAACTGCAGAGCTAAGCATTTGCAAGTTACTGTGGGAATTTACAAATCTTGTAGCTTTGGGACCTTCATCTCGATTTTCTGTGCAAATGAAGGCTCTAAATTTGATGGATGATAATGTTTTAAATCATTGCTGGGATTGTCTTATTCTTCAAATTCATGGTTATATGATTCTAAAGAGTCCAAATCAATCTAAAGTCTGATGAGATAAATCTGGCTATTATTATAATTTTTTATTCCGAGCATGAAACATATTCTGTATCTTGCTGGAAAGGCCAGTATTATGGGAGTATCATTCAAGTGAACGATGATTATTAATTAGCTATGTGAGTAGAATTTTGCCAAAACAAATGAGATTGTTTTAATAATTCAAAGATTTTCCTATTGTTAATTATTAAAATTATCTGATGCTTTATAGCATTCATTAATCCATTAATGTAGAGTATAGATTGATTTGAACCCAACTGCAGCATTTATTTGCACTAAGTAGATACTAAAGTGGTCATTCTGAAGTCAACGTGGTCTTTCCATAATCATATATTTTGGAGATATTTTTTATTTTTTTGGCTTTCCAGATACTGTAAGATGGCTTTCCAGATACTATTTGTCTTTAAGGCTTCAATGTGTAATTATGCACCAATATGTTTTGCTCTGCTGTACAATGTTTAGAAACAAAATCCACGCGGAGACAGGTTCTCTAAGTCCTGAAAAATACCAAGAGGACATCTTGTAGCGAAAGGGTTACATTAGATCCCAAAGCTGCATTCTGGCAATTCATGTGGTGTTAAGATGTATGACAGTCAATATTGGGATGACACATTGATCAAACCAGCTGCTGTAAATCAGCCATCTCACAGTGTTCCTAGTGTCTCTTAAAAAATGATATGTGAGATACACAAATCTCCAGTAGATCTGCCCCAATAGCTATATTTCATAACTTGACCATCTATTAAAGGTGGAAGTAAACAGACTGGGTTTAAGAGATACTGACTGTAATAGAATACATTTCTGTATCAAATTTTATTATATCTCATGATTCTTTATAGCAATATTTACATACACCTGCGCAAATTATATTTTAATGGTATTTATTTGTACATGTTGTTGAGAGAGTATCAATATTATTATTAAAGTTTCAACCATTTCCACAATGCTAATACAATATATAATATGTCAAGAAATGTGACTTCACCATGTTATATATATATATATATATATATATATATATATATATATCTGTAATCATGACTGCCAGTTGCATTGGGATTGTCACAATATGTGTTCCACTTCTGAGAGAAGCCTTGTCAATCTATTATTGTGTCCCTATCCTCTAGACTGTAAGCTTGTTTGAGCAGGATCTTCATCAACCTATTGTTCTTGAAACATTTTGTAATTTTCTAATTTATTGCTAAATTTTAGCCTTTTTATAAAATTGTAAAGTGCTGCGGAATAAGTTGGCACTGTATAAATGGCAATAATAATAATAATAATAATACATGTGCATTATCATGAACCTTGCCATGTGGCTAACAGTGGTTCATGTGTGGAATAGATTACACTCTACCGAGATACATACCTCACAAAATTAGCGTGGGACCCACCAATATTGGGTGACTGTGAAATAGTGGTGAGCTTAACACAGTATGGTCATATGGTGTTACTGGATCCTCATATTTGTTTGCGAAGATAGGTGGTTTTAAGTAGCACTGTACAATTTAAATCAGTAAAAAATAAGGACTGTTCTGCCAAAAGTGGGACAGTTGGGGGCCTGGAGGTACTCTCAAGACCCACGCATGTTTATTGGTTGACTTTCAATATTAGAAGGTATAATTTAACTATTGCTGCAATATGTTTGCATGAAATGCTTTACCCTAAATATGCCCTCTGTGTAATCATTGGTCAAAATTCACACTGGCTGTATACATTCTCCTGTTGATTATTGACCCCATAACTATACACATTAAACTGTAATTCAACCGTACATGCCTACAAAATAAGGATAGTCGTATATTAAAATCAGTACTATCCTGTTTTCTATTCTTCAGTGTTTTCCATTTTTTTTCTACATTTGTTTTTTTCTGTCAGTGCCATTTACTAATATGCTGTTGTCTACTAGGCAATCTTATTCCTTTAAAAGTTAATTGTTTGGGGGTGGGGCCGGACCGCCATGCCGAGAGGTTGCACACAAGGCGAGCTCCTGCAGAAAACCGTCTTTAAAGACTGTAAAAAACTAAAAACAACCTATCTGCAGTCTGGCAGAAGCGGTCCTGTAGGCAAAGAGGCGCTTGTGCTGAGGCCAATCTAACCACAAGCGATCTGACATTGGAAAAGGCACAGTGGCACAGCCACATCTGAGGCTTACCCGGGCGGTGAGTGAGGTGGACGGCCGCCGCCTCGCTATCCTGCCCTGCGGTTTCCACTCGGACCTCTGAAGCCACGCGGTAGCTACACCCGACCTGCAAACATGCAGGAACCCCGAACCCATACAGCCGGTACCTGCTACCCGACCTTGCACCACTCAATGTCGACAACCCTGCCGCTGTATCGGACACCCCTGTGTTCTAAGCTACCCCCTGGGGAGGATTGGGCAGCTGCAAGGGACTATAATCGAAGGGCACACTCACCCCTCTCACCACGTTCCATGCTGGTCATATTATGCTGAACGCATCCCTACCACACTGAAGGCCCAGCAGATAAGGACACAAGTCCTCTCTACACCTCAAGCAGTTACCACTAAATGCATGAAACAAGCTCTTTCATTCTTTCTGCATCATTTGTCTCACATTAATGTCGCCTGGCACTGAGTCTCCCACGGCATACATCACGCTACCTGGACTGTATATCACCTATGCAAACCCAGCAAAGAGACTAAACACAGATAACATGAGCTTCAAAGCTATACCTAACCTGAACTATCACAGGCCAGGCACATCGCTGGTACATAAAATGCAAACCTCTCACCTGTGCACAATTAACCCCAATAGTGCTGCTTTGTCTAGCGTAGCCTGACATGCTTAAGCTCTCTTTTATTTATTTTTTTTCTAAGGAGCCAAAGCGACATTGATGTATATTGACGTAAATGCTTATAATGCTTATAATTAACCCATGGTTGACCATGCTTGTATTACCAGAACCAATAGCTTAAAACCGTATCTTTAATATAAAAATGTGCTGTCATATCGCATGCCATGCTAAATCTAATGTTCCTAATCGACTTGCTAATGCTGTTGTGGCATCGCAAGAAAAATGTAACCTGTCTCTCCATGCACAAGAAAAATTAAAAAAAAAAAGAGTTAATTGTTTCCAAGGAAATTAAGAATCTTTTTGTCCTGAGTCATGTGACTTGTGTTTAATAAGAGTAGCGGTAGTTGTACTCCATATTGGACTTTTTGCTGAAAAAAAAATAGCGAATTTTCTTTGCTGTGGAGTTCAGTTTCTACTTTTTGAATACTTGTCAATATCCCTCTAGGATAGAAATAGTAGCATCCTGTTAAAAATGATCTAAATGAGCTATGTCAGGTTCTAAAGGCTATCACCATTTGGTAAATACTGGTCCATGAGTCACTTAGTGAAGCGCACTTGTCACTAACATTTTACAGTTTTTATCTTTTAGGTGCTTTACTTTCGGACGTGTTTTGTAAAGTGATTTGACGTGTAAGAATTTCTGACACGTTATTAACTAACAAAATAACAGGGAACAATACAGCAGCAACCCTTGGATGGCACAGAATATTACATTCTTATTCTTTTCTCCCGTATTTATAGGTTTTTCTTTTTCCGACCTTGAGAATCCATTAAGCTTCAGCCTTAAAGTGAAAGACCGTAATTATAGTGCTATTCTTGTTGGTGTTTATCCGTTTTTCTTACACATTATACCACTAACCATACTTGTTTCTGTGTCAAACTAGGTAATATCCATTTCAGGATTGTTAATAAGTACTAATGGAATTTAGGATATGCATTTTATTAACCAAGACAAATGTAATTGAGAATTTTTTACAAATAAATAGGACTACATGGGGTTTCTTTTTCTGAAGACCAAAAAAGAGAATATTGTCCAAGAGCCATCAGCAGTCCACAGCTGCCCCACTGCCAGTTTCTGTTATTTCAAGAAACTTGATTGCAAAAAAACATACCATGTATCCATATTTAGGAGGGTCATTCCCTATTCTGGGCCCAACTTCCTCTGTCCCTCTTTTTTTATCTTAAATGTCAATCTTTTCTAGGGGTTTTATATTGTTGGGATATTTGAGTATTTCACAGAGCTCCGCAGCAATCATACTCACATTAGTGTGTCTTTAAAACTACAATAAATTTGTTTAGAAATTAGTCTGTGTAAATGAGATACATTGGTCTCATTATACATTAGATTGTAGCTGCATAAATTATTAGAAAGTCACTTAATATTTCTCAGAGCAGCCCCAGCTACACCCTTAAAGGAACACTATAGTCACCTAAATTACTTTAGCTAAATAAAGCAGTTTTAGTGTATAGATCATTCCCCTGCAATTTCCCTGCTCAATTCACTGTCATTTAGGAGTTAAATCACTTTGTTTCTGTTTATGTAGCCCTAGCCACACCTCCCCTGGCTATGATTGACAGAGCCTGCATGAAAAAAAAAACTGGTTTCACTTTCAAACAGATGTAATGTACCTTAAATAATTGTATCTCAATCTCTAAATTTAACTTTAATCACATACAGGAGGCTCTTGCAGGGTCTAGCAAGCTATTAACATAGCAGGGGATAAGAAAATCTTAATTAAACAGAACTTGCAATAAAGAAAGCCTAAATAGGGCTCTCTTTACAGGAAGTGTTTATGGAAGGCTTTGCAAGTCACATGCAGGGAGGTGTGACTAGGGTTCATAAACAAAGGGATTTAACTCCTAAATGGCAGAGGATTGAGTAGCGAGGCTGCAGTGGCATGTTCTATACACCCAAACTGCTTCATTAAGCTAAAGTTGTTCAGGTGACCATAGTGTCCCTTTAAAATTAAAGTATCCCTTTCTGTCAATTTTAAATGTTGGGGAGCTATGACAAATCACTAAAATTAAGATTGATTATTTTTGGAACCCTGACATTATTACAACTCACTGCACACAGGCACTATACCTTCCCTCCTCTTTATAAAGTATCTGTTACTTCCATTAGTAAAAGTACAAAGAACATATAAGACATGATTTGTACTAACTCGTCTTGACAGGACATGCCATGGTATCTTATTTACATTGTTTAATAACATCATAAACTCCACCTGTATTAAATAGTACAAATGTCACTCTTGTTAAGAACTGCATTAAACTAGATTATATAACCATTTAATAAATATATCTACATAATCATTGTGTTGATAGATCTATTTTTATAGTCAAAATTTTGTTTTTAAAATTATCAATAAAAATTACGTGTAACTTAACGTTGTCTGTGAAATAGTTCTAATAAAATGTATCATTGATGCTAGACCTTCCTTGTACTTGCCCACTTTGTAGACAATAAAACCAGTCTATGTACTTTAATTCTAGGATTTAAAACCAGGAGCCTCTTCATCTTTGGAGATATTTTGGAGGCATAGAGATATCGGGGAGCAGCGCATGCACAACTAAGCACAAGCACTAAGTACCAGACACATAATCTGGTCAGAATAGTCAACCAATCACTGAATAACCTGTTTGTGATTGCTCTGGTTTCTCTGCGGTTCCAATAGCTTGGAAAAGATGGAATCCGCAGGGCAATCCAAATTTCAGTTGCTTACCTTAAGGAAAGACTTTATGTACCAGCGTCAACAGTAAAATGGAAGATAAAAGCAAAATCCTACACATATCGTAATTTTCATTATATTTACCAGTTTCCACTGTAGATTATTTAGGACAAATACTCCTAACACAATGAATGCCCATAAAAGCCATTGCTTCATTACACTTCTTCTAACCACTTAATAATAAACAGAACAGACATATATTTTCCCATATTATATATACATAACATATGCCAATGGGAGTCAGTCATCGGACTGCTTGGAGTCTTCACGGAACTTACACAAAGTTCTATGTGATTAATGATTTAACAACTGTATTTATTTATTTATAGAGAATAAAGGGAGATCTTGCTTCATTTGTTTGCTTTATTTTAAATGCATCTGATTAAATGTTTTATTTCAGAATTAAAAATGAGGTTGAGGTTGACAAGTGTAAAAAAAAAAAACACAACACCCAGCTGTACTGACCACCTTTCGCATTTTTGAGAGCCAAATTTCAAGTTTTAGAACCAGCAATGCGGCCAGCTGTTAAATCGTAGAACGTATTTCATTGACACTCCTTGAATTAGTGTATAACTTTCTTTCATGTTTATTTTCCTCAACGTAATGCAAGCTTTCTATAGGAAGGAGTTTTCCTCCTATGCTGCTTCTCTGCAGTATTATAAAATATAAAATAACCTTGGCTTTCTTAACTGTTGAACCTCTACTTTACACTTCTAATAAATGCCTGTTGTTGATTTTAGTTTCTTTTCCCACCTTAAATGTTCTCTGGAGTCCTGAAAGTACCTTCAGTCATCCTACCACCAATCGTGGAGATAAATTTTAATGCAGTTCCCGAGTTATAGTATTGAATCTAATTCCCAATTCTCAGGTCCATATAATCGTAGTGTTCAGCATTATATATGTCTCTCATGGGCTTCAAAAAATTGTCAGTAAAAGATATGCCAAACATATTTATAACTAGGACAATTTCCTTACAAGATTGCACAGTGTTCTTTATGTTCTATAGCAGTCATTGCTTAGTTGATAAGTACATAGACATTCAATGAAGTCAGTCTATGTGTTGTTTTTTTATTTTTATATATATATACAACTTTCTAGAGGGAATCTAAACTTTCATTTTGTTAAACGCAGGAAAGTGACTCTTTAAAAAAAAAAAAAAAAAAAAAGAAATAGATGTCCATTTAAAATATATATTTAAACACACAGTAGTCAAACTAAAAATATAGCCGACGTAGAGAATTATTTTTTTCAGTTCGGCTATATTGAGCTAAATTCACACTTTAGTGAATAATCCTATGTTGTTTGCGCAACAGTATTGCTCACTGCTCAGAATCTGAGAATCTGGGTCATAGAAAATCAAGAGTTCACCAATTATACAAAGAGAGAATAGAGAATAAGTATGTTTTTTGGAAATTAAAGAAATGTATATGTTTTATACTTAAACTTTTTTTTTTAAATGAAGTTGTAATTATCCTTTTTTTTACATTTAAAAATAGTTCAACGTTTTTTGTTAGATACTTCACTTCTTTATTTTTTTGAAAATAAGTCAACTTTATGGGTGCTGTAGTTCAGCAACATGTAGGGGACCACGGTTTGAGATGCTTGTTCTTGGTCAAACAAAGTCAGTTTGTAACAATGCAGGCAAATACGTAGTCACTGTGCCAGCTTTGCTGGGAACCTAGTAAGATTTAGCAATGTTATTGTCAATGTATCCTAATTCGCTGTTTAGTAAATTAACCTCTAAATTTGATATTCTTAATATGCAAAATGTGTAACTTGAAGTGATTAATTCTCTATCCAATTAAACCAAGAGGAACTTAAAGGAACACCATAGTGTTAGGGATACAAACCTGTATTCCTAAACCTATAGTATTCTCCTCACTAGTTAGATGCAGGGCCACCTAAATTAAAGTGAAGTGTCCTGGACTAATATTGGCATCCTTGGTAAATATGAGCTAAGAAGGCTGTGACAAGTTGTCTTTACTGTTTAACCTTTTGATATTTTGTTTAAAAAAATACACAAAAATAATCTGCTCTCATGAATATCACAGGTTTATCAAGAAAAAAATATATATTTGTTACATGTATGTGTGACACAATTATTGTCTAATTATTGTCAACCATTTAGTCAATACTTTATGCTACCTCCCTTTGCCAACATAACAGCTCTAAGTCTTATCCTATAATGCTTGATGAGGTTAGACAATACATGGGGAGGGACCATTCTTCCATACAGAATCTCTCTAGATCCTTCAAATTTCAAGGTCAAAGCTGGTGGATTTTTCTCTTTAGTTCACCCTACAGGTTGTCTACGGGGTTCAAGTCATGAGACTGGGATGGCCATGGCAGGACCTTGATTTTGTGGTCTGTAAATCATTTTTGTGTTGAATTTGAAGTATGGTTTAGGATAGATCACTGTCCAAGATCCAACCATGGCCAATTTTAAGCTTTCTGGCAGAGGTTGTTAGGCAAGAGCATTGGGGATGAGCACCACACTCACGTCCATTACTTCCCTATGATCAGCATTTGATGACGTATATGTCACACAAACTGAGTCAAACAAAGGAGGGATCCACACTCTTATCACTTGTAGACCTCAGAGCACTGTACCTAGGGTTGGCTAACCCCAATTCCATATAGTGAAACTAATGTTGTCCAGGCACTCAGGGTCTTTTTCAAACAGCAGTTTTATTGGAGAAACACAGCAAACACGGCAACGTTTTGATCCACACTCGGATCTTGGTCAAGCTGACAAAGGTCCGAGTGTGGATCAAAACATTACTGTGTTTGCCGTGTTTCTCCAATAACACTTCTGTTTGAAAGAGACACTGAGTGCCTGGACAACATTGTCTTCACAGAATATAGTCAGACTCTGTTACCAATCCAGAAGCCAGTCACTAGAGGCTTGTTTATCCCTGCAATTATATCATTGTCATGTCTACTAAATGTCAATGTTTTAAATTGTAGAGCTAAAACTCCATTGAGATGAAGTTGGTAGGGTGCCTTTAGTGTCCTTTTAAATCTTTAAATCTTGTTGCTTGAATTTAAAAAAATAGAAAGGTATTTAAATCTTTGAATCTTTGTGGCCCTTTAAAAAAAAATTACAGATATTTCTGTTTCTTAAAATTCAAAGCACAAAAATGTAAAGAAATTATTTAATGTCTACATTACTTAAGTGTGTGGAATAGAGACATGGATGCCATCTGCCTGGTTTAACCAGGGAATTGTCTAGAATATCACTACTACGTTCTGCATTTTTGAAAATAGGGAATAAAAAGTGCAGTGAACATTTGAACCAATTTATTATAAGCATCACTGCCTGGGAGAACAAAATCATCACTGTAATAAGAAGACTGACTCCATATAAATAATATTAATGAAATCTCATTGCGCTCTGATTTGTACATTGTTATAAAACAGTTTCTCTAAATGTGCAACAAAACATTAGCTGCGATCATTTTTTTGTAATCACTCATGCAGGAATCAAAATGTGATATTCATCAATCTTAGCATATTTTGTGTGCGAATGTTTCATATCACAATTTTCTACTTGCTCATTTCTAGAAGTCCTGTTATAGATCTTGCAAAGGGTTAAGAAATCTATGAGCCATATTCAGAAAGACAAAAATAGGTGCTAAATACAAAGCAATCATCAATGGAAACCACTAGAATGTCTATAAATTATTTGTCCCAGAATCCTACGTGTTATGCTTTTATGTGTTTATTTGGTTTGATCTTAATATCAAGTAAATAGATGGAGCTCTGGTCAGTTGTCCCCAAAATGTGCACATTGCTGTACCCGAGTTCAGTAGTGTATTGGTGTCAGATGTCATTCTTTGTCAATCCTGTTGATATTTGAAGCAAACATGCCTCTCCTGAGCACCTAAAGATTTAAAGTTCTCTACTCTGTGCTTATCAATGGTGTCTTGACAGATAATGTGGAAGTGAAAATTCTACAGTATCAATATGGGCAAGGATGATGCAGTCCTTTGTTGCCAGTTAGAGCCCAAGTTCTTGCCAGACACCTCCCAATTGTTGACGAAAGGCTGGAAGACAGTGCTTAGAGACATTTTGGCAGCATATCCACCACATTGAGCTGTACTTTTTTAGTTGCTTAGTGTCCATTTCAGGCTGTAGGGCTTTTCTGTATTATTTTATTTCTAATACGTTTCATTGACTTTTGTAGATAATTTCAATATATTTTCTGCAAACTCTGTTTTAGCACCAACCAAACCCAAATACTTAATCTTATTATGATCGGATCCTTTGGCATTTGCATACATTCCCTCACTTAGGTCACTTTAAAGTGTGATTCAGGCTGCAGAGGATTCTGGGATTAGGATGTCATATACTGACATAATCTTTTTCGGACACTGCACATAGTTTTACGAACAAATGTCCACCTGTAATAACAGGGTGAATCAGAAGATTACATGAAAACAATTGTTTTTCTTCAATGAATTTCACCCTACAGTGTTCTTCTCTCTCTCTTTCTCTCTCTCCTTATATGTATCTTTCTATCTCTCACTCTCTTGAAATTGTGAACGCAATTAAGTACGGAAGTGGGATAAGAAGGGGATGCTGGATAATTCACGCTCTGGTTAATGTGTGCTTTCTCTTTTATAAGTCTTTAGTGAATTTGTACAGGTCACTGATTGACTTGACACAAATTTCACATATACTCCAAATAGCCCCTGGAGAGCATTAACAAGTCTATTAGTGCATTAGGAGATACTGCTGAAATTCTGACTGTGATCACACTTTACAGCTCTACCAAAATCATCCACCTACAAGGGGACAATTAGATCATTTGTGCCATGTTCTTCCTTAGAGGGTCACAATGTACCTAATCCTCCAGGAGACATCAGTCTGCTATAAGTGAGTAGTAAAAATTAACAAGATTAAGAACCTAGCATATAAAAAATAAAAGAGCAGAATCCGCAAATCAAGGCAGAGACTAAACTACAATATAAAGGAGTTTAACAGTTCCATGGCCAAATTTGGCAATTACGATCATTCAAGCGAAAACTCGAATGACACACTTAAATGTCAGCGGGTGATACAGAAAACTTATAAATAGTGCAGATAAGGTTTGGAAAGTGAATTTGACCTCCTTGAAAGCCAAAGGTAGACACATTCTGAAAGTTAGTGAAGCATTCTGCTATTTCCAAAGATTTCATAGCATTGTGGGGGCACTCTTTGTCCCACATGAAAACACATGTTTGCTACACATCTCACCATACACTTTGTTCATATTACTGGCTTTCTAAGGTTCACGGTCACGTGGAAGATATTTAAACAGGAATCTTATGATTCCTGGTATTGTAAATAATCTTCACACTGTTGAGTATTTCACATTTGAATTCCATCACTATGAAGACTAAATCTCTTCTTGAATTTCAAATTCTATGGTCAAAGTAGCAGAGTAGGATTTTTCTAATTTAACTATTTTGACTTTATTAGTTACCCCACTCACCATGACCACTTTAGTGATATGAAGTGGTCATGATGCCTGGAGTTTGTATGAACAACATTTTACCCTTAAATGCTCCACATACGGAGTTTAACCCTTCCACTGACAGAAATTTAACTCCACCTCGATTAGCATCATTGGGGCATCGTTAACAAATATACATTTTGTGCACATGCTTGTACACAGAGCTGCATTCATTACCTGAGAGTGGTCAGCTGATCCTCTCAGCCAATGAATGGGTTGCAGGATTGACATAAACCTGCTTGAGAAGTGACCAGGCACGTTGGGGGGACTCAGCTAAGAGGAACTGTGTCCATCATAATCACAGCGGTTTATAATGGTTTTGCTGGAGTAACTCTTTGTCACTCATATAGACTTTTCAATTAAAATAAACACAGAATGATGCAGCAAGAGTAAGGAAACTGCTTTATTTCATTAGATTTCACATTTAATGAAATTAAAATGTTATTATAAAATGGCCTTGTTAAGGTTACAATACAATGTGTGGTAATTCCCTCATTTCTGCAGAAAAAAGTGAATATTTCGCATTACAAATGTGAAAATTTCCTCAGTGAAGAAATAGAAATCTCTGCCCATTCCTGTCTGAACCAGTAACAATCTTATAAACCCAGAAGATTGCTTAATTTGCCAAAAGCTCCCTGCAGAGTTTAATGAGCTGGTATTTATCCCACGCATGGAATCCAGTGCAAATCATTCAGTATGTAGGTTCATAGTGAGATATGGAAGAATAAGCAGGATAATACCTAATTATACCAAGGCCACACATACAAATTTCTCATCTCTAAAAGCTATAGGATATTTTTTTCTGTAATACTTAATTTTTTCAATGTGGCTGCTATTATACCTGAGGTATATAATCTCTGGATAGTCCCTGATGCTCAGGCCCACATATATTTGCTTTTTTTTTTGTATGCAGACAATTTACCTCAAGGTCTGAATTTCCTAATGCTTGCCCATGAGAATCAATGAGAAATGATACTCTAGTTGATGATGCTGTAATTCATGATACTTTGATTCTAGGAGTCCTGGCAAAAGCAGGTGTCCTGCTTATTCAACAAGGTTACTTCTAGTATTGGGTGGGTGTTGAAAGAGATCGTATGAGAAGAGCAATGGAGTTAATGTTGAGAGGAATTATGGCTAACCGCCTGTCGTCTAACACTGAACCTTTGGCGATGCACCGTGTTCTTCCAAGACCAACAACCCCGATATAACCTTGTACATTATCAACCCTAAATCGACCTTTCAATGAACCAGAATCTTGTGTTTCTACTGCTTATCCTTATGTGCAGATAAAGGACAGGGAGAGGAAGTTCTGATCTATCTTAAAAGGGCAGCTACATGATTAACTCTCTATAACTAGGAATTCAAACAGACTAAAGTGAACTCGGGACTAAGCTGGATCTATTGTGAAAGATTTCCCAGAGGGGGCTCCACTAGTTAATGTCATAAAGGAGAAGGGAAGCCTTCATTCAGGGTTACTGTTTGATTCTGCCACTGCAAACAATAGACGGGGCTGATTCTGTATGTTCTCCTATCACTATAGCAGCCCCCACTAAAAACGTAAACATACGAAATGACTGTTGTGTCAGTTTCCAAACACATCATTTAATATATAAACCATTTTTCTGAGATTTAATAAAATACGGTACAGAGTTTTTCATTGATGCCTTTGGTATCCAATCTCAATGTATGTTTCGATGTATTACTGTATCTCTAATGATGACAGTGATTCAATTATTTTGTTTTCCTTTTGTTTTCTACAAGGTTTACATTTTGTCCCCACAGGAATGGCAAGTATTGATATCTTCTGCCATGAAGAGAAAAAACATATTTTCTACAAATTTAATACGTTTCCTCAGACGGGACAACGATAATAATGCAATTTGCTTTCACTTGGGAATAACAGTCAATCTTCGTAACAGAGAATAGATAAACATATTTATTTTTGCTTCAAATTAAAACAGGTAATTTTAAAAAGAAACAGTGTCTTCGAGTGGCATTGAACATTGTGCTTCTTAATGTAGTTTCTAAATAGCCCGTTGTAAATGAAAGTCTTATATTAGCTGAAGAAAATATGTGACAGTGCAGCAAAATTTATCAGACAGTACATTATTCGGAGAGAGATTATTATGCTGAAATAAAATAGTGCGGCCTTAAAAATGTATGCAATTAAGTTTTCATTAGAAGTGCCACTTGCTGTTCTGCATGTATAACACAACCTATTTACTAAACTTTAGTTGTCTTTGTGACAAGACAGACCAGCTGTATTTATCACTTCCCTGCCAGTTGTTGTATAACGTAGAAAATATTAGGAGACTAGGTACTAAGTAGCAGGAAAGAATGTGCTATGTTATAAAGTTTGGGGCTAGAGCAATGGTTCCCAAACCAGTCCTCAAGTCACCTCTACCAGTCCAGGATTTCAGGATAGCCCAGTTGTGTCCTGGGTGGGGTTTTTTTATTTCTTTTTTTTTTCCATTTCTAAAAACACCATAGACACAACTGGGTAATACCTAAATCCTGAACTGGTATGGTTGCCTTGAGGACTGGTTTGGGAACCACTGGGCTAGAGACAAAAATAGTCTTTTTGACAATCAACCTAAACTCAAGTGGCAAAGTATATATATATAAAAAACATATAGAATTTGTCAAGTAATGAATAATCTGATCAGGTTTACGGTTTGCCTATGGAGAATATTTTTACTTAAAATAGGTTATACTTGATTTTACCAGTGGTTGTAAATGAATTATATGAATAAACTGGGAAATACAAATATTTCAAAAATAAAGTTGAGGAACTGGGTAAAAATAAAAACAGTGCGAATGTATAAATGAATAAACACCTCATCCTTTAAAAACTGACTCTGTTATTTGATCTAAAACAGAAGAGCAAAGGATTATGGAAGAACCAAACTGGCTCCATTAGCAAATAATCAAACTACGGAACATAATCTGATTAAAGGATTAACCCATCCATGCTAACAGCAAGAAAAAAAACCAAACAGCTTCACCCAAGTCCCACATATACTGCCATAATTCTCTTATCTAATAGAAAGTAGGACAAATAAGAAACCGCTAAGCTGAGAAATGTAAAATTACTACAACATTTGGGAGCATGGGTGCATGTTATATATATCACAGCTTTGAATCTTTAATACCCAAGCGAGTACTGCCCTCATTAACAAGAAAACAAAAAGGACAGGGGTCTCTTCCAATAATGCTATATATGCACATTTTCTAAGAAAAATAACCAGGAGACAAAGAGTTACGTTTGTTGTTGGGGCATTCGCTTAGAATGAGCAAGGGAAAAAGGACTTTTTTTTCAGCCATTGCCACACTGGGTCCCAGGCAGCGACCATTTATCAAACTCATAGTGGGCCTTTCGGCAAAGCTTGTGAGAGCAGTTCCTATTTGTAGGCTGCTATTAAGCATTACCCCCCTTATCCATCAGATAGATGTAATTAATTACACATTGAGCAGTTTCACCTTAATCACATTCACAGACTGCTCGTTAGGGTCATGTTTCATACTGAAGTGAAGGGTTGCAAGATATACTTGTTTAATAATATTATATCCATGTTCTTACACAGATGCAGAACAGTAAAATGCTTGGTAAATTGGCCATTTCAGCCATTTAGTATGTAATTCTAAAACTCTGCAAATTACAAATTACAAAAAATGTAGGTATGTAAATGAATAATACTTGTGTATTATCATATAGATGTTAGTTTCCAACCGCAAAGATTAAAAGCCTCAAGACACTGAATAAGGAATCTTCAACATGTATATTCTAGGCTTGCCGCTGAATTGTTGGAATCTACCAAACGATCTAAACTGGAAAACATTATTCTACTTGTCTTTCTTTCTTTTTTTTTGGTTAGTTTTGTCCAGTTTTGAGATTCCTTTACCCATTCCCAACAATTCATGATTTTGTCAATATTCCAGCACCTCTGTCATCATGTTAAACATTAAAAACATAACACATAAAAAAAAAATGGAAAAATAATATTTTACTAGTTTGTAGATAAATGGGCTACAAGAGATGATTTAAAAAAGAAAAGAAAAAAAGTGTTGCAAAAGCAAAAAACATCTCCAAAAGGGGATGTATGTCTTAAATCTTTACCTGGCAGATCAGCCATATTTGGTTGGATTCTACTGGTTTCTGACCAACTGCTGCTCAATCTAACTTGCCTACTGCTGTGATGCTCAGTGTAAAAGGCAGCAGCAGTTGGTCAAGTAACAGAATCTGACCAAGCGTGGCTGCTCAGTTAGAAAATAAGTTACATAAAAAAAAAAAAAAAAGAATTAAAAAACCAATATACATAATTTAAAAATCATATAACATTTTAAAAATGAGACGTAAAAATTTGATGCCAATGGTCCTGTAAAACACACCTGATTGTTACCCAGTGGAACGGTGAATAGTATATCTGTAATACTCCTTGTGCAGACTGGGAGGTTTACATGATTAATGTCATAGCTTATTTGTCACCACTAATGTGTTCATTTCAAGAGGGATCTACACATATAGCACAGGTTCTGATTTTTTGAGGTACCTTGTTCATCTGGGACATCATTAGTGCCGTGACTTAGAGACTTCCCTTGTTTAAGTAGTGCATTTGTTAATGAGCTTTAAAATACTCTTGTGAATTGATGGGAATTAGCAGTGTATGAATACCAAACACTAACATGATATATACCCAAGATAATCTTGCTGGTATACTTTTTCATGAAGCCTAAACATTGATGAGCCTGGACCACTCAAACATGGTTATATACTAAGTGTGAAGTGTTCAGGAAGTCCGCTATCCAATGTAACTGTTTTGGCCTTAACTTAAAATTCACTTTCAGTTCACTTTGAACTGGTTCTGGTTAGATATAACGGTGTGGCTGTCATATGGAAATGACTGTGTTCCAATGCATATGGCAGCTTTGTCTATCTTGCACATTAGTACTCAATGTGCAGTGTATTTAACTCAAAAAGCCTACATGCCACTGAAGGTTGACATTCATAAGTTGTAACTCAACGGATACTAAAGGACGCAAGGTTTCTGAGCCCAAGCCACATGAATCATGCAATGATCTGTCTCATTTTTATCCCCCTGACTTTTTGTCATTTGTCCTACAGACACTTCATGTAACATTCACACTCTATACATAGGAAATATCACTCTCCTTGCTGCAAGTTGGACTCTTTATCATGTGAAAATATTTCTTTATTTTTTTGAAAGCTATGGCACCTGACGAGGACAAACGTCTTAGTAGATAATAACGTTAAATGGAAAATCTTCAACAAAAAGCCTGCCACGTAACGATAATTGTAAGCAAACCAAACCTTGAAAGACGCACTTCTTCAATTGCCATCGTTTATTTTCCCTATTGTGCTTGTTTGATGTGTTGTGTAGTGTTCTATATGGTATAAACACAAAACAATACTTTAATTGCAGACAGGCTTAAATATTATCCTTTCCCAGACAGAATAATATTTGTTTTAAGACTCCATTATTTTTTAGAATCAGCTACCTCTGTCAATAAGTATCCGTATAATTATTGTGATTTTTTTTACTTGCATTCTTTACCATGTTTCACAGTACAAATTGTGCTTTAGTTGTCCACAATGATGTATATTATTAATAATAAATAAGTCACGGTTAAAGTTTGAATAAACATTTTATTTTTTTTATATCCGATATTGTGGACTTTCATTCTGGCAGCAGAGAGATCTGTTCACATCAGGGCCCTTTCTCTGCGATAAATTATGTCTGCCTCCACGCCTCCCACTTAACAAGTCTACTCACAGTGCTGTCAGTCTATTGGCAGTTAGGGATGTGTATCTGGGGTCCACATGCCTTGCACATCTTTTCTCGGCATACTTAGTTTCCATGGTAACCACAGCATCTTTGACACAGACCCTCTCTGTACTGCAGCAGAGCGTGTATACATAATATTCTGTCAATGCTCTGTCTTTATATGCATATAAATTATTATTATGCAAGCATTGTTTTAGTGTACCAGTTTTCCTATGCAGACCAAAACTGACAATACCGAAGAGGTCCAACTGAAATTAAAAACACGTTAGAGGTCTTAATGAAAATAAAACACTTTAGAGTTTAGATCTATAATGGTCTATATTTGTGCTTGTGCCATCTGTAATAATCAATCTTTTGCATAATGAATTAATTAACTTATTCATATGTACACACGTTGAAATTATAAAATGTATGACTCAAAATTTCATGGATTAATATTATTAACTAAATTCTTCCTTTAAGGTGCACAAATGTTGTGCATTAAAGATTATCTAAATCTCGTGGGGCTGAGCAGCATTATGGCGTATCATGGCCAGAGCTGTTTTTTTCTTTTTTTTTTTTTATGTTTTCCCTGACTCTTCTTGTCTTTAGTGTCCCCCAGTATTTTTTTTTTTATTCTGGTAGCCTATTTTCGAAATGTGTCTCCATTCACAGTGGAACTGTTGGGAGATCTACCTTGATTCTGAGCCGTTCTCCAAAAGAAATCTGAATCGTGGGGGAGTACATGTCAAACCTTATTCAGATATGAAGTCGGATTTGAATTAGTTATTTTTATCTAGCAGCCAATGTATTCTTTTTTTGCAATGTTCTCAAGATACAGCAGGGGGCACTACATATTCTGGAAGAGAAGGGTTGACTGACACTTTCAGAAATGGATACTCATTTTTAGGGATGTACGGGAACACTCTTTGGGTCCTAGCATAATTCATTTTGTAAAAATACATGTTTCTTTGTGTTTCCAATTGAATGGTCCCATGACTCAAAGTGGATGCAGCTAGCCATGGCTCCATATGGAAGAAAAATGACACAATACGCAATACACGCAAGGGAGTTTTAACAGCAGTGGTGGAACTAAAGAAGACAGGGCCCTAATGCAAAAAAAAAATGTATGCCCTCCCCATTGCAATGATGGCTAAAATGTAGATTCCCATCTGTCATACAACTCCCTGCAATGGTTTGCCAGCTGAAGATCTACCATTTGCCAATCCTTTCAGGTTATATTTAGCACTGAGCAGTTGTTTGTGTGTTTAATGTAAACTTGTGTGTGTGAATGTAGGGGTTAATTTGTGTCTAGTGTTGTGTGTTTAGTACAAGATACACAGACGCACAGATTCACACACTGACGTCCATGCAAATAAGAAAAGACACACACGCTAACATGCATACAGATATACACTTACAGATACACAGAATCACAGATACACACACTAAAGCCCATGTAAAAGTGCACACAGACACACACTGACACACATGCAGATACACAGAAACACAGGATGATGCATAGATACACAGAAGGACACATACATAAACATATTCAGATACACAGACACACAGAATTACACACACAGATGCATACAAACAGACACACGAGCAAAATTTAAATTTTTTTAGCCAACCTCCTATTTCCTATCTTTGGGTTTCAGGTGTGGGACTTCCCTGGGGTCCATTTGGCTATCTGAGGCTGCTTGGAGTTGAAGTCTCCAAACAGACAATCCGTGCTCCTTCCTCTCTTCCTGTCGTGCGTGGCACTCTGAGTTAGCTGGGAGGAAGTGACTGGCTGTCACTTCCTCCCAGAGCTGACATCACTAAAGGTGCTGATCACTCTGCTAAAGGAACTCATCGCTGAGAACACATTGCCATGGGGTGGCCTTAAGTGCATGGGCCACCTGATGGGCCCCCAATGTGTGCGAGCCCAGGTGCAGCTGCACCAACTGCACCGCCGGTAGTTCCGCCGCTCATTAACAAGTTTATTAACTAGTTTAAATTTAGTTTATTTAACTAAATTCTGAATTGTAGAGAATGAAAATTTTAATTGCAAAATTTAGGCTATGACTGTCAAGCTGTGATGGCTGCTGAATTGCAGAAGGTTCACACATCAGCAATTTATGTCTTAATTTTGCAACTGAGATTTGAATTGAAAACAAGTCAGAGTTTAGCTAATAAAACTTTATCTGTCTGTGTGGACATGTGCATATAGTTTCTCTAAAAGGTGGTATAATTTCTAATTAGTGGGGTGATAGCTGCTTGATCCAAGGAGATATCTGACTGCCACTTTGGGGTCAAGAAGGAATTTTTTCGTTGTTTGTTGCAAAATTGAAACCGCTTCAGACTTGTTTTTTTGCCTTCTTTTGGATCAACAGCAAAAACATATGCGAGTAAGGCTGAACTTGATGGAAGCAAGTCTCTTTTCAACTATGTATATGTAATGGTTTACCCCTGATTTGTCTTTTTTTTTTTTTTTAAAACAATGTTTTAACCAGGTGAAATGTGTGTAATGTGTAGTACCTGGACTGTGTATTATCTCTTTTAGAAAATGAACAGAACATAAATTTTAAAAAAATTATGAATTCTGCATAACACGCCAGTACTTCCAGTGGAAGCTTGCTATTCTAATTCATTTTACTACAGCTATTTGTATATATTTTATTATTTTAAAAATTGACTAACTTTCAGGAAATGACCGCGAGGAATCCATTTATAGAGTAAGACAGCAAGTCTCCCCGGAGTCTTGTAATACAGGAGATTTTACCGATATCCAAGATTGCAGAAAGCGTTATGCGTTCTGCGAAGCAGAATAAACATATCTGCACTTTGCACTTAGCAGACTGTATTGCATTATGTCATTTTATCATCTTTCTCTTCTACGATGCCATTTGACATTCTATAGATACCCTAAAACTCTAGCAAAAGCCATAGACTTTGCATTATAAAAGATTTAGAACATGGGGATGCTGACAGCTCTTTAGTCATTACCTTTTCCGAATGGTTCTCTTGTGATTTCTACCTAATTGCTTCAAGTTTATGATATTATGCAGTCAACAAAATGTAAATTTAACTGTGCTTTATCAGTACAGGGGGGGAAATGACAAGTCGTTTACAGAGAAGATTAAACCTTGTATCCATTGTAAAGTGCATATTTTCGAACTATAACGTGCTGTGTATTTTGATCTAGAGTACATTAAGGCACCTCATTTTACAGCTCAATAATGCTTTATTTGCACAAACTCTGTTATTCTTTAAATTCAGTGGCATAAAACGTCTGTTTAAAAAATAAAAAAAAGAGCAAAAAAAGATGTACAGTTCCTCTTGACACTGTTTAGAGCAGATCAAAGTGTAAAACGTGTTGGCAAATGTCCTTGCTGAGTGTTTAATGCTAGGTTTCTCTTTTTTATCAGAGAAGCAAATTCCATCCATAGCATGAAGCTTCGTAATGTGTTTTTCAATTTTCAGATTAGCTCAGCAACTTATTCTAAAGCCATTTAACAAAAAAAATTATATATATATATATATATATATAAAACAAAATTTACTCTGAAAAACACCTTCATTACCTAGCGGTAGAGGGGTTTCTTTTGGGAAGAGAAAGCTACTGAAATAAATATTCTAGGCAGTTGTCTGTACTTGATCGTGTATATTTGGGGCACCCATTGAAATAGCATGGGAAGTACTAAAATGGATGCCAATCTAAAGGTTAAGAACAACTGGCTTTGCAGATCTCTTGCTAACATGATTATACACTAACGTAAGAATTGCCAGGAATTCAAAGTGAATTCATTGAAAATTTAGACCACAATTGCCAAATTAGAAGCATTCTTCAAATCAATTCTGTTTCACTTTGGCTATTTTGACCTTAACTTTGAAATTCAATTTGAAGAGCAATTGTCACTGGAAACACAATGTAGCTCTATACAATAATACAGAAAATGCATATGCCACTACATTGCTTTCTTTATCAACCATGCAATCCACTCTTTCTTTTTCTTTTGATAAAAAGCCTTTTTTTTTTATAGAATAAAAAATATGCATGAGGCTTATTTACTAAACTGAGAATAGCAAATTATGGGTCAAAATAACCACATACCAGTGAAATGTGTATTATGGGAAAATAATGCGTGTTTTTGGAATCATCACAACTAAAGACAAGACTCAAGGTCTTTAAACCCTGAATGACACTATTTTTGACTAATGCACGCTTCACTCTTTTGTAATTTTTATATGACATGATATTTTAAAATTAAAGTTAGGACTTGTATTAGTTATGGTTAGAGCTAGGGCTTGGACAAGTTTTCCTTTAATAGTAGGGCTGCACAGGAACATATCCTGATCTACCTAAAACTGATGGGAGTTGTGAGTTAGTCTCCAAATTGTATATCATGCCCCCCAACATAAAGGACAGACCCGCCTGGAAAGTGGGCAGGTCCACTGGAATTATTGGCAGGCCAGTCTGGTGTGAATGTATGCTAGGCTGTATGCCAATCACGCAAGCCAGCCCACTGAGAATGGACCATACAGAGAGTACTGTTGCAGTGCTTTATGGAGGGTCCTTGTGGCCAGAGTGTAACATGAGAGTATCTAGTGGTGAACTTGCACTACACTTTTTGGGGATAGTTCCCTTGTGTCTCCAAAAGTGGAATGCCAAGGAACAAAGTCAGAACGGTGGGACAGGACCCAAAAATCTGGACTGTCCAGCCGAACTCGGAAAGGTTGGAAGGCCTAGTACATTAGCAGACAAATTCTACTGATATTAATTTACCAAATAAGTGCAGTCACTAATAAGACTTGTTCCAGATTGCCAAGATTTACCCCTCAGTCCATGGAACAACTGGTTAAAACAGGCCCACTTTTACAAAGAATAGAAAGAGTTTCAAAACCAATCAAATCTATATTCTCTTCATACGTCCAGCAAATATTATTAGATAAGAAATACATCTGCCTACTCATGAAAGTAAAAAAAACAATTAACATAAAGCTTTATCGACTTCTGCATTGAATTATACTGTTTTTGCCAAATGATCTTCACTGTGTATTGTGGTTTGAATCACTTCTTCGCAATGTGTAATCAGTGCAACTAAAATCAATCACAACACAGACATTCAACAGCATCCTTAAACTACGTTACTTGTAGCGCTGTGATTATAAGAATGCATTGGAAAAATGATGCCCAATGCTCCATCTGTAAAACTCTTTACCTGCTGTAATGCTTAGTGTTATTATCATCTCATAGCACCTAACCATTTACACACTTGGAATATAATATATGTATACATATGATATATGTATACATAGTATATTATATATATAATTCACGCTGGGTCCCGAACTCCTGCTCCCAGTCTTGTTTATTGCTTAGGTGCCACTCCGACCTCAAAATATGAAATACCTTGTTGGAAGTGCACTCACAGGACTCGATACTGTCGCCAAAAATATGCCATTTATTCAAGCTTCAAAAGTTGATTACATAGTGTCGACGTTACAGTCCACTAGGGACTTTTTTCAAGACAATCTAACAACGTGACTCATTGCATTTAAATATACACTGTGAACTGTTGATTGGAGGGTAAAGTAACACTAACGAGGTTCAATTACATCACGTGCATCGTGAGTATAACATATGGTACCAATTACTAAAGTGTTTAATTAATTATATATACAGTATTCAATAAAACCATTGAACATACCTAAAGTGAAAAAACTCAACTATTTACATATATACAAAACATAATAAAATGTTTACCCCAAGCAGAGAATACATACTGGACCGGAGTGATCAGTATACAATCAAAGTGGTATCACATACTGACCAAGATACAGAGTTTCACTCTTAGAGACAGCTGTTAACGCCTGCTACTCCAGGTCCAAGTATGTATCATCATGGGGGAAATCTACACATAAAAGCAGTATAAACTCTGATATTTAACCAGAAAATGCATTGAGTACATTCTTACTGTAGGATAACAACAAGATTCAGTCTCGAACAAAATAAAGTATTTGCAGGAACTCCTATCAGACATATCTAGTCAATTATAGAAATAAGTTTGAATCTTAACTCGATTATACAACTAATTCGTAAAAAGCCAAATGATAAGAGCAGTATAAACTATGATATATGGCCACAAGGTGCACTAAATTATCAACAAAATCTTAATGCAAAATAGCAACAAAATAAAGTAAAGTATTTACAAACGCTCATATCAGACAATACTAGTCGATTATGGAACTAGGATTTGGATCTTAACTTAATCATATAGCTCATTCATAACCAGCAGATAATATTAACAAATCCACTATCCTAGAAAATGGGTAGATCAACTAAATATCACTAAACATATAGAATACATGTTATGCCGTGGAACGCATATCACAGACTATCTTCTTGGTAGAAAGCATTGAAGTGAATTCATTTCATTTAGTCCATTGGGAGACATAGTGTCGAATGTAAAAATCCAAAATGCCTCCTTTTGTAGCAATCACATCTCACGGTTGCCACCCCTAGACAGTTCTGGGACATGATCTATCCCCATAAATTTCAATGAGGGCAAAGAGTGTCCCATTTCTAAAAAATGACGTGCCACTGGAGTACTTGCACATTTGTTTGCCAACGCTGTCCGTATAGTTGAACGGTGTCCCCTCATTCTCTCACGGAGATCATTAGACGTTTTGTCCACATACACGAGTCCACATGGGCATACAATCTGGTACACAACATAGGTAGTGGTGCAAGTGATTCTATGTCGTATTTTAAACTTCTTGCCAGATCTCGGATGTACAAACTCTTTCCCAGGCGACATGGAATTACAAGCAATACATCTAAGACATCTAAAGCAACCGGTATTGACGGTTGCAGATGAATCTTTGATTTTGGTAAATCCACATGAACAAAATGATTCTTAAGATTCTTACCCCTTCTATAACTCATGATTGGAGTCTGTTTGAAGGGAGCCGGTAATGATATGTCCTTTGTAAGTGTTTTCCAGTTGTCACGAATGATGGCAGCAATATTATGTGATTCAGTATGAAATGATTGAGGGAATATTAGCCGATCACCTATCACCTTCCGATCTACTGGTTCTTCAATCGACTTATATGCCTTCTGTACAGCTTTTGTCAAGATAGTACAATTATAGCCTTGCTCCATGAATTTATGGTGCATCTGTTGTAACTGTTCTGATGCTTTATTTGGGTCAGAATTTATCTTTAACCCCTTAAGGACACATGTCATGATTCCCTTTTATTCCAGAAGCATGGTCCTTAAGGGGTTAAAGATAAAAACACAACTAACAAAATAAAGGTCAGAGGCTTATTTTTGCTTATTTTCATAACCAACACGCATCTGGAGTCTAATTCAAGCTTCTCCAAGTGCGCTTGAAACAAATTGGGTTCCCCTGAATATATCAATGATCATATTGGATCTATATCATGTTTAATCCCTCTGTTGTGTTTTTTTTCTGCAATTGCTGGTTTTGTGACTAAACTCTTTAGTACAAAGCAAGCTTAAATACCAGATTTTTTATTCCTAAAATATTTAATTTCACAGCATGTTATTTTTTTTTTTCTTCTTTTGTTTAACCTTGTATAGATAGCAAGTGGTTTTGCGGCTGTTCTGTTTCACTCTGACCCCTGCGTTCCTGTTTCTTAGAATGTATCAGAACATGGAAATGTATGATGGGGATACACAAACTCTGGTTTCAGTTCAATTTACTAACGTGAGCCAGCAAACCGAGGGGTCATATTTTTTTTATTAAAGAAAAATCTATTGCATGGCAGACCTATTATTATGGGAAGATTGCGCTCCTATAATAATCAATGCACATGAACACACACAAACACTTGAAGGTGATCACATTATAAAAGTCAGCCATATCATATATGGCCCATCACATATGGCCCATATATAAGTGCAAAATAGTAAAAAAAAAAATATTAACAAACAAACAAATGCAGAGGAATTAAGAAATAGACAAACAACTTTTAGTAAGTTTCATTTTGCCCTTAATTGCTGTAGTTTGTCAGTTTTCAATAAGATTGCTGCCCAGCTCGAAAACCATTGCTCTTAATGGTTGATGCAGACTAGTTGACTCTGATGAAACAATGTTGTCGTGCAGACTTGTTTACCCGTAGATAGAGATGGATGTTTGGTTTTTTTTGAGCATCTCTAACATGGAAAGGGATCTGGTAAGTCTATATAAAGAAGTAAACATGAAAAGAGTCTGATGGAGGGGCTCTTTGTGAAAGTGGAAAGTGCATTCCTAAACAGTGCCTCCTATAGAGATATCTGACCTGTGCCCATGTATGTAAAAACAAAAAAGAATTTTCAGCAATAAATAGGAAGTAGCAATATTGGAGAGAATGGGATATTTTTTATGAGTTAGACTGTTTTTTTTTTTTATCTCCTACTGTGAAGTAATTGCCTCTCGGCCTACAAATTGTGACCGTCTGAGAAAGGGGCACCTAAGAGTGCTTTATATCGAGCCTAGTCAAGGCTCTATATTATGTAAGTGGGCTAATTTGGAATATTCTCTGCCTTATATAATTTAATGTGTTAAGCTATGATCACTTTCTGTATGTTCATTGCTTCACTCTTGTAGATATCTCCTTGCTAACGTTCAACTTTTTACTACTAGGTGTTACCCATTATTGTTACTGGAAAGTATATCCATCACTTTTACTATACATCTATATTTTTGAAGTGATTTAATATTTAAGTTTATGCACTTTTGCAAACTCTATTGTTTATTCAATTTTGTCACTGCCCATTTATGTTAAAGGTACCGGGGGCCCCAATAATAAAAACTCAAACTCCGTTCCTACAACCACATAAAAATGGCCCACATGCAATGTTTCACATACAATAGAATACATTGGATATTTCATTCTAACATCCATTGTCATTGAGTTTTGTACTGCGAATATGACTTATTTGTCTAATCAGCTATATCCCTTGAAATTTGTGCCACATTTCTCCAATGGGCTGTGTGCCAAAGGGAACGGCTTATGTTTCATTATATTTGATCATTGGCCCTCCAGCTAGATAGGTTTGCTTTAAGTCACCAGAAATGCTTGACAATATAAGTCATAGTCTGGATGAATAAACTCACCCCAATTTGCTTAGTCTTGAGACGTACTGACAAGCATGGGTTGGAGAAAACTTTTACCAAAAGAACAAGTGAAACGAAAATGTCATATTCTACCTTTGGGGAATATTCACAAGAAGTGATCTGTCCCTGCCAAAATATTTTCAAGGTGTGCTAGATATCTTCATTCATTCCTGTTAATAGGGCAGAGCAGACAGGGCCGACAGATTACTTATAATAATATCTTCTCAATAGCGATGTGTCACTTGTGAGTCTGTGAAATCCTCAAATTCTTCTGTAGTTTTTCAAATCTCCTGTCCTTTCTGAATTCATTCCATTGCTTTGTTCAAATTATATATTTTGTGACTTGCAAAAATACTACCGTAAGCAAAGTGTGTAATTAAAAGGAGAGTGCTGTTTTATGTCAAACTATTCAAAAAACTGCACCCATCAAGCCTTTAAACCATCATCTCTACAGTAAGATCCACTCTTCCATAAGCATAGTAAAATATAAGTCTTATTTAAGTGATTTTAAATATACAAAAAGTATAATAAATGCCACAAACAAATGTGTCTACCTATTTTTTTTTTTTAAATATTTGTTTATTGGAAGATTTTTGTTTGTTTTTGTTAAAGAGTCTACCTACATTTGTTTGTAGCATTTATTATACTGGTTATATGTTTTAAATGTGAATAGTCCATTAGGAGGTCCAAGGCAACTGGATGAAATGTATAGGGCCTTTTTTACACTATTGGAATAAATTCTTCTTTTACCTACACATCCCTTGAGCACTCCTGCGGAGAACACAAATGGACGAGGCGTGCTGGTAACTCATTGAAAAAACCCTGAGTGGTTTGGAGGCATTTAATTACTTATATCCTGTGAGTGCAATCAATAGCCATGGCACAATATAAAATGTAATAGTACTTCAATATTGTGTGTATTTTTATTTCCATTCAGGAAAAACTGAATACCCCATTTGTGTGTTTTTATCTATATAAAAGAAAATTAAGAATGCCTACATCAGCATTCATCTAGTAACACCTATTGCTTTGGCATCAAATACATAATATACTGAAGCCTCTTGTCCCTACTTTATTCCATTAAAGGAGATCCATCACTTCTCTGGAATTTACATCATCAAATACAACACTGAAAATTACCAATATCTTATGTCTTTGACACAAATTTCAATGGAGAAGAGAAAGTAAAAACATTGTTCCTGTGTCTCCTCATTCATTCAATATGCTCCCTTAATTATCTCAAACCTCCCAACATCGACCGCACCAGAATTGGTGGGTGGGGAGTAATGGGGGAGGGCCAGTGACGGGATTGTGTTCTTGTTCTAAATTACATTTTAGTTCCATGAATTGTTATTAGTAAGTCACCTAGAATTTCTCAGAACAGCCCCGTCCCTGGTAAAACCCCACTTACACCCCTAAAATTAAAGTGTCCCTATTTGTCCAATAGAAATGTTGGGAGTTCTATAATGCAGGTAAATACAGCAGAGTATATTTCATTTTATTGTCAAATCTCACAAACACATCATTTTAAAAACAAAGTAATTAAACATGATATTAAAAACCGTGGAGCGTGACACATCACCTATAACCACTAACTCTAACCACTGTGAACAGCACCAGTGTAAAAAGGTCTTGAAATGGTGGACAACAATTTTAGTGACATTTTGACTTTCCCTGTTTCACACTCGACCATGCAGTTGCTAGGATTTGTTAATTTTATTTAGCAAATTCAGGAATGGCCATATCGTCTTATTCTGAATCTTTCTGTGGTAAATCTTGTTGCAAGATAAGTTGCTATCACTTCTTAAAGTGACTTGTTTAAAGGTCTGGGTCAGCAAAACAAACTTCACATTTAATTTTATGAGGAAAAAAATGTGTGATATTTTTGTCATTATGCTGCTACACTTGGTTTGCAACAAGGCAGCCGTTACATTCCATTTTTAAGGCCTTAATTAAATCTGACCGAGTTTAGAGATGCAGAAATAAACTGTGCTTGTATTTTGTCCAAATAAGCCACTTGCCACATTAAATTCATTAAGAATTCCATGTATTGAAAAAATTAACTTGTTTGAGTGGATTGCAGATTATAGAGATTCATAATGCTTACAATGACTGAGAAAAACAGGTGCAATAAACCATCTCCCCGCAGTACATCGAATACATAGTTAGCGAGAGAAAATTCATTTTTTTATATTAGAATAAAAATATGTCTTCTGCATCCATAGTAAATAAGAGACTAAATAGTAAACGTAAAAAGAAGCATAACAGAATCAAATGCATTTCATTATATCTATACGCAGATCCATTTATTTTCTGTGTGTCCTACATATGAATACAACTCACCATTCAACTATCTTGGGTTAAGTGGGGCAGTGATAGAATTTTTTCTTCTTTATTTTGTTTTTTATTTTGGTGTTTTGATTCTGATAACAGCAGAGCAAAGTCCTCAATAAAGCAGAGTAACATTGCATTGTTATTTGTGCATGCGACTACTTATTCCAAAGCATTTCTGCTCATACAAGGACGAGCGGGCAGTTGTCTATACGTGGGCAGCCGTGAGTCTGGTACAATCATATACAAAGTCAAATATTCCAACTACAATGATTGCTCAACAAAACTTGAAGGTTAATTTCACTTCTTCAAATGTAGAGATTGATCTAGTGGCAGCCTGGGATTAGAGAATTTTGAAGCAAAGGCAATAATTAGATAACATAACACTTGCTACATTTTCACATTCCTGATAATGTGTTCTCCAAGGCTTGAGCATTTATGTGATTTAAAAGGATGGTCGGTGTCTGGACAAAACCTCCTTTTGATTTTCTTATGATGACAGTTACATAGTTGTTAAGGTTGAAAAAAAGACTAAATACCATCAAGTTCAACCTTGAAGCCATTTATTTATGCTGTTGAGCCAAAATAAGGCATAAAAGCCCAATTGTAGCCATTTCCAATTCCAAAAATCCTTCTTGACTCCAAAATGGTAACCCGATTTCTCCTTGGACGAACAGCCTGTTTACATAGATATCAAATTCTTGAATATCCTGTTTATGCAAAAAAGCACCCATGCCCTTTTTAAAAATATCTATAGAATCTGATTAGACGGCTTCTTTAGACAGATAATTCCACATCTTTATTGTTCTTACTGTAGAGAATCATTTCCTTTGCTGTAAGTGAAAGTGCCTTTCTTCCAGTCTCAATGGGTGACCTCTTGTCTGCTGTATATTCCTACCAATGAACAGGTTAGCACATACGTTTGTTTTGGCCCTGTATATATTTGTATAGTGCTATCATATCATCTCTGTAGTACCTTTTTCTAACTGTTTTCCATCCCCCTTACCATTTTTGTAGCTCACCTCTGCACTTTTTCTAGTTCTGCAAGATGCTTCTTTTAAACTGAAGGCAAAAATTAAAAATACACCTCATCTACAAGGTGTGGTCTAACTACTGATTTGTAAAGAGGCAAAATTATATTTTGATCACATAAATCAATACCCCTTCAGTCATGCATTATACAGTTCAGGTTTGCATTGGGTTTTGATGTTTTGATTGCTAATATGGCAGATTACCTCAAAATAAAAATATCAGTGAAGACAAGTTCCACTTTCCTAAAATCTGTATGACAATTATCAAAAAAAGAAGCAAAGCCAAAATGAACTCTAAGTAAAATTGCTCACTAAAAGAGTAGCACAAGACAATTAAATGGAACCGATAAAAGGATTATGGAGTTTATTCAGCGAATTGCATTTCTTTTATTGCAAGTTAACAAAATTTCCACCTCTGCTATTTTGTTTTACGTTTTGAAATTTAGTTTGAAATTCAACATGTTTCATTGTGTAGAAAATAATCCCATATGCTCTGCTGTTGGGAGTTGTTTTTAACAAATTTAGGATAAATGCATGGGTACCAGCAGTCACGACTTCTTCTGGACGGTTTCAAGAGTTGTACCCCTCTGGTCTGCTTTCTTGAGCAATGCCCAAGTTGTCCTTACTTTACTACCTTGTCTTTAGACAGACTGGTGTTGCATATGCAGAGGTGGATGTGGACATATTGATGTGATGGTATAACATTAGCAGAGACTCAAACCGAGGTCTGTGGGTTCTATATATTGGCAACCATACTAGAATTGTTACCTTTTTACTTTAGTTTTCATAATAGTATGGTTATCGTGTTTACGCTGAATTTAAATCATAGAAGTGGAGGAATTTATTAAAATGCATAATCTGGAGGAAGGATTTCTTGAATGCCATGGCTGCCATACAGTTCAAGCCAAGTAAGTCCAGCCTGCTCACCTCTGAATAAGTAAAATGCTGCTCACATCAAACATCTTATGCAGTGACTGATTCAAGCGTCCCGCACAGACTGGGTAACTCTTTTGATTGTGGGAAAAACTAAAACTAAAATTCTTTCAGCATTTTTCTTTCTTCCTCAATTTGAAATCCTTTAAAGCAAGCTGCAGTTTGTGACAGAGGTATTTACAATAATGCCAATAAATGCATCTTGATTTAATTACACCGGCCTTTCTACAGAGTGAGTGTAATTAATTTAGTCAGGGCTTGAGGAAGCAATATTTCACATTTGATTGAAAAGATTTTCAAGGAAAGGACTGAGTTTCTGAGGGGTTAATAACTAAGACCCCTAATGGAAAACTCACCTTTTTTTATCATTACTGAAAATAAAATGTTACACGTAATATAGCTGGCTGTGGGTTACTTAGTGGTTAATACACACAAGTTAATAACTCGTTTTGGTGCTTCTCTTTACTTAGTCTTGTTCCATTGAGGTGGACATCTTTAGCCCTCTTTGTTCATGAACACAAGCTATCTGCTAAGTCCACACCCAATATGAAGGTGTAAAACAAGGTTTGAGATGCCCCATGCTTGCACACAATGTCACAATATGTGAACACACTCTCGCTCTTCATTACATGTATGGTCTTTGGTCAGATAAGCTATGTTTCTGACCCAGAAGGAGTGAAAGATGACAGCCCACATAGCATGGTAAGCTCTTATATGCAATGGAAATAGCTATTTACCTATTGACACATTACAAAACAAGAGGCAATCATGAATGCAATTTTTTATTGTAAACAATAATTTAAAAATATATAGTTTTCCTATAAATGGGCAAAATGTCTAATTTAATATGCCACTGCCATCATCACCTCACTCAGGAATCAGATTAATATTCAGCTTGCAATGTACAAGATACACTAAAGCATGCTTCCCAACTTTGGCATCTTCTGAAACTGGATGCCAATGAGAGGTGTAAAATGGGGCGGGCCAGTTTGTATCACTTGTTGCACCAAAAGGGGCAGACCTGACCATAAACAGAGTCTGTTCGTCTGTAGAATATGAGGATCAGCCTGGCATGAATGAATGCAAGGCTGCCTGCCAATCAAGTGAACTGATTCATGATGAGCGGGCCATGGTGGGAGTACTGTTTCCTTGTTATTTGCAAGTCCCTAATGCCCTGAGTCTAGTGCCAGTACATCTAAAGAAGCACTCACAATGTGCCAGTTGGGACAGTTACCAGGTATCCCCAAAAGCTGGGCACAAGCGAACAAAGTTAGGACGGCACTTGCTCTAAAGAGTTGAAATAGTTTATTATGGTATAAACCTGCTTAAATTGACAGCTAACTTGCAAATTGTATTCAGATTGGAAAACAATCTATTTCATTTAGATTTTAAAAAGCAAACTAACCTAAAGTCTACACTTTAGAGTGATGAGTAAAATGCAAAAATGAAACAATGATAAGAAGTTAATCATTATTATTATAATTATCATTATTACGTTCATCACTATACATTTCAATAAAGGACTGCAGGTGTAACTATGCATGAAATGTAACTTAGAATGTAGGAAGCAGTCTTAACATCACGGGAGGTGAAATTTGCAAACATCTGCAGTTCTAAGGTTGGCCATTGCTGCCTTAGATCCTGTGATGTTAATTGGGTAGTTGTGCGTCAGTAATTAAGTAAAAGCATAGAGGAAAAATACATTACTTTGAAGGAAAGCATTGTAAATTATACACATCTTTAAATTGCTCCCTTCTTCCTGGCACTGACCGAATAAAGACTAATTCCTTCTAACAGATGTTTCGATCTTTTTAATGTTGAATGAGTTTGCTACATACTATTTTTTTCCCTTCTCACTCAGTCTACGAAGGTATTTATTGATTGAATAAAAAATGCTTTGTTTTTTTTTTTCTTCTTTTTAGTTTTGAATAAAATGCGACTATAAGGCGTATTTTCAAGATATAACCACTTTAGTTATGTCAGGGTATCTGCATGGTCGAAAAATTGGCTGTGAACAAAGGTACGCAACAAATAAATTGTTACACTCTTCGAAATGCATTCATCTGAGCTGTGGAGTGCAACGAAACAATTTGGAAATACGTGCTTTAGCCATAATATGTAAGGCACAGCAATGAGAAGACAATTACAGAAATAACCAAGCCGTGAAATATTTGCTTTATGACACAGTATAATTTATAAACAGATAGATACAAACAATGTATTGCATGTGTGTGCAGATTGGACCAGTTTTAGATGAGGTCATGGAGAATTAATTGAGAATGCCATACTCCGTGCAATGCTAAAGACTTATGAGTCTCTCTTATGACTTTATGGGGTAGTTAATCTCCAGAGGACCTGTATCTGCTTTATTCATGAGCAGATCATGTACCTATAGCAACTGTTTTACAATATTTTAATGTCGCTTAGTATAAACAGCCATCTCAAATATTATGTCATTGTGTTCCGTGCAGTCAAGGTCGTTAAATGTCGAGCACGTTATCTTTCCTTCAAGTGTTTAATATCGTTTAAGAAAAGTAAATGAGTCTATTTATTATCAGATAGAATAGATATAAATAACAATAACAATAGTTAAATTATTAGGCTAAAAATGGAATGTTTTTTTCTGTTTTGTTCAGACATCATAAAGTGCTATGAAATCACAGAGTGTCAGAAGGTGTTCATTTCATTCCGTGCTGCTGGTAATCTGTCTTGAATTAAAGGAGCTCAGACTGAAAACCGCATTGACTGCGTTTATCCTCAAACTCTATGGTTAAATTTTGTTTTATGTCTTTATTTTCTAATTTAGTAGTAGTTAACATGTGAATATATTAGTGCTTATATTTGATCATACATACTGTAGTTATCATCTGTGTATGAGCCTCAATGACTCACATGTTAGCCGTAACTTACAGGGTAGTTACTAAAGTGAGAATTCAAAGTTAATTTCAAACTTAAGGCCAGAGTAACTTAGCTGAAAGCATAGCTGACTTAAATAATTTTTCCAGTCTGGCTATTTTGCCTTGGAATTCTCACTTTAATGAGTAAACCTGTTACTGTATCATACGTTTGCTGACTCTGTTTCATATGTTTCATCAATTGATAAAGACTCAGGACACTTTACAAATTTCTTTCAAACAGTAGAACATGGCAAAATGTGTGCATGGGCCCCGCTACCTCAGGATACAAATAGTGATTTGTGTATAGCCCCGACCCCTCGGAATGAACACACTGATCTGTGCAGGGCCCCACTCCCTCGGAATGAAAACAGAGATCTGTGCAATGCCCCACCCCCTCGGAATGAAAACAGTGATCTGTGCATGGCCACGCCACCTCAGACTAAACTCCTCAATCTCCTGGTGAATGGGCAACTCCAAAATTACATGTACATAAACACTTATTGCTACCCATTCGGATACTACCCCCACTGTTATAGAAATTCTGCCACACAAATTACTACACATGTTGCTACCCACACTATTACATACACTATTACATACATACTGCTGTCCACACTGTACACGCATACTGCTACACAAACACTAGTACACATGTTGTTACCCACACTGTTACAAACACACATTGCTTCACGTGCACACACACACACACGTACATCCACACAAAGACTTGCATTCTGATATTTACATACACAGCTACAGATGCCCACACTCCCATTTTTATCTTATTTAGACAATTAAGTTATTTTTATTAGCTTGGGGGAGGGATTTAGGGTGCTTGGGAATTCTATGCCAACAGGTGCTCGTGATGAGAATTGGACCCAACCATGACCTGGTCATCTGAATGATATGGGTATGGGTCTAATTACCCCGGTTCGATTCCTCTCTTTAGTGTTAAATATTTTTCAAACAATGTAACACTGAATAAGGGTGCTAGGATGCTCTCACTCTGATTATTTCTGTTGCTCTGGTTAATGCTACTGTATTAGCATGAGCAGTAATGGGTGGCTGTCTATTGCTTGTATGAATTGCTATTTCTGATGGTATGTCTAATGAATTACAATACAACTTACCCATTTGTCCAGGAGAGAGTGGAACCATAGGCACTTTGAGACTCACATACAAATAATTTGAACATGGTTTAACACTGAGCTGTAGGGTAGCACCTGGGAACCCTAAGAACCATAACCACTTCAAGGACATGACTAGAGCATCACTGTATTTTTTACTTTTGCTTCTATCAATGAAGCGATACATAAATGGTTCTAGATTTTTATAAAAGACTTAAAGAGGAAGTGTCCTCTTGAAACTATTTTCGTGAGCTGTCACACAGTGAAATAGTTAGTAAAGGGATATTTGTTAACAAGCACACCCATCAGTTAATAGTGCGTATAGGTTACACTGCCAAATATATATTGTAGGTATGCCTAAATATATTTGAAGCATGTGCATTTATGGAAAGAGAAGAATGATCAGTCTAGCTTCCCAATCAGAATTCATATATTAATGGCCAACTGGCGTTTACCTACTGTCATAATCTATCATGTCTTACAATGTTGGCTCCCTCTGTGGAGCATAAGAATCATTCTTTATTGATAGATGTAGAGTAATACCCTAGCCATGATCATTGATACAAATGGAATTTAAACCACAATCCAAAGTTAAAGTTTCTCAAGGGAGCACAGGTTATCCGGGGTCTTTCTCAGAAATAACGATGATATGACATTTTATTTTAATACACATAATAAATTACTTTCAGCAGGCTGTCTAATTCTCTAAAGGCCCAAAGCAGAAAACATATTATTGTGTCACTTACTATATTAATCAGTTTGCATTTTAAAAGAATGTAGAAAATTACATCTAGCTAAATTTGTGCTTTTTTTTCTTAAAGCATTAGTTCTCAGTTTCATATTTTTCCACCCTCTGTGAGATTAGACCCTCCAGGGAGAGGTTTCATTTTGGGCCCCTAGATATAAAATGAAGGGCATCTGCTTTGAGTAATTTCCTATCATATTAAACATTTTTCATTATTCTTAATAAACTGCTGCAGGTTGTTCATCACAGTTCTAGCTTTTGTCCATTCATATAGTTATTTTAGAAAGCTAACAATAGGAATGTTATTTGTAGCTCAATGCAATAAGTTAATTGTAGATACAATTAGCAATCTGGGAAAATTGTAATATTAAAGGAACACTATAGCATTTGGTATATAAACATGTATTCTTAACTCTATAGTGTTCCCCTACCTATCTAGGTGTTCCCCTCCTTGCAGGATATTAAAAAGTGAGGTTTACTTAACTAACATTGTGTGTCGTGCCGCTATCCTCATTGCCGCTCCGCCTCTTTTGCTGAGATCATCAGTCTCAGATGATCTCCGACAACAATGCTTCTGTGTAAGAAAGCATTGGGAGGCTAGCGCACAAGATCGTCAATACGCCATGCTGTGTCAATCAAATTCTCTCTGAGAGTTATTTGAGCTAGGACAAGTTGAACTCAGTTGTAGCTGTGGATGCGCCTCTTGTGGCACCATTAAGGTGACGTGGTCCCTTTAAATATATGGTATCTAATATGTTTAGCATGTATCCTCTCTCACCTTTCTAAATCTGAGTCTCTCTTATTCCACTAAACGTAACCTCATGACGCAGTACCACCTGCATTCTCTGTCCTTTCTGATTCAGATTGTGATTCTTACTGCGTTGTGCTATGATGAAATGTGATCCCTGTACTCTCTGTTCTTAGCTCTGGGTTAATCCTACATTTGTCTAAAGCTACATTTATCCATGACGGTACACACCCTAGCATTCTCTGCTCTAAGTTTGTGTTGCATCATACACCCATATTTGACACAATCATTTCTCAGCTTCTCTGTCCTCAGGCTAGGATATTTTATTCTATTACCAATTATTCCTTATTGGTTTATAATATAAATCATCTAGAAACTGGTTTATTCATTTAGTAGAGTATCTTGAAACTGGACTCAGAATGCTATTCAGTTAGAATTTTAGTGATCTCTAGATAAATCTAAAGGTCTAGATAGTGTACAAAGGGTCAGCTAGGAGTGGTGGACAGTTGTGGCTTTATTGATAAGTAAAGTCAATTACAATATTTAATGTAATTATAAAACTTCGGCTTTAAATGTGGGACCACTACTTATATTGTAAAAAGTGTCATTGTAATGGCAAAATATGCAAATTATGAACTCTTCACTGTAAAAATAGGTTATTGTCTAGCTTATGGTAGTTTTTATAGAACTTGACATTTTAGTCTTTAATCTTTTGATCTCTAATTCCTTCACCTCATACCTAACAGGAAAACAACTTTAAATGCAATGACTTTAAGAGTCCATGAAAGTCCAACTTTTAACAGGAACATTTTTGAGAAATAGGTCAGTTCAATAAGGAGCTTGAGGGTAGTCCATAATCCACAAAAAGCTGAATATTGGAAAAGAGACTTATATAGTTGCTCCAAGCACCATGAACACTTCATATGAAATTCTGCACGGACAGAGTTTAACCATTTTGCTCCTGGAAGTGTAACTCCATCTCCGGCAGCATCATTTGGGCTAATGTCAATTCTGTGCAAATGTTTATGAACAGTGTACCATTCATTGGCTGAGAGGGTCCACCAATGAATGGCTGCTCAATCAGATTCTGGATTCTGCAGGTCTAGAGAAGCTTTAAGCGTGGCACCTGGCACAAAGCTGGTGGAGAACATGGTAAGATGGCAAACTATGGTTTTGCTCTATTTCTAGAGAACCGGGTCACAGTTTTTGTGTCATCATAACCACTCAAGCAGGCTGTACTGGTTATTATGCATGGATTAACCATTTAATCCAAATGCTAGATTAACCCAACTAACTCTAAACCCTGTTGCTCTCTTGATGATTATTTATTATGAAATATTCTTCATTTACAGTCAACTTGCTGACAAACAAATTATTTTACTGTAGCTCACTGTATAGTGAATGGGCTGAAGTTCATGTCATTTCCAGCAATCACGGGTTACCTTTGGAGTGGGCGTCCGTTCGGCTCGCTATTATGTCTGTTACTTATCATACTGTGATATCTTATGGCTGTCTGATCATCATTAAAGTACATCACTGTATCATAAAGCATGAAATGGATTCTTCAGTTCAAAAGACTACCTAATACATTTCTTTTCCCCATTGTTCCCATTTAAGTGCAGTGTCTAATAACCTGTAAAGTACTTTGGCAGAAGTTACTAAGCAAGTGAATGAGCATCATTTTACAGGCTACAGTTCGGTCTATGATTCTATAAAGGATAAAGAAAGAAAACTCACAATTACTTTCAATTACAGTTTTTATATGTTTTATAAAGAATGTGTATATTTGATTGAATTATCAGAGGGATGTGTGCCTCGAGGTGGTGATTTAAAGGAGTATCTAATAAATAGGAACACCGCCATGATATGTTGAAGCAATATAAATGAAACTCTATAAAACGAGGGCCACTCTAAATATATTCACTGCAATCGGTGATCTCTGGTGTTTAATCTTTTGGGTGCATTAAAAGGGCCCGCTAACAGTAATTGTCAGGACCCAGTATTGTTTTTTTTTGTCCTGATGAAGACCCCCATTAGAAAGTGAAACTTTTTAGTTAAAAATGGTAGTGTAGCCTTTTCTTATACTTATGTGTCAGTACGCCCATGGGTAATATTTCACTTTTGCCAGCTGATTGGCAGCTACGTGTCTGTACACTGTATTTGCACAGGTGGCTGGCATGACCTTACTTGAAATTGAAACATACCTGATCCCCCCTCCCCCACTACACATAGATTTTCAAACAACGAAATAAATCACAAATAATAACAAGCTGCAACAAAATGTCTCTTTTTAAGCAATACTACTATCCCTAATAAGCTGGCTTTCGATTCAAACTTCCAGAATGTATTTATGTCTATAACTGGATTATGAGCTTTTTAGTTCGCAGCCAGCTGGGGGAACAGTGGAGGCCTATGCTTCTCTCCAGCCTACACATATTGTAACCAGGTTTTTCAGTTACAATGCATAAAAAGACAGCTGCCCTTTCAGTGTTTAAGTGGTGCGTATGATTGACTGTGGTGGCATTAAGCAAGCTCTGGGATTTCCAATACACATTTTTTAACCTTATACAGTTGACAAACAAAAGGTAGAGGTAATTGAAAACTCAACATAACCATAACTGCGAGCAATGACAACGAATGTGAGTAAATGCTACTGAGAGTTAATTAAAAATAGACATATTGTGCCTCTTTACCTCGAAAAATGTGTGCACAGCATTATTAGACCCATTCATAATATGCATCTAATAGAATGTTTAAAGGGCAGATGTTTAACCATTATGATATAATATGAAGTCAAAGTCCTTGCTGAACAAATACTGATGACCAAGAATACAAAATGTATTCCTTAACCAAGGTTAACATGAAGTTTAAAGGGACATTTTGGCATCATCATAGCAGTAGCTCCTTTTATACATCTTAAGAATCATACTGCACTAAAGGTTAGTTCCAAGTGCCAGCAAATATTAACCTATTTGCTGGCGATAATGTTTATCCATGGGGGCAGAAGTATGCATCTGTTCCCCAAACAAAATGTATACACATTCCATACATTTTGAAAAATGTGTTAAAAAATATGTATTTCCCAGGTGTTCTTGCTCAGCCCACGTGCTGTTCTCTGCATACTGACATAAGAAAAAAAATCTTCACATTACTTAAGAGGTTAAGGGTTAACCGTGCAATGGCCAAATGCATGCAGTACAGGTCAATACCTTCTAATCTATTGTACAAAGGGACATTTTTGCAGTGGGATAAAATCAACCAATATTCATCTACAAAAACAGCATTGTGTTTATTGTTATTATTTCTTAATTCAATTTCTACCTTTTGTTTATTGTTTTAGCTAACCTTATATTATTTTTACCATGAATAAATTAACCATAAGATTGTTATATTCCCACACATTAAGTTTGGGAAGAATGTCTAACAATTATCAAAATAGACAATATATGTATTTCCAAGATATCACTGTTTTTCAGTGTGCTATATGAACCCAAAGGGGTTGTTCGGAAATAACCAGGGGTGCTATAGTACCGGTTAATTTCATATGATTGATAGTGTATACATATAATTGTTACCTTTAAAAGGACATATTTTAAATGCACCCATAGCCACAAACTGCCACAAAGTATGCCTTGCTAATAAAGTTTCATTAGTAAGGATTCAGGGACATTTAAGCTTTTCATGGGCTCAAACTCTGTGTCTCTCTAAACACTAGGCTCAAACTGTGTGTGGCTCTAAACACTAGGCTCAAACTACGTGTTGCTCTAAACGCTAGGCTCAAACTGTGTGTGGCTCTAAATACTAGGCTCAAACTACGTGTGGCTCTAAATACTAGGCTCAAACTGTGTGTGGCTCTAAACATTAGGCTCAAACTGTGTGTGGCTCTAAACACGACTCAAACTATGCGTCTCAAACTATGTGTTCTAAGAAAACAAATTATGAAAGATTTGCAATAGCGTTATTAAACAGAAATACTTTTAAAAAAATGATGATCCCCTATTTGAGCTTAAAAACGTGAACACATAATTAAATAATAGTGCAAATGTATAGTAACTAAATGGCCCGGCTATCTTGTTAAAGAGACAAAGATTTATCCTTTTGTTAGGAAGCTAGAAGCAAGATTAAATGAATTAATAAATGATTTTGTAAAAATAGCTATCACCCCGATCTCTAGGCTACAATGTCCTTTTCCATATCCTTTGCCGAAAATGTCTGCACTACAGATGCCTGGAAATGGTAAATAGCAATTTATTTATTCCTCTCTTGCCTACTTAAAGAACAATTCAGCAGTAATATAATGACAATTAGTAATCTCAATCTTTTTCTGCAAATCCTCTATTAAAAATAAATTAGTAAACTTGAAGAAGTGCTTACTTTTTCTTTAAACCATTAAGATGAATATTTCCTTAATTTAAAATATTATTCAAATATTAACCGTCATCTGAAAATAATTTCAGCGCTCTTTGAAAACCGAGACTTCTGAATAATATTCATACTAAAGATCAAACAGAAAACAAAAAATAATCTATGACTCCTATGTACTGATCAGGGTCGCAAAATATTGGATAGATATTTTGTATAATTAGTTTTCTTTTAATTTCTGAATGTGAGAGCACGGGGGCAAATTTAGTTTTGCTTAATCATATTTTTGAAAGAATTATGTATCTGCAACTTAGACATTTAAACACAATCCTTATTTCATTAAATTTCGTTATGAACTGACTTGATTATTTGGTGTCTTTGGTCATAGGAGAGTAAAATCATTTATCTTTGAAGTAGATGAAAATATATTTATAAAATTGCTTACAAAAACCTGAATTGAAGTGAAATGAGAACCGATCCCAACTTAACTCTCTAATCCTTCTGCCGATGACCATCCACTGCAGTTTGAGGTTGAGTCCGGAATCTTGGGACAGAGATTTAGCTGATAGGCTGTGAGTGTTAGATGTCACTATGCCACAGTAGCTATCCATTCACAACTTGGCCATTTTGTGAATGGGGCGCTACTGGTAAGCTGATTGTAGCCCATGGATCAACACAGTTAGGGGAATGGGCCTTGACAGAGCCAGGAGTTAGGCATAACAGCCAAAGGAAGTTGAGTGGCAGCTAGCAAGCTGTGTGGGGTGGAGCTACGATGGGAGTATTTATACCGGATATTTTGTGAAGTGGCCATCGTAACTAAACCTAAACATACCTGTCATTGTCCCTCCCTGACTTTGGTTAGGTTATAAAATGTTCCAGTTTTTTCACAGCGGTGGAGAATGGCCAGGTTAAATTTGGGGGGTAGATGGAGGAGGAAGTGGGCATCCAGAGTTTTAGTGTGGATTAGGCAGTGTTACACTTGGTTGGTAGGTTTGAGCCCGTCGGTGGCTCCAAACCTGAGGGTGTAGCGGTGTCTTGGTACACCCCTACAATTGAACTTGTGGGTGCAGCGGTGTCTTGGTACACACCTACAATGTAATCTAGTGGAAATGTGGTCACATTGGATGGACAGTTTCTGTGTTGTTATGTTAATTAGATTGTTATTTATTGTTATTATTGTGGGGTCATTGCCATGTTATGTATATGGGGGGGATGTTGGCTTTAATAATATTTGTTGGAAATGATCCTATTTGTCATTCCTTAATTAATAATTAATAAAGCTGTAGACTAATATTTCCAACAGTATAACCTGTGTCCGTGTCTTAATGGGGTTTGGGGTAAGGTTAGCGCATATGTCGGTAAATCCGACCTTGCGCCTTTCTAGTAGCAGCTAACACTCTCAGCCTATCAGCGACGCCTGAATTACAAGAATTACTAACTCAACCCTCAAACTGTGGAGGATATTCAGATTCAAAACTCAGAGGTTGACTGTTGATTAACATTTTAACCCCTTGAAGTAAGCAGGCATCTGGGGACCTGTTTGCACCATAATAATTTAGTTCTGAAGAATTTGTTACAGTGCCTGGAGTGTCCCTTTAAACTCGTCTATCTCACTTTGGTACATATGTTGAGAATTTAATTATAATGCTTGTGGTTTTTTTTGTGTAATTCTGTTAACTAAGGACATGTCATGGTAAAATATTTAAATCTTCAAATTGAAAGCACAGAGTTAGGTTTAAAACAGCAGGAGATGCTTGTTAGGGAAAATGGACTCAGAGGCAGAGGATGGGAGGTAAATGGATCGTGTAGCATGTATATACGCAATTGTACTAGAGTGTGTGATCGCAACCTTTACAAAAGATACAAATACAATTATGCATATTATAGCATATAGGAAGAAAATTGTCCTAAATTACACTTGATTTTAGAAGGATCACAGGAAATGGTTTTGATTTACATTAAATTTGCATCTCGAAATATTTTCTGAATTGTTATGAAAGCAACATAAAAATAACAAGAAAAGGACTGGGGGAACCTACCCACAAGGCATCACGTCAGATGGGTGCTGCAGGTTTGTGATGACAATGCACTTAATTAAGAAAAATAGAAAATTGAAGAGCTCGGTTTTTCTGTCATACTTGTTTCGTCATTTTTTTTTAACCAGAATCCAAGTCTATTGTATAGACAGTGAATGGATCAGCAGGGCATAAAACCGTGCGTAACTGGATGCCTTCTATGTCATTTATTTTTGTGCAGTGAAGCTAAGTAGAAACCAGAATTTTCTTATACAATAAATTGCTAGACATTATCCATGGCAAGTTAAATATATTGGCATGGGCAGCTAATATATAGGGTACCTTCATACACAGATATACATAATCCTAAAGACTGCCTGTCTGTCCTGTCTGTCTATCATCTGTCTGCCCATCGTGTCTGTCTGTCTGTTAATCAACTGTATTATCTGTCTGTCCTGTCCTGTCTGTGCGCTCTATTTCTCAAATATCATATACCTGATTGTTTGTTTGTCTATCAACAGTCTGTCTGTTGTCTGTCTGTCTGTCCTGTCCTGTCTGTCTGTGCTGTCTATTTTTCATATATCATTTACCTTTTTGTCTGTCTTTCTATCAACTGTCTGTTTGTCTATTATCTATCTGTCTGTCTGTTTCTGTCTGCCTGTCTTATGTATCATCTACCTGTGTATCTGTCTGTCTATTGCTTATAATACTTAGTGACAGGTGCGTGCTTCAATATAAAGAAAATTTGCTATCATGCACACGTATCTGCTTGTGGCTATATTATATAAGCAACCTTGTTACATTTAACAACCCTTGCTTGCAAGGAATAGTTTACTGCCAGTTCTCCTGCAGACAAATCAGAGATTATTCTTCGAAGTGGAATTTTTTTTCACAACTTTTTATAAGATGCACATTATATAATGATTTCATTCACCTTGATGGACCTTCTAAAATAAAAAAAAATGCAATAATTAAAGCATCATAGTCTCAAACTATTTAATTATTCTGCAGATAAAATTGGTTTACTGATGTATCCAGAACTCATTTTCCCCTAATACATGTTTCAACATTATGTAACTTTTTAAAGTTAGGATTTGGGATGGGGTTAGGGCTTCATCAGTCTTATGGCCATACAAGGACAAAAATGTCCACAACCTGTGAACATGTCATTTTAATTGAATTAATGCTAAATTAATGAACAAACAGCTGTTGACTGGTATTGTAACTCTTACTATTCTCATGCACTGCATGCCACATATGTTGGGTTGCTGCACTGAGATTAGGTGAAAATTCCAACCAATCAACAACACCATACACAAAAGACCTTATGGAAAAATCTATAGAAAAAATCTTCCTTGTAAAGCACATTTATTAAAACCTATATAACATGGCATGCCCACCATGATACATGGGAGGGATAGACAGAATGATACACAACAAATCCCTTCACTGGGCATCAAAAGGGGCAAATATTTACCTAAATGAAACTGGGGAGTGACCAGGTTTGGCGTCTCTGCTGGAGGCCTTATCAACATGATTTCCATTTTGGAAATGTGGTCTCTGGTTCAATCAAGTTTTGATTCTTAGAATGTCTCATGTAAATGAAACTGATTATCTCCAGTGGAGACTGGGTTAACCACCAGTGGTGCAAAGGAGGTGGGGAACAGCAAAGCCCAGTAAAGTTAAGATCTGTCCACAGGTGGGGAATCTTCTGCTTTTTTGCTTCAATAAGATTAGTAGATCTCTAGGAATAATCTGACTGAATAACCCGGTTATACTCAAACAACCTGGTCCAGGTTTTTCTCCAGATTGGAATATAGGTTGTTACTCTAAAAAAAACTGTGAAATAAAGTTTTATTAGCCTAATTCCTGTGAGGATCTGAGGAGCTCCTGCAATGTACTTCTTGCTCGATCAAAAGTAAAGTCCTGCCCCAGCAATATGTTTAAGGTGGAAATCACTGGCTTTAGAGACAGACTAGATATAAGGAGAAAAGGTAAGACCTGAGTCAAACGTAGCTCCAAGGTAATGAGAGTTTGAGGTAATAGGTAGAGAAGAACTGTTAAAGGGGAAAGATGGAGAGTTAAGTTTAGAAAGATGGGAAGAGAACATGGGAAGACAACCAGTTGGAGATAGAAGAGAAAGCAGTTTTTCACATGTTCTCGGAGGGCATGAGAGAGGTCAGATAAGTAGAAGTAAATCTTATTATTATCCTGAAATCGAAAATAATTAATAAGGTTTCCAAAAGAGGCAGTTTAAATGGAGAATAATAATGACCAAGAACAAAGCCTTGAGGAACACCAACTGCATTGGTTACCACAAACAAAGTAGTCAAGAAAAAAAAGAAGTCGATATAAAGAGTGAGAAAATTCAAATAATAACTATTGAAAATGATAGTACACTACCCTGTTCAGTCAACAGACATAAACATATATTATATGTACACACATGCTTGATATTTGAAAAAATGTATACAATAATAGTATCAACAACAATAGAAAAGCTATAAAACATCACAAATATAATTGTGGCAGCACCTCTTTTCCTGATTAACCTAATTAAACTGTATGTAGCAATGGCTGTAATTTCTAATGACGGATCCGTATCCCACTTAGAGCAAAAGTAACCATCATTTATGTGGAGCACTAAACGTATTATACCTTGTTTCTTTTACTGCATTCTATCAGGTCTGTTGGTTTTGATAATCAAAATAATTTGTACAGCATAAAACTCGTCAGAATCTTAATGTGAAAATGCAAGTTATTCAGGATTCAAATAACTAGGGCAGACCTGACACTGATACTCTTTGTATACTGGTGGGAATATATTTTTATTACTCTCAGTATAATTGTAACAAACCTCATCGTTAATATTATTATCAAAAATTATGGTCTATATCGCATACCTCAAGGGCAGGATGATAAACTGTCTAAGCTGTGGAAATTGTCATTCATTTTTTGCTCTTAAAAGCATGATAATGTCCATTGTTATTCAAATATACAGTAAATGCCAATAATTTTGTTTTTTAATTAATTGTTTTTTTTTTTTTACTTAATACATTGATATTCTTCTTTTATTATGTATTTAAAATTACTTCTCTTGAATCAGACGTGTAGCAATGAAAATAATCTGAGCAAAAGTTTTATCAATCTATTTCTGACTTAAACTGTGTTTTCTACCTTTAGGGGCATATTGACTGTGGTGAGAATATGAGATGAATTTTAGTGAGGAATTGTTTTTCTGTTTTATGGTAGCATTTCATGATTGTTTAAGGAATTGAGGGAAAGCAAATAATTTATTTTCTACACTTAAAAAAATAAAGAAATACAATAATGCACACAGAGTTGCAGTCTGAGGGCACTAATCTAGTTCAGAGTAGGACACAATGTCCCAACGTTCACCATTAGAACATCTATATTAGACTAACACTATACTACCACTAAACATGCAGGGGTCACGTGAATATATAATAATCATAATGGTGAAACATGTACTACATGACTCATTGATATATATATATTTTATATCCCATGACTTTTCATGGTTAGGGCTAAAGTTAGATAGTTTTATAATTTCAGTTCCTTTAATTTTAGGGCAGCACTGTTTTTGCCCAACGATTAGTGTGAGTAGCTTCACCTAACAGCACTTTCTGCCATTCGACATGTTTCCCAATATTGATATAGGGCAGAAGAGCTGGTAAGACAGAATTGCTATATTTATTTTTCCTCAATGCTACCTTATATTTGGGGAAAGAACATAATGATAATGGTAAAGCAAGCAATTTGGGGTGCACAACATTGCCAAAAAATAGAGCATTTTATGGAAACCGTTGAACCACGATAAGCCTTCATTACTTAACACATTTTAACACTTAAAATGGTGAAGGCTGCCAACTTTAAATTGTTGCTGTGATGATAATGTAGACCCACAAGTTCCTCCATATTTTGCTATGTTTGTGCACCCCAAATTACATGCGTTACATTTTGTGGGTGGATTTTGGAGGACTTGTGGGATGTACAGCACAGATGAGGTGAGGGTCATAGCAGAGAGAAGGTAAAATGGACACCATTATTTTGACCCTAGGTCCCCTTTCCATTGAATAGCCCCTACTCGCAGGGCACGGGTGGGGGCTGGGGGAGGATACTATGTCCTCTCCTGTTAATTATTTTTGAAGATGCCTCACCATGGGGGAACTGTGCTAGGTGTTTTTTTTCACTGTTTAGTAGACATGCCCCTACTTGCAGCATAACGAGTAGGGGCATTTAGGAGATTTTTAGGAAATCCCTTATGTTAATACGGGGGTCATATTGACCCTCATAGAATGACGGGGATATGGGGTAGGGAGCTGGTAGGGAGCAGGGAAGTGGCAGGGAGCACTGCTCCCTGACGCTTCTATTTTCGCATATTACAAGGAGTGAACCACGAGCCGGTTGCTCCCTCCTTGTAATAAACTAAACAAACTGAAATGAAAAAGTAATGCATTCGGCATTTGCCCTTTCGTTTCATATATAATTCGGACGCAGGACTTTCGTTTATGTTATAGTAAACGAATATGAAAAAGTCTGAAAATTCGGACGAAATCGTATTCGTCCTAAAACGAATGTGCATGTCTAATAAACATGTGGCAGCAACGGTCAGTGAGAGCATGTGGTAATATATTATATATACCTGATTTTTATCTCTTGAAATCAACATTGCAATATTTGTTTGAGAAAAACTTGAATAACTGTGATAAAAATCCAGCTTGATATCATGTACTGTTATTCTGTCAGAGTTAGCTATGCATAAGTAGAGAGAGAACAGGAGCTGCAGAATGGCATCTGCACACATTTTATCTCAGATAAACATCCGAAAATGCTCTCAAACCCTCAATATTCCAATGTTCTTTTATGTCTCCTTTACAATTTACTGATATGCTTTGGGAAGCTATTGTTAGCAATTAAGTGGGCGATTTATCTATGAGAACTCTGTTAATGTTAAAAAACATAATTTTGTTTCTTGTTTTGCTGAAAAACACTTCATTGCAATTCTTGGTAACTAAAGGGAATCAACAACTCACTTTCACTATTTCAGTACAAATCACCTTTATTATTTTATACAGAGGGCCAGCTCAATGATTATCATTCCCACTGCAGTATCTCAGATCCACAGGTTTAATACTAAGTCAGACATTCATCCTTCTAAGGTCAGTACATCAAGAACTATTAAGTTGAGAAGTAACATCTAAGTCCCAGGGCATACGTAGGCCTTTTAGAACTAAATGTACCTTTCTTGATTAAATGTTTTGATATCATTATAAGTTTATCAAATAATCCATTAATGTCATGGTATATACAGAACTGAAGGGGAGAAAAGGTACAAATATATGGATTGTTAGGTTATGTCAGGAAAGGAGAAATCACCACTAGTAAACAATGTTCTAGAAGCTAAATTGCAGACAATAAGCAAAAAAAATTTAAATGAAATCAGTGGCAGAATAGTTACATAGTTACATAGCTGAAAAGAGACTTGCGTCCATCAAGCTCAGCCTTCCTCACATTTGTTTTTTGCTGTTGATCCAAAAGAAGGCAAAAAAAAACAGTTTGAAGCACAATTTTGCAACAAGCTAGGAAAAAAATTCCTTCTTGACCCCAGAATGGCAGTCAGATTTATCCTTGGATCAAGCAGTTATTACCCTACATTGAAAGATTATATCCTTGAATATTATGTTTTTGCAAGTATGCATCTAGTAGCTGTTTGAACATCTTTATGGACTCTGATAAAACCACTTCTTCAGGCAGAGAATTCCACATCCTGATTGTTCTTACAGTAAAAAAAACATTTCCTTTGCCTTAGACAAAATCTTCTTTCTTCCAGTCTAAACGCATGGCCTCGTGTCCTATGTAAAGTCCGGTTTGTGAATAGATTTCCACACCATTATTTACACATATGGATCAAGGCTGGATCGCTAGACAATTGATCATCTATTTAACAGTGTAAGATGATGTACACCCAAGGCTTCCAATGGGCCTGTGCTAACTCTCGTAATTGCGCCAGAGTGTCAGTGACGTGTTGCTCATGGATGTGACACAATGCTGGAAGGAGGTGTGTACAACCAAAGCTGACAAAGGCTGCAGAGCTTGACTAAAGGTCCACTCTTTGTCAACCTCAAGGTTATACATAAGGAGAAGTAGTCTTTACTTTTCTTTATGTATAAATTAAAAATACAAGGTTTTGTTTAAAAAAAAACAAAAAACAAAAAAAAAAAACAGGATAGCACCTGAAGTATTTAGGACCTAATTGGGGGGAAAAGTGGCAGATAAGCTTTGTATTTACTTTTTCATGTTAAAGCAGTAATCTGGGCACCAAACCTACTACTGTGCCCTGCAGGGGTTCTAGTGTCAGGAGTCCTCTGGTTTTTGAACATTTTGATACCTTGCTCAAGGTCTAGCAACCTCTTCAGATATAGCTATAGCAAAAGTTCCCCTTAGACATATCCATTTCATCCATATTTGGATGGAAACCATTGTTCGAGAGCATCAGCTAGCATTCATAAACTCCATTCAAACACAAACAACATTGCTATCACTTATGTAGAAGTAAAGGAGTAAGAGCATCTACTTTAGACAGGCCTGGAGAAGAGGGTGAACTGTAGGCACCCAGGTGTGGCATGTGAGTGTCGAACTGTTACAATAAATGTAGTTTAGTGGTTGTAATGGTTATACCGCTCCTTTAAATATTTATTTTTAAACAAGTATTTAAATTTTCACTTTATTCACACACGGATTACTTTAATTTTTTTTTTTTTTCGTTTTTTTTTTTATGTTTGATTAAATACTTTAGATTTCATGGCATTTATTTGATTTTATTTATAAATTGTTAGAGGGTTTTTTTGCATTTAGATTTCTATTGTTTTGGCTACAAAACAACAAATTCTAAATAAATGTGGTCATGAGAGCTGTTAAGGTTAGTTTGTACACATCATTCTAAGACATCCATTAACATAGCATTGTGTCTACAGTGTGTAAAACAAAATGTTACACCGTTCCACATAATTTAAGATTATTAAATACATTTTTGGCCTTAGATCAATTCTCTTTTAGCTACAATTATTTGTTTTACATATAACTTTTCTTTAACATTCAGATTGTGCCAAATAAGGTTGTGTTTAATAAGAGTGGTAAATCCTTTACCGAGATACTTTAACTGGAATTATTGAAAAACTGTCTTTTTCATTATGCTATTGCTGTAGCTCGTATTAATACAAAATGATTATGCAAATGCAGACTTTGAACAGAAGAGACTGGTGCTTGATGAATTTGGTAATGTAAGTAAGATCACAGTTCACCTTACTAGATGGCGATCAATTCTATGTGGGTGCATATAGATCAGGAACTTTTTAAAATATTTTATGAAAATGTAGACACTTGAAACCTTCTAGTATGAATCATTTATTTAAATCAGGTATAATAAACCAAAAAGTTCAAGAGCTGTTTCCCCACTGCCATCGTTGCTTACTTTTATTCGGTTCTTTTACCCTTGCACTGCTACAACGTTTTTAGTTTTGCTAAATACAAGTCTGGATAGTTTTATTATGGAGAAATGAATTAAAATGTCCTCAGCTGTGATGGACTTGCGTCTGTGTTGGTGGGGTAAATTTAGTGGCAGTGTAGGAAGGATGGACATTCATTCTGAAATTCTCACCTTCTATAGTTTGGTCACACTTATCCTTGTCCAGGTATGAAAGACGTTCTCCAAGTCACCACTTGCCAATCGTGTAGCCTGTGGCTTCTCTTTGATGCTTAACCATATTGTTTCAGACCATTTCTTCTGTGTTCTTGCTATCTCTGTGGAGTATCAGAAGACCTTCCACCAATCTGTTGTTCCTGCTTCGATGTGCTTGCAAAAGCCTCAGAAGCTCCAAATATATGCCATACTTATGTTCTCAAAGCATGTACATTTCTTTAGATTTTAAGCGATTGTAGCACCTGAGGTGCACGGGCTGTGATAATGCTCCTCACAAATTCTTCTTGGAAGAGATATACTAAAATGTAATAAAAACCTGAGCTCTCAAGGTAATTCAATTTCTACCCAGGTATACATTCATATTCTAATGCTAAAAGTTAAAGGAATAATTTTAATGTGTGACTTCTAATCTTTTTGAAAATGATCCCTTAGCAACCTTAATCCTTCCAAAAAAAAAAAAGATTAAGTGCATTGTTTTTAAAAACAGTGTCTTTGTTCATTTCTTGGTACACTTTGAACCGCAATACTGTAATTATCTGTTAGATCAAGAAATAATTGCAGATTCTAGCATCTAGTTTCTTGCCATCACAGAGATATTAATAAAAGGAAAACTTTTTTTTGTTACAGGTTGGGAACAAGTTAAGTAAGTGGAAACAAGCAAAACTCTACCATATGTTCGTTTCAAATAATGTTTGTTTATTTACTTTTTTTAACAAATGATAACAAAATAGTAAAAAAAACAAGATAGGGGAGGCAGGTGCAAGGGGATTGCATCTAAAAACATATGTCTTATACATTCTAACTTACAAAATACATATATTCCATGGCTAAAAGGATTACTTATAATGAGTGAATCATGGGGCAGTTAGCAGGAACAAACATTTGACCCACGGTAGTTATTTTGATATTAGTGAAAGTATTTGTGGCAATAATGTGCATATAAATGATATATAAATATAAATCATTCTGTTTTTGTATTAAATAGGCTTTGTAGTATGATTGGCTCCTGAGAAATGTGTTTTGGCATTCTAGCAAAACCTTGAAAACTTCTGTCCTGCAAAATTGTGGATTTATCTGAAAACACAATAGGCTCCCCAAAACGTGCCATTTAAAGTGTATCTCTATAATTAAGTTATCAGCATATTCCTCCAATTCTTGTGAGTTTTTAGAGATCAAACATGATAACTTTAACTCCTTGGAAAGTGTCCATTCTTGTTTCCCCATGACAGGCACACATTCAACTGGGCATGTTTGGTACCAAACAAATGGATTTAACCTGGACAATCTGAATATATATTCAGATTGGACCTTCTCATAATATATATACATGTACTCCATAGTTCCTTAAATGATCTTGTCCTTTGAATAACCTAAAATCAGAGCATATGCACCAATACCTTTTATGATGCCCTGTGACCAGCTCTAGTGATGGCTATCTAGTAATTACAATTCATAGCTTAGACCTCATGTTAGATTAAAGCCTACAATAAATGTTATCCCAACATGTACAAAAACAACTCATAACACATATCAAATACCAACTCATGCTTTGGCATGACACAAAGTATCTCTCTAACAATGAGTGGCCCTATTAACATTAAACATTTAAGGGCTGAATTCTCCTGGCAGCCTCAGTCTAACAAATAATTTCCTAAGCTTGTGATGGGCAAGAAGTGAAAGGTTGTGAGTGTGAGCTGGCCATCTGCCTCTCCTTAGTGCTTGAATGAATGTTTCCAAAGTAGCCAAAGCACCAGGGGATAGGCAGCATGACGTGCACCTGGAGACACTGCTTTTGTGTTAAATTGTTTAAAATGGTTTAACACTGGGAGGTAAGATAGTGAAATGAGATTCCAGTAAATCACTTCCTCAAAATGAAGTAGTTATGGTTCCTAAAATGTTCCTTAGAGAGATACTATAGCTACCAAAATACATTTAGTTCAATGAAGCAGTCTTTGCGTATAGATAATGCCCCTCCAGTTTCACTGCTTAAATTTCTGCCACTTGTTTCACTTTGTTTATGCAGCCCTAGTCACACCTCCAGGCATATGACTTGCACAGCCTTCCTAAACACTTCCTGTAAATAGAGATCTAATGCTTGAACTCCCTTTGTTGTAAATTATGTTCAATTTAGAATTTATTATCGAATGCTCTATTAATAGACCCTCCTGTGTGTGATTAATGTTTAATTTGCAGAGCAGGGGATAAAAACTTCTAAATTAAGTTAACATCTGAAAATAAACCTATTGTTCACGCAGCTATGTGAGTCACTGCCAAGGGAGGTGTGGCTAGAACTGAATGGACAAAAAAATAAATGTGATTTACTTCCTAAATGGCATAGAATTGAGTAGTGAGATTTAAGAGGCATGATCTATACACAAACACTGCTTCGTTAAGCTAAAGTTGTTTTGGTGACTATTTAAACCTTTCTCTATCTATTGACTATTTTCTGTAACTCACTGTATGTGCATCTAGAAGATGCCTTTTGTTTAGAGAATTGACATTAAATGCTCTTTTTACTTTCGATGACCTGCTATGTACTTCTGTGCTGGAAAATATCAAATAGTACCAAAGTTCTTTCTTATGTAAGGAACTAATGCTCTAGGTGCAGTTCCCTTTCAGTTTACAATGAAGAAAAGCTTGCTTGCTCTATTATTATTTGCTCAAACTAACAGAACACTTTAGGACACAGTTTGTGCATGTAGTTTGGCAGTTGACTGCTAGTCTTTAAATTATTCATACCAACTTCGCAAGTAAATTACTGTCCCCACTTAACAAAGTTATGCGGTGTTTTGTGTTTTTGTTATCGCTTTATCACGAAACTCCTGCTGTATGACATTAATGGTCCTTCATACATATTTGCAGACTTTTTATTATTGTCGAGCCCAAGTTTTACTTAAAGGTATTTTAGCATCAAATCGTAAAACCTCGTAAAACTATCTTTAAATAAAAATGTTTCCTACTGAGTACTCCTGTTTAGTACATTCAGGGGATGTCAGCATTTTTCTTTCAAGACTTACTTTAAATATGCGCGGTAGACTGAGTTGGTGCTATATAAATACCAATAATAATAATAGATATGCACCCTTTTTCAATTTGGTTACAATGTGCTTATACTCTGAGTGTGATACAAGAATGAATTTATTTGCTAAATATATACATTTGAAATAACAACTTAAAGGTACACTTCAAGCATTTTAACCACTACTGCACACTGTAGTGGTTATGGTGCTTGGGAGTTAGTACAGGGCCAAGCTGCCAAATCCAGGAGAGTCTAAATCAAATGGTATGATGACATATGAATTTTAATATTTCCATTATCTGAACAAGTGTGTAGCTATTCTACATACAAATCCTGAAATTTAAGAACTAAATTCAGTTGGCGGGACAGTTGGCCAATATCCGCAAAATACTTCAGCAAACTTTTTAGAATCACTCGGAAAGCTATAAAATGACTTTGACCAATAGACATAGGCATCTTCAGAATCTCGTACCTCCATCGTAAACGTAAAAACAAAACAAAACAAAAAACTGAAGAGGATTACTGCTTCTTCACTGTGCTCTTTATTTACCTCTCATTAAAATCGGGCAACAAGCTGAGACCTATCACGAACGTTTTCAGAACTTCTCTTTTGTAATTCTCCCCTTATTGAAATGTGAATAATCATCTTTTGTTATATACCTTTCGAGGCTGGTACCTCATAATAACCAGAGTATTTTCCAACATCAGTGAGGCAAGTAATCAGTAATCATGTTGTTGATAATGCAGGAATAGATTGCTAATGCCATTAATTAGGTGATAATCCGATAATGTACTTTGTGTTCTTGTGTAATATATAATTCAGAAGGCTTAATGGGATGATATGAAGAGGATTTATAGGGCTGTGAAGTAGAAAAACAGAGAGTGTTTTTGGCATTGTATGAAAGCACACTCTGTAATCACAAAGTAGAAGAGGGTTTAGCTGTATCTATTCCATTCGTACTTCAGGTAAGAGCAGAGATGAGCAACTTCCACCATGAAATGTTCTGTGTTCTATCATCCGCTGCATGCACTGGCAGAGCATCATGGGAAAGCTGCCCATAGCAGCTGGAATGGCAAAGGACATTTTCTTTCCCACTGTTAGGGAATGTGGGCTACATCTCACGTGGTTCACTTCCAGTGTTTAGAAGAGCTTCAAAACCATCTGAAATGCAGTAGATGTTAACCCCTGTTTTAGAAGAAAAATGTAGCTTCCGTCAAAGTAGCCCAGCTAAATTTCTCTCCTATTTTTTTTTTCTTTCTATCTTTTCTTTTTTTCCTAGAACCATTCAATATTATGTTGACTCAGCGGCACTTATGTGTAATAATTAAGTGCTTTGTTTGAAGTAGACACATATGAAAAATATACTGCTGAGTGCTTTCAGATAAAAAGATTGAGTTCTGGTAGAAGGCATTGATGCATGTTGCACATTGTGTGGTTCAGAAAGCACATCAAACAGAAAGCGTAGGTGCATATAACAACTAGTTTACATTGAGTGTTATTGTTTTTACAAATAAAACAGCCTTGCATGTAAAGGAGACCTGATGTCCCCATTTTCACTAATGGCTCACAATCACGTGGAGCAGCAGAGCGGCAAAAAAGTAGCACTGCTAGTTACTGGTGAATATTATGACATTAGAAAGGAGAAAAATAGACTAAATGTTACATAGATAAAACCCTTTAAAAATACAAATGAAGACTGTTGTCTTCAAACAACTTGTCTAATGGTCTAGAAGCATCTCTTCAATAACCTACCAACAAAGCTGTAACTGACTTATAAGGAGACTAAATCCATCTAGCAAAATCTCGCTATGTTCTCATAGACAAATATGAGAGTCTGTTGGGATTCACCTTTAGACACATTTACTTCTACACTCATCCAGAAAAGTCTCACACATTTCACTTGTTGGGAATTTCACCCATGGGCTCAGCCAGTCCAAAAATCTCTTACATCGTACCTCCTGGGAGACGTGGTTGTTTTCATGCTTTTCATCTTTAAAGAAACTTATTCATAGGCTCATCCAAAACCATTTATAGTGGTTTACCTCTAGGGATGATTTCTCAAAGACTCTATTAACTAAAGTGTTTTGGAATTTATTTGCAGGAGGGCATTCTCATAGACTTGTCTAGCGAAACCTCATGTATACATCTAGAAAGGCTTTCTCATAAACTGATCCTGCAAATTGTATGTAATTTATCTCTAGAAAGGTTTAATCATTGCCTAAGCCAAGGAAGGCTTACACAAATCCATTCTATAGAATATTTCTCAGAATTACTTATGCACATAATATGGAGGAAGATTTCCTCATTGACCAGTCCAGGAAAGTCTTATTAGAGTCATGTATAGCATAGCTGGTTCATGTATCTGGCAGAAATGTATAATCCTTAATTGATTTGTAGAGGTTGGTAGTTTTTCCCTTCTTTAGTTTACACATATAGGAGTCACTTATTCTTGGCTCTTCACCATTCTGGGGTAATTATGGTGTCTATGGACCTATGAAAAAGGTCCACTGAAGAATGACTAAAAATGTAGCCTGTGAGAATTATTTTCAACCAAGTTATTTTGCACTTACACTGTGAATTTCCCACATTGTATTTTTTAGTTTGGTATTTCAAGTTATTCATGATTTCCCTTTGAGAAAAACACATGAGATGCACAGATGTTTTCGGAGCTTTAACTCTTTAAATCTGTGGGAGTCACTCATACCAAACTTCCAACAGTTTCCACTGAAGTCAGCGGATGTTAATTGTGAATGTACTATGTGTTCATTCATTTCTGTATAAAAACACAGGTACATGGTGGCCACTGTTATTAGGTAACATAGGTAGGGGGAGCAATAATGTTTGACAAAAAATATAAGTTTACAAAGTTGATGACAAGAAAAGGTGGTTACTTGTTACAGAATTTAGTATAAGTTATAGTCAAGCATATATAGTGTCTGGAGGATCCCCTTTAACTTTTGTGCTCCTAACATCTCAGAGTATCCATTGTAACCTGATAAAATTTAGCTTTAGTCACCAAAAAGACTCTAGAAAAATGTTAAGATGAACATTACAAAACAGGAATCATGTGCAACCCCTGTAATTAACTTTTAATTTAGAGCTACATTGCAGAGATGTAACATTTTTGTGGTCTCATTGTTTAGAGAGGTAACAAGTTAATGGTCTCATTGTTTATCTGTATTACTGGGCACAAGAAAAACCTCAAGGCTGTCACAGTTTTATTAAAGCAGGTCAAACCTGATTTTATTGAACCTAACAAACGTAAGTATAAAACATATAGAAATACCAAGATCACTTCTCATTATCATTACTACAATGGACTAGTGCAGTTATAGAGGAGACTGGAAAGGCAAAACTTGTCTTGGTGAACTTATCTATCCCCATGGGTTCCTTCACTACATACAACATCATAATTACACTGTGATGTATTGGAGTTGCTAAGATGGGTGTTACTCTGTCCCCCTAGCTTTCCAGCTTACTTTGATATCTCCCATTCTGCATTTAATCCCTTTCACCTCTATTTTCCTACTGCTTCTCAGCAGATTTGGCAAAATTGTCACTGCTTCTCCACCTTCTGACTGCTATGTTGTTCTCTGCATCTCTCTAGACAAGGTAAGTGTTCTTCATGGCAGGACTAACATCTAACACAACCCTGCACTGTTGCTCTGCTCTGAATAGGAAGTCCATGCACTTTATACAGCTAGAGTAAAACATGCATTTGTAACAGGTCATTTTATAGACTACAAATATTTCTCTAGAACAAAAGTTTGCTTCCTTTGGTTACTGTGGTGGTAATTGCCTTAGAACTGGGATTCTGGTTAGTAAATACAAAAATAAATAAAATGTTTAAAAGTGGGTGCTACTATCACCCAACCAAACACAAATCACAGTGACTAAAACAGATTAAAAATAGTAGTGAGAGGGTAGTTTTATATGGTTATTATATATGTATATTTTTTACATATACCTATCAATGTGCTCTCACTACTATTTTTAATTTGTTTAATCATTAGATCCTGGTTAGATCAACGTATCAGTAATTGTCCTTGCGCAAGACACCTAATGATTAAATACATTTATATATACACCTACCTCAAACTCTCGTGTATTATAAGCAAAGACTTCTCCACCTCTAAACATTTCCTATCTAGAATTGTGAAGTGCTACTTAATATGTTAGTGCTTTATAAATGCTAATAATAATACATTGTTATTCTATCCTCCCCAATCTACTGTCCAATGCAGATTACAGGTGTACTAGAGTGCAGTGTCTAATTCAATAGCCTTCCCTTCCCAACCTCTAGATTCTAATTTCCCATCCAACTTGCAATGTAACTAGAGGATCATAGGGATGGGTTCAACAAAGTTTTTTTTTTTTCAAGTTTTGCTGGGGTATCCAACACCATGCAATGCCCAGGGATGAAAAATAGAAGGAATACATGGTTAACATAGTACAGAATTAAGTGACAATGTGATATTCTGTCTGCTATACCACAGACATGTATTTTCATTTTACCTGTAGGATAAATTCAATTTTTAAGTAGGTGTTTTATATAATGTATAGGTGTGATGACCATTAGGCATTATTTTCGTGAATGGGTTTTGCATGCTTTATATCAGGTAAATGCGAAATTGGGGTTGTGGTTGATGTTGGTCATATGATTGAGTGATAATGCCCTGCATTTGAGATATATAAATGCTCTGCAACATGTGAGGCTCAAGCCTAACAGGTGCAATTGCCAAGTAGATCTTACAATCCCTTCATCTATGTCCATCTCTATTGTAGTGCAAATGGAATAACTACAAAACTATTAACCTGACAGATTCCCCACCTTTCGGCACTTAGTAACAGTGGCTGCAGACACTAAGGCAGCTATTTCTAGCACTAACTTAGAATCAAACAATATTGTATTTTCCTGAATTGTCTATTTTATCTTGATTTTGCCACAGTATTACTGAGTGCGTTTACCTTTTTTATTTATGGTGACTTTTAAGCAGATCTTTTTCTAAAACATTTAAACTTTTATTTTGGCCTTGTATCTGTAGTTTCTCGATGCACTACAGATCATTCATTATTAATAAACTATCCTCCCAAGCTTGGCTCAACACATACCCTGCTATCAATTGATTTACTGCTGATTCTGACTGAGAATGGCTCTAGAACACCTGAGTCTTTGCAATGTTGCAAAATTGCAGCCAAAAAGCATTTAACCTCCAACAATATCAGCTTCAAATGGCCCTTTGTCAATTTAATCAAAATAAACCATTTACAAGGATGTTTTTTGTTCTTAATTTTGTATTGATCTTTCTTTCAAAACATTTCTATTTATATTATTTTATTAGAATGTGCAGCCCTGGTTTGATAGTTAATTTTATAGCCATGACTCTCGATGAAATATGCTGTTTGGATTTAGCTATTAAATGAACGCAATATATGAATGGATATTGTATTTCATGGCCTGCCATTAATTGATATATTGCGGTGTGTGCCCCTGTAACTGTGCAAATGTATGGTATTATATCAACAGCAATAACAAAGGATGTTTGCGCCATGTTTTCAAATAAGTGCTTTTAAAAGGAGTATGAATATAACTGTTTTAATAGAATTGATATGTGAAGGTCAAAAAGAGACCAATTGACTTAGTGGTAACTCCATTATTATTCTTTCTTGTTTCCTATAGCCTTTCCTACCCTTTCCTTTAATTTCCTTTCCTTTCTTTTCTCACTTCCATCCTTGCTTCCTTCCCTTACTTCCTTCCTCCCTTCCCTTTCTTCTTTTTCTTCCTTTTCTCATTTCCCTATCCTTCCTTATATCTCCCTCCCAAGTGTCCCTATTTAGGAGGGACATTCCCTATTTTGGCCCAAATCCCTCTGTCCCTCCTTTCTATTCTTGTGTCCCTCTTTTCTAGGAGATCCACATTGTTGGTATGTCTGGGTATAATACAGTGCTCCACAGCAATAATATTCACAGTAGTGTAATTTTATACTACAATAAATGTTTAGAAATTAGCCTGTGTAAATAATATACATTTTTTTTTTTAAATTATTAGTAAGTGACCTAAAATTTCTCATACCAACTCAACCCTGACCACACCCTCACTCACAACCCTAATTTTAAAGTGTTCTTCTTCAAAATGTTGGGATACGTTTTCCTTCCTTTCCTCCCTTCCGGTCTTTTCTTCCCTTTCATACTTCCTTGACGTTACTCCCTTCCCTTCCTTTATTCCTTGCTTTATTCCTTCCCTTATTCCTTTCTATTAAATATCAAATTCTTTCAACAATCTGAGTGCATGTGATGTTCAGTAAACCTGAAAGTAGCCCTTGCTTGGCAAGGAGAAGACACATCCTGCATGTGAAGCTTGTCTTATTTGTATGATAATACTGTGATGTGCATTGCGAAAATGTATTATACAAAACCACATAACAAAAGAAAAATGAACACCATATTAATAAATAAAAAAAAGAAATCAGAGTTCCAAATTAGATTTAAATTTGGATGTAAATCATTCTGCCAAAATACTTCCTTTCTCTAGTGTTTTCTTTTGGCTACGGTATTATATTAAAAAGTCTGTCTGCCTTCATATCATATAAGATAAATGGACAACATTTGTTTTTACTATGCAGTTAATGAAGAGGGCAGTGGGGTTAATCTTAACCCCTTAGTGGCCAGACCGTTTTTCAAAAAAAATAATTGCTGATTTTTTTTGACACACATAGCAATTTAAGAATACATGTACGGAGAACTTTAAGGGTTACTGCCAAAGAACACTCCAATATGTGTTCAGCAACATCTCCTGAGTACAGAGATACCCCCCATGTATAGGTGTGTGGTTATCTGGGGGCTAAAATACCTTATTTGGAGGGTGCGCATTCCAGTTTTCCAACTTGGAATTTTCACAGCTGGTCATCATGCACCCATGTCCTATTTGGGAAATTTTTTAAGCCAGCCAATGTAATTTACCCCTATTAAACCATATATTTTTTAAAAGTATACACCATACGGTATTTCAAATGGTGTTTTTTTTAAATTCTTTATTTTTGTTTGTGCATAGATTAACAGTCTGGTTCACTACCCCACGATAGCTGCAGGGATGCATTTAACAAGAAAATATAACATGGCATGAAAATTACAGTGCACATTTTTTTTGTTAGATGAGGATTAACAATGCGTTGAAATTAAACATTGACTAACAGTTGGTGCCCTCTGCAATGGCATTTGAAGAGTTAATACTGCTGAGGTCTGATAGATAAGCCTAAACTCAGTATGAAACTAGATAACATGTGAAGTCCTTTTTTGCATTAATCTGATAAGTGGGGTAAGACAGTGTTATTTATGAGAGGGGTGGCAGCAGGTCTTAGAGGATAAGGGCAGGAGGTTTATACAGTATAGATATTTCTTATTGTGCTGGGATCTATCTTTCTGACCACTAGGTATTATTAGCATTGCTTAGGTAGTTAAATGCAGAGAAAACCTATTGCCAACAGTCCAGGTAGGGTGTGCTGCGTGTCAATTAAAAAAAATTAAATGCGTATAATAGAATAAGGCAGTAACTGAAATGATGAATGATTGAAAAGTTCACACTATCCCCAGTCTCATTTTCCATCCTCCTTGGCTGGTGAAAGTCCCAGTTATCCACAACTTGCCACTCCATCTGCTCCAAGCTTGAGTAGGAACACGGTTAATGCTTGTCAGGCTGCGTGTATCTCCAATACCGGTGTGCCGGTGCGGTGTAGTGTTTGCAGGGCCTTGAGGTTTCTCTCTCCATGGGTGTATGCTGTGCTTCGAGGAGCTCCCCCCTGCGGCTCTCTGCCCGGGGTTGCGGTGATGAGTGGTGGTCGCTTTTTGTTTGTGTGATGTTGGGTGATTAAGTAAGCCCCTCGGGCACTGAGGTCGTCTTGCGGCAGCCATTTTCTGCTCTCCTTGTGGATGCTTTGATGAGCGGGCGCCATGTTTATGCGTGGCATGCTATTGCATATGCTGCTCCAGTTCGGTCCAGAACGCCTCAAATATCGCTTCTAGCCTTGAGGCTTGTGCAGCTTGTTCTGTGTGGCAGTCTCTTGGGCTCTTCGTGCTCTCCCTGAGTGTTGTGGCTGCTACTATGGCAGCAGTTTCAGGGGCACTTTGGGTCCGATGGTTACAGGCTGATTTGTGGAGGTGATCGTCTCCAGCGAGGACCGGGATGACACCCGCTGGTCCAAGGGGGGGGTACAGCAGGGCTGTGGTGGGCTTTCGTGTGTGAGTAGGTCCTGTACCGCCCCCCAAGTTTCCAGGCTCCACTCCAGAGTAGGCCGCATGGTCAGTCTCAGCAGGCTTTTGGTGTATCGGGTAAGGTATCCCCTTGTTCCCCTTTCAATCCTGTGTCGTTTTCCAAACACCTCTGAAATAATGGTCTGAAATAACGTATTTGTGCCCGCTGGTGCTGGAGCTCTCAGAAAGCTCGACCGGCCATCTTGGCTGTCAGGCCCTGCCCCCCAAATGGTGGTATTTTAACACTATTCATGCACTAATTCTACCACCAGTCTTTGTCAAATGTTTGGGTAGTCATTTTTTTGTTATTTTTATCTCACATTGTACTTTAGGCAAGGATTCTCTTTTCCTGTTATGTGTTACTGACAAAGAACACCCCAATATGTGTTCAGCAACATCTCCCAATCACAACAGTGGCCCCAATGTGCAGGTTTTATGAGTTTTTGCAAATGTACAGGGGTCAAATGTAGGGCTTTCCCCTTTTCCATGTTTGCACATTGAAATTTGCCAGATTGGTTTGCTGGACCTATATAGCAGTCCAACAATGAAAGTAACCCCATCATGGCATACCAGTTATAAAAGTAGACAACCCACGGTATTCAAAATGGGGTATGTCCAGTCTTTTGTAGTAGCCATTTAGTCACAAACGCTGGCCAAAGTTAGCGTTCATATTTGTTTTTTGCATTTTTTTACACAAAAACTGCACTTTTACAGGTGATTTCATCGTCATGATAAGTTTTACAGTTTTAAACAGTCATATTTGTGTTCAGCAAAGTCTCCCTAGTAAAACAATACCCCCCATGTACAGGTTTTATGGTGTTTTGAAAAGGTACAGGGTCAATATAGGGCTTGCCCGATTCAGTTTACCAGATTGGTTTGCTGGGTCTGTGTTGCCTTTTGAGACCATATGGTAGCCCAGGAATGTGAAATAACTCCATCATGGCATACCATTTTCAAATGTAGACAACCCCGGGTATTCAAAATGGGGTATGTCCAGTCTTTTGTAGTAGCCACTTAGCCACAAACGCTTGTCAAAGTTAGCTTTTTTTATTTCTTTTTTTATAAAAAATGTTTTCCAATTTATATTATATATATATACATATATATATATATATATATATAATACGTATATGTGTGTGTGTGTGTGTGTGTGTGTGTGTATGTATATATATATATATATATATATATATATATATATATATTATATGTGTGTATGTATATACACACACACACTTTTATTTCCTATATATGTCTAATATATTATAATATATAATGCATAGATATGATTTCATTATAAGTGCATTTTGAGATATATGTGTATATGTATATCAAAGTACACCTATAATGAAGTCATATATATGCATTATATATGTATAATGTATTATAAATAGCTTTAATAATTTTATAGTATATTATACATATATAATACAGACACTTCTCACTTACCGACTGGGTTTCGTTCCTACAACCTGGTCGTAGAACGAATCAGTCGGTAAGTGAGGGGTTAATGGATTCCCTGGTCTGGTGCGTTCATTTATGTTCGGGGAAACTTCCCTGAACATAGACGAACACACCAGAGCAGGGAATCCTTCTAATCTATTTTTGGTTAAATTTCCCTGAACATAGATTTGAGGGATTCCCTGCTCTCGTGCATTCGTCTATGTTCGGGGAAGTTTCCCCAAACATACGCACCAGAGCAGGGAATCCCCACGACGGCTCGCACTTACGCCTGGTCATAAGTGCGAGCCGTCGTAAAACAGGTAGGTCACTAAATGACCTCATATATATATATAATTTATTTATTATTATTTTTTAACTTTTTAAAGTAAAAAGGGAATGGGGCGATTGGTACGTTCATGGGAAGAGGGAGGGAGGGTAGGGATTATTTTTTTTATTTCGTTTTTTTATTTTAACTGAGTGCCTCGACCCCTCGAGGCACTCAGTACAGGCAGAGCATCGGAAGCCTGCCTGAAGGCTTGCTGCGGCAACCTGGAAATGATCGCACCTATAGACACACATGTGCACTACAACCACTATACGCATACAAACACTAAAACTCCTAGATAAACACAATGCAACCCCCTGCATCCCCTAAATACACATAGTACAGCCCTCACATGTGCACACACAACACCACCTAGTCCCACAGACAGGCCCTATAAACACACACACACTTCAGCCCCTAGCCACACATAGTACGCCACAATGCTGGATGCACTGGATGCTGTGGAGGGGCATCACACTAACATAAACACACCTCCTTTCTGGCTCTGCCCCTAATTGCTCGGGCTGAATTTTTCTACCAGTCCGGCCCTGCTTTTATATATGTAAGGCAAACATTTGCTACCACTTTTCTATCCCTTTGTAAAAACTGTTTAGGATAGACACAGAATGCACATACCTTGGGTGAGCTTCAGAGCATGTCTACAGGGCAATATTAACTATAATAATATTATTATTTGAGTCTGTTTTAAATATATTGCATATTAAAAACATAAAGATGCCCATTAAACCGGCACTTTGGGCATATTCATTTATATTTATATATATATATATTTTTTTTAATGTCCCTGAATATTTTTTGTTCTATACAGATGATTCTGTGACCTTTTGTAGAATTTACTAAATATTTTGTACAGTATTTAATATTCTTTTAGAAACTCAAATATTATCTCATCTCCTTGTTTCTGAACATCATTGAAAATCATTGTTTTGTCCATATATCATCTATTAGGACCATGCAGAGCCTATGATCATATGTCTTTACCTATCCATGACCCTGATCTGTGGAGGTTTTTCAAAACACTTTATAAAAAATTAGTTAAAAAAAAAAGTAAGTTAACACTTATGGAAAAAAACAGGTTAACTGTTTATAATATTTTTATTTATAATGTTAATCTTATTTCATGTTGATTAGAATTAACCTACTTTTCTAATTGTCAGATAAAAGCGAATTGGGCCATATAGTCTGCAGGTTTCTTATTTGAAAGTATAACTCATAAGGGACACTGTAGATACTATAACAACTTTATCAGATTGGTGGACCTTTCATGAACAGTCTGGGGACTTCCTGGGGACTTCCTCGTTCCATAACAATATCATTCTATTTAGGGGTTGTAAATAAGATATTCATAAACTAATTAATATATCCTTGATGGGATTATTGTTATTCACTATATAATTCACAGTAACACATTTCCCTTTTTATTTAGAAATAAGAAATTCTATGTAGCCTGGTTTAGGAATTCAAAATTTGAGTGTGAATTAATAGCATTCATTAACAAACCATAGAACAGGACAGGAGGCAACTAAACCAGAACTCTGCTATAATTGTTCACACCATTAACATCGACCTAGCATATTGGGGTCGGGTGATCCTTGCAGAAAGGTACAAGTGCAGAATGTGTTAGTCCTCTCTCCTGACCAGTGATTAAGAGCAGCCCCTGTCAAGTTTAATGTTTTTGGACATCAGAGGCAAGCAGTTTTTTTTTTCTTCTCTTACAGAAATATCTGAAAAAATGTATGAATGTAGCTGCACTTATTGACTTTCCTTATGAAATGATTATGTGGAGTAAGTGTTCGGCTAATTCATCTTACAGGTCACATGTTTGTATTTATGGTAATCCAGATAGAACCTTATACTTCCATTATCCCAAAAAGAACATATTCATTTTGGGTTATATTAAATAAAAATGGGGTGCAATAAGTTCAGAAAAACGTGCAAAGTGTGTGTTTATATTTTCTTCCCAATAGTTAATTTGCACTACATTACAAACGTAAACTCTCTGAAACTCAATGCTTAGAGAGGGAAATATCTACAAAGACACTCCGAGTACTATAACCACTACAAAGGATTGCACCAGTTTTGGTGCTGGGGTACTGCCCGTGGAAGAGTATATTTTAAATCTTCACTATTTCAATGATTTTCCTTTTTATCTCCTTCACCAAGCCTTTTTCCCTTCACTAACATCAATAGGAAGTTTATCTTCTCCCCTGAGCTGTTTTTGTGATGTAGACATGCACAGTATACTTCAGAGCATATTAACCATATGGTGACCTAAGGCATACACCTAGTGCCCAGGATTTAGATATGGGTCACCAGAACTTACTTGACCCCGTTCATCAACCCTATCCCAATTTGTATCTAAACATTATCCAAAACTAGGAGCCCTGTACAGAAACAAATCCTGCCTAAGCCCTACAGTAAAGGAAAAGATTGTACAGCAAATGCTGATGCCAATCATTGATTATGGGGATGTAGTATATGCACCTGCACCGCAATCCCACCTTAATAAACTCAATGCATTGAATAACTCATTCTGCCGCTTTGTGCTACAATGTAATTACATGGCCCACCATTGTGATTTGCTAAAAGAACTAAATTGGCTGTCGCTGGAATCCAGACGCACCCTTCATCTTTCCAGCCTTGTGTTTAAGAGCTTTTCTGGGAAATTCCCACCCTACCTGAACAAAATGCTCTCCGTGGCTGTTCCCACCTCCTATAACCTCCGATCCAGTACCAGAACTTTATTTAGTCTACCTCAATACAAAAAGAAAGCGGCCCGATCCTCCCTCTCCTACAGAGCACCGCAATTATGGAATGACCTCCCACATACTTTAAAATCTTCCCCAGGCCTAAAATCCTTTAAGAGATCCCTCTCTACAAATCTCAAAACAGAATGCAGCTGTCATGGTTGATTATATATTTCCTACCTGTTCTATTTTAAGTTTTGTATATATTGTATATTAATATTGTTTTTGTATTTTATTGTACCCTATTGTATCAATGCAATGTTTTGTCGACCCAGGACATGCTTGAAAATGAGAGCAATCTCATTGTATCCATCCTGGTAAAATATGTTATAAATAAATGTGAAGAATGCAGGAGGGGGAGGGGTGCTTGTAACTTCACAAAACGCCATAAAACCTGTACATAGGGGGTACTGTTTTACACATAAGACTTTGCTTAATACAAATATGTGTATTTTATTGCAGTAAAAGCAAACAGTATTATGACATTGACAGTTAAAATGTCATGTAGAACTAAAAAAATCTTATTTTCTCCCATTTTTTTCATATTAAATTATGTTTCATAGCTAAATATTTGATATTAAATGAAAGCCCTGTTTCCACTGAATAAAATGATATATAATAAGGGTGGGTGCATTTACTATGAAAGAGGTGAATTACGGTTGGACAGACATGTAACGCAAATGCCAGGTTTTGTTTACATTTAGTTGTGTTCATAACGTGTACATTCGGTTCCGTCCTTAAGGGGTTAATATTAAAAAAATATATATATTTTTCTGCCGGTAATATTACATTTTTTTTTTTTTTAATATTATTAATTTTTTATTTTATTATAATATTATTTAAATTTGTATTTTATTTTGTTGTCCCCCCTCCCTGCTTCATACATGGCCAGGGAGGGAGAATATAGCATTCCCTGGTGGTCCAGTGGATGGGCTGTGCAGGAGGGGGGCTGGCAGCGAGCTGTTACTTACCTTTCCTGCAGCTCCTGTCAGCTCCCTTCTCCTCCATGCCGTTCAGCTCCACTGTAAGTCGATAACCCATGGCAACGCTCTGACTGCCACTGCTCTCGCGAGACTTACAGTGGAACTGAATGGCATGGAGGAGAAGGGAGCTGACAGGAGCTGCAGGAAAGGTAAGTAAGAGCTCTCTGCCAGCCCCCAACAGGACCGCTGGTCTTGTAATGAGCTAGGCGGTCCTGGTCTGTATTATGGCAATATAAGTTGCCATAATACAGACATTGACTCGAATATACAAAAAATGTGCTGAAAAACTCGACTTATACTCGAGTATATACGGTACTTGAACCATGGCCACTTCTCAAAGCAGAAGTAGTTATGGTGGTAGGAGTAACCATTCAAATACTGCCTTCTCTCATTCTTTCAGTTTAATTTCCTATATGTCTCAGTATCTCTACTTTTATTTTTTTTCCTTTACCCTCTGTCTCTTGTTGACTTGCCTTTCCCACTCATCTTTACACTCCTAATGTCTTTCTTTCTTTAATTCTCTTATGCTTTGCTTCCCTACTACTGCTGTAAGACAGCGCTTCTGATGGCAGGTCTATATTTTCCTGTTTGTGCTGCAATACCCTGGTGGTTCCAACACGCTGCCATATTTTTCACAAGTTTGGTGGGCATCATCATCAATTTAATACAATGCATATGTATGAAGTGATTTAATATACATTCAAATCTTCTCAGTCAGGTGCTCCATCTAAAGAATATATTCCTGGTGCTCTAGAACTCCCAAAGGAAAGCCTAGGAGATGTGAGAGTAACTTCCACGTAGGCAGGGATGGAACATGCTGAAAATATTTTTTTACGGAGCTTTCTCATAGAAAAAGCTTCCGGCACAGACAATTTCTCAAGGTGACACATTGCGATTATCCATATAGACACAAAACAATATAGTTCTTTTTTTGTTTGTATTTCAGATCACCTTGAATAGCATAGCAGCAGCAATTTTGTGTCTATCTCTTGTTTTCTAGTGAAAGCCTTCTGCCGAGACATCATTGATCCTTGCTGCCCCCCTTCTTTTACTTACATTCAGAATGCTAATAGTTTTCCGTTGGTCCTTCAAAGACAAACTTCTCAAACACTGTAGAAAAGAAGGCTGCTGGGGAAGCCCGAGACATGTCTACGTTTAAGCATGTTTACACTTCTGAGTCTTTCACATTCCGCTCAGACCAAGCAAAGTCTTGTAATTTATTTTCAACCATAGTTTTTCAACATAGTTGGCTGTGACCGGTCTCTTTTGATGACAGGGCACATTTGAGGACACGCGTTTCCCTTTAGAAAATAATAAATGTTCCTCCTGTGCTTACGCAAGGTGAAGGACATATTAGTTATGCAATAATAGGGCAGAGAGAAGAAAGAAGGAGCATTAAACACAAAGAGCAAAAGGTGCTGAAGGAGCAGGAAAGGGACATTGATCTTCCAAGTTAAGGAAGCAACTCTGGGAAGCACACCGAAGACAAATCCAGCACTGACCGTTTTGGTGATATATCGTCTGGAGCAACTGCATGGAATGAAAATGCACTTGCTTTGGTTCTCTCTCTCTCTCTGTCTATATGTCTGTCTGTCTCTGTCTCTTTCTGTGTTTCTGTCTCTTTACATGAAAGGTAACAAAATATTCAGTGTGATGATGCTGCAGACCGCATTAATAAATATTATCCATTAGAAATTCTAAGGTAAGAAGGCCTACAGGAAAAAATCAGTACTGAGTCGTAATGTGAGGTAGGCAAGTGTCCAGTAATGTCTTGTAGTCTGTAAAGTGTTCTAACTGCTAATTTGAAAAGAGATGCATTGAAAAAAAATAAAAACACCTTATTCATCTTGTAGTCAGTAATACATAATTAACCGAATACATTTTCCTCAGAGACAGTGCAACTCTGCAGAAGCCACACAGGCTCTCTCATAGAAAGATATGAGACAACCTGTAAAATGTAGTAGGGCCACTGTGGAAACAGTGTCTGGTATATCCCAGCTATGAACAGCTCTGTAATGCTATGACTACTTACAGTGAAGTTTCACCAGGGCACTGTAATATTAATGGTATTTGGAGTGGTCCTTTATAGTAATAATAACTCACTATAAATAAAAAAGATAGCACTCCAGAGTCTTTGTATGCAAAATAAGTTTACTTTTATTTTAACTTTAGATAAAAAGTTGTCAATGTTTGCTTTCAAAATAAAATTTTAATCAGGATAATGTTTATAATAAAAACACATTCATACCCTTATACAGGAAGAATAAAGTACTCATCCCCAGGTGTTTGGTGGGCATGGAAAAAAAAATTGGCTCATGGCCAGTTCGAGGCCACAAGCACACTCCTCCTCTACACTGCTGTCTGCTCAACAGCGTGTGTGCTACCTTGTTGCCACGGTGATGACCAAACCAGCATGAAATGCAGTGTATATATTGAACGAAGCCCACAATCAAAGCCATAATAAGAATAAAAACATCTCTGGGCGTACATAGCAGTACAATAATATTTACAAATTAGTACACGTAAGGTAGCGGTGGAAGCAATATTTACAATACTGGATCGGTTGTGGTATACTGGCAGTATAGATGTAACAAAGTATATATCAATAGTTTATCAGAAGCCATGCCAAAGGTTTGTGCTCATTCTACCGGTCTGTTTATGTCAAGTAATGTATTTTGAACGGATGAATATACATACAAACGACAGACTCCAAAGGTCTGTGCCCCACGACCAAGTAAAGTCTATAGAGAATCTATATTTATATATATTTATATATATATATATATATATATATATATATATATATATATATATATATATATATATATATATATATATATATATGTATATATATATATATATATATATATATTATACACGTACATATAGGAAAATGATGTGCAAGTAAAACAGTCTGTGTTCCCTGCATTTTAAATTTAAAAGGCTAGGCTGGTATTTTTAGGGATCTCAGCTAGTAGCAGATCCTTTCACTTTCTCAGAGTTCTGTAGGAGAAATTACCTTATCTTAACCTTTCATGCTGCAGATTCTACAGCTTATAACATGGAATACCACTAAATCTACTTAAAACAGACAAAACTGAATTTAACTGCAATAACGGTTTTACTCTTCTATTTCTGCAGTGATTTGTAAAAATTGAAGAAAAGTTAATATAATCTATTTTCAAATGATCCTCCTATGTTATAATGTTACAGAAGCAAGATATACATTTTCATTCACCTACTTTATTTTTTTTTATGAAGTTACTCGAAAAGAATGGTTTGAAAATAACAGATTTTATCAAAATTGGTTCGATTTTGCCAATTCTCTCTTTATTGTAAAAATTACAGTCAAGATTCAATTGTTGTTTTTTTTTCTTATTTTACTTTTTACATTTTTAAATCTATCCCAATAGTCATACCAATTAAATAGATTCTATCCATTGTGATATTGCTGGGGGCTGACAGGGGCACAGGACCAAGAAGTATCTTGAACAGCACCTCTGGAAATGTGTGTGTGTGTGTGTATATATATATATATTATATTTTTATTTTTTTTAATTATTTTTTCCTATGTATTTTGATTTTTGTTTTAGAGAAAATTCACAATTTTTATCTGAATAGCCATTTGGGATCAGACTCTACTAATATATGACCAACTGCTGCACAGCCTAACTTGGTAGCTGCTGCAGGTTGACCCAGAGCAATCACAGCAGCAGGCAAACTAGGTTGAGCAGGTATATAACAGATAACTGTGAAATCTGACCCAAAATGGCTGCTCAGCCATATAGAAAGCATTAAAAAAAAATATATCATTAAGTTTTATTAAATATAATAAGCTTTAAAAAAAAAAAAAAATGAGACGTGAACATTTGCTTACAGTTGTACCTTAATATTAAGGGGCAGCATAATTCACATTGCAGGGTCACGCTGTGCATAATAACAGTTTATTTTGCACAGTGTGATGTCACAGCGAAACAGTGTTTGAAAACATGATCTATCATTTGAAATAGGAAGCAGGCTTTGTTTTGATTTGCAGTACATAAACACACAGGCTGTGGGCCACTACATGTTAATTTGAGTCATGCTCCTAGCAAATAGCTCCCACCATTGTCTGTCTCTTTTCCTTTACTCATATGCAAGTTGACATTAGGATATCTCACCCGTGTGGATGTTGTTTGCCCCATTAAACATAATTCACATTTACTTATTCTCTCTCTCTCTCTCTCTCTCTCTCTCTCTATATATATATATATATATATATATACTTACCTTATGTTCTGTAAGTTCTGCCATTCATTAAATAGAGGAAGACTGTCACAAAGGAACTCTTTTTTTCACTTCCAATATCCATTCATTCATCCAGATAATTGCTCTATGAAATTATATGTTGCTAAATGTTTCAGACCCAATCATCACAATCTGAAATCACTTCCTTTAACATTCCTACAATACAATGTGTCACGCATACACTGCAATGTGGCAGCCATGGCATCTCATGCACATTGACGCTTTGCAAAAATAGATTTAAGAGTGGGTTTTCTAATGAAATGGCGTCAAGATAGGTCAAACAATAGCAACTCTTCTTATTTCGTCTAATTTAACAAATGACCTATTAATTACCTCTACTGCGAGGCATCATAAATAATTTTCAGTGCCATGTGAATCATCTATATCTGCACTAAACCTTTCACTATTGGCACCAAAGTGATATTTGTCCAAGCGCTCTTATCTTCCATTATATAACTAAATACGACATACAGACAGAGCATTATTCTCTGTGCTCAGTCCTTAGAGATAGTAGATTGCTGTTTTTTGGAGTCATAACATGATAAATAAAGGGACAAAAAAAGTTTACCCTTTCCCACGATTGCCCACTCTGTTGCTGCTAAAACACACAGAGACACAAAATCAATCAATAAGGACAAGAATTTCTGTTTTTACAAAATATCTTTCTTTACTCAAAATTAATGTGCCTGATGCTTTAAATGTATTATGAATCCCTTACTAATTGACATACCATTGTAAAAAATATTTGTCATTTTTATAACCATATACCGTGCTTTGTAGAGTTTATTCTTGGATAGTGTTTTGTTGGACAGTGGATCCATATATTTACTGCTCTCAATGTAGAAACATTTCCAATGGTCAAATCTTAAACTAGCATTACATCAACCTATTTTTTTTAATGTTAAGTATTTATTTATTTGTAAAATATTTTACCAGGATGGATACATTGAGATTTCTCTCACTTTCAAGTATGTCCTGGGTCCACAACACATTAATGTACAAAAAATAACTAGGGGCTGCACCACAGAGAATAGCGGCATATACAGTCAGGTACATAAATATTGGGACATCGACACAATTCTAATCTTTTTGGCTCTATACACCAACAAAATGTGTTTGAAATGAAACAAATAAGATGTTCTTTAACTGTAGACTTTCAGCTTTAATTTGAGGGTATTTACATCCGAATCAGGTGAACGGTGTAGGAATTAAAACAGTTTGTATATGTGCCTCCCACTTTTTAAGGGACCAAAAGTAATGGGACAGATTAACAGTCATAAATCAAACTTTCACTTTTTAATACATGGTTGCAAATCCTTTGCAGTCAATTACAGCCTGAAGTCTGGAACGCATAGACATCACCAGACGCTGGGTTTCATCCCTGGTGATGCTCTGCCAGGCCTCTACTGCAACTGTCTTCAGTTCCTGCTTGTTCTTGGGGCATTTTCCCTTCAGTTTTGTCTTCATCAAGTGAAATGCATGCTCAATCGGATTCAGGTCAGGTGATTGACTTGGCCATTGCATAACATTCCACTTCTTTCCCTTAAACTCTTTGGTTGCTTTTTCAGTATGCTTCGGATCATTGTCCAACTGCACTGTGACGCGCCGTCCAATGAGTTCTGAAGCATTTGGCTGAATATGAGCAGATAATATTGCCCGAAACACTTCAGAATTCATCCTGCTGCTTTTGTCAGCAGTCACATCATCAATAAATACAAGAGAACCAGTTCCATTGGCAGCCATACATGCCCACACCATGACACTACCACCACCATGCTTCTCAGATGAGGTGGTATGCTTTGGATCATGAGCAGTTCCTTTCCTTCTCCATATTCTTCTCTTCCCATAACTCTGGTACAAGTTGATCTTGGTCTCATCTGTCCATATGATGTTGTTCCAGAACTGTGAAGGCTTTTTTAGATGTTGTTTGGCAAACTCTAATATGGCCTTCCTGTTTTTGAGGCTCAATAATGGTTTACATCTTGTGGTGAACCCTTTGTATTCACTCTGGTGAAGTCTTCTCTTGATTGTTGACTTTGACACACATACACCTACCTCCTGGAGAGTGTTCTTGATCTGGCCAACTGTTGTGAAGGGTATTTTCTTCACCAGGGAAATAATTATTCGGTCATCCACCACAGTTGTTTTCCGTGGTCTTCCGGGTCTTTTGGTGTTGCTGAGCTCACCGGTGTGTTCTTTCTTTTTAAGGATGTTCCAAACAGTTGATTTGGCCACACCTAATGTTTTTGCTATCTCTCTATATCTAAAAACTCTGGACCTTTTATCTGCTCCTTGTAAATGGGATAATGAGGGAATAACACACACCTGGCAATGGGACAGCTGAGCAGCCATGTGTCCCATTACTTTTGGTCCCTTGAAAAGTGGGAGGCACATATACAAACTGTTGTAATTCCTACACCGTTCATCTGATTTGGATGTAAATACCCTCAAATTAAAGCTGAAAGTCTGCAGTTAAAGCACATATTGTTCATTTCATTTCAAATCCATTGTGGTGGTGTATAGAGCCAAAAAGATTAGAAATGTGTTGATGTCCCAATATTTATGGAGCTGACTGGATATATAATATAGTATGTATATTGTATTTTTGTAATATTGTATCCTATTGTAACAATGCAATGTTTTGTGGATCCAGGACATACTTGAAAACGAGAGAAATCTCAATGTAGCCATCCTGGTAAAATATTTTATAAATAAATAAGAATATGGATTGGGAGACATGACAGACTTTGTGGAAGAGGGTTTTTTTTAACATTATGTGTTTGCAGTGTGATAGTTATTGAGTTCTATTATGAGATTGTGTAGGGGAATGCATGTGCTTGAACTAATTGTCTGTAAAGTGTGATGTGTTCGTTTGACTTTGTAATAGTAGCCATCATCTTTTGTATACTTTTACTTGTACCCTGTATCGTCTGACAGGTTATTCAGTAATGTCTGAATTTGTGCGATTTTGGGTTGAAATAACCGCATTGGAAACCTGATCCAATGTTTTCAGTTTGGCTATTCTCAATGTAGTCAATATTCCTATGAGTATTGCTGGTGATGACCTTATCTGTGGGAACATATTGCCACGATTTCTGTATCTGGGGACTGCATATTACGCCTATTATTCCTGCTCATGTAGAGTGATATGCCAAACCCTGTCATTTGATTAAAACATTCCACAATTTAAGATTATTAACATTTGTTTAACTATTGACATACCAGAGCCCTGGTTAAGCAAACGTAGGCTTCTGTTTGACAGATATTTTTTAAGAGGATCTGTCAACAGTTCACATATACAATCTAGACACTGAGCGTAAATAAAGGTCTTGACATGTTCACTGTTAATGAGGTGGAAGTGCATAGATTAATTTATTCTAGAGTAGCCTTGCTATTGATGACATTCTTTATTTCCCTAATACTTCTCTTTAAAGGGTCATTAGTAGGTAGGTTTAAGGCTGGAGCCCATGTTCATTCAGTGATAAGAATAAAAGATCTCTTAAATCTGCCAGACTAATCTCTCTTCCTAGCATCCTCTAAGAGTTAAATTAAAATACCATAAGTCTGTACTTAAGGTTAACTTCATCGGAGAGACAGAAGAAAAATAAAGAGCTGTATTTTAGGGCATCTGCTCCTCCCTACTAGATGACTCAGTGAAGAAGGGCTTCTGGGATACACTGTCTCTAGAGCTGAGATCTATGGTATAACCAAAACCACTGTAACCCCACTTTATATTCTATTGACAAGAAGAAACATTTGGTACACTGATATAAATATTGCTTATAACAACTTCAAGTTCAGGATCATCAGGCTCTGCATAAAGAAGCATTGGGTATCATGTTCCTCTAGGCAAAGCATTAATTTGATGTGTAGCAATGGACCCTATGTCCTTGTTGCTTCTCTATCAGAAGCATTGGATTGAACAGAGATCTTCTTACTTGGTGATCTTAGTCTGCAGAGAGGATACCATCCCAGTCAGGAAGAGGGAACCTAGAGCTAAAAACAATAAGAAACACATAAATACTTAATATTGCTCCTTTTAATGCTACTCTGGTCAGTATGTAGTAAGTATGTATATTATGGGAGCTACCAGTGTTTAATGACTTCTAAGATGACCTATCCTGAATTGATTTAACATTATTCTTTATCACATTTTGCAAGCCATATTGGTAATCTACAGTGTGTTCCTCTTGCTAATACTCATACGCTGATGAATTAATAATGATTGCACTTTTTATATCTAAGGCAAATACAATGGATTATATTAATGAAGTGAAGATAGAGATGTACAAAGCTCCCTTTTTACCGCAAGAGAAGGTCAAAGGGTAGTCTTTATGAATGCTGTAATTCTGTTAGCATTTAATAAACATATGAGTGTGTACGTGTGTGTGTGTGTGTAGAATGTATTTGGGTGTCGGTGAGTGTGTACATCTAAAACATCTACATCTTTCTTGTTAGGCTTCATGTTTTAGGCACTGCCGATAGCAAACCATTTTAAAAATAATAAACAGGTTATTAAGGTTTACAGATGCTACAAAACAAGTTCTGGATAAACTATTTGCTTCTGATTGCCAGAAATAAGCGCCTTGAAGTTAAAATGATTTTCCCTGTAAAACATATGGGGCTTATTCTGGATAAAGAGCAAATCTGATCTGGTATTTTTCTCGGTTTATCTCCTATTGTCTGTTTTTAATCTTCATTCGGAATAATGCCTGGTTTGTCTCAATTTCTATCTTTGTATATAATCATCCATCTGTATCGGCATATATTCATATTTATTTTGCTATGTTCTGAAACTTAGAGTATTAAATGGAACAGAAGGTTATACAAAGAGAGATTAACACCGATTTAAACCATTTTATTCTCAAAGTAAACCAGTCCAACATTTGGAAGCTGATTCATTAAACTTTGGACCAAATCGAAAAATTGGGGTTGAAGCTGCTTGTTAACTATTAATGGGTTCAGAAGGAGTTTACATCATTTGCAACCATTAAGTACAAATCCTAGCTGAAGCTATCGCGTTTGCTTATGGTGTTTTCTAACCATATCAGAGGTGGTCCAGTGGTTGATCCTGTTGCTGGCAATTTTCTGTTGGCAATTTTCAGTGACCAAAATGCTTTGCCAGCCTTAGCATCTACAAACTATGAAATGACAGGACTGACTAGAATTTACTTTTGTTTTTGAAACCATTCAACGTTGTTTTTATTTATTTCTATTGATAAACAATGTGATTCCGGAATATTTATTGCATACCTTCTGTTTACATTTTATTTTAGAAGATATCGTAGGCTTTTCAGGATAGAAATTGTTAAATCAATGATATATTTATTGGGTAAATACTATGCCCGCTCCTTATCAAATATTGTATTTGGACAGACTGTCAGATGGCTATTTAATGAGACTTGTGCTCATGGAAGCAGAATTGGAAATTGGAGCCGTTGATTTATCCCTAGAACCTGGAGATGAAGCTTACGTTGCAGTCTTTATCTGATTCTTCACTGCTCCGTGACTGACCTTACTATTGACCTGGCTAAACCAAGCTGTTGTGAGTCAAGGCTGATTTACTGAACCATCTTTCTTTGAATGCATCTGTTTGGCAACATTACTGATATTTTTGTATTGCCAAGGGCATTATAGGGTGCTCGTACAGTTTTTCTTTATACATTTTTACAAAAAAGCAAACTATGTTTTATGTCCTCACAAATGGTGAATTCATTTTACAATCATTTTATATCCGACCCGATAAATGCCAAGTATAAAAATGCAAATTCAAGTTATGCTATTATAAACCTGATTTTGTTTGGATTCTTAGTTCCCTCCTACACAGAGATGCTGGCTTAATTTAAGTTGTGTATTATTTCTGTCCCGTTCACTATGCAGTACATTGGGACAGGTCCTTTCTGGAATCAATACTACAGTTGAATTATAGGTGATGTTTATTATGAAAGCGTGATTTGCCTTTATTGATGATAAATATGGCTGCAGGGGTTAGACATAATCAAACCTCCTGTTGTTTTTATTTATAAGTCATGCACATTGTTCTGTTAGACTTATGCATTGTGAGAAACTTTGGCCTGGCTGAAGCATTTTTCCTGAAAATGTTACAGGTATTCAGATTATGCCAAATGTTGGTTTGTCTTGCAGGAATTTCGGTACTGAAAGCCTGTTTCGGTAACTAAATCAGGTGAATAAAAAGTTGGCAAAAATGAGTCTATCCCTTTACTGCAAAATATGTGCCTTTTGTTGTCAACTACGGAAATCTAGCTTGAGACCATTGAAATAGCCTCCTCAAACATAACATTCAAATCTATGCTTACTAGTTGGATATACTATTATTGGGTTTGATTTGTAGTTATTATGGCTGCTCTGTCAGCTACTGGGATCTTTCCATATTTCGTGAAGACCCCCAATATTGACATCTGCACTTGGTGTGTGATGGCCCAGGGATGCAGCAGAGGTGAGATATATTTACCTGTTGCTGTTCCTCGCTGGCACCGCTATCATCTTTCTTTACGTACTGGCACAAGAACAACACATGGATGTCTGTGGTGGATCCATAGTATTAACTAGTGTTGGCTGGGAGAAGTGACAAAACTTCATGGCGGCAGCTCTTCCTTTTCTCAAGTTTTGTCTGCGGCACAAAAAAAACCCATAAGTCAAAGTAGTCCCTAATGTAGTTTAGGAGAAAAAGTTCACAAATGAAGAAAAGAAGAATAGATAAGTAGTGAGAAAGAGAAGAGGAATAGACTGAAGAAAGGTAAGTATAGTGTGACAGAGCCGATTTAATTCCAGACCAATTCCTAGACAGAATGGCATCCATGTAGGGTATCTTGTTGTTTTCAAATGTTTTATTTTATTAATTTGGCTATTTGTAAGTAAACCAAGATCCACTTAAAAGTAACACATTTAGCTGTATAGAATCGGATTTTGTCAGACAGATTTTTTTGTTGTTTAGTGAATACGCTTTTTAGTTCAAGAAACACATAACTGTGTGCCTAAAGCAGCAAAACTCATTAATGTAGAAAGTGCGCAAGGGACTCACTTCCTGATAAATCAGTCTACTCTTCTACTCTTTATTCAACGGAAACTCCTTTCTGGAGATCCTTCATTGGCAATTTGCAAAAAATCTAAATTACTATTAGCTAATCTGTACCTCCCTTGGGCAATTAGTAAAACAGACAGGCTTGTAGCTTTTTAGACTATTCTTCTAAGCAATCAGTGATGTTTCAGATATCTATTTATCTATGCTCCAATGATGATCGAGAAGATTCATCGTAAAGATATATTTACTGCCTCACATGACAAACAAGCAAACAGGTTGAACAGAAACTTGGGATACATTTTATAAGAATCAGAAATAACTCAACTTATGCAATGTCATGAATTGCCAGATTTGTACACAGCAGATAGATTTGATTCAACCAATTGGATTCCTCTGAAGAAAAAAAATATATTTTAGTTCGACGAATTTCGTTTGTGGAATTGTTTTGGGAAAATCAATTCAGATGAACTAAAATGGTGCAAAAAATGACCAATCAGTTTACTAAAAAATGTAGATATTATGTATATATTGTGCAGTGCACAGATAGGCACATTTTTGTGCTATTTGTGTCATATACCACATAAGAAGAAGTAACTATTGGAGGGAAAAAAGGAGGTGCAGTACCTCCTACAGGTATATTTATATATTATTGTATATAATATGTGAATAACCCTGTCAATTAAGGCTCTGTTCACAGATAAAGTGAGAAGTGACCAAAAGAGGGGGAAAAAGAAGGAACAGGAAAAAAAAAAAGCTATATTTAAACGTTATATCTGTATTACATCCTTACCACTTTGATATGCGTTTATAAGCATCTGTTCAGGGGCATTAAAATTAATACATCCTTTTCGCCATAAAGTATTCTATGACAGCACGTTGTTTTAAAGCTTTGAGAATTCCGCAGTTGAAGAAAAAATAAATAAAAATTAACATATTGTCAATGAAAAGTCATAACCAGTATCCCATGGTGTCCTTCTCAAACTGTTCTCTTCCCATTCCTCCTCTGGGACTCTGCTTTTTATTTTCTATTTAAAATATGTTTTAAACCCTCCCCTCCAGCTCAGTTTCATCATGTCCCTCTGAACCTTCTTCCAGGCTGTACTCTGTTCAATCCTGACTTGTCAAATCTTTGGCCAAAATCAACTTGTGTAAACATTTTCGACAAGTAAAAATACAATAGCGTATCTAATGTTTTGTTGCATTCAACCCAGCAGTTTTGTTTTCCTGGGTAAGCAATGACTGTTGATTGGTTGGCACCCGGCAACTTTCTTGAAATATTACAGCTTGAGTGCAGGGACCCTCTCTCTCTCTCTCTATATATATGTATATATCTGTGTTTGTGCATGTGTGTGTGTTAGATATAAACGGACACTGTGTCACAAATACTAAAAAAAAAAAAATGATTAACGCAGTAGCTTGTCAGATATTGGCAGCAACTTTAAAAGGTTCTATAAAGCTGACAGAAAGAATATTGAATATTTTCTACTCAGTACCTACGCATAGTATAGCCTCTAGCACTATGGGTTAAGTAGACTCTGTCATGTTGGTCAGGCTTGAAGATTTCCATTGCAGAAAAATGATCTTCAGAATATCTTCATTTTTTTCTGGGCATGCACTTCCAATAAAATGAATAATTTTCAACTGGAAAAGTTAAGGTCATGTTCAGGAAATGGGAATCAATGAGAAGCCATAATGCACTTAACGCAGACTAGCCTGTTCCTTTCTAGCACATTTAAGTTGACGTAATTGTATGCAAAAAAGTATTGGTTGCTGTGAAATTCATCAAGATGTCCGGAAATACAAACAAATCGCCAATCAAAAACTACCTTAAATGTGTTAAGTCTGCAAGGAACAAAAGCATACACAAATACAAACAAAAGTAAATAATAATAGGGAGCCTTACAACAAAAAATCAGACTACAATTAGTCTTTAATTGAGGTATTGGGTGCAGTTTTTAATTCATCATATTTTTAAAAGCCGTCTGATACGAAAAATGGTTTATGCCAAACCTAAATGGAATATGATTTTATTATCAATTCGATAACTTTTAAAATCCCATGTTACTCAAACAGAATGCACAATTTAAGTCAATGTCAATATATGCATTGTGAGGAGGTCAAGTTGTTTTAGAGGACTGACCTGGTTATAAGGACAAAAGTAATCATCTATGTTGGATACTGAGCTTCGAAGGCATCTTCCTAAGCCCACAAATACTCAGAATAGCTTTATTTAAGTTATGGAAGAGTGAAAAAAACATTATTCTCAAGTAATGCAAAGAGCAATGGAGCATAGTTTAAGGGTTACAAAATTCTTGAACTTTTCTTAGAAGTGGTATCCAAAACGGGAAAAAAGGAATTGCAACCCTTAATCCTGAGGAACTTTGGGAACAACTTAGTCATAATTTATCTAGACAGGAACATCTAGCCTTAAAACAACTTCAATCTATTTCAGAAATTAGAACTGTTTTAGTTGAGGCACTTGATCTTCAACAAATCACAAAAGAATTTTAATTTTAAGAAAACCAGTTATATCCACCTTTTACAACCTATTGAAGGTGCATAAATCTTCGGAAGACCAATCAGGGAGGCCCACAGTGTCCGCTAGTGGTAATCTGACTCAGACCTCTTGCATTCATATAAATAAGATTCTGTCCCCACTAGTGGCCAAGTTGATATGATCACACTAAACAAATGTTGAGCTGGGGGTCCTGGATTATGCCCTGAAGTATAGTCTTGATGTTGAGTCTTTGTACAGCTCTATTCCCCCACAGTTCTGTGATAGATCATGTATGATTCTTTCTTAAGCATGCGTTAAAGGCTCCTCATATATACCGATTTCCTAGCAAACCTGCTCAAATGTATCCTCACGAGAAACATCTTTTTGTTTGATGGTAAAATTTACCATCAAGTAAGGGAGATGGCTATGGTTACATCGTGTACACCATCCTAAGTCAATTTGTATTTGAGCCTGTCGGAGAGGTACACCATGGCAGACCCCACCATAGTGTGATTTACAGAGAAAATCTATTGCTGAAAACAGTATATAGATGGTATATTCAGCATCTGGCTAGACACAGCTTAGAATTTGAAGATTTTGTAAGGTGCTTGAACTCTAACACTCCAAATTTAAGATTAATGAGTGAATAGAAGGAAAGAATTTAAATTTTATGGACATGTCTCTCTCTTTTCGTGAGGATGGTAGTATTTTTACCACCCTATATAGAAAGAAGATGGCATCAAATAACCTCCTCAACTGATCTCACTATCATCTGACCCCTTTAAAAACAGGGATCCTCATTGACCAATATTTGAGGGCCCACAGAAATTGGGCATTTACACATCATAGCAGATCACTTTAAGTTCCTGAATAAAACCATCCCCCATTCTCAGAAACACTTTTGTGTTTAGTTTGGGGGTGTATTTTTGTAATGTGTTATTGCTTGGGTGTATTTGTGTAGTGTGACAGTTAATTTGTGGGTGCATTATTGTAGTGTTGCAGTGTATGTAAATGTTTGGGACTATTTGCCCTTAGCACCTCCCTAGGCATTTGTCATGTATTCCCTGAGGCCAGTCGAGGCCTGGAATTTGAATAATAGATATTTTTCCTCTAACGTTTTACCCATCTCAAATGCTGAAACATCTATTTGACAAAAAAAAACAAAAAACTGAAGTTTAAAGGAACACCATAACACACATTAAGCTAACAAGTAGCTACCGGTTCGCAAAATGACTTGAGAAATGTATATTTCTCAAGCCATTTTCTGAATGGGGAAGTAGTGATTGGCTTAGAGCATCAGCAGACACTCTTAATCTCTGACACTCTCCATCAGCCGTGCCCCAAGTTGAGGCTTCCTCTTTCAAGATTCTCAGCAGTGGATTGACATAGAGCAGAGAAAGCAGGTGCTGGATACTGGTCTTTGGGGTTAAAATGTTTCTGAAACCTAAAGGTGAGCCAGTGCCAGAGACGACCTAGCACCATAACAACTTTGATCCAGTGCCTGCCTTTAAACAATATAGTTAGTAAATAAAGCTTCACTGACGCTGTCTTGAATCACATGTACAGGCATTACACCAGCTTCTGGGAAATGACGTGCTAGGTAGGTTCATTTCTTAAAGCCACATAGAGAGCTGGCTTCATTTGATGATGTCACAATGATTATCAATTATATGCATAGTTGCACATCAGTTATAAGGGTTCCTCTGCACTTTCTTAATAAGCAAATTAATTTATATATCTTTGTTTAGTTTGGCAATGATTTAAAAAATGAATTTATATATCTTTGTTTAGTTTGGCAAGGATTTAAATTAAATGGAATATATGTTATATATATATATATATATATATATATATTTCAATGTTGTTTTATTGTTGTGCTATTTAAAGAGTCAGCACTTAATCATTTTTTTTAGCTCTGTATTGGTGTTATCACTCATTTAGTGATAATTGTCTTTCTTCAATCCTTTTTTTTTCCCTTCCTTTTCTTACCTTCCTTCTTTTCCTCTCTTCCTTCTTTTTCTTCCCTTCCTTTTCTTCATTTAGTCATTTAGTGATAATTGTCTTTCTTCAATCCTTTTTTTCCTTCCTTTTCTTACCTTCCTTCCTTTCCTTTCTTCCTTCTTTTTCTTCCCTTCCTTTTCTTCCTTTCTTTCCCTTTCCTATGCTTTCATTTCCCACCTAACTTTCTTTACGTTCCCACCTTCCTTCTCTTTGATATCTTCCCTCCTAACTTCTATAAAACTGATTAGCATTAGTAATTAGTGATTAGCATTAGTTTGAGGATATTAAGGTTTTGAATGTTATAACTTATGAAAAAAATACCAATGAAAAAAAAAAACAACACAAGTTATTCTACCGACCATGATTTATAACATTTCTATTTGATCAAGTCCATCAACCCTACATTAAGAAAGGGTTCGTTATAATGGTTTTGTCTGTTATGCATCTGTAACCACACGTTTTGTCTACAACAGAACTAATGATTGTTTATAAACTGTTTCACATACACAGTATCCTGCAGAGAGGTTTAACTAATCATAACTCGAACCTAACGTGACCCATTGATATCCAGCTCTGTTATTTGAAGTACATCTCAAGATCTCAGCAGCTGTCTTGGAATTCTTACCTTAAACTTGTACATGGCAGCACAAATCTACATATTACTCTTTATTAACCTCTAACCATATAATCAGCCGTAGCAACCACAAAATTCCCATCATTCAGTTATTAAAGCTGCTAGCTCTTTATTTTCGAACTTGATCATTTTGAAATGATGTAAATAATTAAATATGTGTAAAAGATCATATAAACAGTTAGGAAATATAATAAATATTATAGCAGACAGTCAGCTGTCATACTTTACTGATGTCTGATCACATTGAGTCCAATGAACATGATCTGATTTCTTACTGTGTGTTGATTGGTTTATGTCCGCATCCGATAATTCACAATACAACATTTAAATGAGTAGTGAGTCTTCTTCATTGTCAACTTCTGGATACCTAGATTAACTCTTTCTAGAATGATGTTGATACTTTAAATAAAAATATTTATTCTCGATTGCTAAACTCATGTTATGTTTAATATGGCAAAATATGATTTGAAAACAAAGGAGAATAAATGTCCTCAAACTGTGAACACACTTCAAGTGGTTTAATCTAGAAATCCCATTCTGTTTACTGCTCCATGGAGCAATGAGAATCAGACTTATGTGAATTAAAGCATTTGGGAATAAGGCATTGCTGATTGAATACATTCGTTGGTGGCATTGCAATGTGTTTCAGAGTGAGGGGAGTGAGAATCGATGGCTGTTGACATTTATGTGAGCGACTTACTGAGCGCTGGTGACCTTAGAGCTATAGACTCAGAAGGTTCAGGAGGTCACAAGCTATGGGGAAATAATGTCAGCCACGGCACTGTGACTGTTACCCTTCCACAGAACACACAAGTAATGGCTGACGGAATCTAGAATTATATCTTTGACTACATTAGCAGAGATGCAGTCAGTGGAGTGAAAACGTGGATATGGCCAATTATGGGTTAGTGACTCACGCCTAGGGGTCACCTGCTGTCAAGGATCTATCATTCTATTCTTTATTCTAAGGTGAAAGGTTATAATATCATTTATGAGAGAATATCATGGAAAGGACACCAGGGAGAGGTTAAAATAGCTTACAGAGAGACCTTTATCGATTGACGGCAAAACAATGCCTACAGGGTGAAGTCAAGCCATCTGATCTTAGCATTATTCCTGTTTTATTATTATTATTAATATTATTATCATCATTGTGGTTGTTGTTGTTATTATTTAAAGCTCCTGCACGTTCCAGAGTGTTGTACAGCATAGATACAAACACGATGACATGAAATATAACTTAGATATTAAATAATGCATACTGGTTTCTGTAGTGGTACTTGGTTATAATAGAATCGATGGGAATGCCAGGTGCCCAACTTTAAAGGAACAATCCATTGATTTTATTTTTTATTTTTAATATTAAGCAGATATTGTTTTCTGCGTGTTTTCTTAGGATGTGTAAGAAATAAACTGCTTACAAAAGCTGCAGATATGCCATTAGGGCTAGATTTATATGTCAGATGCATGTAGGTACGAAATTCCAAGGTGCCCACTACTCCCCAAAACAAACCAAAGGCAACAAAAGGCACATAAATACGTATAATGAGTTAATTAACTGTATATTACAGGTATGACAACATTTTCATATTTGACAACTGTATATGTATATATGTGTGTGTGTGTGCATATTTTTACTTGTAATGTATTGTGCTTGAATCTGTGAGTATAGTGAATGTATGCAGCTGTGTGAATGCAAGATAATGTCAGAAGTGGTTAGAGAGCGGTTAACAGTAGAGTTACAATATATAGTGTGTTTAGTGTTAATAAGATGAACAGCTCGAGCGTGGTTACAGTTGTAGTATAAGGGCTGTTTAAATTAAATTAATATTGGAATACATGAGGTGTTTAATTTTTAGGAGGCGTTAAACATAGGAATGGGGTAAAGGCTTTACTTTCATGTTTAGGCTTTGAGTGCTGGAGTTCAAAGGATTATTTAAAAAAGTACTCACTCTCCTTTGTCTTCTGTAGGCCAGGCAGCCTCCTATGATTGATGATATTAGAGCTACAAGAGTGAATTAACAGTGTGCATCCCTGAGACCTTCCCCTGCTCCTCCTGCAAGGCATTTACTGTGTGAGAGGCTCTTAGTGGGAGGATGGGAAGTGACAATGAAGACGCAGGGGCAGCACTGGTTTTTACACTCTCTACAACTGTTCCTGATGCTCTGCTATTAAGGCTGACTGGACTACAGAGGGCAATGGCTAAGACTCCTGGCACTTCTCTCTCACACTAGCCTAATAAAGCTAAAAAAAACACAATAAGTGCTGAAAAAATGTGCACCCTAGTGGACAGGCAGGTGTCAATTCTGCCTAATGTGAAATCTGGTCCTGTGTGCCAGAGAAACTATGAGTCAGAGAAGCCTTTTGAGAAGGGGGAGTGCTGATGTGCTTAAGCCCAGCATGCCTGCTGCTTCTGTCCATTCTGTAGAGCCAATGGCAGAGGAAGAAAACTCACTCAAACAGCCAGAGAGGTGTTTCTGCCTCAAATTATAAAAGTGCTAATTTCTATTGAAATCTGCACTTTTACAACGTGTCAAATTATTATTAATCTTTTTAAAGCGCCAACAGATTCTGCAGCGCAGTACAATGGATGGACTGACAGACATAATAAAATGAGTAACTGTACTAAAAGCATAGCTGACTTGATACCAGCATCTGCTTGCTCATCCATCATGTAAAATATATTTGAAAAAAAAATTCTTTATGAAAAATGTGTTCCTCTTTACACATGAAACTGATAATTGTCAAGAATTGACAGGAGAATTGCAGACGAAAGACGCTAGCTGAGCATTTCTCCAGTAAGACTATTTAGATCTAACTGTCATTTTTCTAATCAATTCCTAATAGTTCCTGGTTTGCTAAATAAACCCCTAACTCCTAGTAAATACTGGTTAAACGGGACCAGCTGGCCCCCAGCACAGAGACACATGGCCTCTGTTCTAATTTGGGCTGATTTGTACTTGAATTATTTTATTCTTAAACAAATGAATGCTTAAGGAGTGAAAAAGTCAAACTACAGAGAGATAAATGCAAAGGCTTGGCCTGCAGTTGTGGGAGGGGCATTGTACCCTACTTAAACCCCCCTACTCACCTTCAGCCGTCCCGTACGGGATTTTAGCGATTTGCATGTCCCCACCCTCCACTCCCTCTATTTATATTCTTCATTACACCTCATGGGTGGGCCCTCTTTTATTACAGGCCCGCCACGACGTCGGTTCCGGCACACCTCAACCAACTTATTTCCCCCTTTACAATGCTACTCTTGGTATGCTTCCTATACGGCCTTATTTGCCCCTCACACAAACTATGTTTGTTCCTTGGTTATTGTGATCACTGGTATCTAAAAGGAAACCTGCTAGCACCTCCTGGCGCACGCACGCACGCAGACACGCAGACACGCAGACACACACACTCCTGTCTCTTCTCTTTTATCTTCTCTGTCGCTTTCTTTTTTTTCTCTCTCTCCTCTCTTTTCTCCCTCTCTTTTTTATTCTCTTCTTGTCTCTTCTCTCTTCTCTCTTCCCTCTCATCTGTCTCTTCGTTTCTCTCCTCTGTCTCTTCGCTTCTCTCTCCTCTGTCTCTTCTCTTTTCCCTACTCTGTCTCTTCTCTTTTCTCTCCTCTGGCTCTTCTCTTCTCTCTCATCTGTCTCTTCTCTTCTCTCTCCTCTGTCTCTTCTCTTCTCTTCTCTTTCCTCTCTTCTCTTTGTCTCTCCTCTATCTCTTGTTTTTTTCTGCTCTCTCTCTCTCCTCTGTCTCTTCTCTTCTTTCTCTCCTCTTCTTCTCTACTTCTCTCTCTTGTCTCTTCACTCTCTCCTCTCTTTTCTATCTTTTCTGCTCTCTTCTCTCTCTCTCCTCTCTCTCCCCATTGTTAAAGGAAATTACATACTTTTGTGTTTTATGTCAAATCACTCCTCCCTCTTAATTTCTAAGCAGGAGAACCTTTTCTGCTCCTACATTATTGGTGTCCATGGAAAGCGTTTAAATCAGAGTGGCTAAACGTACAAAGAGCAAGCTGGGTTCTGTTGTTCTGATAGAATTGTGTATTTTCATTGATGTCTTATTTGACAAAAAGATGTGGAATATTTCAGCCCTATATGTCTTTGATAAGACACCTTTGTCAATTACAGCGCAGTCTTTTACCTGATTTGATTTGTGGTGTAATTAGCGACATGCTTACAAAACAAACTGATCTGATCACTTCTAGTTTGTCAATACCATCTAACCAAAGCTAATTGTTATGCAGAGGTCAGAGATGAGAGAAGTGCTGAGTGTTCTCTCTCCAAAAAAAAAAAAACATCCCTGTCTGCTTTCTAAAGTAGCAGGCTCAGGAAATCTGCAATCTGTATCGTTACACCTTAGGAAAGCCATTTGGCCAGTGCCCAGGTTATATAGATTAAAATGTGACCTTGAGTCACTCGTTTAAAAAAAAATACATAATACATTTCTCTATCTGAATACCTGAGGTTAACAAAGTTGATCTTGCCAATGTCGATAGATAACTGCTATGCACAATCTGTCACTTAATGTTAAAACAGTAATAACCCTATCATGGGTACTTTCAGTTAGTGACAACTCCTTTAAACTTGGCTTAATATCAACTAATTTAACACAACTTAACCCTTTATTAGTGACCTAGTGACCAAGACATTCACAAGTTGACGTTATAGGCATACCTCACTAATAAGGCCAGTCTCGTAAATCGAATATTAAAGGGACACTATAGTCACCAAAACAACTTTAGCTTAAGGAAGCCGTTTGTGTGTGTTGATCATGCCCCTGCTGTGTCACTGTTCAATTCTCTGCCACTAAATCACTTTCGTTTCTGTCCATGCAGTACTAGCCACACCTCTCCTGGCTGTAACTGACGCAGTCTGCATGAAAATAAAATGCTTTCACGTTCAACCAGATGTAACTTACTTTAAAAGTTTTTATCTCCAGCTCTGTAAATTGAACTTTAATCACACACAGGAGGCTACTGCACAAAATTTGCAATAAAGGAAGTGTAAACATTACATGACTCTTTACAGGAAGTGTGCAGGGAGGTGTCACTGGAGTGCATAAACAAAGTGGTGTTACATCTAAATGGCAGAGAACTGAGCAGTGAGACTGTAGGGACATGATCTATACACCAAAACTGCTTCATTAAAGGGACACTGTAGTCACTATAGCCACTTTGCCTCTTTGAATTGGTTATAGTGCCTGGAGTGGCCTGGCACTGTCCCTCCATTCAGTGTTGCACCAAGTTTGTGCAGTATGCCACAAAATAAGAGTCCCTGGCCACCCACAGTCCGGCCCCTTCTGTATGTGTAGCTAAGGCAGAGATTGCACACTTCCTTGTTGTCATACCCATTCATACTGTCAGTTGGAGCTCTGACAGGTTAAAAGCAGTCAGCTGACACTCTCAGCCAATCACAGCTGCCCATTGCCTCTCAGGGTAATACTCCCTTATTAGCCAAAGCAGCACAGAGGGGATAGACTGCCGTGGACTCTTGTTTAGCATTAAAACATTACAACATTAAAAACTGTTTAATGCTGAAAGAAATGATGGTACCAGGGGACTCCAGACACTATTACCAGTTTAATGAGATCAAGCAGATACAGTGCCTACGGTGTCCCTTTAAGCTTAAGTTGTTTTAGTGACACTAGTATCGCTTTAATGCAAAGCCCATCACAAGATTTAAAAAAACAAACAGGTTTACACCGTTATGTATTTTAAGATTGCAACAGTACTATGCAAACAAATAAATACAAATAATAATATTAAAAAAATACTACCACCATAGGTATTAGCTGACCTTAACATACTAAATATAGTGGAAATTTATCTTCAGAATAATAACTCTAAGGCAAGTGCTGCTGTAATTCTATTATTAAATTGTAATATACTTGTTATTTCACATTTTTGTTATAATGAAAGAAAATACTCTTCAGCTCTTTGTGTGTCAAGCTGCTTTGCATTGTAGAAATAATTACACCTATAATCCTCAGCCGTCCGAGGTTTGAAAGACACTGTTAAGTGTGTTTATGTCAATATATGTGTAATTTCTAATGCTATTATGTTACTTTAATGAGCCCAGCAGTAATACCAGAGCACAGTGTATGCATTTTGTGGTTAACCTACAATAGATTGTGACACGTAATCCTGCGATACAGAATTGCCACATACATTGATTTATTTAAAGTGTTCAATTCTGTGATATGTATGTATTTTGTGTGCCTTTGCCCCACATATTTTAAAGTACTTTTTTGAAACTAGTTGTCTATGTGCGTTTATATTTTCGACAGGTTCAGCATTTAAAAAAGCAGTTACGTAAAACTAGCACACTTTTTAAGAAGTCAGCATATTTTCCTTAAAACTTTTGTGTTTTAGAAAGTCATATGAGGCAAATTGCAACTTGAAGGGTTAATGGTACTCTTTGATCTTAGAGAAAATAGGCACAATTTTGGTGTTTAGCAACCACGGATAATGCAGAGCATTCTGCAGCGAAGCACTGATGACCCGTTCTTTGAAAGAAAGAAAGAGAGAGACGAAAAGTAACCTAAATTACAGTAACTAAAATTTCCGCCTGCACTGAACTAAAATGCTTAAACCCAGAGAACAAAGGCAATCTCTTCACACAGCAAATGGGCAGGGTTTTAGAACTCAGACCAAAGTACAGCTCACATTTAGCTTTTGTCCTCTTACCCCCCTCCCCTCTACTCCGATCAAACGTCTGTTGCTTGATTCTCCATCTTCCATTTTTCTCGTGCAGATTATGTCTCCAGTCGGAATGCCACCTGGACGGTTTGAAACCAGTTTGGCAGATTTTGTTTTTATGTCCATCTGTTTACATGCTGCGCTGTTAAAGTGACCACGTTTTCTGCTGGAGTAAAGAATTGTATATTGCTTAAAGAAGGGACATGGCATGGTAACTAATGGAACTATAGAGGTGTAAGGCTAATTGGAATGTAGAAATATTCAAAGATGAAAATATATTCTGCAATATTTCCCACCGACAGATCAGTAATCAAAGCATAGTCATTTGTAATTCTCAGGTGAGATCATGCTGTTGTTCTTTCTAAATATATATTTAACCCTTCAAACTTTGCATACATATTAGAAAACACCAGTAAAAGATCAAATTATGTATTTTCAGCATCGTAATATAAGCTAATAAAAGTTTACCATGTTTTTCAATTTCCATGTTATAATAATGACTAAATCCCTATATCCGAGTGACCAGTGAAGTAAAGTGCTGGACGGAGGTGTTACTTTTAGAATAAGAACCTTGTTAACAAAATGCTGATCTTACTTAAGGTTTGAAATTTACTAAATGTTGGGTTACAACATATTTCATTACAGTAATGCAATAAAAACACTTGCCATCAATTCTCATTCTTACCGTGCTTTGCTAGTGTAGAGGGGTTGGAAATAAACTCCTCCATACAGCTATTGTTTATCATACGAAGGGTCCACCATACCTTTGTTTGTTTTCATATTGTGGTGTTACTTTGTCCAGTCTTCGTGCACAGTGGGTGGCTGTGTTGGGTGGTATATGGCCTGCCCTATATTGTGTGTACTGAGTTATGTTGGTTTGTTGCTGTGATAACTCACAGCAAAGCTCCTGGTTACCAGGCCAGCTCGCATATGTAATATTCAACCACCCATAACAATCTCGTCTCCCCTCGCTATATGCATTGAAGTGCAAGTGACCTGGTGAAGGAGATCTTTGATCTCCCAACAAGCCCATGCATACACAGAGCAAGGCTGGTGGTTGGATAGGCCCATGGCCACTGTGGCCCTCCTGGCATTTGCAAGGGTTGCCCAATGGCCAGTCCAGGTATAATAGAGAGTATGTATACTTTATTTATTTTAAGCAGGTATTTCTTAATTTTAGGGTGAGCACAACAATGAATCTTGTAACCCTGGTATGATACAGCTATCAAACTTGTAATTAGATAATCATCCCAGCAGTGACTTAACTTTGGCTGAATTTCAGAGCAGACTTTTTAAAACCCCTCTTTCCACGTCTATTAATAGTGAGATGATGTCTTAGAGCTTTATTAGGCTTAGTAATTGAAACACGGACTACTGTAAAAACTGCTAAAATTAAGTTATGAGATATGCAAACCAAATATCCAAAAGTGTAATTGGAATACAAAGCAAAATTAGTATTTGATTACAAAGGAGCACCATTATTTTGATCAAAATTTGTTTTATTGAACAGTGTGAATGGCTGAATTTATTGGCCCAAACAATGTGCCTTGGGCAACCATTATGACAATCTCATGTCCTTTGTGTGCGTGTGCAACATTGTCCTAAAATAAAAGAACCACTTTATATCCCATAACAGTGAAACACATTATAGTTATGTTAGCATTGGCTTAACAAATAATGTGGCTCCCTCTGTCACAAAAAAAGACTGTCACTGTTTCTGTTAAAACAATCCTTAAACAGTTTGATAGAAAGGGTGAGTCAGCTCCCGTAGACTATTTGCATCATAACCGCTTACTAAGCTGAAGTGCTTATGGTCTAAAGAGTTCTGCTTTAATTCCCCACCATTCTAAAATCAAGATACATGTGAAAACAGAATCTGATAGAATCTATAATGTTTCAAAACAGGTATTTTAATCTTTGAACCAGAATTGAAGCAGCACTGTAGTGGGTTAACGTTTACTACTTGGTACCGCAAGGCACTGTCCTTCATCATTCTGTCACAACATTTGCTATCAGCTGTTCTACAAAGGAGGAAGCAGTGCAGTTGGAAACAATGTTTTTTGTTTTTTTTTGGGTAGATTTGTTTACTAATGAGATATAAAAAAATTATACCAGTGCCAAAAAACCTGGCAAATACATCTGAAACAAAGGCAGCGCGGTTAGTCCAAATATTTTCCTACAATGTCTTTCACAGCGTTCACCCAAATATTTAGTTAATTTAGTGAACAATGGAAGTATTTGGCAGGCGCTGCCAACAACCCGATTTAATTCCAACGATATGACCAAGCCATGTATGCTAACACGCTTCTGTAGGGAGCTATTTAACAATGTGTATATCCCTGTTTGTACAAACCGAATGGCAATGAATGGACTTAAGCAAATAGCACAAACAGATTGTGCTTATGTTGCACTTATTAGGAGTGGGCACGTATTTATGTGACAGAAGATGGCTGTACACGTGTAACAGTGCCACATCTAGCAGACATGATTTTTTTTTCTAGGCTAATTAAAACAAAAGAGCAGGCTTGCTAATTAACAATTATAGTCACGAGTTGTTTTAATGTTTTCAATGTGTTAGATAAGAGGATCTCTAAGCAATGTTAAGCATTTCTGCCATGTGTGATTTAATTAAAAAAAGGTGGCAGTGCCCAAGCAGGCCTTTGTAAACTCTAAAATATTTAATAAATTAAGAAAATACACAGCTATGTTGCTCATTTGGCTGGTGTGGATAAGTGTGAATTCAAAACAGACAGAAATAAAATAACTTTTATTAAGAGGTCCGGTAAACGAGAAGATTTCTTAAAAAAAAAAAATTAAAAAATAGTAGAGCTCACAAAATTGTAAAAATGAAATGTTTACAGTTCAGATTTTTTAAATGATACTTTTCAGTCTTATGCTGGTTGTATTAGCAATATTTAAAGGAGCACTCCAACCACCATGACCACAACAATGTGTTGTATGGTGCCAAGAGTGTCTTGACTTCCCCCTAGTGTAAGGAGTCAAACTATTTAAGCAATGCAGCGCTTTGCTCATTGGCTGAGAGTGGTCAGCTGATTTTCTGAGCCAGTGAGCTGGCTCTCTACTGTAGGGTGTATGGAGTGCTAGTAGAAACTCCTGCTTAGGAACTAACCGGCTCTCCTTCTGGCATTGAGTAGCTGTGGAACAGGTAAGAAGTCCGTTACTAAACAGTGGGTGCTAGGGCATATCTGGTTCTCTTACATGATGTAGTTGTTATGGTGCCTTGATTGTTCCTTTAAGTCTATTTTTGTTACCTCTGCTAAGTGAGACAAAAGTTATTCTTCTTTAGTATGTCAGACCTTGACTAATGATAAATAATATTGCAAGAGAAACACTATTATATAATATCTAAAATACCTGTATAGAACCCAACTCCAATGTTCTTAGTCTATCACTGCCACACAGAATCAGCCGGACAGGGGACATGCTATGGGCACTACACTGAGGTGTGGCAGTTAAAATGCCTCCTTTCTAGCAAAATGAAAAATCCCAAAAGACTGAATTACTAATTAAAAAAAATAAATGTGTTGTAAATGTGTGTAATTTGTATTTTTAAATTCTTTCAGTTTATGTGCTACCTGTGCATCCCAAGTTTCAAATACTTATCCTAATTCTTAAAAAATGAATATGACTTGGCAATGATGGGGTTATTTGGATTTGGCAATTGGTTTCTAGATTATTATTTGTATTATAAACCAACTGCATAGCATAGAATGCAAAACAAAATGAAAAGCTAAAAAAACACAAAAACAAAAGAAGGATTTAGACAATTGTGCAGTATCATAAAAAGGTACATATGCAAAAAATGTAAAATTCAAGAAAATAATGCGAAACAGCCACAAATAATTTAATTTTGAAAAATACCGCTATGGGGAAATGTCTAAAAACAACTACATTTGCCCATTCCATTCTTATACATTGCCTCAGCAAACGTTCACTCTTCCAAATGCCTTCCCTCCTTCCCATTCCACCTCTCTGTCTCTTTTCGATATTTAATACACTGGAAACATTTCCATCTGACCTTTCCACAAAAATGTTCTGAACATGCCCAGACTCCTATTTTGTGATTTATTATGCTATTTATCACGTCATCCACACTTTTATGATATGTTTACTGTTCCATACAACATCAACCGATAATCAGAACTCATTCTGTGTATCCAATGCATGCTACTACCCATCAATTATACAGTAATGACTTTCAGTCAAAGAGGGATTTTTATCGATTCTTTTTGAAAATATATATTAACCAAAAGGTGAAAGGTCTTGTGTATAATAGTCAATACATTTCACTTTGTCAGCTGTTTCAATCTTTTTAAAAATTCCTATGTAAACAAACATTACACATCCTACTGCTGTACTCTAACACATAATGTCACCAAAATCAAATATGGCTACCGTCTAAAATTCAGAGAGAGAACAGATCATGCAATAGGTGAGGCTTACTCATTTTTCATTTTTGACCAACATTTTTCCAGTTTTGCTTTATCTAGAAGAGCTTATTTAGTATGTTTTCCAGAATACCTTTAATTCATATTGGAATATTTTAACAAAGTCATTCCTGTAATCTTACAGTAGCTAACTAGTCCTAAGTCAAACCAATTTTGTGTCTGTGCATTTTCCTGTTGCAAAATGCTTCTGCTAAAAATTTGGAACCGCTTTAAGATCCCGTAAGCACTCTCTGTATTCATTTTGTATGTCTGTACTATGAGAACAAAATACACAACTTTTTTTTTTCATTTATATATATTCAAAAGGTTTGAATGACAATGTAAAAAAATCCTCTTAGAGCCTTTATCTCCCGATTTTAAAATATTTGTATATGTTTTAATTATAAGAAATTATTGTATAATATACAGAAAAGTACTTTCTAGTGAATATTTATAAACTGATATTAGGTACATCAATTAAAAGTCTATGGAGTTATACATCTTAAAATGTTAACTGACAAAGTAACACCTTTATAGAAGTGTAAATGACAAAGTACCTAAAAAACAAGGAACCAGAAAATCGTGAAAACTGTAACTAAATCCAACATAACATGTCTTTTTGTATTGTATTACAAGTAAAGAAATGTCTTGAAATAGGTGTATCAACACAGTTTCAATTATTCTGTTTTATCATCGCCATGCACTAAAAATAATCAAAATATATTTTATTTGCAATTTTTCAATTTTAGCCGAATTAAAAAAAAAAAAATCTAAATAAAAATTGTGTTCTTAGATTTTTGGACTAATATCTGAAATTCACTTGGAATTCTTGGCAATTCACATATTAGGGAATAACACTGCATATGTGAGTTGTGAAATTGTAGATTTGTTTATCTTTACTGTTGTAAAGTTTTGCATTGAATAGTCCACAATGAAATTATAAAATTACTTAAAAAGTATTTTTGTGTATGTCTTTGTTACGGGCTGTTTGTGTCTGCATGATTCAACTAGATTTCTAAAAAAGGTTTAACACACAATCATACGCAATATGTCAAAACATTTTGTTACCTGTTCGGTAATATTTACAGCTTCATGCAATAAGCTAAAAAGTTTTAGCAGGGCCTACTTCACCTCTAAATATGCCCTTTCTATAATTATGGTGATAGTAACCAGCTGGGAAATAATCTAAACCAAAATAAGTGATTATGTAAATCCCCAAACTACCTAAATGTAAGGTTTTATATATGTTATGATATTGGCATTGCCCACTTTTGTTTTGATACAATTAAAATCCGCGAATGTCTTCTCAGATTGAATAATTAGTTGTAGATGAATGTATTAACCCCTTAAGGACAGAACTTCTGGAATAAAAGGGAATCATGATGGAATATTTCCGTCATGTGTCCTTAAGGGGTTAAAGGCATTCCATTAACTGACAATATTTTCTCTGCTGATATGAAGAGGGGATTATGCTCCATGGATGGGTTATGATTTTGAAAACCTGCCTCCTAAATCTAACTTTGCATCATGTAGGTTAACCTCAATATCAAATGCAATTTATTGAAGTGGTTATGGTGCAGGACCCTTCCCCATCAGCATTACATCTGACACATTTGTTAGTCTCACACAATCAGGGTTTAAAGTGGAGATACACCTCCCAACTCCCATCATGCATAGTGTGCCGACAAACATGCCGTACTGTCAGGGAGAGATCACTCACAAGTCCAAGCAATTGGAAACCCTTTACTATATGATGATTGGTACTAGGTGCATAGGTGTGCACACAGGGTGTGCCGGGTGTGCCTGGGCACACCCTAATCCCTGCGGCATGCCTATGGATTAAGTCCTGCAGGAACAGCGTTCCTGCACTTTTTTTGAGCAGGAACACTGTTCCTGTAGGCACTCAGGGCCCCCAAATGCCCCTCTTCCTCGCCCCGTGTTGCCCCTGACATGGGGGGGCAAGAGGTGATGGATCCCCCCCCCGTCTCCAGCCGCGGTGAGGGAGCTGTGTGCTCTCTGCTTCCTCTCGCCGCGCGCCGTTTGCTCATCCCGGGAGCCAGAATAGGACGTCATATTCCGGCTCCCAGCTTCTGTAGACAGCCCGCGTGGCGAGAGGAAGCAGAGAGCACACAGCTCCCTCGCCGCGGCTGAGATGGAGACAGGTGCCCGCTCCACTGGACCCCAGGGACAAGTCCACGCCAGCACTCCAGGTAGGGAGGCTGGGTGGACATTTTTTTATTAAAAAATAATAATTTGTGTGTCTGTGAGTGTGTGTCTGTGAGTGAGTGTGTGTGTGTACGTATATATATATATATATATATATATATATAAGATTCCCACCCCCCCAAAATATAATATATAGTTGTGTGTGTGTGTGTGTATGTATATATATATATATATATATAGGTGTGTACGTATATATATATATATATATATATATATACCTACACACACACACACACACACACACACACATACAAGTGTATATTTTTTTTTATTATTTTGTATATTAATTTCACATTTTATGAGTTTCGGCTTAAAATAAAGATTTTTCTTTGGGCAAATTAACTTTAAACTGCTTGATAAACTAATCTGTACTTTCAGTCTCTATGATGAGATGTAACAATGTGCGTAGCTATGTAACTATAATGTCATGCTAATGAAAGGAATGCCATGAAGCTCTGACAAAGATTCCATATATCTGGCATGATGTGGGGGTGCACTGTAAAACACAGCCCTGACAGCCGTATCTTAATTTCCCAGCGTTCGTATTTATAGACCTGATCGTGGAAAGACAGTGAGCGAGTGAATATGGAGCAGTACACTGTGGGCTTGTTATTTAGAAGGGATCGGATTTTGGAATCTGATTATCAGACCCACACGCTATGAATACTATTAGCGCTCTGGGTGGTGGAATATGACTGACACTGACTATTGTGAGATGCATCAAGTGCTGTCCTCATGCTGTCATCAAACATCCTATAATTAGTAACATATTAATTATTATCCTAAAGCAGTTTATTTTCTCATTGCTAATGATGGTCCCTGATCTTTGGCCTAAAATATGTCGTTATTTCAGATGGAAACTTTTTGTTGTTTATGTGTCTCACCATTGGTTGCAACTCCAGCTGTGCATCCAATATATGTTGAGCAGTGCTCTTGACCTTCGGCATACAATCGATACTGAACAATATAGAAAACAATATGATGAGAATCACACTTACATTCGGAGAAAGCTACAAGGGTGAAACCCATCAGGAAAAGCTTGTCTGCAATTAACAAACAATAGGGACGCTTAAGCACAAGCCCCATGAAAGCAAAACTCTATCTGGAATAAACTTACAATTCTTCTTCTTTATAAAGATAAACATTATGACGTGAAGGAAAAAAGGGGAGGGGAAAAGTCTTACTTTTTATCTTTTACTTTAACTTCATATCAAATGAAGGGATACAATCATTACATAGTTACATAGCTGAAAAGAGACTTGCGTCCATAAAGTTCAGCCTTCCTAACAATCGATCGTTAATTGTATGTTGCAAGGAAGAAGAGTTTTCCCAATGTTTTTTTTTTTTTGAATTTGAAAATTTTTATTTTCAGAAAAGGAAATTGAGGGTACAGAAAAAAAGAAAGGGAGGGGGGGAAACGTCTCGGTCAAGACATCTTATTCTTCGTTTTGTAACATACATATGGTCGACATTGATACACATACATAATGAGGTTGACATGGATGAATATACCACATTGAGAACATAAACGTTCAGTAAGCAGTTTACAATTGTACATCTTTAGATATCTACGCCATTCTAAATAGTCATACAGACATATATACATCATCCTATTTAGGTATTGCGTGTCCCAAGTCTGGGTCATATGGTATTGTCTCTTACAGTGTATGTGGGTTGTTTCTTTAGGGATGGTTCGTCTTGTCTAATCAGCTTTCCGCATTGGTCTAGTTAGGTTATGGTGGATGGTGGTGTATCAGTGAAAGCCATGGTTCCCACAGCTGTTCCGTGAGCCGTGTTTTTGCATGGGAATCTGAGGAAAGTACTTCATATCTATAAAATTGGTATATCTTGTTCAGTAGTTCTTTGTGTGTTGGGCAGTATACGCTCCGCCAATGTAGAGCAATGAGGTTTCTAGCCGCTAATATGATAGTGGAGGCCAGTTTCTTGGCTCCTTTTTTCCATGTGGGTGGGAAAAGCAATAGGATCACCACCATCGGTGTTAGGTCAACCTTGTACCCTAGTGTTTTTTCTAACAGTTGTTGTGCATGTGACCACAGGGGTTTGATCTCTCTACATTCCCACCAGATGTGGGTCATGGTCCCCTCCTTTAAGCCGCATCTCCAACATTTGGAGTCTACTGTAGGATATATTTGATGTAGTCTTTGTGGGGTAAGGTACCACCGGTATATCACTTTTTTGTGTGCCTCCACATGAGAGAAGCAAGATGTGAGGCCTCTTAGAGCATTCAATGACTGGAGCCATTGGCTATCAGTGAGTTCGGGTATATCCTCTTTCCCCCATTGTTTTACATAGTTAAAAGCATGTGGTGGTGTGTGGCTTAGAAGGGTCTTATAGCATAGGGATAGGGACTTGGGTTTTGTCGGTGCCGACAGGCATCTTGTAATGATAGTCAATGTGTGGGTCCCTTTTGGTGGAGTTGTCAATGTTTTTTTTTTTTGATACTCATGCACTCTATTCAGGCATGACTTGGGTCTATATAGCAATATATTCCCTTGCAAATTATTTTCCGCGTATTACATATTTGGAGCCTAAGCCTGTTTCCATGTAACCTCTGCCCCAAAACAGAGAATCAGAGATGCTCAACTGATGTTTGTGAATTTTAGCTCTATATGCCTTCTAATATTCTTTCACATTACCCCCATCGCAAATACACTCCCAGGTGCACCTTTATGTCCACTGCTCCCTGAAGTCCAGCTCTACCGCATATTTCAAAAATTCTGCAACCACCTACCCACAATCCTGCCTAATCTCCACCTCCTCATCTTTTCCTTCACTGCAGAGCATGATTATCCTTCTTTCTGAAATAATTAATTAATACTTTAATGAATTTTTGATCTTCTTAATAATTATTGGGCAGACTAGATGGGCCAAATGGTTCTTATCTGCCATCACACTCAATGTTTCTATTTTTTTAGCTTCCATTTTTCTTCACTGCATTTTATCTTCTCCTCTGTGATTTCCTTCAAATTGTAAACTCGCCAGTTATTTCACTTTCTGTAAACCTTTTTAAACATTACACATATCACTTATCTGCAAACTATTAGCTCATGGTTTGTGTCTGTATATTTCATTATCTATAATATTGCCTGCAACCCCTTCCAGTGCATCATCAATAATGGTGTTATGGACCCTTGGATATTTTTCTGTTTCTTTCTTACTCATTGGCTTGCTTCTTTACTCTTTTAATAAAATGAATGCATTGGAATGTGAAAATTATTCATTAAACAAGACATTATAAGCCACATAGCACAACTGAAAAAGAAGAAACATGAAGTCGACTCTCTTGGTCTAAAATTTGCAGTTCCTTTATCAGTGCTCCAAAATTCTTTTAGTAGTTAAAAATCCATCTGTATTGAAATGGAACCTCTTTAGTGCACTTAACATACCTCTACCTTACTCACCGGTTTGTTAATTTTAGTATGTGGGGTCAATAAACTCTTTATTATGCACTGTGTATATGTGTATATACATATATGTAACAAATTAAAAAGTATCTTTAAAGGCAAATTATGCATATAATTAAACCATACTTAATTAACTTGACACAGTCTTTATAATGCAAATTTCCTTTTTAATGGCTGAATGGAAGTTGGTTTTTATAGTAAATCATGATTTGTATATTTGTAATTACTGCTTTAGACTGAAAAAAAACAACCTAAAAAACTAACTGATATTAAGAAATTCACAGGTTGTGCATGACTTTACGAAGAAATTAGCTAATGAAAGTTTCTTTTGAAGTCTGCTTAGAAGGTAAGATGGCAGCTCCTAGCAAAATGTCTGCTAATTGTTTCTTCCAGTTTCTAGGCATTATGAAGCAAAGATTACTTCAGAAAACAAAATCTTGTAATTTTGCTTATATATTTTGGAGTATGATGTCTCTTTAAATCCTTATACACCCACTTGAACAACAAAGTATTGTTCAAGGGGCCTCATATTTCTTAAACAATACAGCAAAGCAAATTATAAGGACAAACATGAATTTGCTAAATAATAGTGTTTGTTTTGGCTACTAGCAAATGCTGAGAATCATTACACCCCAGCATTACCTCTTCATACAAACACGTGACTCATCATACAATTATTTCACATTATTAGACTCAACATTATTAAATAAAAAAAATTAAAGATAAATATGTTTTCATTCACTAAAAAGACACACATTGTTATTTATTTTTTCTTCTACTGGAAAAAAATCTATCCATTATATTATATTTCCAATCCAACTGCTGTGAAGCTGCAAGTCAGTGATGTGCCTGGAATTGTAACTACGAACCAGACCTTGGCCCATCACCATGCAGAATAATGAATCTCTCCACAGAGCCCATACTGGCTGGCCTTGTGAATGTTATGAATGCATAGGCCGTAAAGCCATGAAGTAAATATTTTAGCACTCTTCGCTTATGACTGCATTATTAACTTTATTCCTGTGTTACTATTGAAGGTTTTTTTTTTCTTTTTTACTGCCAATTCAATTTATTAAATCTAAAGTTTATCAACAATGCTGATATATGGAAATAACATAGAACTCCTATAAAGAGAAAGGTGCTTGTTTGTTAAGACCCACTCAGAGCGCCATTTTATGAACCCCTAAAGTTGTATTTTTTGGTGATAAGATCATGGTTACAACCAGAGTCTCCTTAAAGAGACTGTGGATAAGACTTGGCTTCAAATTTCATTCACAACAGCATTGAGGCCTAAAATTATTGAGGTACAATTACACATATACATACTCAATTCAGTCCTGCACTCAAACTCCCACTACCTCTGAATGGCAGCATTGACCATAGCACAGATCAGCCCCAATACAAACAAAAACAAAAAAGTTACTTGCACACTATCCCATATCCCTAAGAACATTTAAATAACTGGAGGCTTTTTAGTATCACTCCATGACCGTTCAAGTGTAAGCTCAACTGCCATGTCAAGGCAAAACCTTTTCCTTGATGTGGCCGGTGAGTTTACTCTTGAATGGCGATTGGAGTGATACTCAAAAACCTCTAGTTACTTAAATGTGCATAGGAATTTTGGTTAGTGCACAATTACACATATCCCTTATCTTCACATCCACCTCAGAGATGCTTGCAGTGTTCATTTTGCCTGTCTGGTTGGTTTATAGATTCAGTTCCTCAAGTTATCTCGCCATATCTGAAGAAAAATTAAAACATTCAAATCATACTGCACTTTATGCCACACCTAAAGGTATTTACAGTCCAAATTAATGGGATACAGATGTATAAAACCAATATGTTTTTAGGAAATACTATGATTTACCTTGATAATTCATGCCCTGGACTCCAGTTAAATCAGGTGGCAGAAGATGACACACCTTAATGAATTAAGCTTATATTATTACAAACAGATTAATAGGAATATAAAAAAAAAACATACTGTGTTTTTGTAGAAATATGGATTTTGTAAACAAAAAACTGTCTTACCTAGTGTCTAAGCATTTGTGGGTGAATCAATGAAAACAGTGTACCTTGTCATGTCAATGTGTAATAATACACTATTTGAAAAGGTACTGCCTCAAAAAGTTATGCTTGACATAATCATAATCAATGACAGGTTAGAGATGTGATGCTTTATATCAGGGCTGTACAAATAAATGGCAGTTTTATGATAAAACAGTAATTAATGTATAATGTCAACTATTTTTTCCTTTAATCCATTTACTAATTGGCTATCACATTTAGGTGTTTAGTTAAAGACAACTATCACCTCCAAATGTTTTTTTAATATAATAATTCTTCCATCAAGTATTGAAAATACATAGGTGGTAGACCTGGGCAATTGTTTTTGAACAAACGGGTTTTCGTCAGAATTTTCGTTCATTTGTCTGAAAGACAAATGAATGAATACATAGTATAATGAATGAAATGGAAATAAAATGCCTTTTGGACGAAATTTTGCATATGCAATTCATTCATTAATTTCAGTTTATTGCAAGGAGGGAGCTACTGACTTTTGGCTCTCTCTTTGAAATATTTAAAAATAAAATCATCTGGAGCTGTGCTCCCTGCCACTTTCCACATTCCCCCATGCCCCTCCTCGGCCTATGAGTGTAAATATGATCCTTAGTAAGGGGGAGGTTAAATCCTCTCTCCTACCCTTACCCGTTATGCTGCAAGTGGAGAATTGTCTACTAAACAGTGAGCAACTAATGGCTGCTTGGTGTGATAAGAAAAGACTAGCAACTTGGCAGCTATTGCTGCCCAGTCGCTAATCCAATAAAGGGGACCTGACACAGGCCCCCTATGCTCCAATAGCAGGGCAACTAGCAACATTATCGGGGGGGGGGGGACAATGTCCTTTCGTGCCACCGCTTGTGCCTCACAAGTGGAGGTCATAAAAATAAACGTAGGACATAGTGCCTCCCCCTAGCCTCTATCCATTGGTGGCGGGTATGGATCCTATATAACAAGGGGAGGTGGATCTGTTTCCCCCGTAAGCCCCAACGCAGTGTCTACTAAGTAATAAAGTGGGTAGTTAGGCCTATTGTGCCCCCCCCAGCCCATACTCATTGGTGGCGACTTGGGGTTCTAAATAATAAGAGGGGGTGGACCTATTGTCTACCCATAGAGATAATGTCCCTGGTGACTATGGGTCCCCAAGCCTCTAGTTACCTCTCATTAAAAAAAAATACCCTTCCTACCCTCTTACCCTAATAAAAATGAACAGGGACCAATAGACAAAATACCAGTAAATTAAAAAATAAATACATACCATTAGATGTCTTATTCCTTCTTTACTTTAATCCCAAAAAGCTTACCCAAAAAGGAAGGGCGTTTCGTATTTTTGGTCTTTCAGTTTCTTAGTAGATAGCTCCCTAATCCTTGTGGGTTTGCCAAAAAGGAGCTATATACTAAACAGCTCTCTACTTTAGTACCCTTAGATATGGAAATTCCATAAAATCCTCAATTTAGGCAGTTGTATACTAAACGACTGCAAAAATAAAATCCCCCTTCCCCCCAAAAAAACTAATTTAATTTGAAAACGAATGAACAAACAGACTAAATTTGGTTTGTTCAAAACTGCTTTTTTTCGTACTAAAATTTCAGCTGCACCCAAATGTAATATATATATATATATATATATATATATATATTTATTTATTTCAAATGAAGTATATATAAAAATGGAAAAAAAAGTTATTTTTTTTTAGAAGAGAGTTTGAATCTTTTTCTTTTTCAAGAGCTAAGAATAGACATGTATTGAACTTGATCCACTCATTCACTACAGTGGGTCGGTTAAACCTTATTATAACATCATGGTTGTGTCACATCAACTGTGATGAAGGGGTTAAACACCATAAAAATATTTACAAATCAATACAATCTCTCAGCATGCCTCTTTAATTATCCTTCGATGTCTCATGAAATTATTTTACATGATTTAGATTTAGGTATATATCTCTACAGACACTGCCCCTTACTTTGACTAAAGCTCAAATAGATCTGACTGCATTCAATTAATTTGTTTCTGGCATATTGCTGTCAACGGGAGTTATCAAAACACAACTCACCATTATAAAATCCTGTAACTCTAACAAGAATACAAGATTTGAATGAGTACTCTATCAAAGCTTAATATTTTTCACATTTAAGAAGAACTAATTAGTTTTGAAATTCTTACGTCCTTAACATTTAAACAAACATAGCCAACAATAGCAGAATGGGTCGTTAATTTATGGTTTAATTAAATCATGCACATGAAGATGATTTTATTTGCAACAGGGCAGATGCACAAGTCTTTAGCTATTAGATCTGTGTCAAGATATATTATTCTTTGTTCAAAAGAACAAACTGAGAACAAAACCATATGTCCAGAATTCAAATAAATGTACATTGCTAATGTCTCTCTGTTTCATTGTACAATACAACTTGTGGTACAAAATTAGTTTTCCAGTTACAATAGTGCTAAATAGAATTTTAATATCCTCGTTATCTTCTTTGGAAAATTGTCAATATCTTTATATCTTCAACATAAATTTACCTTGCCACTTGAATACACAAGACATATATTTAATTTCAAAATTAAACACGGATACAATTCTGAGAGGATCTAGGCTAGGATCATTCAGGGACTGGGTCAGTATAAAGGATCACACTTTAGTATCATGGGTTTGTTGGTTGTTGGACATGACTGACTGACACATTGAAACTTTGTTCTCCTGGATGGTAGATTCTGACCCGAAAGATTTCAGAAGTCGCTTGACTTTTGCTGGTCTTTAGTGTTTATTCTCTCCCTCTTGTTATCACCTCCTCTTTTCTTTTACTGTTCATTGTCATACTCTCAGCCCTATTGGTATTGTGCTTCAAGTTAAAACTCTATCTTAATTTTTCATCTTAGAAATTCTTAGCGCTAATTCAGTCCAGGGATGATTTTGTCTTCTAACCAGTCATCGTGCTTCTACCTCCACATATTATCCTGTCATCCATAAAAAAAAACAAATGTATGACATTGTATGAGTCCATGCTACGTTTTATGAATTCTTATGAAGTAACATTCTCATGATCTTTTATTTAACTTTTCTTTGCCTACCCTAACTTAATAAGAATATGCCTATAAAATAGAAAAGAAACAAAAGTAAAATGAATTATGCTGTACTACGACCAAAGACATCTAAATCACCATGTGGCTGGGTTTGATTGTGTGCATGCGCGGAACAGAGCTCCAAATTATGAGATTAAGATGTACAGTCTAGAAGAATCTACATAGTATTTCCTTTAAACCAAATGCAAATAAAAGAGAAGCAGTCATGATTCTTGTTTTCTATTTCATGCTCACAAAGTTGTATGTTTAAACATAGAGAATTAAGAATCTAACAAACTATAATATAATTTTCCTTTTCAAAATTGCCTGTTCTAGCTGCTTATCTGTCTCAAAAAAAATGCTAATTCTCTAATCCTACTGTTCCTGAGTAGTATTTTGTTTGACTGTCTTTACAATGTTAACTAACATAACTAAATAATATTCCCAGCAGTGTCGTACAAATTGCAAATGAAGTGACCGCCAGTATATATTGTCAGAGGTTAAAGCATTTTTTATTGATAAATCTGGAAGGTCAGTATTGTTATTGATTCTGCAGAATGTAAATCTTGTCAAATTCTTGATTTCCTTTCAAACTGGAGAGGAGCTTTGCCAGCAAAATCACCTTTTTCTATTGATCACCGATGGGATGGCACCCATCACAGCCCATCTCTCATGTAGCTGGTTAAAGAACAAGTGGAAATCCCTTAATATAGACTTCAACATTTTGTTTAGAGAATCATGTATAGTGTGATAGGAAATTGCCAGGCATTAAACACATGTTCTTACTCATACACTTTGTGGGTATGGCTTGTTTAGATTCAAATTTAATATTAGTTCACTATTATATCTGAAATCATCTAGGGCAGTGGTTCCAAACCTAGTCCCCAAGGAATACCAGTGTTCCAGGTTTTGTCCGCATCAACACTTAACAGAATTGTAAAATGCCTAAATCTTGCACTGTTGGTGTCATTAAGGACTAGCTTGGGAACCACAGGCCTAGGGCAGATGCAGACAATTACAGCCATCTACAGGATTGATGGAACCAACAAAATTCTTGGAAATACAAAGTACCAGGTGACTTTGGCCTCAATTTAATCCACTTTTCAAATAATTTAACATATTTTTACTTGTTTTTCTTTAAATTAAAATATCAATTATATTATAGAAAAAAACAATCAATATATCAAAATATTTTTAAATTGAAATATTTTTCATATATTCAATATTAAATAAAAACATTTATGAACGCATAATGCGAGCATGTCAAAAAATTGCAGGACCTTAGACTATTTAATTAATAAAGCTATATCTTGCAGTACTTAACATTTTTAGATTACACATTGATACGTAAATGAGCCGCTTAATACCAAATAAAGGTACGACAGTTGGATATTGTCATATTTAAATAGAAGTCTATTTGCAGCCTATTATCCTATGCATCCTTATCTTGTTCAGCAGATAGTGGTGGAATTTACTGCCATTTGACGTTAGCATTTCTTTCATATATCAATGATAGTATGTTAATGTGGAATTGAGTTGTCTTTGGACATACTTGGGCAGAGAATAGAATACTATATAGTGGCTTTCCATACTACATCTAAAATATCAACCACCAATAGCGAGTTCTAGTAAGTGTAGAACAAGAGTCATGTCCCTTTGTTTTTAGTCTACTGTTCTCCTTATTGCACTGGTAGTCACATTGGGGAGTCTTTTGAAACTTTATTCAGTATTGAACATTATATGTATTTCCATTGACGTGTTTGTACCAAGTCTTACATAGAGCGCTAAACTATACGAACTACGATCTTTATGCTGGTTGAACGGCGGCAATTCAAACAATAAAGTACCACAGACCTATAACCTGAAATAAAACTCTACATTTCTTCAAATAAAACTCTAAGTTTCTTCTGCCAACATACACGTCATGTGGAATGTTGTTGAATAACTGTTTTAGAATTACAGTTTGGCTATTGATAGTTGATTGACTGAGATAGCTCCATGAGAAGCGAGTCGTCAAATGTTACCATGCCTGTGTTTTATTAAAGGCTATAATAATTAATAAACAGGTGAGAGTAAATGTTGTGCCTTTATTTGAACCCTTCTTACATTGTATGTCTCTTTTTTTTGCCTTATTAAAATAATAACATGGAAGACTTTAAGCAGAATACGGACCTTGTTTTGAATGAAGTGAATGCTGCCTTTGAGGTTTTTCATCTATGCTGCTTTCTGTGCAAGTTAACAAAGGAACATTGCTCATCTTCTCTGCTCTTTATATAAAATAAGGTTTAATACTGCATACTTCACAGCTGACGTCTGAGCAGCTATTGATCACAATTCTTCGGCCCGTAGCTGAGCACGCAAGTAACCTTTCACTGGACTAACGTATCAATCTAGCATGGTATTCTGTGAAAAGTTGTCTTTATCAGAAGTAATTTCTGTAGGATTTTAAATGACAGGATCTTGCCACTCTCCTTTCAGAAACCTCAGATGTGAATTTATTCTTGTTTTTTTTTGTTTTTTGAATGAAAAGAATTATTTTACAGCAACCTGAAAGAAGCTGAATATGTCTGATATTCACTCCCTCAACCTACATTTATTGGCATTCTTTTTACTTCCATATGAACATGGGAACATAAATTAGGATATTATGTAATGACCAATTGGCCAATTTAGTTTGACATTTCAAATTTAAACCTTAAACCTTGTTCATCTTTGCTCTTTGATACAACCTTTTTTTTTTGCCATAAGCATTAAGTGCCATGTACTATTTTAGCCACCACTCTAGTCAAAGACAAGCAATGCTATGTAGCTAATTCAGAAAAATAGAAAAAAACATGCAAAAAAAATCAACTTTAAGAATTAAGCTATACAATGTAATTTTAATGAAACGCATGAATTTTGAGAGAATTTTCTAATTAGCACACACAAATTAATAATAAAAGGCCCTTGCATTACTTATTAATTAATCATGAAAAAATATCTTTACTTACCAATGCTATCGACTTGAAGACACGGGGATAAGTCGGAAATTAACCCCCTTATACATTTTACTCCATGTAGTGCTTTGTCAATAGCAATCAAGGTGTGTAGACCCTTTTCTGATCTCAGAGACTTTCAAGGAACACTTCTTTTCCGTTTAACTAAAACTGCAAGTTTCAGTAGAAATTGGGACTTAAATTAACCATGTAACTCCCTCCTGGCTGTCAATGAGACAACCAGTCCTTTTACTTCCTGGTAGTTTAGCTCAGTGTAACTAAACTCAAGAGGGAGACCATCACCTTGAGCACCTACTTTACAAAGATGTCTTATTGAGCTTCATTGGGAAGTCTGTGATTGGACATCCACTGAAAATCTGTCCTAGGTAAGAAGGGGACGTCTTTTTTCAAAGGCAGCAGACAAGATATCTGCAACTTTTGCAAGTTATTAGATGCCACAATAGGAAAGAAATGCATAATTAAGTGGTTGCATGTTTTAATTGGGGTATACCTACTAAATAGTAATTTTGTGAGCAGTGAAATGCCCTTTTAACCTTCTTTTTTTCTTTTTTTAAATTTATTTTTTTAACCATCCTGGGAACATTTTGGGAACATCTAATGTTCTGAGCTGTGTCAGTTACAATGTATTTTTGCAGTATGAAAATGTTGTTCATGGTGCATTCTCTAAATGTACAAACTTTCTAGTTTGTATTAAACCAGAAAGGTTAATCACAAATCACAGTTCCAATCAAAAACATGTTGTCAGCTCTCAACTATTTCAATATAACCTGAGTGATTTATATTTAGATTCTAAATTAAACAGTGAGCATGCTTGATGAAGGAAGGAACATCTACATGTGAGTTTGTGCTGAGAAAGATAAATGGATGATTTAATGCTGGTTTTCATTAAGCCATATTTAAAATTGAAATAAGAACATTTTTGGATGAAGTGTGATTTCAAGCCTTTTCCATAATAAAACTCAGAAAATTTGTAGTCAAGAGGATGATTTGGGATAATTATCCAATATTTAAAACATGATCTTTCTTTTTTTTATCTTCCAAAGTGTAAAAGATTAACACTTTCATATAATCATTAAAGGGACGGTCCATGCACCAAAGCTTACATACATTGTTTGTTTCATAGGTTATAACAAAGAGGTCCCCTATCCTCTTACAGGCAGTTGACTATAAATGCTTGGAGTGGCAAATGTAGATATCAGATGTCTTTTCCCCCTCTGACCTCAAAAGAGGAAGTTATGCTTCTTCATTCATTTCTTCATCCAGTTGCTTAATTATTTTTATGGTGTGCACATCCTGCATGGACTCATGATCTGCTATACCTTTCTCTCTATCGAAGAGATCCAACACCACCACTGCCGAGAGGCTGATAGCAACAGTACTATGGCTGATACCCACATATTCCGCAGTTGCATTAGTTAGATCTGATGAGTGGAACTTCTGCCATGATCCAAATTAATGAAGCCTTAACCCCAATTGCAGAAGTAGGAAACCTTCTGTACTCTAGATCAGGAGTGCCCAAAAGGTAGATCCCTAGGTGTTGTAAAACAACAACTCCCTTGATGCTTTGCGTGCCTTTAGAATAACACTGCATCGTGGAAGCTGTAGTTTTAAAACATCTGGGGATCTACTTTTTTGGGTACCCAAAGTTTTGTGGACTACATCTCCATTCATGCTTTGCCAACGTTATGGCTGTAAGTGCATTATGGGAGATGTAGTTCACATCATCTAGAGTGCCGAAGGTTGTCTAGCCCTGCTCTATTGGATTTTGTATTGGGAAATACCAGGGGCTCTCAGGAAGGCCTGGATTTTTTTTTGCAAAAACACAATATTCAAGGATATAATTAATATGCATGTCACCAGCTTGGAGAAATCTGATTGCTACTGTGGAGTAAAGAAGGAAAGGTTTCCAGAAGGAAACCTCCTGGATTTGAAAAGTGTTCAGTTTACTGTGTCCATAAATTTAGAGTTCAACAGATCAATGTTTCGACTTATTCAGGTCTTTATCAAGATCTGAACAAAGTGTACAACAATTAGTGCATATTTATAAGAAATAAAATATATTTGCTTACCAGGTGCAGTGCATAGGACCTCCCCAAACAATCGAGACCCGGAAGTGTGCAGAAGCCGCGGGTGACGTCATTACGTTACGTCCCGCGGTGATTACAGCGGTTGCTTGGCAACCTCAGTGATATTAAGTGAGTGAATAAGAGATAGCCGCAGACTATCTTTCTAGCACCGGAGGATGTTAGGAACTACAGAGGAGACCAAAAAGAGTGTCTGAAAATAGTGAAATGTGAAAAAAAGAAAAATGATGTGTGAATGTGAAAACAGTGAAGTGAATAAAAACAATGGTGTGTGTCTCTACTGTAGATTAGAATGTATTATATCTGTATCGGACAATGTTCTTTGGAATAGATGAATTTCCAAAAGAAATACCATATGTTTCTATTCTTAAAAAGATGGGGGGAGGTTAACCCTAAAGTACTCAAAACTTTATATGTTTATATTTAAGGTACCACAGAATCGAATGTCCACATACAGAGAGCCAAGTGTGTGTAAGATGGAGAGAACAATCAAGCCAGTATGTGTAACATAGTTAATATTGCAGTATATTAAAAAAATAATATAATCTTAATCTTCTATTGAATCAACATCTGAAAACAGGCTACTAATACATATTAAAACTATAGAAATCATAGGTACTAAATATCCTACTGGTTCAAAAAGTAATAAATAATACATAAATACTGGATAATAAACAATATATAATGAAAACTAAATAATGTACCTATTTGGTTGCTAGTCATACTCTATATAATTAATCTATATGTAACCACTTTTATACAGTTACACAAAAACAAAAATATATATATATATAATGGTCAAAACCCATACAAACTGGATTCATCTATTCCACAGAACATTGTCCAATACTGATATAGTACATTCTAATCTACAGTAGAGACACACAACTTTGTTTTTATTGTTTTCACATTCACACATCATTTTTCTTTTGTTTTTTTCACATTTCACTATTTTCAGACACTCTTTTTGGTCTCCTCTGTAGTTCCTAATATCCTGCGGTGCTAGAAAGATAGTCTGCGGCTATCTCTTATTCACTCACTTAATATCACTTAGGTTAATATCACAACCGCTGTAATCAGTGAAGGACGTAACGTAATGACGTCACCCGCGGCTTCTGCACACTTCTGGGTCTCTAGCGTTTGGGGAGGTTCTATGCACTGCACCTGGTAAGCAAATATATTTTATTTCTTACATATATGCACTAATTGTTGTACACTTTGTTCTGATCTTGATAAAGACCTGAATAGGTCAAAACGTTGATCTGTTGAACTCTGAATTTATGGACACAGTAAACTGAACACTTTTTAAATCCAGGAGTGCGCCTAATTATTCATAATATATATGTTCTCGCTGGTTTTTGCACCCTGGTATGTACCCATAATTTTTATATTTAAGGAAGAGTGCCAAACGTATTTCCACTTTTATATTTCCACTATATATATATATATATATATATATATATATATATATATATATAGATATAGATATATCTATATAATATTATAAAAACATATACATTGTATATTTCTGTGAAGAAAGTATTTGACTATTCCTTGTATTAATAAAAGAAAAATAATGAAATGTTATTATTTTTCTGTTACAGCAGATACTAAGGAACACTCCAGCACTGTATCACGAAAGCGTTACTCCTGACCTAATGTCTCACTAATTATAATGAAATAGAATAGCATTATACATTTTTTATCAAATCAATCTGCATATAAATAACTTTTCCACTACGAGCATGATCTTATAAATAGTTTAATAAATGTGGGTCATGATCCAAACAGTATGAATTGCTTATACTTTATAAGTCTTTTTAAAAACTAGTAAAACAGATGCTATTTTTGGGGGCTTTATCATTTGTTTTTTAACAAAGGATCCATCGAGAATGGATCAAAATATATTCTGTATAATCCAATAGTAGTGTAGCACGAGAGGGCACCCGAATGTCCATTATTTATTCATAGATATACAACAAATTCTGCATCAGTAAGTTCGATAAGTCATATGAACCTGCAACCTATAGATATATATGTAGTGTATAGGACAGAGCTGGATTCCCTTTTAGGCGACCAAAGCAGTTCCTTAGGGAACTAAATCTCCAGCTCTGAGCAGGACCTCCTGGAGTCAGTAGGGATATCTTAAGATCTCCCTGCACAGCCCTGTGTCTCTAACTCCAGCATTGTGGTCTATCAATGTCAGGTACAGACTGCATTAAATGCACCCTCAAGGTCCCCTCGCACTTTGTGATGACTCAGAGCACAACCACTGGTACTCTGAGTCATTGACTATGCCAGAACTGTGAAGGCAATCCTAAAGTGGTCTGCACCTGATAGTGGTACAGATGATGGAGCTCCAGCTCATTCACCTCTGGTCCAGCACAATCGACAACTGGACCACCAGTGAATCTGCTCCCAGTCTGCTGGACAACCAGGGAAGGTAATCAGGAATGGAGGGAAAGATATACACACACAACACTCAGTCACACTCCTCTATAACACAAAATTCATGCACCACACACAACACTCAATCAGCTCAGAAACACTTACCCCTGTACAGCTCTAACCCTCATCCACGCAACCAAAACTACACATACTCTCATGCATACAACACTCAGTCAACACACACCACTCACAGAATCAGAGTCCAGGGTTCCATGAGGGGGCTCCATTCTCGCACACTACCTAGGACCCTGGGCAAACTTAATTTGGCTTTTGTGTAGTGTGAGCTGGATTCTTGGTGAAATCTCTTTTAGCTTACTTTTGCAGTTCTAGTGCTCTAGTAGCATGTAGTTGTAGTTCTATTAATGTAAGAATACTCTTAGTGGCTAGAATATTTTATGGATAGAACTGGAGCTCTCTACTACTAGGCTGCTGCTTACTGCTAGGATTATAGGTGCTGGGTAGCTGTGACCTTTCATATTATTATTATTATTATTATTATTACTAACATGTATTAAGCACCAGCATGTTCTGCCAAACAGTACAATTGAGGAAAATACTTTAGAATGTACACAGACTAATAGATAAGAGGGCCCTGATCCAGAGTGCTTTCCAGTTTGTGAACACAGACCACTGGTAACAAACTGACACAAAAGGAACAGAAGGCCTTACCTGTGAGTATACAGTCTAGCAATTACAGTGCTTTTATACAAAGTGCTTACTTCGACTCATGAGCTTACCATCTAAAAGAAATAATAATAATTAAATAATAACACAAAATTGTAAATGTGCATAGGTGAAAAAAACATATTCTAATATCATTACAACTAGAGATCTGTAAAAACTTTCAACAAAACATTACACAACTGTTTGCAACTGGAATTGTGGATCCTAGACTGCTCTCGTGAATGTTGACGGCTAAGAGTATTAGACTGATAATAAGTAAAGGTCACAGGCTGCACCAGGTACTCAGAAGCTAGATATGTGCTGTGTTTGTCAATCCCCTACACCCCAATTGTCTTTTATTTTTCACTCTACAGGAACAGTAAACACTTAGTTGTGAGGTTGAACAGGTAAGTGGTCCATCAATTCCATAACCTTCATGTGTATGGTAATACAGTACATTTTACATAGGTTTGACAGTACATAAAATATAATTATAGTAGTACTTCTTAATTAGAGAGATATTCAAAGTGTCGCTTTAACCACTAAGTTGGAACTTCTGGTATGTTCACCTACATGGCTGAGCTGAGGGACTGCACTTTGTTCATCACATCCGTCTTTCAGATTAGAGAAGCATGACAACAGCTATGCCTTTGGGATTACACTTTCTGAAAGCAAACTCGAGCTGTGCTCCAGCCTGGGAGTTACGATCAATCACCATCTGGGCAAAGTGCCCAAAAAGATGTTGCTGGATGTCAGAACCAGCTTTCTAATGGCTTTATCTAAGGTATAACATTGCTCAGCTGTGCCCAGATGGTGAGTTCCCTTGTTTCACTTCTGATATGCTAGAACAAAGGTCATGGTGTTGGTAGAAGTTGATATTTATTTAACATCTCCCAAGCTTGACTCTGAAGCTAAAGCTGGTGAAGCCTAGTAACCTAGGTATGTTCTTTTAATGCATAAATGATTAATTATGTTATAGTACCAGATGCTGTGAAACCACTCTGGGTTTAGACAATAAGACGAACCAAATGTATGTAGGTCGAGTACATTTTTGTGGATGCAGATGGAGTTTTGATTTTTTTTTGAGTTTTCACATTTTCAAACATCATGCTACAGGAGCAATAAAGATATCACAATACAGTTTATCATTTTTCAAAGAGCCAAATCAAGGTTGGCATCAAGTTATTCAAAGCAAATCGTAAAAACCTATTCACAAGTCAAGAAATAGCGGAAGTAATGAAATGATTTATATAGGCTGTTCTTAATTTTAGGTGTTACACAGATATGCACATGATCAACTACCTAAAGACAAAAAAAGCTCAAAATAAGGCAAAAAAATTTAATTAGGTAATATTATTGCTTTAGAACCGAAAAACCCAGATTCATATCCAATTCAGATGATCCCACCTGTAAGTGTCTTTGGAAAAGACGCCAAGCGATATATTTTTGTGTAGACTGTAATTATCACCTTGCCTAGATTGCGAGCTCCTATGAGCAGATCATTCTTTACTTCTAAATATCTCCTTTCATGAATTGTAAAGCTCTGTGGAATCTTTTGGTTTTATATAAATAATAATAGTTCTACAAATTTCACTCAACTAGGTACATTGATCGTATGAGGGTTTGAGACTCCTGAACTATCCTGCTATTGTAAGGTCACATTCACTCAACCCAAGGCATGGGAGCCTCACAGTTCATAAATGGATATTATGGGATCATGAGAGTCTGCAATATTTTAATATGCCATCATATTAAAACAAACAGAAACACAGCAATATAATGTGGAAGTCTGGTAACTGATGGTCTCATGCACTTAAAGACCTAGTTCCACCTGCATCCCATGTCATTTTCATGTTAGTGGTCTGTTTAAAAGTGAATGATGAAGTCTACATCTATACCAAAACATAAGAATAAAATGAGAACAGACAATAGAAATAGCTTTTCCTTTCGTGGAACCCTGCTCAGATCTCAAGCTGATTTTAGCTCATCGTGTGTCTTTACAGAGAACTAAACAGATCCAACCATAAAGTAAGTTAGATTCCTCTACGACTACCCTTTACGTGAGAGAGATAGAAACTCCAGACGTTTGATCAGTTAAATACACTTTTTTTTTTCCTGTTTGTGTTGCAAACAGAGTGGGACCCTGGCATTTTTTTTAACAACTTGGACATAGACATTTTGAGACATAGTGGTGGAGACACCTCAATTAGCCCCCATAGCTGCTTGTGTGGATCAGAGACGACCCTGGTGCTCACCTCCTGGATCCACTAACGCAAGCCATACACCTGGTACCCATGGCTTCTGTCACCAAACATGTTTGCTTGTTAAGCATAGCATGAGAGCAATGGGGGTTTAATGGCACAGCCTCTTGAAGGGCATGAGTCTATAGTTTGATTTTTTTGGTCAGGTTGAGCCTATCATAAAGTTATCACATGATATAAATTTACTCGGTAAATGAGAATTGTGTGTTTTTTTTCTTACCAGGCAACGTATCATCATTTTATTTATACGTATTAGGTAACTGTTTATGTATATATTTGTATTACATTATTTAATTTGTTACAGTCATTTATCAATTTACAACAATTTACTGATTAGTGAATAACCCCACAGCTATACCAAACATATTAGCTGTTTGTTAACTAAGAAAACATATCTATATTCAACAAAAATATGGTTTTATTATAGCTGTACACTCATAGCAAATTCATCTTCTCATCCTGGGAAAGGATGCACCAGTAGACATCAATTACATGTATTGATACATGCAATCTCCTGACATACAAATCATGGCATCAATCACATATGTTAAGCACTTTCATACCATTCAATTGGGTGTGATTTTTAAAGGTTCTTGGCAAAGTTCTAAATGTAGAGTAATCACTATGGAAACCAATGGAATGTTATGCCGATTGCTCCACTTTTAAAATGATGCCCAGTAATTACTCTTTAAAAAAATAACCCTTTTAGGTTCCATTTCTCAGCATGACTTCAGCTATTTAATGTCATTACAAAAAAAAAATATATAGTAAAAATACATACGTATAATTTAGCGTGCTTTTGCATGAAAAAGCAGATGATAATGGTCTTAAATATCATTATTACTCATCATTATGTATTTATAGAGCATCGATAAATTCTACAGTGATACATAGGGAATTATGTAATTTATAGACAGATAAAATAGACAAGTGAACTATTACCCATTGGGTTTACTTATTAAAATGGAAACTTTTCAAAATGGACAATGGAAATGCAGTTTTAAGCAAAAAATAAGTCAGAGAATTTTATTCTACTCAGCCTCTTTTTCTTTCCAAATTCTGTAAATCCTTAGTCGTTTCTCCAGCATTCACAGTGTTGTGAGTAGCCCCCTTTTGCCTATTGAAGACAATTACATGGGCCGCTGTGAAGCAGGCCGTGGAAAGTTAAGTTCTTCTCTCTGATGCCACTTTATACTGGTTCTTAAAATAAACATCTCAGAAGGTGAAAGGGAATTTCTTTCCCCAGACTTTGAAAACCAGCTGTTAACATTTTGAATAGTTTTTTAAGCTCTTAACGGCTATGAATTTGTTACATACATTTATGCCTGATACAGCACAATATACACAGAAGCCCTTGCTGTACAGGGAATGAATACCTTCTGAGCTGGGTTTGATATCCGAATGCAGAGATGTTAAGAAAGTAGAAGTTTATCTTAATACAAAATGCACACCAGGACAGTGGCTTGTATTTTATCTGCTTGTGCAGGTTCATAAATGGTGAATTTTAAGTATTTCAAACCTTCCATCTCTGCTCGTTATGCCATCAGAATAGAGAGGTCACCCTTATTTTTGTCCATATATAGAGTGCTGGTGAGGAACTCTCAAATGTAAAAATGTCCTAAATTAACTTGGCACAGCATTGGCACTTTTAATAATGGTTGTGCTATCCAGGAACCTCAAATACAGGGCACTATACTCCATCGTCAGATGGCAGGATACTGGCCCTTAATCAGAATTGTTCTGACAGTGGGGAAGTGTGGCAATGTATTATGAGCCGTCAGTGACCACAGACTTACTTATTTCCAGAATGTGATGTTATTTGTAAATATACCTGAACATTTCTAAATTTTACTTTCATATAAGGTGGTTTTGGGTGGTGGTCCCTCTAACTTATTTCACACTTATCAAAACTGGTGGATATGCAAAAGTGTAAGAGGGGCCGTAACCCGAGAGACCACACTAGTGACGAGTGATAAGGACAAAACTAGGATATTAACATATCAGCCTAGTTTGCCGAGCAATTAAATACCTGCACACCACTTCTAAAATTATCTGGCACTGGCAGAATTACCAGGAGAAGGCCTTATGTGGGACACTAGGTGGAAAAAAAACTATTGATCATGAAAAACAGGATAGAAATTTTATTTTTGTTGGTGGCCTAGTACTGATATAGATAAGAAAGATCTTATCTGCTGAAATCTGTAAAGAGGGACTGTTGCTATAATTGGGTATGTTGTTTTTCAGTGCTGGCTTTTATACAAAAATTATATTAGCAGAAACACAGATTACAGACTTTCATTAATAGAACATGTCAAGATGTTTTCCCTTTATTTGGAACCGTTTACTGCCAAAGAAACCAAACTGCATTTCTGAAATTGAAAGGGTTAGTAAATGAAAGCAGACCATAATATTTGATGACCTTGCATTGAATCTTCAACTTTATTGAGAGAGTGCTTCGCCTCTGATAAACGTTCACTGTTGTTTGCATCAGGCAAAGTACCTATAATTGTGCTGCTTGTTGCCATGTCAAGTTCAGCCTTTTGGGAGTTGGTTGGAAACCACCAGTTCAAATCCAGCAACACGCACTCTGACAGCAATGATTTTCTGTCATTGGCAACAGCAGCTGAATGTGAACCGGTGACCCTCAGACGGAAGGTTCTGCATCTTTAAAAGCCTAGGCTTTGGGCTTTCTGTCATAAGCCTTTAACTCAATGAGCAAGTATTGGGTTTGCCCTGCACGTAATTCACCATAAGAAATACATTCCAGATTCCATGATAAAAAAAGGGGACTTTAAACTCATTTCATAGGGGGTCAAAAAACCAAATCAGGATTTGCTTTGCTCTCCCAACTGTTTGAGTTCCGTACAGAGTTCTATACAGCCAGTCTTCCAAGTATTGCTTAAAGTGGGATTCGTTATATGTTTCTGAAATGCTTAACCCCTTAAGGACCAAACTTCTGGAATAAAAGGGAATCATGACATGTCACACATGTCATGTGTCCTTAAGGGGTTAAAGGGACACTCCAAGCACAATAAACGCTACAGTGAGAAAATTGTATTTTCTAAGAGAGACACAGATTTACATTTGGGAATTCTGCATATGTACAGCTGTAAACATTGACAATATTGTGAAAACTGGAACTACTTGACAAACAGGCAAACACACACAGACGTATTTTCCATTACTGCATGCAACAGTTATTTCGGAAGAAAAATGTTTTGCCAAAAAGCAAAATGTGCTAAATTTCTTAGATAAAATAATAGATCTGTCACATTACTACTTGCTATTATAATGATATTAGTTTTCATAATTATATTAGCTACAGCTGATTAGTTCACAAGTAACATAGCCTATAGTCACACAGAGAAACGTGAACAACTTTTTTATTTTTTTATCATAGAAATTTGAAAAGGTTGGACCAGGAATATGTGTAATGCACAATTAGTGATTATCATTCATTGTACCATCTGCAAGTTAATTTCAGAAAAGGAAATGGTGGGCACATGCTTTTTATAATGATAGTAAATGGCTTGAAGGCCAGATTAGGGCTATTTTAAGACAATGTGTTCTATTATAATGTGACTGGATGTTGAATTACTCACATTGGCTGGTCTGCTTTTGACTCGAATACACTGTATTCCACTTACATGAAAGGCTGTAGCCTTTCTAAGACAAATGATATACATTATATTATTTTACATCTTTTATAAATTATCAGGATTATTCAATAAAGTGTGAATTATCAAGAATTTAAAAGTTAATACAATGTACATTTCAAATATATGACAAAAATGAATTAATTTGAAAAACAAACAAATATCAAAGTTGTCTGTGTTTTCATTTTGGCTATTCACGTTGACTTTCCAATAACTCACAGTTTATTGAATAACCCTGCATGATGCGTCCACCATATGCGATTCCACTTCACACGTAGCTTTTCCTATCATTTAAGTCTATCTTGGCATTCAGCCTTATATTTACACGTTTCAAAAAGAAAATACAGTGTGAGACAGTAACATATTGTGAATACAAATACAAAAAAAATAATAGGTGCTGCGCTGCAACTCCCATCACTCCTGTGCGGCAGCAATGACCATAGTACACATTAGCCCCAATACATACAGTAAAAACCAAAGGAATTTGGAATTTGTAGAAACTAAATAACCTCCATTTGTTTAAATATGCATAGGGATTTGGGAGAGAGCGCAAGTGACATATTGTGCTCTGAACAACTGTGCAAAGAATTAAAAGTGATTATTTTAGTGGGGCAGACAGTTGTACAGTAGGTGCATCCCTGAGGGGCAGAGTTATCAAGGACAAAATTGGTGTTGTTCTGGGACAAAGTGCTAAATATGGCGCAGTCACCATAGAAACAATTTAGCATTCTGCACCCAAATGGCTCATGTTTTGCCTTTGTAAGCTTCTCATTTAGTGTTCTTGCTTGGGGTTTCTTACCTCGGATTTCACCGCCCATTTCGTAACTCCTTTTATGCCTGTAGAAAGCTAATTTTCTTGCAGAGTTTAGTTAAAAATAAATAAAAATAAAATAAAATCCCTTAATAAAAACAATAAAATATACATCTGTCCCTGAGTAGGAAATCAATATTTACGAACTCAGCAATATATAGGCAAAATTCGATGTAAAAAATAAAATTAATTATAATAGTAGCATGTTTGGTGCCTCCAAAACAGCTTGTATTTTGGCAATATCTAGGAATTCAGAAATTGAAACCTTTATGTAACATGCAGATGTCTAGTTATATTGAATAATCATCATGGAGACGGGGAGGCTGTAATAGACCACTTTCCTCAGCTCCTCCTTCTACGTCTTAAATGGTACATTTGTATGGCCTTTCTGTTTCACCACAGGACTGTAACCTGGTGCTGTTTCATTGGGCATTTAATCAAGCTCTGTTAATGGTCACAAAGGGAATGAATGTTCTGTGTTATAACTATGGCAAAGCCACATTGATGTTGGCATAACCCTATATGTTTTAATCCCCTACAATCAGTTTGTTTACTGCTATTAACTATTTTACATGGCCGTTATCCTTATTTGGTTTCATTTATTCAGTAGATTTTTCCACTATTTTGATGGGAAATTTAACATTTACATTGTATTCACCATACATTTCTGACAAATTACACTTTAAAATAAAAATGATAAAGCTACAATCTCCTACTAAAATATTATGGTTACTGTTTACTTCACCAGAATACGTATGATATTACTATCTACTTGGTATATGTAGAAGTATATATATATACACACACAAAGTAGGAAAACCATATCATCGGTAAATGTAAAAAGTATGACATAATGTATTCTGTTTGTAAAAGAAATAATGGTGAGAAACACAGAGGTCTCGTGACCCCCATCGACAACCAAATAAAATGATGTATCTGTCTTGTAATTGAGTATATAAACTTGGTGATTTAGTGTAGTCAGATTGATAGTTTGTATGTGAGATTGCTGTGTTTATCATCATGAATATTAAAGGCTGGATTTATCCTCGGAGACTGTGTTTAATCATTAGCCGGCAAATATTTATTACCTATTAAATCATAGAGAAACTCTTTTATCTACTCCCCAAAACCAGTATTATACATCAAAGATTGCTTCTTATTTCTACATCGTAAATCCAGAGGTATAATCAAAATCCATGTGAAGGAGAGGACGTTTTTATTGAATGCATAAATGTATACACACACTCTTACACGCACACGTTAAATACATTTTAAAGCAATTCCTGGTGCTTTGCACAATAGAGGAATTGCCAGTGTGAGTGTTCCTTTAATTATTTTAAGGTTTACTTAAATACTGCGCAAAAAGCGGTCCTTATACATGCTTCATGTTGGCTTGTTTAAAACAAAACATGTCCCTAACAGTCCATAGTGGTCAACTGTACTGCCTAAAAAACATTTTAATCAGATAAATATATCTAAATTTGACCAATATATCGTTTTTTGTTTTTTTCTGCCACCCTAAATGGAGATGAATGTGAATGCCCTATTGCATGTGCAGCTCATTTTTGTTTTCTGCTAACCACTTCCACTATTCTCTCTGATAAGGCTAAGCACTGAAGTGTGCATTGCTGTGAAATTAAAAATGTAGGCTAAAATACTCAAAATGTAAATATAGTTGAATATTTTGGTCTAAAATGTGATACTTGCTTTGAATCCCCTCTGAATTCCTAATAATTCACATTCTGTGACTAATTCTACCTCTATATTATTTTATATCCTTCATCCTCCCTATCTCTTTTCCCCAATCGTCCTTACCTGTGATAACTAGTTCATTTTTTAGCATTTCCCCTCTGCTAATCTACTATGCCACCACTTTCTTTTTTTTTTTTTTCATTATTATTACAGTTTATATAGCACTGATATATTCCACAGAGCTTTACAATTGTAAAATGGGGATAATTGTTATATTCCATATGTAAATGACTTGTTCTCAGAGACAAGAGGTGAAGAAGGTCCTTCTCAAACAAGCTTACAATCTATGAATTATTAATTATTATTATTTTATTATTTATATAGCACCATCAGATTCCGTTGCGCTGTACAGTGGGATCATTCATTATTAGTTGTTGTCCCTATAATGCTCGGTCAGCCATTTCTGAGTTCATAAGTCAGAAACAGACACCTCCTAGGACATTTTAAAAGACTGACAGATATGGAGTTTTTATGTAATATTTGTAGTATTTATCTTGTCATAGCAGGTCAAATTCCCCATAGCAAAGCATTGAGTCACTGCTTCCTCATCATGTGACAGAGATTTACTACTCTGGTGGTTTTTAATTAATCACCTTTTTACAGTACCGCCGGTTTTGTCGGGGATGGACCCTTCCTCGCTCCACCTCCGTGGCGGAGATCATCTAATTTGATGATCTCAGCCAATCCATTGCTTTCCAGTAGGAAAGCATTGAGAGGCTATTGTGCATGCGTGGCAAAATGCTGCATCAATCAGCATTTTCTAGGCAGCAATGTAAACACTGCCTTTTAGCTGAAATGGCTGTGTTTTCAGTGCTAATCCTACAAGGACAGGTTATGGATGCCAGAACACTACATGAAGCTGTAGTTGTTCTGGTGACTAGAGTGTCCCTGTAAGTACTTTTAACACTGTTTTAATATATTTACACAGAGCCATAGTATCTGGCAGATTCCTCTATTCTAAATTAATTACACCCATAAAGTATTCAGCAACACTCATTAATGTGCTTATTAACACTTAACATTATAATATGGCTTTAACACTACACTGCCCGTGACCACCTCCTGTCCGTTGTCCGCACCCGTACGGCCAACTCGCGCTTGCAGGACTTCTCGCGGGCGGCTCCCTTCCTATGGAATAGCCTGCCTCCCGCCATCAGACTCTCCCCTAGTCTTGCATCTTTTAAGAAGTGCCTTAAAACCCATCTCTTTAGGAAAGCTTATGGCCTCCAAGACTAACCCCTACCTCACATACCTGTCTCTTGCCCTCTCCTAAAGGGCAGCCCACCTTATTTGATTGCAAATTCCTGTCCTACTGTGTTTTACACCCCAACTCCTATAGAATGTAAGCTCGATTGAGCAGGGTCCTCTTCAACCTATTGTTCCTGTAAGTTTATTTGTAATTGTCCTATTTATAGTTAAATCCCCTCTCATAATATTGTAAAGCGCTACGGAATCTGTTGGCGCTATATAAATGGCAATAATAATAATAATAATAACATTCTGGCCAATGTGCATTTAAATTGCCTTTTAATGTCCTACGTTCTCACTCTGTATCTGTGCAGCGTAGATTATATAATATTTAGTGTACCTCTATATAGCGCCATGTCACTTTATTTTACTGCCCCCCATCCCTCCGGATGGCATCACGTCTCTTATATTTACTGTACTCCTGTAGAGAGAAGCAGAATTTATTATGCTTTTCTAAATAAAGAATAATAACTATATTGCATTGATTATCTTTGCCACAGAGTTTAATTGCACCCTCTGATTTATAATGTTAAATTAAGTGATCATTTATGTCTTGTCCTGTTTTCACAGTGTTTATAAAGTGGGTCCCTTGTGGTTTAACAAATTTTTGCTTGCTAATGATAAAATGCAAAGTTAGAAGATAAATATTATCTTGACTCTTTGTTTAGCGCGTAGGGATTTATTCAATAAACAGTACAATGAAGTGCATTGGAAACTGAATTACAAAATTTAGGAAAAATAGTTGGGATCAAGATTTATGTACTTTTTTCATATCAGTTTTTTTTTTTTTTTTAACTCAACATGCAGCAATTTGTCCTACAATTCACTACTATTTGCTATTAGGAACTCTCATTTAACATTAAACCATTAGAAGTGGTTTACCACTTAAGGCAAGGACCCTGCCAGGGACTCCAGGCACCATAACTACTTTCAGCAGTTACAGTGCTGACATTGTCCCTATTAATATTATTCAGTCTATTCAACAAACAATTAATTATGATGGCTTCACAACAGGATTGTAAAATGTAGGCCTCAATAATAGACCAAGAAAAGTAAAAAAGCCTTTCCGTTGAATTACAGATATTTTACATTTCGAAATACTTTGTTGATTCACAAGACAAGCCATTGTTGTTTTGAAGACTCATATTTGTGCCACACATGTATTAATCAATCACTGATATAAATACATGATATATGTTGCACTCTATTCTTTCGATTCTAAAGAGGACATTGCATACCCTTCAATCCATTGTTCATCTATTTTTATCCCATGGCATCTGCTGTAATTAACGTGATCAATTTAAACTATTTTCAAGCATTCAAGGGGCAGTTGTGGATAGGGATAAATAGCTTATATATTGAAAGTGAATGAAAGTTATTATGTTACAGTTTTAAATGGATCTCTGGCATTTATAACCCGTAGCATCGATTTTTCTTTCACTCCATCTAAAGCGTGGACACGTAGTCTGCACACAATACTTTTCAATGTGGATTGACAAAAAAAAAAAAAACACAAACCCTCTGAGACTCAAATAGAAAATAGCATGTTTAACAAATCCGGGACACACTGATCTGGGCAAATTACATGCGGTGGGTTGTATGATCTTTTTAGAGTCCGTTTAATCCCAAAGAGGATTATATTCATATTTTTGTCATTATCAGAACAGCAAAGCTTACATTAAGTAATAAACCATTTCCTGTGTTCCTTTGAGCTATGAAATAACGTGCTGACTAATTAGTGGCTGAATATTTAGACAAAGTTTGTATTTTACTGCTATATGTAAATTCATTGTATTTTCAATAAGAAAATGTATTTTTGATGTTTATTAGCTTCTAAATTGGAAATTATAGTCATAAAATGATGGCTTTTCAAAAAGGTCCATTTAGTAATTAATTAGATCAAACCTCCTCTGTTGTATTATAGTCCCTTGTGCTGTGCATTAAGAATGCTCCATGATTCACCCTTGTGGATGTAGGGATCTCTGTCAGAGATGCAAGAAATGCTTATTTATTAATGAACTAATTATTCTTAATGTAAGCTTAGGTTCTACGCAATAAATAGGGATTTTTGCTGAATTATTAAGCAAAAATCACATTTTAAATAAATAGCTTAGCTGGGAAATAGTTTTAACCTGTCCAAGATTGGGTTTGTTGTCCAATTCACTGTTTATTGAATAGATCCTTACATCATTATAATGAATCATTTTTAAAAAGTGTCCATTTTTGTACCCCAGAAGCATACGATGAGCGAACAGGATCAGTAGTGAAAAAGAGCTCTGGTCCAAGTAAAGGAAGTGTGGTACGATACAATTAAATGTAGATATCATAAGAAATAACTATGATAAAACATTGAAATAACTAAAGGACATGTCAGTCGGCCAACAAAGCCTGCTGGCACACCGAATTCCATAGAAGCACTGGGTACACAGATCTTCTAACAAAAAGCCTTGCCCCAAATCTTGACTGACACCCCTTCCAATCAGAACACTTGGGTACATGCAGTAAATTGTAATGTGTTGTCAAAATTAAGTTCAAAAAACATCTTGAATTTTAGTGGTAATATAGATTTTGTTCTTTAAACCCAAATCTTAGCTATACCGGGTGCCTACCTATTTTGCAGTGACTCTGTACGGTATATAAACATGTCTTGCTGACTTCATACGTTTGAACAAGTAAGGTCAAGGTAGTGACTTTTATTATTCTCCATTCAGTGTTTATTTTCTCCATTTAACCTTTTCCTTTCTCATTTTGTGACTTTGTAGAATAAAACCTGGAAGCTCGAGAGCTAGGCGAGTTCTCTTTATCTAATGTAAATGCTTTGTTTTCAAGATATTTGCTATAGCGTGAAGAAGATACAAATGCGAATAATACAAAACCATGAATTCCTAGTTTTGCGTGTCCTAGTTTTGATAAACATGCTATTGAGTTTTTTCTTTGTGTTCTATTTTTATTTTCTTAAGTCTATTTACATAAAGGTGCACTGTGTGCCGAACACGACATTCCATTTTAAATAAAGTAAATAAAGACGATTCTATGGCTTATAGATCACACAGGAATGATAATGTCAGAATACGATGACCGAGAATAGCAATGATGTGATCAAAATCAATCCTATATGACAACATTATTAATGATCAAGTGGATGACGTTTAGATTTTATGGTAGCTTTCTAACTGGGGATATTTTCTTCTTTTAAGAATTTTGTCCAACGATGCAGCAACAGTGCGTCTTTACTATAGGGATTATATAGGGATAAAGTCGTATGGTCATATTGTGCTGAACCCTTCAACCATGCCAAAATATCCTAAAAGAGGTGGGTCCTAATCTTATATGTCTATCAATGGCATTGAGAGATTTTACATTTATATTGCGTGGTGCCTTTATGGTACCTTCAACAAAACCACAATTACGTTTCCTGCACATTTGTGGATCCTGTTTTTGCCTTTATAATGAACAGTTTCAAGTGGTTAAGCTTACCACCACTCCATCACAGCTATAGTCCAGTAAAAGCAATACAGATGACTGTATTATATAACTAGGCTAGAACCCATCTACATTTGGGTATATCAATGCAGTTGATGGGCTTAGTACAATATAGTTATGTGTTATTGTTATCAGCTTTTTGTGATTATGTTTTGAAAACGTGTCCAGTGATATTGCTCAGTTTATAATGCCCCAGATATAGTATCTAAAACTCACAGACATGGTTATTGCCAAAGTCAGCTCAACTCATCATCCTTTCAAGGTCAATAAAAGAGGAACAATGAAGTTAGATAATAGTAACATCTAAATCGCAGGGCATACTTGAAAGCTAATAAGATCTGAAAAGGTTTAATATTAATATTATTTATGCAACAATTTCTTTTTTTTTCCTCATATCATTATACTACCTCCAGCAATTGTAAGCGTTAATATGAGATTAAAAAACATTCCATCACTGAGACAGTTAATGTGAAACTGGCTAACATTCCAACATTGAAAGAATTAATGTACAAACCTGACTTTTAGTTCTCTGTAGGCCCCTAGTGCCATTTCTTGTTATTATTTAATGTACATTGCAAGGACATTATATGCGTAGTTTTTCGCCTGAGCATGCCAGAACGTCACATACATAGTCTTGGCACATGTCCACCTTTGTTTTCTCCTCTTCTTAGAAAACCTACCCACATACCTTCCTATTCTTAGAAGATCCCACCTAGTAAAGGCCCCTAGATAAGTTTTGCATGAATGATTTGATAACGCTTAATAATTCAGCAAAAATCCCTATTTATTGCGTAGAACCTAAGCTTACATTAAGAATAATTAGTTAATTAATAAATAAGCATTTCTTGCATCTCTGACAGAGATCCCTACATCCACAAGGGTGAATCATGGAGCATTCTTAATGCACAGCACAAGGGACTATAATACAACAGAGGAGGTTTTTTTTAAGGTATTACCGAACCTTGTTCTGTTTAATAAACAGCAGACATTTTCTATTACTGACTCCCTTGTATGTCTTTCAATTGGGTGTCTCCAAGTGTTTACTTGAAAGGCTGTGGCTCTGTCTGGATAGAACTATAAGGCCACGGCAGGTAATTCTGGTGATCACCAAGGACAGGACAGGACAGGAGTTACGTTTTAACAGCAATATCACTACTAAGTGTTGGTTTTCTAATGTCCTTGAATAAATGACTCACAAAGAGTCATAGGCAACAGAGAAAGTAGTAACATGTTACACAATGTACTAAAAAGTGTTTAATGATATTTATTTTTAAGTCACGTGATTGCCCAAACGTCAACCTGTAGTGAATCGGCCACTGAGAACATATGCAGTTGTCTGGGTCAAGGCAGATATTGAAGTGAATCTGTGTTGTGTCTCTACTGTTTACAACTGGAGTATGTTGTACTTGAGATAGACACCAGGAGCACATTATTGGAAATTAAAGCTGCTTTATTCTGAAACAGACAAATGTGCCAAGCAACGTGTATTGCTAAACATTTCAGTTTAACATCGCGGAGGTTTTTAAGACAAATAAATAATGCATAAGGTAGTTTAAATAAGGGTCAAGATGAAAGAGAGGATGAGAGTAAATAAACAGTTGAAATAATTAATGTATAGTAAACAAATAGAGCAATCACTAATTAATAGAAAAAAGTAAAATAAACAAAGCAAGAAATCAATATGCACTACTCTGTCTTATGAGCTACAAAACAGCCTACAAAATGGCCTTCTGTACAGCAATAACACAGAAATAACAGTAGCCACAAATATAACAAGGTCATTATGAAAAGTATGAAGCAAATCATATAAAACCTAACCCATCTGTCTGTCTGTCCTAACAAAGTGGTTTTGTTACCTAGACACTGTCTCTTTTGTGTGTAAAACATTCCCATTTCAGAGAAACAAGCAACCACCAGAGGGATTTTTTCACTGAATACTTTTAACAGATTTGGTGACTTAACGCACAGCATGATCCTACTGAACACTGTGATTATTTCTCATAGAAAAGCATCTGTTAATTTGAGTATATAGATTGCTGCGCATGTGCAGAAGGTTCCCTATGCTTCCCTATGAGAAGCATTGAACGGGAAACAAAGATCAACTGGATGAGCAGTTATTTTAAGAGCACAGGTCCAGAATGTAGAAGGAACTCTCCAATATTTCGTGTAAATGTCAGAGTTCCATTTATATATGTCTTGCAAAAGCACAGTCTCTGTTATCACTGGCAAATTAATAAAGTCAGTATTTGATTTTCAGCTGAAGTATTCAGTTCCCAATTAAGCTGCGGATTCAAATCCCAGTAAAGGTCACATACCTTTTCACTGTCAAGGTCAATTCAATGAGTACAAATTAAGATATGAAATAATAACAATTAGATCTCAAGACATAGTGAAAAACTACCAGAAGTTAAATATACTCTTCTTGGCTAAATGCTATGACTTGGTTAATCATTATTAAACCCATTATTATACTTGCCATGCATTTTCAGCTTAGACTAAATATCTGACATGACTATGCTATACAGTATTGTACATTAACATCGTTAGTTTTATGTTTTTAAGAATTTGATGAGTTCATTTAGCCATTATCTGTCACAGTTTGCATTCCACATTACTTCATTTGGAGATATTGTCATGTTTTCTGTGCATATAAATGTATTTTCTTTATAAGCAGATCAGCTTGCATGTGCCATGCCTCCTCTCAGCCCTCACCATGTCGCTGGTCTTCAACCAAACTCTTCCTTTCAATGCTGTGTCCTGCCATTTGGCTGATGCCGAGTGCACATGCCATTAGGAACTGTGCGCATAGACATCAAGGCACAGGACGCTTGGTTCGGTTTTATTTTAGAGTAATAACCCTCACTTGTGGGCTAGTATTCAGTGTGTTTTTCTAGTTTGACATGCCTCTATTATTTTGACTATTATTACCACTAGATTACCTTCTCCAATCCTTGACATTGATCTGTCTCCAGTTATCCTCATTCTGTAGTAGGACTATAGTCTTTGTTCATTATGTTAAGCCTGGCCACTCTAAGGTCTGTTAATATATGTACTTATCTTTTTGTTAATTATTGCCTCTAACTTGCGTGTTGAGTTAGTACCTTGACAGCATGCTAACTTTCCGCTGAATATCTATTAGTAGTTTAATGTATACAAATCAATGTCATTATCATTTTTGTCAGCATCACAACTTATTTTGCCTGTGATGTCTGTGTTCAGTGGAGGTATATTTACCTTTGCCGTGTCTGGCTCGCCATTACACCAGGTATAAAACATTTCAAATGCTAGCACTTAGTAGACATGTGTATTTTAATACATAGTTATGTAATTATTAGGCATGTTATTTTTTATAGGATTCCCCAATTAAACATTAAAGAAAATTATCTTTGCCTAATTCTATATGAATGGATATTGATTACAACATGAGCCTTATAGTAAGGCCGCTCAATAGACATTAGCTTCTATTTGTGTTGTATCTGATGGGAGAACAAATGTTCAATAGATATTGGACATTGACTCTTAACATGCCATATTAATATCTATACTGATGACATATGTTACTTTAAAATGATATCTCCCCAACGCGTTTTTGTTTAATTTCTATGTAGCTGATATAATGACGAACAATGTAATCATTAAGACTAGTCAGTATGTGGTTGCATACGTTGAGATTTAAAAAAATATATATATTTCTTTTATTGCCTGCAGATTGAGAAACTAAAACAAAAGGTCTTTTCTTAGACAGATAAGTTAACATTTTTATATCATTGTGGGCTTTTCTAAAGTTTCAGTGCTTTAAAAACCATCAATTCATATTCATGATCCACACGCACTTCACTCAGTTCTTCTCTTATTGACTAATCACTAAACAAGCACTCTCCACACGCTACCACACTATAATAACTGTAGACTAGTAATTAAATTGGATTCATAAAGCAGTTTGTTCCCTTGGATTCACTCTATGAGCTATCATTGCTCAGTTATTGTTAAACAAACATTTTGAGCTCTGCATGTTCCTTTCTTTCCTTTACATTATAGCTGTGGATTTATATCTTATACCTGGGAAAGCACGAGCATTATGGTATTGTGATAACCAAGATGGTCTATTTTGTTATTTTATTTTGTTAATAGCACTTTCTGTTTAGCTTGAGTAATATTTAGGAAAGTGCACTGTAATTTCTAATGTCTAATGAAATAATCATGGCAGGTTTACTCAAATCATTTTAATTTGCAATAACCACCAAATCACACTTTGCATAAAAATAAACAAGTAAAAAAACAAACAGGAAACCTCAACGGAAACAACTTTCTTTCATAACCAATGAAAAGATGTGTTTTTAAATATCCCCGAGAAAAAGAGAAGTGCAATAAAATGACACTACTGTTGTGTTGTTTATCTAATAGACAATTGCTCTTTTAAACATTACAAAAGTACTTATAGTGTTACAAAAATACCCTAGTAAAGTAAGGTTAAGGATTTTTGGTGATAGGGTAGACTTTTAAAATCATGGGATTTATAAGGTGCAGGTAGTTTTAGACTGATGTAGGGTTAAGGGATTTTGGGATAGGTAGAACTTGGAGTCAATGAGGCTTAGTGTTTAAGGGAAATTAAGATTAAAGGTACATGTGTTCAGTCTGCCGTGGGCTGTAACTTCCATGATTATCAGCCTTGAGCTAATCTCCAATAAACCTGTATATTGTTGTATCTTGCATCCTTTTTAATGCCATGTTTTTTTGGTTTTTTTTATGCTTGTTTTCATTATGGCACCTCCATGTTTAATAGAAGATATTGTAATGCTTGCTTTTTTAAATAGTTTGTTTATTTTTATTTTTTTTACCTGAATCTTTGCATTACCTGTACATTTTTTCTTCATGCTGGGTGACAGGACTTTCAGTATGTTTCAGTTTGTTTCACCAGATATTTTTAGGCTAAACTCAATATAGTTAGCTCTGCAGCATTCAAATAGTATACTTTAAAGAAGCACTCTGGGCACCATGACAACTTCTCCCGAAATAAGTTGTTATGGTACCAGGAGATCGTTGGCACCAGCTTACCTTTAGGTGTTAAACCGTTAGTGAATGATTTTACCTTTAGTCTTCCATCTGGCGCCGTCCAGCTCTGAACTTTCGTTTGAGTCTGAGGTTTCAATCAGGAAGCTGCGAACAAGTGCGCCGTTGATATCCTAAGATTCAGTAGCTCCCTATTCACAAAACAGAGTGATAAACATACGTATTTTCTCACTCTGTTTTGTGAATGGGGAGATACACTCCTGACTAAAGCTTCCTGATTGAAGTTTTGAACTCAAACAGAATTTCAGGGGCAGAGCTGACAAGTGCCACACTGAAGACTTTGTGGTTAAACTGTTCCTTAATGGTGTAATCCTTGAAGATAAGCTGGTACCAGGGATATCATGGCATCATAGCAATTTTATTCTGATAAAGTAGTTATGGTGCTAGGAGTGTCAATTTAAATAAATTCTCATATTAAGATAAAAGCATATAATACTAATGCAGAGGCTGGAAAAGCTGGGAAACGTGGAAACAGCTACATTTTAATCCGTTAGGGGTCACATAGGTTTATGGTAGCCTGTCACCCCTGTCACATTTAACTCAAAGTGCTGACTACTAATGTAATAGTTAAATATACTGCAAATCTAATTATAGATGTGTTAAGGTTATGATATGTTTTTCTTTTTCTCAAATAACTCTTTGTTACTGTTGCTCATTATAAAGGGAAGTGTGATAATGCACAATTAGGAATTAATTAATGTAAATTGTAGCTGTTATGAATCATTAGTTTTACACTACCTTTGTTCTCTATGCATAATGTATAGGGCTGGAAGCAATCAAAAATCTTTATAAAATGTGAAGAAACTTAAAGAAATAAAAACCTCTGGCATTTAATTATTGGTGTGTGCAAGCCATGACATTAAGAAGTGGTAGCATAATTCTGAAAATAATATAGGAAGAGTGAATTTTTGTTCATATAAGAACAATTGCTACCATTTCTCACATGGGTGAAGTAAGTTATGATAGCCTAGTATGATACATTTGTGATGAGATGTTTTATCATTGTAAAGCAATGTGGATTATGTTGGCGCTATAATAAGATTTTTTAAATCAGTCTTCTGGATATCCTATATCTTTTGGCCTCCTTTAGGATTTAGAATTTCTGTACAAATACTTAATTTCTACATCTACAATAGTTAAATAGAATTTTTGTTTCCATGGTACTTGCCCTACATTTAATACTTTAGACCCATTTTCATAAGACATAACAGACGATATTCCATGGACTTAATTTTGTCAACTAGATACATCACTATAGTCTTAAATATTAGTTTAATGTCCTACGTTAAAACATACTGGTTTTGTTTTTTCGCCTTGTGCTTAGAAATTGTTGCAGTAAGTATTTTATATCTTAGGTTAGGAATGTAGTAGATGTACTACACTTTTACAGTATAACCCTATATATTTCTATAGCTGTTAAACTCCGCAAGAATTATTAATGTTACTGTTCTTTACATCAGATTTCCTAATTGCACAATAAGTCATTTGAAGATTGTAGGAATATTATGCAATACAGACCATGTTACAGTACATTGCACCAACAATCTTTGCTGTTTTTTGTATTTAATTTTTTATTTTGTATTACATTAATCACAAGTTTCATCCCGGTTAAGCCATAACCTACATGGGAAGTTTATAAGATACTGAAGTTGAAATTGTCTTATCTGCATTCATACCAGAGAGACACAAAAGTGTAGCTACAGTAGTCAGTCAAGTCACTCCATAAAATAGCAGTATGGTTTTCGACAGGCTAGCCTGCAGTCAAGATGCTTCATTGATGGCTCCAATGGGTGACTATGCTATTCTAAAGATCACATCGGTGACAAATGAGAATAAAATTAAAGATTTCTTATCAAATCATCTGAAATGAATTCTGGAGTGGAATTATAAATGAGAGAAAGAGGGACAGTTCTTAAGTACAAATAGTTTTTTTCTGTATTAAGGGGGCTACATTTCACCTAGAAGAGGACGTTGTAATCACATTCACTTCCATATCACATTTGTCATTACTGATTCATAAGCTATTCTTAGCTTCCTTATAAACGCTCTTCAAGGAGACATTATAGATTTGGTGATTGACATTATTAACTAAGAAATAAAAGATTGTGTAGGGAATTGTTCAGCTTAGGAAGAATAGCTTCTATCTAGCTATCTTCAAAAATTAAAAATATCCCTTTTAGTTGATATCATTTAGATTTTTTTGAAAAAAAAAAAATCAATTTAGAAAGAATTCAGAAAAGTAAATGCTTCCCAAAAAAGACATCTTGTCAAGTTCTAAAAAATCTTCAATAGAAAGCTCTTCAAAAAAGAAAAAGAAAGGAAACATATTGTGTGCACTGTGCTGAGGTCCAAGATTTGATAAAAAGAAGATTCAAGAATAGTTGAGATTGCTTTCTATTGCAAAGTAACATGTTACCATCTGCGGCGGCAATGATATAAACTTAACTATAAAGAAATAATATAATAAATAGATAAATGCCCTATACAGTCTTAACCATAACCATAATCAAAAATGAAACCAACCAGGAGTGGGCTGGCCCGGGGAGCAGGGAGGCAATTGCCCCCCAGGCCACCCTAAATCCAGGACTGCCCACATCCAAAAAGAAAAGAAAAATGTTCCCCCAGTGGCTGAACTACCGGGCTCGGCTGCTCTGTAGACCCCTGCTGGCAGGACTGGTGCCCCTTGCAAAACTGCTATTTAGTATATTGCTAAATCGCCAATATACTAAATAGCAATTATCCTACGTCACTGATTGGCCGATTGGCCAGTAACCTCAGTAAGGGGCAGAGTGGGGTGCAGATGGAGGTCCCGCTGTATTCATTGCTTGTGTGTGCCGCGGTGGCACACCGGAACTCAATGCCTTCCCCTCACCTCTTCCTGAGTGGAGTTCTGGCAGAGCTGCCTCCATATCCTGCCTGCAGGGCCCCTCCCTCTCTTCTCAGGATGTTTACAGCACTCAGACTGCACAGGGGAGCACAGAGCAAGCCCAGCAGCCCTTAGGCCCCCAGAAAGCCCTGTCCCAGGTTGCAGCAGTGGCACACAGGATCAAGGTGGGCGAAACACTCTATCTCACCTCTCCCTGCACACATATGAGGCTGTCTCTACTTCTTTCTGTGTGTCTCACCTCCTTTCTGTCTCTCTCTAGGTTTTTAACTGTCTTAGGCTCTCCTTTTCTTGTTTCACTGTCTGTCTCTCTATGGTTGTTTTTGCTGTCTCTGGCTATCCTTTCCTTGTGTCATTCTTTGTCTCTCTCTAGCTGTCTCTGGCTCTCCTTTCCTTGTGTCATTCTTTGTCTCTCTCTAGCTGTCTCTGGCTCTCCTTTCCTTGTGTCACTCTCTGTCTCTCTATCTCTTTACATGAGTAGATCTGTCTCCCTTTGGCTCTCTGTCTCTCCCTCCCTCTCTGTCTTCTCTGGCACTCTCTATCTCCCTCTCTGTTTCTTTGTCTCCCTCTCAGACAGCCACAAAGACAATCACACTTAGACAGCCCTCACTTTCCCACACAATCACACTCATCCAACTACACACATGCATGCAACACTCACTCAGCAACAGTGCAATCACACAAAGAAACCACACACATTTCAACCATGTGTATTGCTTAGTGGGGAGTGACAAGGAGTGAGAATATGCACAAGGTAGAGTGACAAGGGCGCCCTACTTTAATTCTTGCACAGGGGCCCAGCGGTCCCCAGTTACGCCCCTGGTTCCCCCCATGGGCCTGCAGTGTTGGTACTGCGGTTGCACTGGGGCCCACACACTAAGGGGAACCACCGGGTGGCCCAAACACAGCAAGCAGAGCCAGACCCCAACTCCCAAGCACCCTAGCCAGCACACTGGACCTCAGGAAAGGTACCAGCAAAGGTAGGAAGCTGGCTTTAAGAGTGTAAAGTTTGTGTGTTTGAGTGTGTGTATGAGTATGTGTGTTTGTGTGTGAATGAGTATGTCTGTGTGTGTGTGTTTATGAGTCTGTGTGTGTGTGTTTATGAGTATGTCTGTGTGTGTGTGTCTGGGTCTGTCAGTATGTCTGTGTGTGTCAGTGAGTGTGTCTGTTTACGTGACTGCCCCCCCTTTCAATCACATGGTAAACGTGTTTATACTCTCCTCTTGGTGCGATGGGCCACTTGACTGGATTTGTCCCCCTGGCGGGCGCGTGAGGGAGCACTCTCCCCTGAGAACTCTCTGCCCAGCTCCCTCGCGCACCGCACTGATGCCGGAGCCAGAATATGACATCATATTCCGGCTCCAGCATCAGTACGCGGCGTGCAAGGGAGCTGAAGAGGGAGCACTCAGGAGAAATTGCTCCCTCGTCTGCCCGCATGATCGGCCGCCCAACAGCCCCACTGGACCCCAGGGATAGCAGGAATCCCCTCAGTACTCCCAGGTAGGGAGGCTGGGGGATTAATTTCTTTTAAAAACGTGTGTGTCTGTGTGTTAAAGTGTGTGTGTTAGTGTTAGAGTGTGTGTTAGTATTAGTGTGTGTGTTAGTTTGTGTGCATCTGTTAGTGAGTCTGTTTGGTGTCTGTTAGTGAGTGTGTGTTTTGTAAGTGAGTGTGTATGTGTCTGTCTGTCAGTGAGTGTGTATGTATGTCTGTCACTGAGTGTGTCTGTCAGTAAATGTGTGTCTGTTAGCTAGTGTGTATGTGTCTGTTTGTGAGAGTGTGTGTCTTTAGCACTTACCTTTGTCCAGCTCTGGACTCCCTTGGTGTTGGGGATGCCTCTGCCCCGATCCGCCTCTCAGCTCTGAATGTGCATGCGCGGCAAGAGCCGTGCATGCATTCAAACCACCCATAGGAAAGCATTACTCAATGCTTTCCTATGGACGTTCAGCGTCTTCTCACTGTGATTTTCACAGTGAGAAACGTGGAAGCTCCTCTAGCGGCTGTCAATGAGACTGTCCTCTAGCGGCTGTCAATCTAGCGGCTGTCAATCTAGCGGCTGGATTAACCCTCAGTGAAACATAGCAGTTTCAGAGAGCTGCAGGGTTAAAACTAGAGGGACCTGGCACCCAGACCACTTCATTGAGCTGATGTGATCTGGGTGTCTGTAGTGGTCCTTTAAGTGTATGTGTATCTGCATGCACTGGCCTACATACCGCGGTCACAGGGGTCACAGCCCTGCAACCCCTGCGACCAGGTGCCTGCCGCCATGTGTGGCGACCCCGGGGGGGTCCATGGATCAGTGTTCGCACCGATCAGTGTGTACGCCACTGATGATGACCAAAAGTCCGTGGCTGCCTGCATCTGCCATGAGCCTCATTTGCAGACTGTGGTTCCCCAAAGTCCGATTCTACTATCTGGTCTACAACTTTTAATGTGCTGGCCAGGGAATCTCCACTGTGACAAGAAAAACAAACCAACCCACACAAATAGAAATCAACAACACAATATCCACTAACCATAGCATTCCCTTTGATAGCTTTGATTGGTGTATTTAAACCAATTACAGCCCTGTATGATTTGGCAGCACTGTTTATTTATCAGAGAATGGAAGCCAAGAATACCTTCTGTTTTCTCTTTATATTGCCTCTCTTGCAAACGTAATACCTCATTTGGTTTCCACTACCACCTGAATGCTGATTACACCCAGCTATATCTCTCCTCCCCAGACCTCTTCCTTTCCATCCTGCAACATGTTACTATTTGCCTTTCCTCCATCTCTGATTAGATGTCCTCCTGCTTTCTAAAACTAAATCTCTCTAAAACTGAACTCCTTGTTTTTCTTCTTCCTAATAATGATCCTCTCCCTTCAAATCAGTGGTATCCACATCAGTCCATCCTTGCAAGCATGCTGTCTTGGTGTCATATTTGATTCAAACCTCACCTTTGAGCCTCACATCCAGCATGTTAACAAATCATGTAGATTCCATCTTAAAAACATAGTCCGCATCCGCCCCTTTCTTACGCAAGATGGTACCAAAGTGCTTGTCCATGCTCTAGTAATTTCCTGCATGGATTATTGTAATCCTCTCCTAATTGGTGTTCCCAAAAACCATATTGCCATGCTACAGTCTGTAATGAAAGCTGCCGCCAGACTGATTTTCCTCTCTAGTCAGTCCTCTCACCTCTAACCCCTCAGTCCTTACATTGGCTTCCTGTATCATATACGAGTCAATTCCAAATGCTAACCCATACCTATAAAGCATTGACCAATTCTAGCCCCTTTTATATCTCTTCACAGATCCATCCCCTGCTCTGTCTCTCCGCTCTGCCCGTGATCTTCTCTTGTCCGCTGCTTTGTTGGCACTATATAAATAGCAATAATAATAATACAGCATACAGACATTCTAAAGTAGCTCGGACACTACCATGCGATTTTGTCAGAGTTCTCCACTGAGTGCATTTTCAAAATGAAGGGGGTTCTTTACCATTATTACTTATGTGGCATCTATTTTGTCACATAAGCAAGCTAATAGAGAACAACGACCAAAGACATTGCTCATTACTCCTATCTGGAGAAAGCATTGCATATCTTTTTAACCCCTTAAGGACACATGGCATGTGTGACATGTCATGATTCCCTTTTATTCCAGAAGTTTGGTCCTTAAGGGGTTAATGTATACCCAATGTCCACGTGTAAAAGAAAGTTGAGGTTCAGAGATTTTAAGAATGTTGAAGCCATCAGACACTGGATAACTTGTACAGGATGCCTAGACTGCAGACTATGCCTTTTATATATAATCAAATAGTTTGTTTTTGCAGCTAAATCGCACGGTTCTGGACATTAAGTATTTAATTTATTTTGTTATTGTTTTAGACAAACCGTACAATGAGTAACAAAAATATATTTCATAGAAGCTAAGGAATATGGTCTTATGAACATTGAATGCCTTAGGTGAATAGTTTTCTGTAAATTATGTTTGCACATTAAACCAGCCAAACAAATAACAATGCATTAATCTCAAGTGTATTTTACTTTGCTTCAGACATAGTGGATTATATCCACATTACATTCAAACAGAATTTATAAAGCTACTTTTGTTCCCTTTTTTTATATTTGCAAATCATAGTTAGTTGTATGTAATTGGGTATAATCTGAATAGACAAAGGCCTGGGATAACCGTGGATGAAAATATCTTTTCGCACATGTGATTTCCAAGGATAAATAAAAATTACATATTGAAACTACTAGGTATTTACTATCCCTAATGAAGATTGCCAGTGGTTACTGAACTGCAAATCCTCTTATACACTACCAGCCAACAAAATACATCCACATCCGAAGGCTGGTTAAGCATCATGATTATTATAATTCCAGAGATATGATTTTTAGTAAAATACAATAAGCATCAAAATATGAAGCAAAGTTGCATTGCAAAACTAATATTTTTTCATTTTATTTTTGGTGATGCATGTGGATACAATTGTGTGTACAGTGCCACAACACTGCATGCATAACAAGGATTAACATGGGATAACATAGTTAATGCCGGCCCCGATTAGAGGTAAGTGTGGGTTTAAATAGGCTGGTTAACCCCTCCCACAACTACAGGCTCTGCCTTAACATATACACATATAACATTGTCTCTGAAAGAGAGCTTCATCTTAAACTTCGTGGAATAATACCAAACTGTTATTAATGTTGTTTATAGCTGATTTTATATGCTTTGGTGGTATTCAAGCTTTTTTATCCATTTTCCCCAACTGTTCTTATCTTTCTTACTTAATTGTTTTGCAAAACTAATATTCTAATAATTAAATTTTTTCGACCTACAGTAACTCTGTTGGGGAAATAGTAAATATAATTAGATGGTGTTTGCCACATCCCTGAATGTATTTATTTAATGTTTTCAATATTGGAGATCTATCCGTAGTAACTTCTCCTATAATGAAACTTGCTTGTCCATCCTATATAAAATAAAGGACAGAATAACTACTTGAGTTATGCTATTCATTAATTGTATATACTGTTCATAGAAAATTCATATCATTCCACATCAACCACTAGCACGTATAATAAAGAGATTGCTTGTTAATTTTTATTTTATTATTTCCAAATTATTCTATAGAGTAAAATGCATTTATTTTATGATTCTGTGTAGTGAATAAAGTTTGTTATAGCATTAATTCAAAATAACTAAATGTATTTATTCTGCTTAATAATCTAGACTGTAATATTCACTAATATAATTGGCACAGTTCTCCTGTAATTAAATGTCATTTTCTACAAGGGAATGCTAAAAAAAAAAAGCTGACTCTTCCATTTGTGTTACAATATTCCACATTCCAGGGTTTGAGTGCCTCGTTACCACTGTCTTCTTTATACAGAGCTCTGTACATTGCAGGAGTTCTATAGCAATAAACACAGAATACTGCAATAGTGAAGAGATCTGGGTGTCCAAGTGACACTGACATCTTTTAATCTTCTATTTCCTTGTCAGACTGCATTATCTGAATTATAAAGCACTAAGGGCATTGGGATTAGGCTTCATTCTCAGTGCAGTAAAGACATTTTCAGAATTCTAAACACAATTATCACTATTCATCGCAGTAGTTATGATGTAAAGTTTTGCATTGTCTGCTTGGTTATTATCAACCCATTTTTTAAAAGGTAAAGGAGAACTGGGATCTAACCATTGCCAATGGCAATGATGTACTGAGTGCACTAGGAGCCAAGTCTGCTGTATCCCAAGTAATTAATATGGTCAAAGGACCAGTCTCATTTTCTCTGAAGTTTGATATTAAATGTATTAATTTATTTGTAGATTGTGGATGGGTTATGTATGGGCAAATCTGAGCTCATAGTCCAGATAAACCATGACTTATGTAATACACAGCCTGTGGGTACATAACACATTAAAGGAAAGCTATAGTGTTCCTAACACCATACAGTATATAACTTTACTATATTCCATATTACTATAGTGTTCCTAACACCATACAGTATATAGCTTTACTATATTCCATATTACTATAGTGTTCCTAACACCATATAGTATACAGCTTTACTATATTCCATATAACTATAGTGTTCCCAACACCATATAGTATATAGCTTTACTATATTCCATATTACTATAGTGTTCCTAACACCATATAGTATATAGCTTTACTATATTCCATATAACTATAGTGTTCCCAACACCATATAGTATATAGCTTTACTATATTCCATATTACTATAGTGTTCCTAACACCATATAGTATATAGCTTTACTATATTCCATATAACTATAGTGTTCCCAACACCATATAGTATATAGCTTTACTATATTCCATATAACTATAGTGTTCCCAACACCATACAGTATATAGCTTTACTATATTCCATATAACTATAGTGTTCCTAACACCATATAGTATATAGCTTTACTATATTCCATATAACTATAGTGTTCCTAACACCATATAGTATATAGCTTTACTATATTCCATATAACTATAGTGTTCCCAACACCATACAGTATATAGCTTTACTATATTCCATATAACTATAGTGTTCCCAACACCATACAGTATATAGCTTTACTATATTCCATATAACTATAGTGTTCCTAACACCATATAGTATATAGCTTTACTATATTCCATATTACTATAGTGTTCCTAACACCATACAGTATATAACTTTACTATATTCCATATTACTATAGTGTTCCTAACACCATACAGTATATAGCTTTACTATATTCCATATAACTATAGTGTTCCTAACACCATATAGTATATAGCTTTACTATATTCCATATAACTATAGTGTTCCTAACACCATACAGTATATAGCTTTACTATATTCCATATAACTATAGTGTTCCTAACACCATATAGTATATAGCTTTACTATATTCCATATTACTATAGTGTTCCCAACACCATATAGTATACAGCTTTACTATATTCCATATAACTATAGTGTTCCTAACACCATACAGTATATATCTTTACTATATTCCATATAACTATAGTGTTCCTAACACCATATAGTATATAGCTTTAGTATATTCCATATAACTATAGTGTTCCCAACACCATACAGTATATAGCTTTAGTATATTCCATATAACTAGAGTGTTCCCAACACCATACAGTACATAGCTTTAGTATATGCCATATAACTATAGTGTTCCTAACACCATATAGTATATATCTTTACTATATTCCATATAACTATAGTGCCCAAGTGTCAAATAAAGGGTTAAAAAATATTTTTCTGCTTACCAGATTCCAGCACCGATGTCCCTCAGTGTTGGGTCGTACTCCTCATCTGTTGATGCTAGCTGATGGGGGGACCTAATGTGCCTAATTGGAAAGCATTACCTCAGTGCTGTACCATGGGGGTTTTCAATACCGTGGATGTCCTCACTTAAGACTCTAGGAAGTGCCACTAGAGGCAGTCTTAACACTGTAATGTGAACATAGCAGTTTCTCAAAACTTTAAGTGAAATCGCAACCACTGGTGGATAACTGTGTTAGAAAGCAGAAATCGAATAAATAATTACTAATATGATATTCAATCTGCAAGTACTACACCAGGCATAGGCAACCTTCAGCACTCCAGATGTTTTGGACTATACATCCCATGATCCTTTGCCATCATTATGTGTGTAAGAGCATTATGGGGGATGTAGTCCACAACATCTGGAGTGCCAACGGTTGCCTATCCCTGTACTACACTATAACTCGGCGAACGTGTAGCCTTCCTAAATATACCCATCGTGGCCTGCTAGATATTTTATTACTAGGTTTCTTGGGCTGAAGTGTTATTTCCAGAATGCTTTTAAATCCCAATTACCACTAACCTTAAAACATAATTTGCACTTCTTTTAACTAGAAAAATATGGATCTTTTCAAATATAATATTATTTTTTAAGGACTAGTAGTGGTTGGCTTTTAGTGTTATTCTGTCACAGTCATGTAAATGTTTATTAGACGGACGTGAGTTAAATTGTAAACTAAATTTAAATAATGCAAGTTAAATAACGGGCTTGTAAAGATATACTGAATTTAGTTATAGGGTTATTAACTAAAGTGAAAATTCAAAGTGAATTTTAAGTGTCAGGCCAAAGTAGCCAAACTGCAAGCACAGTTGACTTAGAGAATTATCCGGTTCAGATATAGCTACCTTGAACTTGCAATTCACTTCGAATTTTCACCTTTTGTAAATAGATCGACAAGCATACCTGCTTAATTGCTCATTCCAAAGTCGACTTGGTTTTAGTGCTTTATTACAGCAAACTACAAAATATACATCTGTTAACAGTAATAAATACATTTAAAAATAAGGAGAAAGAACAAAAAGAACCATTTCGGGAGACGGCAAACAAAACCACATAACACATTTTAGCATCATCAATCAGTTGATTATAAATGTTATAAAAAAAAAATCACAGTTTTTTTTCACATGAAAAATATGTTGCTATTTTTGAAATTCTTACCTTTTCCAGTTTAGTTTTTTAAAATTACTGTTACAGTAAGTTTTGTCGAAATTTTATATTAATGCCAGTCAAATACATAAAGGGACAAGGGTTGCCATGATAACAAATTATATTCTGCTCACAAGGAAACCGCAAAGTAGTTATGCTTTTGCCAGGATCTGGTCATTTTAACATTCAAAGTAAAACTTTTATTTAGATGAAGTTGACATATTATTGTCATAAGATTTTTTTTATTTATTTTTTTGCTGCACTGTCTGGTTCTTGTGATCTCCTGTATCCCACAAGATCAAATCCTTACCTCTGAATACCCGATTATCTTTGTTTATGAAAGCTCTTTTGGAATATTGTCCCTAAGCTTTTGCCTGCAGGCTGTTCAAAATCTGGCTTACAATTCAAACTTTAAAATGTTTTATTTGATAAAAGCGAAAACTGTCAACTTCATATAAGGTAGAAAGTTGGAGAATAGAACTTCAACTGTGTCTTATTTTTTTTATTAAAGTTAAACTCCTCTGTTTATTAAAAGAATGTTCTGAAAACATTAACCAATTTACAATGAAACACAAATGCCATAAACAAGTTTCATGTAAAAAATAATGGATATTTTAATGGAGCTTTTAACCGCATTTAGAATTGTATAATGTGTGAAATGAAGGTGATCAGTTTGCTTATGAAAGGCGATTGCATTCACACCTTGGAATTTAAGGATCTAACTACTCGGAAAATGAATGCCAACCGCGATGAACGACAATGACATTGTCATATTACTGTAAAGTGTTTGACCTTGAAAGGTGCATAATGACCACCGAACAAGGCCACATTTTAGCAGATGCTGGCAAGAGGGAAGAACAAAAGGGAATTTAACTGGAATTAGTGTCCTGTGTTTCTTTAACACTCGTAACACTTAAGGTAAGAAGATTTAAAAAGGCTTAAAAACAATAGTCCATAAATGACATGACATCATTAATAATTTAATATATCATAAGTTCATGGTAAAAAATTATCCAGTACAGCAATTCTTAATGACCTCTCCTTTGGACCATAGAAGTCGATGAATTTCAAATTCAACCATCTATTCTAAACAAGGTTAAAATGACTAAAAGACTGACTTTATTTTAATGTGCTCTAAAGAAATTAAAAGCCTACATCATTCCATAAAATATCATCTTCCCTGACTAGCAAAAAGCTTGAGAGATCACTGATGAGAAACAGAATACACTGGTTGCATTTAGGGTAAACCCTTTAAGTGCTAGAAAGCTGAATGACAGTTTAAAGGTAACATCTAATTAGATAATCCTATTATAAGGCAAAGTTATAAAGTGTAGCAATCAGTATGGAAACCAAAATATCTGCCTATGGTTCGACTTCTAGAAACTTTACAAAGAACTGCTCTTCATCACTAGACATGTAAAAGGTATGTGTGGCATCTTAAAAGATAACATTTCTGAAGACGCTGGAAATGTCATACCTTTTTGTAATATTTTCCTGTAGACACATTCAACATGTTGGCTTGTTCTAGATTGTCTCAAGTAACTTGAAGAATTAAAACATAATATACAGACCTAGACCATTAATCCTCATCCACCAAACCTGCAGTTGGCACTATGCAGTCAGGCAGATAACTTCTTCTGACCCCACCAATCTTCAAGCTATTGTTTGGAATGCACGATGGATCTCAATGTGGCACTATCTGTAAAGATTAGTAGGGAAAAGTTACGAAGGATAACATTAGTGGTGGAAACTCACATTTTCGATTGAGGGGACGTCTCTCAATTGGCTTATTCACTATTAATGTGAGCATTTTAGCCAAATTTAACAAAGATATATGTAGAGATGATCTCCTGTTGGCTTTATTAAAAAATACAGGATATTTTAACTCAGAGAAAAAGTTGATTCAATGGTTCAATAGGGACTTTTTGATAAGGTGGTTCAATAGGGACTTTTTGATAAGGTAGATATAAATGCTGATATTGAGCTAGTTACATAGACATAGCATGAAAAAGAAGATGCACATAATGTATTCACTTTTAACATCAATTGATTACAATTCATGTATCTTAGATGCTACATGTGGTACTGCAGGTTAGGAGAAAAGGTTATATTACATTTTTTTTAAATTGATACAAAAATGGACATAACCAAATTCCTGTAGTTTCAGTAGAACATATACATTTTAAAAGCCCAGACATAGATTATTATAGAGGTTAGCAGAGATTTCTTACTTGTGGGAGAATAAGAATGCTCTAATTCACAGGAGATTGGCTTGCAGAAGATTTTCATAGTCAAAGAGTAGGGTGATGTGAAATAAAGTTTAACTATCATTTGCAGCCAATGATAGATGGACATTTTGCACTTCTGTCCTTTTATTGGCTCACAGAACGTTCCGATGTAGAATGCTGAATGTTGAAACATATGATCAAACAATGTATAATCTGTATAGAGATAAGAATTTGTTCAAAGAAGAACAAAAAATGTTCAAAGGAAAATATGTCCTGTGGGTTTTACAAGATGGAGTTCTTGATACAAAACAGGTGAAAAAGTAGAACAAGTTCACTCCTACATATATCAGAGAATGGCGATTATACAAAAAAAATAAAAAATGGGTTGAATGCATTTGACATATTTGTGTCATTATTATAATATATATAGATATATATGTAATATAAAAACTGAAAAAAGACTGAACACCCCTAATTTTTATTATTTCTGCAAACAAACATTGGTCTATCTGCTCACTACATAAACAGATATAATTACATGTCTGTTTATTCTAACAGTAATCTGACTTTAATTGAAAAATTGTGAAATAAACAGAATATTTGGTTAAAGCTAAAAATAACAATAACTGAAATCGACCGCACAGATTGAATGCGCTTTTCTTATAAGCATCTGTATCCATTACTTTTTTTTATTTAGTGAAATCAACTATTTTTGATCTGTGGAGACCTTTTGTTCTCTTTTTTTTAATGTGAAATAGACACTGTTCTCTTCGTTGTATTTTGGTATCTATGACACCAGACAGTGTAAACTGAACAATTTAACTGATTTGAAGAGAATATCAAATTAATTCAGGGTTGCATGTAGCTATGCCATAGACAGTGGTAAACATGGCAGGAAAATGTTAATTAACCCTAGGACTGAGTTGTCTATCTTCTGTATGGATAAAACTTTTGGCTGTTTTTTGCGATTTGGTACCTGAGCAAGACTTGGGTTCTCATTTCCAATATATCGGCTTTAAGGAATTTTCTTTTGTCATAACCCTAGGACTGCTAAGGTCCTGCACATAATTAACCCTCTGACTGCCAGGCCTCGGGTAGAGGACCTGAGAATGAGGGGTGCAAAATTTTTTTTTATATATGGAAACAGTTCTACAAGTCTGCCCTAACTCATAAAATACAGGATTTTATGAGTTAAAAACCCCAATTGTAGGAGGAAATATGGGTATGGATTGGTAAGAAATATGCTAATTCTTTTGATTTTGAATAACTTCTCGTTTGTCTATTTTTTTTAAAATCTGTGTGTTGGCTTGTGTGTAAGTAAAAAGACATTCCATTAATTTACATTTGGATTGTGCCTTCTGGCCTCTACCTACTCTCCTGCTTAATCCCTGCTCTCCTGTCTAATACTTGCTCTCCTGCTTGAGTATTGCACTTCTTCTCTCCTTCCTGCTATCTGATTTCTGCTCTCCTGCCTACTACCTTCAATCCTACCTGATTCCTGCTCTCCTTCTTAATCCCTGCAATCCTACCTAATCCCTGCCCCCTGTCTACTACCTTCAATCCTACCTGATTCTGCTCTGCTGGGATCCTACCTGATCCCTGCTCCCCTGCCTACTACCTTCAATCCTACCTGATTTCTGCTCCCCTGCCTACTACCTTCAACCCTACCTGATTTCTGCTCCCTTGCCTACTACCTTCAATCCTACCCGATCTCTGCTCCACTGCCTACTACTTGCAATCCTACCTGATCTCTGCTTCCCTGTCTACTACCTTTAATTCTACCTGATCTCTGATCCCCTGCCTACTACCTTCAATCCTACCTGGTCTCTGCTCCCCTGCCTACTACCTTCAATACTACTTGATCTCTGATCTCCTGCCTACTACCTTCAATCCTACTTGATCTCTGCAATCATGTCCATTGCCTGGTATTCCTTTATCCTGCTACTGCCAACTCTCGTGCCTGACCCCTGTTGTTCTCCTACCCACTGCCTGATCCTTGCCCTGATGCTTAGTGCATGGTCTCCTGTTATCCTGCCCACTGCCAACTATTATGTTTGATCCCTACTCTTTTGCCCACAAACTTCTTTTCTAAGTACCCACTTTTCAGCCTTCTCTAAGTCAATGTGGGTACTTTTTATAGCCTGTCTTAATTAATAGGGAGCAAAGATTAACACAAATATACCATTTTTATTTAAAACAATTAGGAACCTGGCTAGAAAGATTAGAAAAAGAAAATTTTGAGCAGAATTCTCTTCATGATCTTAAGCAGTAAAAATAACATATCTCTCACAACCGCAAACCAAGATAAAAGGTTTACTGATTGGCTTAGATCAGGCATAGGCAACCTTCGGCACTCCAGATGCTTTGGACTACACCTCCCATGATGCTTTGCCAGCATTATGAGTGTAAGAGAATTATGGGAGATGTAGTCCAAAACATCTGGAGTGCCAAATGTTGCCTATACCTGGCTTAGATAATCAGCTAACACTCTTAGACAATCATTGGTGTCCCTGCCCTTGGCTTCTTCTTTCAAAAATCAGAGCAGCAGATGGAAAGAGAGTAGAACTATTGGGTGCTGGATACTGGACTTTGGGGTTAATCTGTTTGTGAATAGTTTAACCCTTAAAGGGACCTCATGGCAGCATAACAACTTCACCTATATATTTGTTATGGTGCTCAAAGTATTCCTTTAAGTTGCTTAAAGGTCTATTTTTCTAATATGAACGTAGGATTCTTGGTACTATCTCCATAATCGGACTTCAGACTCTGCCTGTGGATAAATACTAATACAAAGACACTCACGTACATATACACACACACATATATATAAATTAAATGGCCTGTCAAGTGAAATGACAATATTTTCATTCCTTTTGCCAAGTACAGCTGGTTATCTGCAGGCCTTCGGGCCTCACTCTCACTACAACCCTGCTGTTCATTTCAGACACATCCCATGTGCTCTGAGTTAATTATATTCTATGGGTGATTATTACAGCATTTTCAGTGTAATTTAATCCCTTAGAAGTTATTTGGTTTAAATTTTGTGTTAAACTGAAATATATAATATTTATATTTGTGTTTATATTCAATATATATATATATATATATATATATATATATATATATATATATATATATATATATATATATATATATATATATATTTAGACTCCAAAGTGGCAACGGCTGCTCTCCGGTTTTAAAAAAGAAGTTTTTATTGAATCATAATAAAAGCAATGACCAACGTTTCAGTCCCAGCTCGGGACTTTCCTCAGGGTCCAAAAAACAGAATAACAAATGCCATAAATACAAATCCTAAATATATACCTATATAATTAATTAAAACTCACCCAGGTGTGCTACTGCCATCACCACCGGGATCGCCGGACTTCCGGGTATGCGCGCGCACCCGCACGCTTACTCCTCCCACCCCACGTGCTGACGTAATACGTCCAATCACCATGGAAACATATACACGAACATCTCAACACCGTGGCAACTGAATGCTGGTTAAAAAGATCGTGGTTATAAAAAGTGCACAAGTGAAAGATGTTATGGACATGTGAATGATTAAACATTATTAAGAAGGGGGTATATAAACACCCACATAGCCAATGTATAATTATGACACTGGCAATGTATAAACTTGAAAGTGCATAGTTAGTATTAAATAACATGATTAAAGTGACATGAGTGTAAAGTGCATTATAATATGCTATCATATAATAAAGTGCTAAATGCCCTCAAGTGCATAGTATACCCAATACATCAATATCTCCCATGGGACTCAATGAAAATATTCCGTACAATGCCTTTATTTGAAATATAGCTTGTTACCAATTTTTGTTTTTAACATTATAAGCATTATATATAGTTGGTGTTTAGTATTAGAACATAAGATGAATTAATTTTAATTTTTTTTCTAATTTTTTTCTAAGCTTTTTCTTATTTTTAGTATGTGTCACATGCTATTAGTCCTTTTTAAATAATATTGATGTATTGGGTATACTATGCACTTGAGGGCATTTAGCACTTTATTATATGATAGCATATTATAATGCACTTTACACTCATGTCACTTTAATCATGTTATTTAATACTAACTATGCACTTTCAAGTTTATACATTGCCAGTGTCATAATTATACATTGGCTATGTGGGTGTTTATATACCCCCTTCTTAATAATGTTTAATCATTCACATGTCCATAACTTCTTTCACTTGTGCACTTTTTATAACCACGATCTTTTTAACCAGCATTCAGTTGCCACGGTGTTGAGATGTTCGTGTATATGTTTCCATGGTGATTGGACGTATTACGTCAGCACGTGGGGTGGGAGGAGTAAGCGTGCGGGTGCGCGCGCATACCCGGAAGTCCGGCGATCCCGGTGGTGATGGCAGTAGCACACCTGGGTGAGTTTTAACTTTAATTATATAGGTATATATTTAGGATTTGTATTTATGGCATTTGTTATTCTGTTTTTTGGACCCTGAGGAAAGTCCCGAGCTGGGACTGAAACGTTGGTCATTGCTTTTATTATGATTCAATAAAAACTTCTTTTTTAAAACCGGAGAGCAGCCGTTGCCACTTTGGAGTCTGTGTATCGTGGAGCCCTGGTGTTTGCTCCCGGCGGAGGGACTTTGGACGTGAGTGCAGGGGATTTTCGAATTTTTTTATATATATATTTATATATATATATATATATATATATATATAATTTTTTTAAAAGAATTTAGCACACTGACTGGCACATCTTTGTTCCCTTTTGGTTCCTCTGATATTTTTTCAGAATCTTTTTTCTTTAAACAAATTTGGCCATCCCAAATATTATTATTATTTTTTTTTTACTTTCTGGTGAAGTGGTTTCGACCAAAACATTTTTTTCTTTGCAGTACACAAGTCTACTAGCCTTCAAAACCCTTTCAACCCTTTCAAATATATAAAAAGGGTACTTCAGCTGGCATGTTCTCTTTGCTAGCTTGACTGTTGTTGGATGCCATGGTTTTTGTTTGTTTACTTGATAAGATTCATCTGTAAATAAAGTGATAACCCTTCTTTTCCATAAAGTGGCTGGTGGTCTTTTAATAGTTTAGGGGTTTAGAAGGAGCATCTTCTTAGAAAATGCAAATATTGTTGGACATTTTAATGGTAATCATCTAAGAAGTGGACATTTGTGGGAGTTCTCGTTGAAAATAATGGTCTCCTTATTTTCCACTGAGTGGTCAAATAATTTCCTGAACAGTAAGTGCTCATTTTCATATCATCCATTAAAATCCTCTTTTATCTCAGAAAATCAAGTAAATGACAAATGGTATTTTTGGCAACTTGACATTTCCAGGTCCCTCACCACAAAGAAGGAAATTGCAAATTGCCAGCCATTACCACTAATGGGGAAAAACTGCCATATATCGTGTTTTGACGTGCTATACCTTCCTATGAGCAAGTATTACCCTACTCATGCATTAAAATGAGTAAAAACCTTTATTTGAAAAAGGAGGAACCCATTTACCCCCAGAGTCTCACATACTTACCATTTCAAGTTGATGACTCTTTGAGTCATCATAATATTTAAAAGTCTATGTGGGGGAGGATATAAACACTGAATGGAAAGATATTTAAAGGCCTTTGTTGCGAAGCCCTTACCCTCTCCTTCTTAAATTTCAATAAAACTGGCCAGATTTCTAGATGTGTTTTTATGAACACAGAAAATAGCTTGCCGTGTTGTTCTGTATTTATGCATCTCTAGTCTAATGATTCAAGAATGTGATAGCATTCTGCGTCGACTGATAATGTGGATATCGTGTGGCCATACTATTACTGTATATAAACACAGAAATGTATTCACATTAAATAAGTCTACTTTAATGAACACCACCTGCTCTTCTTCACACTCTTTTACGGTGTTGCTTTGTTTATAGTACTCTCCAGATAATGTGTTTTATAAGGAATTATCTATTTTTTTTTCAGCATCATATATATTTATTTAGCATGTTTCCCCCAAGGATCAGCCTCCTCTTTTTACCAAAAAAGTAAAGTGCTATCTGTGAAGTGGAAAAAAAGAGTTGATTGTTGTCTTATAACCTTGTAGAAGTTGCAGATCATGGGGTTTTGACAGAGTTCTTGCAGTAAAAGGACATGTTTAAACTTGCATATTGATAGAGGTACATTATTTAACCATGAACTTCAATCCACATCAGGGTTGGTCCGGTACCATAACGACCCAAATGTCAAGTACATTATTTTAACATGACCTGTAGTGCACAATACGATGGTCCAGGTGCCTAGAGAGTGACTATCATTCAAACAGTAATCCCTACAAGGAAGGGCTTCCCTATCTTAATATATGCATCATATACTTTAATATAAACACTATAACCACTGCACTTACTATACTTTACCATTGCTGTAAAGTGAAAAATACATGTATTACTCATATGTATACAGAAAATACATTTAAAGTAATAACAAAAAAAGAAAGTTCAGCTTTAAATCAGGATGAAATGTATTAACTATCCCAGGGAGCTTGCAATTGTTGATCTTTGCACAATGTTTATTTCTACTTTTTATCAGACTGCAGCTTAGATTTTTTTAATCTATATTTTTGCTTTTCCTTGCCCCTAATTAAATTATCAAGAAAAAAACAACAACATACTAATCAGTCTTGTTTGGTCGAGGAGGAATAATGATCAAAATCACAATGCAAATTATGATGAAGCATTTAGCAAACTGATGACAGAGCCATGGACTAATTGGAAGAAAGCGGTAAGCTGTTCTCTGACAAATCACTGTGACCTGACATATTACTGCAGCTATCTGCAACTGTCAGGGACAATTACAAAGCACAGAGAACCGGAACCCCGGAATGAAAGAGCAAATATGAGTCAAAATAAATATAGTTATGCTGTTGTTTAATCCACTGTGGGAAATTATGCCCTACAAGAACAAGGTGAACTTCCCTTCTCCTTTGTACTTGAAAGATTCAGCAAATGACTAATAACCAATTTATATGGCTATTTGGCTGTACGACCCATATTTGTACGTCTGAAGGGATTCAGGGATCTGCAGTTCTTCATTTCTGTGAACATACAGATGGGTTCTGAGCTTGGGTTTCAACGTTGGATCCATATTGGTCTATTCTGGCAGCCGCCTCACCACTGATGGTGCATGTGATGGCAGATGACGGATACAAGGGAAGGGGTGAATGGAATTAGTGATATAATATGATGTGTCCTTGCTTTCTTTACCTGTTCTGGAGCTTAATTGTCATACTGGATCCTGGTGTAGATGCACCAAGAAAGCAGCCACTCATAGAGTGAGCAGCAATAATGTCATCTTCCCAGGCAAGAGAGTTTTGTTCAAGAGATGTATATTTTATTTTAATTTTATTTTATTTCTTTATTGTGATTTGTGTATTTAGAAAATTGTCAACATAGGCCATTAAGACCTTAAGATTTATCTTGTTTTATGACCTGGACATTCAAAATGTGTTTTCTTTATATTTAAATACATAAATATATACATATACCACCTACCTAATATCATGTAGGTCCCACTCGTGTTGCCAAAACAGCTCTGATGCATTGAGGCATGGACTCCACAAGACCTCTAAATGTGTCCTGTGGACTCTGGCAACTTGCAGAACTTAAGAGATCTGCTGCTCATGTCTGACTTATGTCACGAGCAGCAGATTATTTAATTCCTGCAAGTTGTGAGGTAGGGCCTCCCTGGATCAGATATGTTGTCCTAGCACACCCCAAAAATGCTCAATCGGATTGAGCAATGGGGAATATAGAGCTTTGCCATGAAGGGATGTACTTGGACTGCAACAATTTCTAGGTAGATGGTAAATGTCAAAGTAACATACACAGAACATTGCCCAGAGCATAACACTGCCTCTGCTGGTCTGTCTTCTTCTCCTCCTGCTGCCATCTCTCCCCAGGTAAAGGACACATAGACACCTGGCGATCTACCTGAGCTAACAGAAAACATGATTCATCAGACCAGGAAACCTAATCCAGATCTGAAGCTCACATCCCCATGGAAAGCACTTTCCATGGTGGACAGGGTCATTATGGGCAATCTGACCAGTCTGTGGCTACGCAGCCCCATATGCAACAAACTGCAATGCACTATGTGTTCTGATACCTATCTACTATGGTCAGCATTATGTTTTTCTCTTTGATTGCTCCCTATGTGCATCAATGAGCTGTGGACACCCTTGACCCTGACGCCAGTTCACTGGTTGTCCTTCCTTGCACCCATTTTCTTAGGTACTAACCACTGCATACCAGATATGTCCCACAAGACTTTTTGAGCATTGTGATTGGCTGAGATTATAAATTCTGATTATATCAATAAAGGAGGTGGGTTGGGGTGGGGCCAGACATGAGGAGCTTTGCGCAGTGCTGGAGTATATCACCTTTCTAACCTGAAGTAAGAGGGGTTCTACCACCTTAATCGTCATTTTGGAACCATAGTGTCAGGAATTCATGTTTGTGTTCCTTACTCTATACTGCCCTTTTAAGCAAAAGAGACTTGCATAAAAAGTACAATATAAATAGAAAGTAAAATTTCAAGTAGCATAAGGCTATCCAGGCCTAAATGTTACTTTCCACACTAACAAGGGGTGAATTTCTGCATGCCGGGGCTAAATTTTCACTCATCAATGTCTAGTGGATAACAGAAATTTTGAGCCCTTTACATATAGTAACTTTTTTCTTTTTTATAGTGATTTGTTCTAAATCAAACAGATCGCAAACCTCTTATAATCAATAAAATAAAAACATTATATATAAATATATATATATATATATATATGTTGGTATTAAATTCCTGAGATTTATTTTCCTGTAAATGTATGAATATCCACCTGAGCTGTAACATAATTTAAAAGGGCACATACATTATAAACCTTTGTTGTGTTACATAGAGAAGTTGGCATTTTTGTATTTTTATTTATTTTGTTCGTTTATATCCATTCCATTCAAGGAGTGCAACTGTACTTTTCCTGTCAATATAATCCTGTCAATAACACAGCAGGAAGCTTAAAACAGTGTAGCCAAAGGCATCATATGCATTCCAAGTTAGTTTGTGTCCTCGGGCTCTGACAGCCTACCAGAACACACGCAATTCTACACCTTTCAAAGCTTGGCAGGAAGGCATGTGTAATGTGCTTGCCAAGAACTTGATGCAGTGGGTCGAGAGAAAGGGAATGCCTCCGTCATTAGAAACAATTTTCCTTCTCTCAGAACAGGCAACGAGACTCAAACTTTCAGGTTTTTATGCTTTGTTACAAGCCTTATTGATAGGAGAATTCATAAAAACATGTTTTGGGTTTGATATGCCGTCAATGGGAAAAGCAATCCTAGCATAAGAATAGGAGATTATTTCTAATTTTTAATCCCAATAAAAATTTATTTTTGTTTTGTTTATGGAATATAGGGAAAGATATTATACATAAAAATGGTAAATTATATTTGTTGTATGCTGAAAGGACCAAAATGTCTTTCTTCTAATTGTTAGGGAATACAATTTCAGAATACTAGTTTCAGATATTTGTGAATTCTCATGATGCTTAGTCAGCCATTAACCAAATTAGTGACAGTTTACTTTTCTTGAGACAAAATGGCACCTTACATGAACAGATTAAAGTAAAGTAGTTAAGAGAAAGAGACTAGTGCTAAAATTTTACCCTGCTTTCCTTTTCAGCAAATCAAGGCTTGTAAAAGTATTAAAAGTTATATGTGCACATAATCCACTTACTTTGTATAAATTCAAACTTTGTTCTGTGCTTTTTTAAATTGTATTTTACCCAGATTTAGTTGTGGTGAAACTATTGTCTGCTATCTGAGCAACAGACAGGTTATGGTACTTTAGAATCAAGGATAATATTTTAAAAGAGATTAACATTCTGCATTACTACACTTTCCCTCGCATATTTGAAGATTTTCATTATAATTGCGCATAAAAATCATAATAGGATTATGAAATGGCACCATTTGATTAAAGGGAGTTTTTCTAAAAGGCCAACATTGCTAAAATTCCCATTTTATTTAAATAATATGCTGAGCGAAACAGCTTTTATTTGAATTTAAGGCAGAATCTGTGCTTTAGGGCCATCTGTTGCCCCACACATCACTTCAGAAACCGTCTGTAAAACGGATTGATGAGAACAGTTCTTATGTGGTACAAGTACAGAGGTGCTGGATAGAATTATGGGAATACTGTTGCTGTAAAAGTAGATGTAATTAAAAAAAAAATGAATTTAATAACGAAAAGCAATGATGAACAAAATGTATTAAATGGAAATATAAAGCAAACAATGAATTTGCATTTTGCCCTATATGTTTGCAGAGAGTATTGTATCAAAGAGCTTAACTGTGCCACATTCATCATATCACAGGGGGATCTATAAGCCTCATCAGTCAGAAATAGATTTTTTTTTTTATATAAACAGTTGCAAGAAAACTGTGTAATTGCCAAGGCTGTAGGACTGAATTCGGGAAGCATAGTACCAAAAGCACGTGAGCCTTTAAAAAAGGCTGAAGGCATAAGTTATGCAAAAGGTAAATCATTCACATTGGAATGCTATGTAGTGCTATTAAATTAATGTAAAAATATTCACATCCACTTGTTCCTTCCTCTTTCATTAAAAAGCATACTTTTGGGCTGAAAGAGGAGTGAGAGATAAAGCAACTGGTTGTAAATCAAAGCTGCATTGTAATTGGTTGATTGGTATTTCAGATGGTGTAGATGATCTGCATACTTGGCTCGTCATATTTAACAGATCCAGAAATTCACATTGTAGACATTTTTACATGTAAAACGGATTCTCATAGCTCACTGTGCTTTAAGTTAAAGTGAGATTTTTTTCCTAACTCCTTTTGTTGATCTAAAGAGGTTCTTTTGGTTCTAAAGAGCAGCTTCCTTGCATCACTGCTTGTGAAAAAGATACTTGAAAACATATTTGATAATGGGTGCACTCCAAACGAACGTACCGAGCATGTGCCTTTTAATAGTGATTTGACTAACCTTCTAATATTCGCGAAAAAAAGTAGCGAAATTTTGTCAGGAAGACATTAAGGCACCATATGCTAAAAGATTCTCACATCAACCCACTTGTCTTTCTTTTTACAAACAAATACATTGATAGCTAACGAGATGCTTCCCGTGATTATAATGGTCGCTAATGTATAGTTCTGAATGACATTTCATTATCAAATGTGAAGATACTTTGAAGCACATTTTACATCTTTACAAAAAAAAATTTTTTATCCTTAAACTAATAATTATTTGGTACTTCTAGCTCATTCTCGAAAAACCTATTTAATCCGAAACAAGTGTAATAGAGTAATAATTAATCTTACAGTTGTAGAGCAGATAAATATCACGCAACATGCATAGAATAATATACTAAACTTAGAAATGGTGTTTATTTGGAGCCTTTTATTGTAGTTGATACATCCTGTGACACATGTTCTACACGGGTAAGTAGCTGATGTTATGCTATTATAGATAAGTCCCTTCTAAAGTATTAACTATATATGTGCAATGTTTGTCATTTAAAATGTAGGTTAGTGACACCTTCACACACAGTATGCACACCAATATATTAAATATTAGGATTGGATGTAAAAAAAAAAAAAAGCAAAAAAAAAAAAACCCCTTCAAAATAGAAAAAGAATAGTAATATATTGTATTAACCTTTCTACACATTTTACATTATAAGATCTTAAGCCTTTATAGGACCACTAAAGGCACCCAGAACACTTTATCTCAATGAAGTGGTGTGTATGCAGGGGCCATTTAGATTTACCCCCTCAATCTAAAATATTGACATTTAGTAGATATGGTGATGCTTTGACTGAAGTGTTAAACACGACTCTAGTAGCTATCTTGCTACAAGAAGTGAGTTTCACTTGATCATGTGACGTTTAACGTCCATGATTATGTTGAGCGTCATCTGGTGAAGCTCATAAAGAAGCATTGGATTGGACTTGTGAGCAGTGCTCGTCATGTATGCACATCCTCTATGAGGCGCATTGGATTGGAATATCATTGTTGAAACAATGTTTCCAGGAGGAGTGAGCAGCACCACCGAGGGAGTTTTGGTGCTGGAAAAAAGGTAAGTAAAACCTTTTATAGGTCAAAGGGGTGAGAGGCAGGCTGAATCTAAGTATGGAGTAGGATACGCCAGCATTAGAAATACATTTCTGTTTAAAATAACTGCATCCTTAAACGTACAGTAGATAACAAAGCCCTGGCCTAAAACTGCCTTCAGATTTCTGGTTCATTCCCCCTGCAGGTCTTTTAGTGTAGTTTCTATCCGCAGTTTAAATTTTATCAGCAAGATGCATGGTTTGTGGTGCACAGTTAGCAGTTTGGGTTTTATGTGACTACAAAAACAAACAAGCAGTTTGTTTTTGTGGTCAGACAAAACACAACAGACTGATTTTAACAGTGCAGTCTTACTTAAATCATCACTCTAGTCACCCAAACCTCATCATCTCATTGAAGTGGTCTGAGTGCTGTGTCCCAGTGCCATTTAATAGTGTAATTTAAATCATTGCAGGACTAAAACTTAATCTAGTGGCTGTCAATAGACAGCTACTAGAGGCTCTTCCTAATTGCTAACCTAGTTTAAGGCATCAACATCAGTAATAGCCCCATAAGAAAGCATTAAACAACTTTGCTTTCTTTACACTACAGCATCCTTTTAAGCTTATGTGCTACTCCTGAATGTGGCTCTATGACCACCTCTCTGCTAGTTATAGGAAATACTGCATGGACCTTTGTAGCATTTCATCTAGAAAACTTATTTTCCAAGCTTGTTGCTCCAGCAAATTGCATTTGAATAAAAATCTATTCCACATTCATCATTAATAAGAGATGTCCTTAGCTCCCTGGTACTCATCTCCGACACTGTGATGCTGTTTCTTCTTTCATGCTATGGTAGTCAACCACACATTTTCTGGCATCTTCTGGGAACAGCTTAGTTCATGTTTTGCTGTTCATTCATTGCTCTTTGACTCTATCTTGCAAAATCTCCTTACTCAAGTTGTCATCCACTTACTGTACTATGTGCATCATCTGGTATCTCCTCGGCATATCTGGGGTCCTATGTTGCTTCTGGTGGAATCTCTCAGCTGTTTGTACTTCTTTGGATTTGTATTCTTTATATATAATCTTATTTTCAACGACTGGATTTTGTAATTAAGGAAATGTGGATGTTTCAGGATTTATGTGACATTACAAATGTGATCCCTAGTTGTGATCCCCCTGATTATCAATGAAACAGACACTAGAGTACAGTATCATTAAAACGAATCCAAAAATTTAGAACTGTTATCATATATTAGTTTCTCTGAATTTAGAGTAAGGGATGATTGATCTTGATGTTAAGGCACTGTGTGAGCTTATAAATCTGAGATTATGGTTTGACAAAATACTTTTAGACTTTCCAACTGAAATCCAAGTGTTTTCGATGAATTTTCCCCCTGGCTACATAAAAGATCAGCAAAATCAGCTAAAATGCCCAATACAGCTTTACTGTCGATTAAGCAAAGTCCTACTGACATAACTCATCAAATTCAACACCAAGCTGAATTTGAAAAAGATACTGCAAAGAAGAGTCCCCGTGGCCTTCCAAGTATCTTCTGGTTGTCAGTTCAATTAAGCAACAAACTGAATTATAGCTCTCAGGGGTATAGACTCAATTGCCAGTAATACATTTAGCTTGGGTAATTAAATAACACTTTGTCCCAAAGACATTAATGGGATAATTGCTATTCAGTTAACAGCGTTAAACTTATCTCTAGAAAAAGAGTCTGGAGCAAAGCCACCTAAAATCCACCAGATCCTCTTATTCTCACCATTGAACTCAATGCAGTCCTTAAAAAGGACATAGAGCATGATTTGAAGTAGGAGAGTAGAAGAATAAGAGGTTATTTTAGCTAAAATTAAAGAAGAATTAGATACCAAAATATGGAAATCCCTTCAACACATCAAAGATGTGTGTCCAAAAGAGTTGTTTGGGGAGTTGTAAGCTCTCTATTAAATTTTGTGCTCTATTTAAGGAGTGACCATTAATATGGAAGTGCAGATCATCGGGAAAATGGCTGCCTACTTGAAATATTGTGGCACCCAACCAAAAAATGTTCTTAAGAAACAAACTGTGAAGTGAATTTCACCGAAAACCTGGATTTCAAATCCAAAAGTCTAAACAAATGTCTTTTCATGAAGAAGACCATTTTTCTTGTTTTTCAAATTCCATGATATGGGAACATTCATTTTACATTTGTTGATCACGTTAGATTTGTGTTTTTTTGTGAAAATGTAGAAATGTAATAAATATTTAACAAAAGTTTGATTAAAAAAATTATACCAAAATTATACCAAACTGACTTTTTTTCTTACTATTCTTCAAGTGACTGTTCTCCCATGTTCTGTTACATTTCACTAAAGCATAATATTGGGGATAATTATACCAATTTTCACCTTTGTGAGTAGTAAACTTTGCTAATTTCCAATAAATAACTAATGTTTTTAACATCTTAAGTTTGGTAACCATAAAATTCAAAAATGTTACCTGAAAGCCGCAAGGTAGTTAGTCTGTCAATCCATGAGACAGAAATGGGCTTTCAAAGACATTGGTTAAGTCTTAGGAAACCACACATTTCACAATTATACTAGAAAAACCACAAAATTCATTAAACATAACTATGAAAGTATCTGTAAGGGAATGATAATACTCTGCCAGAGGCAATGCCATCTTCTACTTTCTAATATTATTTGGCTGGAACGGATGTGCTGGTCTTGTGGATGATTGTGATATGATGTTCTAGGGAGAGTGGTAACCGTCAAAACTGATGAGCTGGAGGCTATTTCACAAAGTCTTTTGGGACGAGCATGAGGGATCCAATTTAATGTCATAAGCACAGATGGCGAGGACGAGGTGTGAAAAGCTATAAAAAAAATGCAATGCAGATGGGTCATGTGAAGTTCGTAATGAATTGCTAACATTTTTTCCTAGTTTAAGAGAGTATTGTTAACATGCGACACGGTTTGAGACCAGTTTTTATTAATTTGTTTCTTAAAAGTTAATTCAGACTATGTCTGTTTGTCCTATCTCTTTTTCTTTCCCTCTCTCAGTCTATCTATTTCTCTATCTCTCTATCATTCTTTAATTCATCTTTGAATTTTTCTTCTGACATATGCCTTCAGTTTAATATTTATCAAATTGCTTGTATCATTTAATAAAATTGTTAAAACCATCTATCATTCCAACGGAAAGGATACATTAAGGATGTCACAGTCCCCATGTGGCCAAATCTTTCGTTGAAATATCAGATGAAACAGACTGAATCACTCTCACCTTACAGATCTGACTCCCAATTTGAGCAGTCTGCTGAGCGAAACTCTCTGTTCTAGCACTTTGAACCCCTCCCTTGATGGTTCCTCCCCATTGTCTATGACACTGGCCATTGTGCCTTAACGTACTATGTTTTACCACTGTGATCAATGGCAACATTGTCATTGAATTCTGTTAGAGAGCATGTTTTAAGTTATACTTTCATTGTTAGTACCATGGCCCCAGGCATAATGTATTCTTTTGTTCTTTGTCTTATAGTACTGTAACTATCCTGCTGTTTGCTATTCTGCTTACTTTCTGGGTATTCTGACCCATTTTAATCAGGAATAATAAAATTCAATCAGAATTAATTCTCTATGAATAAAACTAGGCACTACACATAATAGTCTGTGTTTTCAAAAATGTTAATAATCAATACCCAGTGTAATAGTCTTTTTTTTTTTTTATAGTAATATTCAGTTCTCCTATTTGGAGTTCAGTCTTTAAAATGGTAATGCATGATAAATCATAGTATCATCCAACACTATATTTTAATCTCTTATTGCTGGTGGAGGATTATGGGATTTGTAGTCTACAATTCAAAGCAGAGGTAATCCCTATACACTCTTGGGAAAGGTTAACCTAAAGATTTGCCCAATTGATTCACTCCTTTTTTTTTATTAATTTGGATGATATGCAAAACATTATTTAATTCCATTGTCATAATTTGCGCAATGTTGAATTTGTATCAACCCAAATTGCATTTTCTTTTGCATTAAATAACTAATATTCATGGATGTTTTATAAACATCAAAATACTTTATCTCTCTCTCACACACACATATATATGAAAATGAATTCTTCATACAATTCCGCATTATTTAGATCCTAATGTAAAAATATCTCGGACAAAAATCCTGAAGAAGAAATATTGATCCTGCTATGACAAAAACTAGAAAGCAATATAGACACCTATAATATTGAATTAAACATATACATACATATTTGTCAATCTTTGTGACATTATAGATCGATAGAATATATTTAGACTTGTTTTGATTTTTACATTCGAATTTTCTTTAAAATATACAAATAAAGTAACAGTAAAAAAGACTGAAATTATCTGAGCTCTTTGCACTGAATTATCTATGGCACGTAACAGGTTAAATTCCCCACCAAGTAGTTCTGTGACTTTCTGTGGAATGCCTTCAAAGACTGAGCATGTTCTTACAGTTTCCATGTTATACGCAGTCTGGGAGTGATAAAATAGTGATAAATGCATTATTGCTAGTTTGTTACCTCCTTGGCACAAGAATGTCCTACCTACCTTGTCACTGTAGACAAATATCTGTTGTGACTCTTGGCTGATATAATGTAACTGGATGACTTAGCACTTTATTCAATACATTTCTAAAACATTGCTGAAAAGTATTATTTTATCTTTGACGAACAGCAAAGTTCTAAGTACAGCGTGTTCTAGAAAGTTTCCTGCTGGATATCTGATTCCGGAAAAAAAATTGCCATTTCAATTTTAAATAGCCCAAGCTATGTTTAAAACCATACGTTATTAGCATAGTGCAGTTTGTTTTATTTGCCTGTTAGTTTTCATGCAGATCTGTTTTTGTTTTGCTGTGTCATACAGATCATTTTTTTTCTTGGCCTTGACGGTTGATGACTTGACATCCTTATCTGTGTCTTGTCTCCTGAAAATATCTAGGCATAGGTTATAAGTTGTGCTGCAAACTGAAAATAGACTCTGGTATTCTTAATCATTTCTACAAGTATAGATATTATGCGTTATGGGGTGTAAATGCTTATATAGTTACAGAGTGGTGACTCCTAACTCACATCTCAAGGTGATACTATAGATCAGAATTTAGACAATCCCCAGTTCTGTTTTTTCAACCTCAATGCCTATTTCATATAGTATTTAAAGGAATAATATTCTCACCAATAAGACTTCATGTTATTAAAGTGGTCATGGTGCCTGTAATCTCCTGGTGTCTTCTAACCAAAAGCTCACTGCTTTTTACCCTCTTTAAAGAAAGGATCCCATGTGGGCTTGCATCCTGCAGACGAGCTGTATTTTTATACTTAAATTATATTAATGTATTAATGGTCGTAATTAGAGGTCTATCATTTATAGTTTTCGAATATTACCAAAAAGTATGACCAAAAGGGGAAGAGACAGATTTTTCATAAGGCACTTGCTCGGAGTGATACTTTTTTGAGAAGTCAAAGTTGCCATTGATGTCAGAGGGTGTCAACTCCAATCCATGATGAAAATATTCTACCCATTAGTACCTGTTGAATAAGTCAATAATAGAACAGGATGTGCTGTTGCCCCCTCCGTAAAACGTAAATCAGGGCACTTGTATTTAAATAATTTGTAACTTCAATAGTAGTGTGACAAGAGTGGAATCTATATTAAACAGGATTGAATTGCAAAATTATCGTTTTGCAGGAACAATTCTTTTAAGTACCATTAAGTCATAAGGAGATATTAAGGAGATATGGTTATTAGACCAATATGTAGTGTTGAGAAGGGAGGTTGTCTGGATTTGCGTGATATATGCATGTTTACAGAAATGAGTGCAATTGGAGTTCTCAATGAGGAGGTCATTTGAATGACATCGGGGTAAATGATAGGCTTATAGGATTACAGGGAGAATGATCTGGAACACACAGTTAATTTGAAGCGAATTTCAAATTTTAGACCAAGTTAGCTGAACTGACAAATTTTCCAAATTGGTTTTGCTTCATGGTCAATTACTTTAGCCTCAAATTTGAAAGTCACTTTTATATCACTTTTTTTCACTAGCTGCAGTGATTTTTGGAACTATGTGCGAAACATGGATCGGGGTCCTCCTTACATGATAACTTATACTGAACTAAAAGTTGTTTTGGTACAAAAAAAAGTTGTTTTGGTAACATCCAGAAGTAACTATATGGGACTTAATATGAAAGTGAGGCTCAGTGGAAGGAATATTGAGGTTAATGGAGATTAACATTCACTATATGACTAAATATAGCCTTCCAGCTAAAGTGGTAGAGATTAACACAGTAAAGGAGTTTAAGCATGCGTGGGATAGGCATAAGGCTATCCTAGCTATAAGATGAAGCCAGAACTAATGAAAGTATTTAGAAAATTAGGCAGATTAGATTGGGCGAATGGTTCTTCTCTGCCATCACATTCTATGTTTCTATATAAAGCATACTGCATCTGTGAAATGCATTGAGAATTATTTTACTTTTTTACTTTTGTTTTTGTTGCAATAACTTGTATTTGGCTTATACCTATATTGGATTTGGGCCATATTTTTGTATTGCTATTTTTATCAGTTTTATATGTTCATCGCACTCTATGGAATATCCTACTGAGGACTTCTGAGCATATAATCCTTGGTGGGGATTATGCAACCTGCACTGGAAAAACTGAGCAGTCTAACTGCTCTCATAAATGTGAGTATGTTTCTTATATGATTCAGTTTACTCACTATATCATCAGAGATCACTATGGTGCTCCTTCTGTTTTTTATATTTATGCTTATGCTGCTGAAGAGGTTGTGATATATATATATATATATATATATTACAACACCTTGTATATATAGCCATATTAGTCCAGTAGACAAGATGCCAAAATACCAGAGTATTGCAGTATGCAATGATATCTTTTTTGTTGGATTAACATAATATTTCAAAGACAAGCTTTCTGTTAGTCCAATAAAAAAGGTACCATTGCATACTGTAATAATCAGGTATTTTGGCATCTTGTCTATTGGACTAATACAGCTAATCCAATCTACACTAGATATACATATACATCCATTAGGTGAGGATTAAACCACCCTAAACCTGGCCTACTGAGTTGGGGCTTGAAGATTTTAAACTGTGTCCTCTGGACTTTTTTCACAATTTTCTATCCTAATATACTATATATTTAACATTAGGCACATCCTGTTACGTCTAGCAATGAGCATGGACTGGACATGAATATACTTCTTAACCTATTAACAGGATCGCGCATCATATCTGCCCTCCACTTGTTCACCACAGATATTTAAGAGCTAATCCTATTTTCTTGATAATATAATTCAGTTCCTATTTCATTTCTGTTCTCTCCCAGGGTAAACCAAACCATATTTTCCTAATGGTCCAACACTCAATTGTAACCTACACACAGCTTCCTTCTATCTTTAGTTCTGTCCTTAGGCTTCAAACTCTGAATAGCTCAATTTTTTTCCAATTAGCTCCATACTTTTGCCACTGTTTCCAGACATGAGCTATGTTCTGTTTTCTCTGCTGTTGCTTCCATAATCACACTTTATTCAGCAATTTCTACTAATAGTGTTTTGATATTCTTGCTGCTTTTATAAAGAAAGTATCCCGCTAGCTGTTATTTCTTCTAACCTCCTGCTTGACTTTTGAAATATGTTCTGAAGATTTTTTACACATTTGCATTCTTGGACACAGTACCTGCATAAAGGGAAAATAATTTTCAACAGAATTACCATTAAAAAATTAAATGTATCTAATAAACAAATGATAAAAGATACTTTAATACTTTGTTTTCCATCCCTTTTTAGCAAATAGTTCCTTCACCCGCCCATACATAAATTAATTCATCATTTATCTTCAAAATACCAATAGCAGATACTCTTGGAAATTAATTATTCATTCAAGGAATGTGTGCTGTACCAATACCACATTCCAAAAAGCATGATGAATAATGTGTGTTTTTTTTCCTGAAACCTTAAAATACACTTTTTATTTTCTTAATAGTAGTAGAAGAATTTAGATAGCACACCTAATGTTTGATAACGCTCAAACAATAGTATCTGTTTACATGCTCAAACCACTATGTCTCAACATTTCATACATCCTATGTTAATGAAATGAGTACTATTGAGTAGTGTAATAAGATCTACCCCTTATATAAAAAATTAGACCAATCTTATTGTATTATATTTTATTCCTGGGAAAATTAGTTATTTTTCTTATGATTAAAAACATATATACATATAGATGTATTTTTATTACATTTTGTATACCCAATACGGTGGAGCAACATATTTTTATGATCATACTAAAATATTTAATTTATCTGTATGCATGCTAAAAACTGTAATTGTTTTAATTTCTTGTCAAATAAAAAATTGAATAAATAATTAAAAATGTGCAATTTGGATATTATTGTTGCTAGAATGTTAAAATATTAATGCCTTGTAAAATTAAACATAAAACTCTATTCCTACAACAGGAGAGATTATTTCACCAATATTTAAAAATATATCTTGTAAACTAGCCACTAGACAATTTACGCCTTTTTAGTTGAATGTAAACAGGAGTTGGATAAATGTGAAAATAATATTAAAAAGAAATATCAAGTTTAATGCATTGTTTAGATAATTAGTATTCCCTGTTTTTTTTATTACATTTTGTTAAATGTTGTACTTAGATATATGCTATTTTAATATGCATACATTATATATTGTGTGTGTGTGTATATATATTCTTATAAGCCACAGTAAATTCTAAATCATTCTCATAGACTTTCTCTTGGTCACAATGTGATATTGTATAATTCATTTTCTATTTTATTTTATTTTAGTATTTATGTTGTTTTCCCTATTTATTGTGTTTATATTTATTAAACATTTACATTGATTGCTATATTTTTTTTGTAAATAATTTGAAAAGATAAAAAAAGTACTGCTAATTCTCCTTTCTAAACCTATGTATATGGTGTAAATTGGGTTGTTGTTTTTTTTTTTTTTTTTTATAAATTGACTGTTTTGGTTGTATTTTGCAATGTCCTTCTTGTTACCCCACTTCACTTGCAAACATTCAATTAATGTAACTGCAATCTTAAAAATAACTTGTTGGAGATTTATTTTATTCTAACTTCTAACAATTTTGGCCTGAATTCAGCAAGTTTATGCTTGACTAATCAGAACGTGATTTTTAGTGAATGGTCCCAATTGTTTAATCAATAGACTTCTGTGTGCTTTTAGACCGAAGATCTTGGTACAATTTAAGAACAGACAATGCTGTATTACTGTGATATGTTTTACTTCTCTCCTGTTTTCAAGCATTCTGTTTGTTTATAACACACATGTTCTCACAGTTACTCTATAACAGTCTACAGTTATAGTACTATTCAGAGCTTCCTATATGCTCTCAATATTAAGAGCTAAACAGGAAAGTTACATAATTACATTCTATAAGAATGCTTAAAAAGCAGTGTGTAGGTGATGGTAACTTAATAGGACATTAAGAAGGATTCAGATTAACACCTGTCCTTTTTGTTTTTACTTTTTGAATTATGAAATTGTCTACCTGTATTGGGTATTTAAATAACATGACTGCAGGTAAATTTGCTAACCGTTTTTTCTTTTTTTACATTAAATGCGGCATTGGTTTCCACAGAAGGTAAGGTGCATAGCACACTGTTTGTTTTTAATCTGTTTAATAGCAGTATAGTTAAGCTAAACATTCAAAATTGTATGAAGTTCTATATATGTAGACAAGGCTGGATTTGTCAGTAAGCAGAGTAGGCACACATTTGCTTTTTCATTTTGCTACGTGATAACTGCACTTGACATGGAGGGATGGAGCAAGCGAGTAACACAAGTACTTCCTGACTCTCTTATGTATTCTTCAAATTATAAAGAAGCAGCAGGAAGCTTGATTTTAAAAAAAAAAGGTTGCGGGGGAGGTGGGGGGTGTGGGGGAAGCATGAAAATTCTATTGGCACCTGGGATGTAAATCCAGCCCTGGATGCAGTGAGCGAACGTGCATGCCAATGCTTAATGTTATATTTGTATTAATAGTGACAAACTTTGAATTTTCTAAGCTCCTAAACTACATTTTACATGATGCTTATTACATGCTAGCTGAGAATCATGGGAAATGCAGTTCAAAGCCATCTGCAAAGTTTATGTTAGTCATCATTGTTAAATGTTTCAAATGCTGTACAATAGTGAAGCGCAATTCTAAAATATAACAAAGAACTAACTGCATCGGTGCCCATATTTCAGAAATCACTTGGGTATATACTTTATATATACATATATACACTTTTGAACTATTTCAATTTACAGCAAAAAAACTGTTTGCAGTTTGGTATATATATCAGAAGCTTTTCCCTATTTTATTTTGTATTATTGCTGTTTTGAGTGTGAATACAGGAGAAATTTTACGAGTATTGCAGGTAGTTCATATTTTAAAACTTTAACGCATTGTTAATAAGCACTGTAATGTCACTATTACCTTCTTGCGATGTTAAATATTTCTTCACAATCATATCTGAGAACAAGCTATAGTTTCCTAGGAAACCCAATGACTGACAAGTATGTAAAGTCTGTCAATTGTGTTTCCGACTCCTTCCTGCACTTTCTCCAATCTTCTGGCTGTTGCTCTACTTCCTTCCTATATTTATAGTTTACATAGTTACATAAGCTGAAAAGATCCAGTTCAGCCTTTCTCACATCTGTTTTGCTGTTGATCCAAAACAAGTAAAAAAAAAACAGAACAAAAATCAGTTTGAAGCGCTTTCCAATTTTTTAAACAAACTAGGAAAAAAATCCTTCTTGACTTCAGAATGACTGTTATAACTCTACTTTGAGATAAACTGACACCCACAAAAAATATATAATATCGCTGAATATCAGAATGTTTTTTTTAAGAATTTATCCAGTCGCTGTTTAAAAATCTGTACAGACTCCAATACAGTGTTAATTTTGGCGTAAAATTTCAATTTATTTTTAGTCAAAGTCTTCCGACTAAAAAGCCATTTTAGTTTTACTCGTATTTTAGTCATCTGAATTATTTTAGTTTTAGTCTTGTTTTAGTCAACTAAATTAAAACTGCTCTGATAAAGAATAAATGAAAGGAGATAGAAGATGGAAGACAATTATGGTGGGGTGGGGGGAACTCCGTTTAGTTTTCAGGTATGTTTTTGAGATTATGTAGACATTTATTTAAGTGTCAGTGCTCTAAATCTCAATGTTGTGGTCCTCTAGTAGAAACATTAGGACAAGATAAATGACATACTTCACAAAAAGCAGCAATGTAGAACCAGATTATTGGGCTGCGGGCCACTGAATCTGAAATTTCAAAAACAAAGATTTTTTTATTTTATTTTTTAATATACTGTTAGAACTATGTCTATCTGATAGACCTATACTTTACTGTCCCTCATGTGAATAGATTTCTAGACTGAGTTATATATTACGATCAGTTCCCCATAAAGTTACCCTTGTTTAGTAACGTCTTTGAGGTTATCCCCCATTCTAAGTGTACCCCAAATCTTACTTTTTGGCTCGTAATTTCTTTGTCACATATACATGTGATAAATCATTTTTTTATTGATGGAAGAATCCTGCAGCATATGAATGATATATACTGCAAGGCAATACTTTTATTGTGCTGCCCATCAGTATATGTCAATTATAAATGATATGTATCCAGGTATAAGTGGTGGATTTGGTAATCACATTGTCATCAGATTCACTCATACAGCTAATTTATACCAAACTTACTTTAATAAGGTTTTTCTCTAAAGGGAAAATTGTTTGAAAATTTCAGGCCAAAATTGCTGAACTGGAAAAAGAATACAAGCAGCCCACTCTGCTTCTCGTTCAGCTACTTTGACCTTAAATTTAAAAATCACTTTGAATTCACTTTGAATTACTTACAATTCTCACTTTAGTGAATATGTATATGTTGTCATCTATGTTAAAGGGACACTGTAGGCACTGTAATTTCTTCATCTCACTTTAGTGGTTATAGTGTCTGAAGAATCCTGGCATCATCCTTCTGCACAGAGTAAAACCCATTATTAATGCTAAATGAGAGCCCCCAAGAGCCCATCTTTTCTGGGCATTTGCCTAAGAAGCAATATGCAACTGTGATTGGGTGACTGGGTGAAGGCATCAGTTATCACTTTCAGCCTATCACAGCCGCTTATTGCTGATGTGAATTGGTATGACTAGGTGTGTAATCTCTATCTTATTCATACCTCCAGACTGATCTGTTTTTATTTGCTCAAAAATGGTTTAACTTGGAATGGAAGGACAGTGCCAGGATACTCCAGACAGTATAACCCGTTCAATGATATAACATGGTTATAATGCCTATACCGTCCCTTTAATGAACCAAGTGAAAACCACAGAAATGTTTCAAGTGTACAATATTCTCTAGAAATAAATTACAATTATCATTTTGCTGTGCAAATTATTTTCATACTTGAAATCCAGTTTAATTGCCAAAAACACAACGAGAGTAGCTATAGGTAATACAGATAATGGGTAGTCCGTCTTATGCTAATAAGTATTTGATATCAGCTGTTGTTTTGGAAACTTTTGTCTTAATGCCTGTGAGTGACAGCAATCAATCTCCTAGCAGGGCAACATTGTCAATAAAATGATATGCCTTGAATTCAACAGCAAAATAAAAATGCCATAAAAGGTGTAACAGTCTACTGGTACCTTGAATAAAAATGTATCACATTTTGAAATGCTAGCTGGGTTTGTTTTAATTATACTTGATGGTGACTTCACGGCACACTTCTTGAAGTTTTGTGGAATTCTGTAGAATTGACAAAATAATGCCAAATTTAAAGTAACAAGAAGAACTGTTGTTTTTATATCTTTTTGATAGTTAGATTTAAGATAATTTTAATCAAACATTATAGTTTACAAGGCAGAAATATGCCTAAAACACAAAATGCAGCATCAGCTGAACTACGTAAAACCTTTGTTCTCTTTATAAATCATTCTCTATTATATTTCTAATTATTATTATTATTATTATTATTATTTTATTATTTATATAGCGCCAACAAATTCCATAGGGCTGTACAATGGGTGGACTAACAGACACATAATTGAGATCAGACCACTGACGTACAGGAACAGAGGGGGTTGAGGGCCCTGCTCGAAGAGCTTACATGCTAGAGGGAGTGGGGTATAGTGACACAAAGGGTTAAAGTAGGGGAATTAAATAGTTTGTTAGCAAAGGGTTTATTGAATGCTTGGTAGGTCATTTGTTGCAGGAAAGAAGTCATGGGGTGGGGGATGAGAAACCTGCTGACAGTTTAATTGATTCGCTTTGATGAAGAAGTAAGTTTTCAAAGATTTTTTGAAGGAGTGGAGGCTGGGTGAAAGTCTGATTGATGAGGGAAGGGAGTTCCACAGAATAGGTGCAGCCCTGGAGAAGTCTTGAAGGCGAGCATCAGAGGTGGGGATCCGTGCAGAGGATAGGCGTAGGTCTTGGGCTGAGCGCAGGGGTCTCGACGGGACATACTTGTGTATGAGGGAGGATAGGTATGTTGGAGCAGCATTATGTAGGGATTTGTAAGCAAGCGCCAGAATTTTGAATTGGGCCCTATATCTAACTGGAAGCCAATGCAGGGACTGACAGAGCGTGGAGGCGTGGGAGGTGTGACCAGACAGGAAAATAAGCCTCGCAGCCGCATTCATTATAGATTGCAGCAGTGCAAGCTGGAAACATGTAAGACCGGTGAGAAGGGGATTGCAATAGTCAAGGCGAGAGAGAACAACAGCATGAACCAGTACCGCGTCCGGCGTTAGATATGGGCGGATGAGCGCTATGTTCTTGGGTTGAAAGTGACAGGATTTGGCTATTGATTGAACATGAGGAGTAAAAGAGAGGTCAGAATCAAAAAGAACCCCTAGGCAGCGACCCTGGGAGGTAGAGGTGATAGTAGCACCGTTGACGTGGATGGAGACAGACACAGGAGTAGCAGCACTTGAGGGAGGAAAAACTAGAAGTTCTGTTTGGACAGGTTGAGTTTAAAGAAGTGAGCAGCCATCCAGTTGGAAATAGCAGAGAGGCAGCCAGAAACACGAGTCAAGGTGGGCGGAGAGAGATTAGGGGAGGACAGGTACATTTGCGTGTCATCTACATATAAATGATATTGGAAGCCAAAGGAGCTGATGAGTTTACCAAGAGAGGCAGTATAGATAGAGAACAGTAGAGGGCCGAGGACAGAACCTTGGGGGACACCGATAGAGAGGGGTTGGGGAGAAGAGGCAGAGCCAGAGAATGAAACACTGAAAGAGCGCTGGGAGAGGTAGGAGGAGCACCAGGAGAGAGCAATATCCCGTAGACCAAAGTTATGGAGAATGTGAAGAAGCTGTTGATGATCAACAGTGTCAAAGGTGGCAGAATGATCAAGGAGGATTAGGATAGAGTATTGGCCATGAGATTTAGCAGCAATTAAATCATTGGATACTTTGGTCACAGCAGTTTTGACAGAATGACCAGCGTGGAATCCAGACTGAAGGGGGTCAAGCAGAGAGTTGGATTCGAGAAAGTCTGTCAATCTGGCGTACACAACTCTCTCGAGGATCTTGGAGGCAAATGGCAGTAGTGAGATAGGGGGGTAATTGAATGGGGAGTTGGGATCAAGGTTGGGCTTTTTCAGAATCGGGGTTATGGTTGCATGTTTGAAGGGTGAGGGAAATGTGCCAGAGGAAAGGGAGAGATTGAAAATGTTAGCGAGAGGAAGAGCAATTCCTAATTCCCCCCATCAACATGCATTTTATTTATAATGCTAATTATTTCTTTCTTCAATGTTTGTTTACCTACTTAAAGTGGCTCACTCCAACAAAAAATATTTTAAAATAATTCGTATTTCATTAAAATAAAATCTTAATGAAATATTTTAAAAGATATCATAAGACATAATAAAGATGACTTTGTCTTATGTTTTTTTTTGCTCAACTTAGTAATAGTTGACAAAAGGTGTTCAGTTTTGTTGACATGTTTTGTAATTGTCTCCAGCCATCACTAGTCATGGATATGGGAAAAAAGGTATTGTCTATGGAGGCTCTCGAGAGCTACTCCATAAACATGAGAGTTGCAATCTCATGCATGTGCGAGAGTACATTACTGACATGGGCTCTTGGCAGATGAAGTACTTGTAACTAAAGACAACTGGTGGACATGACGGTGGACACGAAAGTCAACTTTAGGTAAGTAAAACCTACCTTCTCCTGCACCCCTGGGCCACTGCACAGCAAATATGCAAAAAAACAGAAGGTGACAGTGTCATGTTAAGGGTACACTGTACAGTGTTTACATTGAAATTGTATTATTGTTTTCTCATCATGCACTATAACGATTCACTAGTTCTCACTTTTTACTGGAGGAATGACTATACATTGCTGAGCTTTGGCCCCAAATCCAGACAGGGCTGGTAGGATTCAGAACAAATATGATATATGCAATTTATACTTATTAAATATAATGAAAATAATTTCAAAACATTGTTTTTATTTATTTATTGAGTTTGGCATGTATTGTAAATTGTGTGAGGTTTTAAATTGCTTGTCTTGAGACAGTATGAAATAAATAAAGGAATGCGACTTCTGGAGTGTAATTAAATAAAAAACAAATGTGCATAAATATTTGTCAAAACATAGTAAATGTGGCTGTTTTCATTTTATACCATATGTTTTCTTACCACTACCAATAAAACTCAATATTTCAGCTTTGAATTTGAGCAAAACCTTCATCTTTTAGTCATAGTGCTCCGATGATGCTCTGTACTTGTACTTAAACTTTGGAAGATCATAAAACTAAAAAGATAAAGTAATATTGCAGCATCTTGGAGGCAATAAATGGCTGCTACCATAACATATATTATAGGATATATATTTTATATTATAGAACATATATATTTATAATAATATCATGGCCACCTAGACAAAATCACTCACAATACATTAGACATACTTAATGATGTGCAGAGATCACTAAGTTTGAAAATACTCTATAAATACAGTATTTACTTAATTATTTAATGTGGTAAAGTGTATTTAAAGAAACTTGTTCTCTCTAAGTTCATTTTTGTGTCAACCCAGCACAGGAGGGATTAAACATAATATTTACAAGAACAAACAAAAAAAAGAAACAAACAACACACACTGTTCAGTTTGTGTGGGGTCAAAAGTAACTCAAAGTGCATAGTTTTAACGAAGTTTCATTTTATAACAAAACGGATTAGATATACAGGGTTATTCACTAAAGTGAGAATTCCAAATGTATGCCAAGATAATTTAACCCCTTAGTGACCACGGACGTACCAGGTACGATCGACGAAAACTGGTTGTTAAAGACCTTGGATGTACCTGGTACATCCGTAGCAAATTTGACTGCTGGAAGCGATTGTGATCACTTCCAGCTGCTCTAGCGGTATTGCAGTGATGCCTCGTTGTTTAGGCATCCTGCAATACCTCCCTTGACTGCCAGGCCACTGGATTATCGCTCCCCTGGAGCGATCACTTCCAGGTTGCCCCACGTGGCACCCAGCAGTGTAGCAGAGCATCAGAAGCCATCAGGCAGGCTTCTGATGCTCTGCCTGTGTGCTGAGTGCCTCAAGGGGTCGAGGCACTTAGTAAAAATAAAATGGTAAAAATAAAACATTTTAAAAATACTCTGGGTTGCCTACTTTAAAAAAAATATGTACATGTGAGATGTGATTCAGAGATTTATAACAGATAACATAATGTCTTAATTGATACATTTAAAAAATATTTATTTTGAAACAGCAATGTCCTACTTGTACTTATAGCCCTGTAATGTGCAAAGAAAAGCTAAGACCATGTTAACATTGGGTATTTCTAAACTCAGGACAAAATATAGAAACTATTTAGCATGGGTGTTTTGGCAGCTGTAGATGCACAACAGATTTTGGGGGTCAAAGAAAAAGTGTGTTTTTTTAAATCTTTTCATCATATTTTATAATTGTTTTTACAGTAAATTATATGATATGATGAAAATAATAGTATCTTTAGAAAGACCATTTAATGGCAAAAAAAACTGTATATAATATGTGGGGTACAGTAAATGAATAAGAGGAAAATTACAGCTAAACACAAACACTGCAGATATGTAAGAACAGCCCTGATCCTTAACGGTAAGAAAATTGAAAAACGGTCTGGTCATTAAGGGGTTAAAATCCAAGAACAAAATAACTCAAGTGCAACAATCTTATAAGTCCACAATTGTCCACAAAAGTTCAGCTACTCTTGTCCTAAATTTACTTTGAAGTAAACTTTAAATTCTCATTTTAGTAAATTACCTTAATGGTGTTTGCTTTTTGCGTTTGACTTATACTTCTAGCTTTAAAAACTATGAAAAGAGTAATCTACAATCTAGTACAACGGTCCCTAAGTGGTAGAGTACCCATACCTTATTCACAATGTTTTTCAAGTAAAAAAATATATTTTACTCAGGATAGATAATCACCAGCATTGTTAGTGTCAAAAGCCAACTGGAAAATAAACCTAGTTTAATATATATTTTACTCATATGGATCAATGGATCAGTACTCATCATTAAATGATGATTAAAGATTTAATCATGATTCCCAAGTCTCGCTACAGGGATTGTTCTCTAAATAATTATTTGTGGTGAACTGACAACTGATTTGCAATATTTTATATTGTTTTACTTCTCTTTAAGAGTGAGTAATACGTATGCTAATATCTTCAATGTCTTTACACAGTTATGTACTTTTATAAAACTGTTGAAAAATTTCAATAAATATATAATTTGATTGTATCATAAAAACCAGAAACTAGACAGCAAAAGAATCACAAAAATAAAAACAATTTGCTGTTCATTTACCGCACATGTTCCGACAGTCACCCCGTCTGCTGTCAGAGGTCAGATATACCAGTCTGTAAATATAGCTCATATTAGCATGGTAATATTCCTGTTTGCCAGTTGTTCACTGAAACTGTCATTCGTTGTATTTAAAAGCCTAACTTCATGTGATTAGTGTGAAAATGAACACCTGTTAGTGATATTAATTTAAATCCATTCTCCCATCATTTCTAAGCTTTGTATTTCATGTATTTGCCTTCATAGTTGTATCAGCTATCAAACATCTATTATGTTTTCCAATTAAATAAAATGCCACAAAGCTACTGCCATTGGCTATATCATTAACTGAGCTTGGAAATCTGGGAAATATACATTTTTGTATGAAGATTTTCAAATATTACTTTTATATTTAAAGTTATAAACTTTCATTCATATATCCTGTTGAATGGACAAGTATGGGTATCGTCTCCCATTCTAACTGATTTCCCCTGCACATATAGCCCCCTTCTTTCAGCAGCATATTTACTTCCTTGTTATCAAGAGTGATCCTTTTCAACATGGATGGCATTGATCGGCTGAAAGAGCACAGTAGCGGATGTTAATGACCATTTTCATTGAATGATCACCGTGGTAGATGGAAATCTTCCTACCTTAAAAAAAAAAAAAACAGTCTTCAATTAGTTTTCAAAATTTGCAACAAGGGATTTACAAAACTAAAGGTATAAATTTAACTTTATGTGAATGTTTTCTGCTTTTACAATAACCTTTGTTTATTTATACTTTTTATTGTTTAACTTAGTCACTTTCCTCTGTTGCTTGCCAACCATTTACTTAGTCCATTAGTGCGGTTAATATATTATGTCCAACGTTTATTTATAGTAATTGGACCACAATATATTTCACTTGTAAATGCTGATGGGCCCCACGCACAGCATTCCAAATTAGATTTATATGCTGAAGAAAATAAGTCAGTTCATGGATTGTGGTGAACATATGAAAGGCACTGTCATTGTTAGATAACTGATTTCCTTCCTGTAGCATGCAAACTACAAAATAACAAATTGAAGAAAAAAATGAATTAAATTAAAATGGGGGAAATAAAAAAAAATAAAATAAAAAGGGAAAACCGGGGAATATTATAAAGTAAAATCATACATGACCTAGTCTATCAATTTTGTAATCTCAATGTGTGTGTGTGTGTGTGTGTGTATATATATATATATATACATATATATATATAACACATCTACACATTTATATAAATATATTACACATTTACATACTATAAGTTGTACATACAGATTATAATCAACATTTAAAATAATCAAAACCTAAGCATTGGTTAGATTAGGGGTGTCCAAAATGTAGATCCCCAGATATTGTAGAACTACAGCTTCCATGATGCTTTGTCATTCTAAAGCATTCTAAAGGTATGTAAAGAATTATGGGAGTTGTGTTTTTACACCTGGGATCTACCTTTTGGACAGCTCTACTTTAGATACTCCAGTAACAGTGGGAGCTGTCCAGTGCTGAAAGCAGCAGCCAGTCACACAGAGTGATGCAAATGGTTATTTACTTAAAGGATCACTATACTGTCAGGAATACAAAGTTGTTTTCCTGACACTATATAATCCTTGGGGGAGCCTCACCCTCACGGTCCCCCTCCTGTGGCGCTGAAGGGATTAAAACTCCTTCAACAGCTTATCTTATTCCAGTGCCGGGCTCCCTCGGCGCTGGTGACCTCAACTCCCCCGCCGTCGTCAGCTCCCTCTGCCAGCATCAGCGGAGCTGAATGCGCATGCACGGCAAGTGAAGCGTGCACATTCAAAGTGTCCATATGAAAGCATTTCTCAATGCTTTCCTATGGATGCTCCGCATGATGGAGGCATAATATCCCTCCAGCTTGGCAGATGCGCCTTTAGTGGCTGTCCGGAAGTTCTGTGAAACTGCTATGTTTGCATCTGAAGGGTTAAAACCTGAGGGACATTGCACCCAGACCACTTCATTGAGCTGAAGTGGTCTGGGTGACTATAGTGTCCCTTTAAGTAGGAAAATATTACTTCAAAGTAAATTCAAAATCAAAGGTAATATTACAACTAAGAAAATTATCTAACAGGGTTATTCAAGTGAAAATTCAAGGTGAATTCAAACTGAGTTTCACATTTAAGGTCAACATAGACGAAATAGAAACATTTTTCCAAGTTTGTTATGCCTTCTGGCCTTACAACTGAAATTCACTTTGAATTTTCATTTTACTAAATAACTCTGGCAATCTAACTGCAGGAATCCCACAGCCTTCTAAATAATATTTTAACACGATCATTTATTATCTGAATTTGCAGATATATCTATTTAGAAAAATCAATCTAGACTCCCTTGTGACAATTAAAGCAAATGGATATACACATGGCATTATAAAGAGACAGAGAGATTAACCCCTTAAGGACACATGATGGAAATATTCAGTCACGATTCATTTTTATTTCAAAAGTTGTGTCCTTAAAAGGTTAAGGGTGATAAGAATTCACGACAACAAACCTTCTGTACTAATAAAAATTGTCCCCTATATAAAGAAGAATATAAAATGGCTCTATTAAAGGCTATGTTCAAATCTAAACCAACATTTTGGTAGATTCCATTTAAGCACATGGGTCTTGTGTCTAATTTGTATTCTTCTTATTTATAGCAGGTAACAACAACCTTTCAGAATATTTGCAAACACAGCAACTATGTACCCTTACCATTTAACTTCCATCAATAAAGCCATCAATTCAGTTCTAATACACATAATGCATACTCCGTGAATTGGATAAAGCTTTCTAAATTTCCACAAACTACATTATTTCCTGTAGGAATTCGAAGTAATGGAACATATTAGTTTTAGAATGCTCTGCAGGTGTCTCGAGAGCTAAATTCTATCCATTAGCTATAAATTCATTAATTTAGATTTGATTCTAACTGAGTGATTCAGAACACCAATTTAACCTTTTTTTTTACATCAAAGTTATCACAGCTATATTGTGCATTCGGAAAATAATTAATGTTTTTTTTAATTAAATTTGTTAATTTTGGCAAATATAGATTTTATTAAAGCATCCTGTTGAATAATTATATTTACCTTTCTGAACTTTTTCTTAGAAATATGTACTCTGATTGATTAGCACATGTAATGTGTTTTAACGGACAGATTATGGGGACGTGGCATTTCCTTTACACCGATGTGGGAAAGTGATAATTATTTTTGATAACATGCTATATTTTATTATATTATTGTGAAAATATAAGCAGCTATATGGGGTTTGATGACTAAACACTGATTTGTGGTGAATTTAAAACCAAATTGAAACATTTCGGTTCAAATAGCAAAGTTGTGACTTTTTTTTGTAGAAACTTTGCAATTCGTTTTTATGCAATTTGGTGTTTAGTGTTTACCAATTGTGTTATCCACTGAACAATGAATTGTGTGTAATTTTTAGAAATTTGAGCTGACTTTTTTAATATTGTCTAAACGTTTGCTCCACTCCTGCCAGTGTACTACTATTAACTATTAATAAATGAACTCCTGAAATAAGTCTGAAGTTAGTTTTTCACAATGTATTTATTTTTCTCTAAACTCTGGCAAATGACATGACAAATCTCCCAGCACTGGAAAGAGTACAACTATTTGAGAGGATGGGGGATTAAAAGGGTGTGCCATAGACACCCATAAATGGATGGGTCAGACCTATGCATGAAATAGGGTAGTGGGTCTATATCCAATCCTCAATACAAACCAACAATCCAGGTTCCCTCAGTATCCACACAGACACAGAATTAGAATATGTCAGAATTGTGTCATAAAGACTCGGTTGGGAATCACTGACCGAGAGAGAATTGGAACTTAGCCAGCAAGCCAAGGCTACCCATATATAGAGTGCCATGAAAGAGCTCATTTATGGTGCAAGATACCCTGCAGTATTAATTTAATGATATATAGGTATTTTTATACTAATCCATATAAAATGGAGTTAAAGAATGTTTCCACGAGAACCCCAGAATGCTATGCACAGAGAATATGCAAATTAGCACACACTCTATAGACTGAAAAAAGGTAACAAGTATATAATTAAATTAATACTGCAGGGTTGTGTGTGTTTATATGTATTTTTTAAATGTTACTTTGACATTGGCTTATTCTCCATTAAATATTGAGTTAGAGAGAGGAAGTGTATCCACAGAGGAAAAACCAAAGGTTGCCTACCCCAGACTAATTATAGCCCTAGCTTGGCTTCCATTATTCAGATTTAAGATTCTTTGACTGTTAAACAATACATAACAAAAACCATTTTGGAAAACATATTCATTAGGTTCTTTCGAGTGTCTGAGGGTTCTCCACTGTACTTAGGATGGCACTGTTGCTATAGTAACCAACAGAATGTGGGCAGTTGCCTGGGACCTGACATGATGTGACTGTGAAATGTGGACCTGAATCAATGGTTAAAAAACCTCTGTTTTTTACAATAAAAAACATTAATTTACTACAATGTTAGTCAAACAGATTGACACTTGGGAGCTCTTTTAGCCCATTTTCATTCTTAACCTTGAAAAAATATGGATTAGAATCAAACTGTTGCAGTGTGTAGGATTTGAAATACACGTTTACAAAAAGCAGAGATCGCATTAAACATGCAATATTACTGCTCCACCAGAGAAACGATGATCTGTCAGAATTAAATTCCTGTTTTGTTCACATTTATTTGAGATTTAAATCATACCTGCAGAGGTGCTCAGTAGCCACTCTACTTTTCGATTAATAATGTATAACTCATTTTATATTGATATGATTCCCTGTTGCCTATTAATATTAAGGTGTGGAGACAGTATTAGACATGCTTTTAAAATTACCCTTTAAACTAGATATAGGCAGGCTAAAAGCATTGATTTACTTCCAGCTTGGTCTGTTTGGAAGACAAGTCAAGTTGTAAATAAACTTCAGTTCTGCAGCTCTGTGATCGTTCCACCGAAGGACGCAATTAAAGCAGCTAGCTTGTTATTATAAAATAGTACATGTTTGAGAATGTTAATGCACCCAACTACAATATTTTTCCAAAAATAGCCAAAGTTTGACTTTAGCTTAGATACATTTTCAAATTTATTTTTTATATTTTGCAACTTCAGTCAAAAAATATTCAGTGTTTAGAGAATAAGCCCATTAAACATTATTTAGTTTACTCTAGCAGCCTCTGACTGCTATCTCATTTACTAAGTCTTTTGTTTTTCTTACCAAAATGTTTATAACCTGTTAGCATTTTGTCTCATAGGGTTATTCTCTAGAGTGGAAATGATCAAGTTCTAAGTAAATTTAATATAAGTTTGAAATGTAGGCTGAAATTTACCTAAAATAGAATTAATTTTGATTATTGACAATTCACAGTTTCGTGACTAGTCCTGTCAAAGTTGTACTATTTTTCTGTATTTTACATGCCATCTTTCCTGTTGTTGTTTTAACCCTTTTATTACAATTAAGGTTTTAATGTACTTATAAAAAGATTTTCACCATCATTATCCCTAATGTTAATTTATATATTTTTTTTTAGTTTATATTTATATATATTAATGCCTACCAATACAAATTACATAAGATCAACTTTCAAATTATCCGATCTATGTAACCTTTTGATTATCAGTAAAGTGAGAATTGAAATGTAATTGTAAGAATTAATGAGGATTAAGGCTTACATTTCTTGATTTGGATTAGGAATGCATTCGATATGCATATTTCAGGGCTTTCAGGGCTGTAATATTTCGTAAATAAATATGATCATGATGTTTGGGGACATATGAAGGTGTCATTGGAGTGTTTCACTGGACTGGCACATGTTGCACATACTATTAGGATGTCCATAAATTATGCTGAATGGTAGCACATAGAGTTCACATGTTGCCAGATAAAATCACTACATCATTGTCCAGGATATCATATAAACAATGTGTTCAGTTAATTATCTAGTGGCATGTGAATGCTACATGTTGACTATCAACACTATTCCAATTTAATAGAAAAATATGGACATGGCACTAATAAACTATGAAAATATCAGTCTGTTACTGCATGGGTAGGCAGGCAACTTTTCAATTTTCTAGCCTACCTAGATGTCCCAATATGATGGCTGAAGAAGCAGTTGGGATGCGTCCAGGTTTATTTTATTGTGCTGACACATGAAGTGAATTTTGAGATTTTGACCTACTTTGATCCTGACCAACATGTGGCTAACCATGTTTTGTTAGCAGTCACTGACATTAATCTCAGTCAGGTTGCACAATGTATTGGTGGTTGGTCCGTGGCTGACCGCATCCAACAAAGTGCGTATCCGTTATAGTGAGTGATCATCTTAACCTGAGGCTTCCGTGAAAAAGGAAAGAGCAACTCGCATCAGAAACAGTAACATATATCCACACAAGCAGAGGTTCCAAGCCAGTAAAAATTGAAAACTCTTAAACCTGTCATTTATATTTCCCATAACACTGTTTCAAGTGACACGGATGTGTAATTAAAAGCCACATAACAAGAAGTGTTCAAGATAATCTGTGACAGCTGGGCTTACCAAGGGCTTACAAAGTATTATGTTTTGGTTTGTTCTCATACATATTTATCACCATCTCTTTTTTTGGTGCTAGTTATGAAACCTATGTAGCAAATTAAGAAAGTTTAATTGCTGGAACCTGTGTAGCAAATTAAGACCGTTTAATTGCTGTCTTGTAACTTTAACCAGATTGTAGAAAACAGAAGCAAAAGATGTACACAAGCAGTTTTGAAGATGACTGGATCTATTATCTCAAACACACAATGCACACACATATACACATGCTCCCACACTTGCAAACCCATCATAACCATGGTTTATATATGTGTGTGCATAATCGGTGTGTATATGTATTTTTTTTTTCTTAGATACTATTCTAAGCTTCAGATATATTGTTTTACATATTTATTGGGGTAATTTATAAAAATGGACATATTCGTATGTGTATCAATTACCTTGACATGCACCATTTTCTCATGTTACTCCACTCTTTATACATTGGAGCATTTTTTTCTGCTTCATTTGTAATGCGCTAAAATAATCCCTCTTTCTGCCACGTTATATGCACATTTTGGATTTTTGGCTTCTTTCTTTCCTGATGATTTACCATTGATTGTATTATAAGATAACTGAATAACAGTACTAGGAAAAAAAATAATAATTTGAAGACTTTTTGTTTATTCCTTAAAGAAAAAGGAAGGCCATGAAAGCTGCCTATCTGTCTCAGGTCTCAGAAGATACACCACTGTGGATGAATTTGGCAGAAAAAAAGGTGCACTCTTGCACCTCCTTTTTTTTTTTTTTTAATACAACAAAAGTAATGAATCTGCTGGTGTGGTGGGGGGGAGCAAACAGTAAAAAAAGGTGGACTAAGAAGTTTTCAATTCAAGAAAAGCAGTTAGCCACCCATTTCTATACACCTTTCATGATGCCGGTCCGTGCTCTGGTGCACTATGTCCCTGTAGCACCACTCCTGCCTCTGTTATCTGTGTCCGCAGTCTCCTCTGGGTTTCAGTCAGATACTGGCCACCTCAAATCTGGCCCTTATATGGCCCCATCTTCCCAGGTCCAAATAAAGACATGAATCTGCTTGCATTATCAAAAACATGTTGCTCGTTCTGCGTAAAATATCTATGCCCTGTTGTGGTTTTCCTTGTGGCTATCTGAGAGTGTGTTTCCTATTGCTAATTCTTGATATATATTTTTTTTTACCTCTGCTTGTTCATTGTCTATTCTCTATTTTGTATCCCTGAATCTTGGTTTGTCCAGCCTGGTGATACATTTTGTAGTCAGGTTTTTATATTGTATTTGTTCACTTAAGACCTACGTGTTGGTTATTGCCTTTCCAGACAATAGCAAATCCAGCTTGCTTCTTGACGCCTCCAGGTCACCTGTACACTGCAATAGGTTTCAACATGTTTTACTTATACTTGAAACACGCATTACTGATACTTGAAACATTCTAAGCACAAATACCATCCACTTTGTCAGTGCCAATACAAAGGGCACCTGTTATGATGTTTAGAAGTTACTACTCATACTGGAAACATTGAAGAAAAATGCTATAAGAGAGTGCTAATTCTTGATACAAATAGCATACGAGTGAACTTATTCTTGATATTGATGTATTTTTTTTTTTTGCTTTTAACATAACAATATTGTCCAATGCAGCTTTCAAAACGGATGAGTGTTTCAGAATAGTGCCTTAATGCAATGGACAAGCACAGTTGTATGATGTAATGGAACTGCTGGCACCCTGACCAGGTACCTTCCGCTGACGGATGCTCCTAGTGCTTTCCGAGGACTCCAAGCACTCTGCCTGACACCATAACCACTGCAGACCCCACGAACAGCCACAGCTTGGTTGGGGTCTCGTCTTCTCCACCCACTCTGGACCCAAGACTAGGGTCCAGCTTCCAGTAGGTCGACCTCTCCGTATTCCAGAGAGCAGGAACAGGAACAAGCTCTTAGCAGAGCTTAATGATTATACCCTGGGGAGTATAGTGATTATAGCAATCCCCAGAGTGTAGTTCTCCAATCCCCCAAACATGAGCCGATACTTCATGAAGTTACAAGATGATCTGACTCCAATGAGCGTTTATTACTCCTTATATACAAGTTTTCAGGACAGAGGCACACCCCCTGGACCTGGTGGTAAACTGTGACAAAAGGAACACAAACCATTGGGAACACTAACATAATAACACTCCCACATACACAATGAAATCCCTCCTCGCCATCCTTGAGATAATTGACTTAAGGCACTGCAGTAAACTTAATTATCTCCCGGTACAGAAAATATCTAAATTTTACACGAACAGCAAAAATACGTAAAAGTACATAAAAATACATAATTCTTATTATATTACACAGAACACCCACATTTAACCTATCCCCAGATAGCTCAGATCTGAGCGCCCAATCTAGGTGAATAGCGCTCAGATCCCATGAACAGAGTAAATTTACCATGGGGTAAAGCATAGCAAGGGCTGTTGAGAAACCAAGTAGGGACAAAAGCAGTCAGTTCCAACTGGTTTGGCAGTGTGCCTGGGACAACGGGGGAGGGGAAGTGACACACCTTCCCATGTATCCAAATGGGTAGAAACAGTCTTTAGAAGCCAATAAGCCCCAAATAGTCTTTTTAAATGGCACTACACCCCAGGGCCATAGTCATGAGGAAGGAGGCTGGCAATCAGGCTCCTCCAACAGCTGGGAGCAAAGGGCAGCTTGTCACCTAACAATCCAGTGACAAAAGGCATTTCGTCACATATGAGAATGAAATAGCTGTTCAAGTGATAATGAAGTAAACAAATCTCACTATATGTAACAGCCTGGACATCTGCCAGAAGTTGCTACCATGTCCTTTTAGAATGGAAAAGAAGAACTACAAAGAATATGGAGAAGGGCAGGTTTATTGTGCTGTAAATTAGTCTTTTCAACCCTCAAGAACAATTTAAGGATAATCAGAACAGGTCACTGTGTCTGTATCTGAAATTACATTAGCAGAAGAGGAAACAACATTAACCTCTTACATTAATCCCTCACCATATCTAGAATGTATGTACTTTGCCTGTTGGTAAGAAAATGTTATATGATTTTTTTTTTTTGGTCATTTACATGAAAATCTATTTATTGCTCGTACTTATAAGATATCACTTAATTTCTAACTTATTCTAAAATCTAACCCAAATCTAAATTAAGGCAGAGTTATGAAATATGTAAAATATTTGTAGAATTACTTCCTCACAAGTCATTAACACAGAGCTTTTAGATGTCTTTATATTTGCACACTGCTGTATTGTGGTATAAAAAAATTGCAAACACACAAAATTGTATTGAATGATGGAGGCTCTCTAATTTGTAGAGCTACCCATTTTGGAATGTTTACCGAAGAGACTCTTTAAGGGCAGCTTGCATCATATGACTTTCAACCAAACGCTTTCTAACCACTCCCAAACTTTCTGTAACTTTTGTGACTGTAATGTGGTGTATTAAAAACCACAATTTTACTCTATTTTATTATTTAATTAGCTGAATATGTTGACCGTGTATTTGTGAAAAACATAAGAGACATTTGACCTCTTTAGTTTTTATGTTGTTCTGTCTTGTCTCACCTTTCTGGTTGGAATCATAACTTCATGAATGGAAACTTGGCTTGTAGGATAGATTTTTAACTTCATGAATGGAGACTTAATTTCCAAGATTGTGTCTTAATTTTTATGAGTAGATACTTTGCTTGCAGTGTGGAGCCTTAACTTCATGAATGGACCCTTACCATGTGTCTCAAATCAGATGATGATGGTGAGACCTAAGTTTAAAGTAGGCTCTGTTGGACTTGTTGACAATGCAGGGGTAAACAGGTATCCAGCTTTCCATTGCTTAGCAGTTTCTTATTCTGTAATATGACAAGCTGAGGCCATTTATCGATTGAGCCAAAAATGATAGTGAGCTTGCAATAAACCATCATGGGCAATTCAGACCTGCTGTAATGTTTCTTTGATTCTTATTTTCCATTTTGCTGTGAGTTGCTTGACTTGATAAATAAAATTGTAATAGTAATAAAAAAAAAACTGATTAACTAAGTCACATTTAAAAAACAAAATCCATTTTGCATAGAAAAAAAAGTTAAAAAGCCTGATAATAAAACCTGCATTAAATAGCAGAATATAAAAAAACACTGCTTGTTAAAATAGGGGTTATAAAAATTCGGCTAACCATAAATAATTGAGGCTTTAGCGTTTTATGGGAAGGAAGTCATTATCGCTTAAATACCTTGCTCTTTCAAAATGTCACTATTCAGGAAGGGTAAGCATAGACAAAGGATTTTTTGAAGGCAAAAGCTGCTAACAGGCATAAATCAATCTTATATATTTCCTTTTCTGAATTATTCACTTTTTACTACATAAAAACATGCTCGGGGTTTAAGGAAAGTACAATAATTATGATATATTTACCCTTTCAGAATCAGATGCAGCATAATATACCCCTCTAGACTTTGAATGGTTAAAAACTAGAGCTATATACTAAACATTTCTGACCTTTCTGCTACATATGTAATGTCCACATTGTATGCATAAACACGGTAATGTCAGAATTCGGAGATAATTCATACACTATTATAATTTAAATTGTTTAGAATGGATGCATCCTACCTGTTATATAGTTACGGTACTGCTAATGACTTAATCCATACAGTGTCTAAAGCCCTACTCAGATTTGAAACACCTATCAAGTATGCAAATCATCCCATACCTTACACAACCTTTAAAACTATGCCCCTCCCTCCCATTGATGAGTATATGGAGATGTTGTTGAGAGTAGCTGGGCATTTTAAGATATTTGTGAAAAATTCCAACTTTGAGAGTAGATCAGATCAGACATGCTCAGTCTGCTCCTAGATGTGCTTTGTAATATCACTCATTACGTTTACATTGGGACATTTGAGCCTGAAGCCCTAGAAAGGCATGTATACTGCCTTTGCTTCCAGGGCTCTCATTGTCTCACACTATCAAGGATGGAGTTACATGGTTTACACTGGACCTCTATGTAGAGGTTACATTATTTGCATTAGTGGAATATGTCATCAAAAAGCTGTGAGTGTAAATAGACAGCCTCTCTGTTTTAGTCTGTGTCCCAACATATTGCTCATACATTGCTGGATATATAGACAAACATACAGAATTTTTGGCCGAGATAGGAATCTATGCTTGCATTTGGCATCAAATGACCAGTACTGTTCCACCAGTGAATGGATGGAGGGAGGGAAGGAAGGAAATATAGATGCATTGATGAATCGATAGCTAGATAAAGCGAGCTACACCCACACACATTTTTTTCTCAGGTATATCATGGTAGATTTGCTCTAGTGTCATGAGTTTGTAATGGACACTGACTTTTACCTCATGGTGACGCATTATTCTCTAGGCCTCAGGTTGGCACACGACAGAATCGTATTCCTTTTTCCCTCAAATATGTTTGCTCCAAATTTCCTTTTCTGTTTTAATGGATGAGAGAACACAATTGATATGCAACACAATTGTTCCTGACAGGAATATTTTAAAAGCTTTTAAACTTGATATAAAGAGGGAAGTTTATTTTCCTCGTGGAGTCAGCTCCGCTCATCTATCAACATTAAGTATCAAACAGTTACACTAAGTGGAGATGACATTTTGAATATGAGTAAGTGCTTTTGTACGTTTTTAATTCCATTTCATGAAGCTACAGACCTGAAGACTTTTATGATTATTGTATCGTAGCAAGATTAAGCCGGAGCTCACAGGTAGATGGAAATTAAGAAAATAATTCTTGTATAAAATTAGAAAAAACTGTTGCCATAGGCAGACTATCCAAGAATTTAGTGGAATTTTATATTATATTTGTAATTTTTTGGTTTATTATGTTATATTTACTGGGAATTGTGGAGAATTGATATGGAAAGGTTGGGCAAAAATCACTGATTTAGAAAATAGTCCAAGCAACATTTTTCTATTTTGGTCTAAGCTGTAGTTTCCATGTCACTTTTTCACAAGTCCTAGTTTAGTGACTAACCCTATATGTATTTGAGACATCTGTCAAAGGTGTCTACATAATAAATTCAATGCTGACTTAAGTTGACCCAAGAAGGTGTTATTTCTCTGCAATGAATGAACGTAAAGTAATTTAAGCCTACTATGGCCAACACAAAATGCCAAAATACTTGAGGAGCTTTTCCACTATACTCGAAGATGCTTTGCTTTCTTCTTGATTCTAGCTCTAAGGGGACCATTTTTTTAAAGGGTGGAAAAACTCAATGTATGGTGAAGCTTGCACCAGATTCTCCCAACACTTGCAAAGTTCTAGGTACTTGACGTGGCATTTATATTTTTTATGCATTAACTTCTCAATTATGTTTATACGGTTTGACATCTCCAACAGTATAATATACTGAAAAAATGAAAATTGTCTTTACCACAATTTAATGAATTTGATTAGTATACAATGTAACTGGCCATTTAAGTGGGAAAGGATGCCAAATTATGTTCAGAGAATGAATGTTATGCTCTATAAATAATTAGAAGTACAATGGCATTCAAATATTTTTGTTTAGCAATGCTTAGTAGTGAGAATAGGCTTTCTTTGGTGATGATAGTTGCCGCACTATACTAAGACCACAGCAAGCTTGAACCAATCCATCTCAGATAGGTGCTGTTATGCAAGAACATACCATTTATCTCAGAATCGGTATCCCATACTGGGTTTTAAGGTTTATCTTTGGGTTCTTTCATTATATTGAGCTGTCCTTCTCTCTATTTGTTGACATTGTTTTGCTTGCAAATTAATCTATGTATGTTTTGTTTAACAACGCTATACAACATAAAACATTGTCACTTTGTCACACATGGCTGATTTTCAAGTGATAACCCTTTCAAACACTTTGGCAGCCAGAATCAGTTGCGAGTTGCAGCCAATTTTCTTTTTGTAGATAGTTGATGTAATGAATTCCAAACCCTAATGGTTATTTCATGATGCAAAGCATATAACTTCAAAAAACAAAAACAAACAAAAAAACTAAACAAAAAAACTTGGGGTAAATATTTCATGCTAGCACATATGTTCTATGCCTGTCTACTGTAGATATGTGCTACTTTTTTACGCTGGCCATAATTCCTAAAAAAAAAGATGTATAACTAAAAGAGAGATATATAACATATAAAGACAGAAGCAAGTCACTGATTTTAATAAATTGTCAATAGTTTATTTAAGGAGTCAGTACAAGAAAAATAACACCTTCTAGTTGATAATACATGCCACACTCAGAATTCTGCTCTACGTAGCAATACACAATACAATAATACATATTGTTTTTAAATTTTACACTTTTTTTATTTTTATTATTCATTTTATGGTAGCATAGGTTCTATTTTCTCTTTTTAAGGTGCTCACTGATCAAACCCTGCTGACATTACAGAATGTGACATTGTGTATGGATGAATGAATGAATACATTTTTTTTTCCTCAGTTGAAATACATTTTTGAAGGTATTACCGTTTTATGATTTTAATAAACATAACAGCCTGCAGTACAATGAATCCTTAGTATTGAAAAAAAACAAAAACAATGAACAATAATGTGAATTTATATGCCGAGGAATGGTCTGAGTATGTGACTCATCCTTTATCTATGTAGACGTAATTATAGGCTCAGAATTCGGAACATATTGAAGGTTGCGAACTTACAAAGAAGAAACTGTCACAATCAGATGTGTATCATCTTTACTAATTTCACAGGCCATACAAAGACTTTAAATGCTATTAGTTATGAAAATGTCAATACTATATCAAATTCCCTGTATTCTCTTCTCTCGGTTTTTGTTTCAGCTTTAATCTGCATACACTAGGGTAGTTAAGCTTTAACAGCAAACGTGTCATAGAATTTTGTACATTGTGCTTACTGTCTTGGGAAATTGTGTTTTTGGAATGGGATTTGATGTACTATTTCTACATAGACTGGTTCTGCTAAATATGTTTGCAAACAGATTAAATGGAAATATCATGAAAACAAATAAATATACAAAATAAAAAAGAAAGTGGTTAAAGGGCTCTTTACCTGTATCTTTTAACATTGATAAATAAAAATTTAAAATGGTTAAAATCTTAAGAAAGTTATTTTGGGTACTAATGTCTCTGGGTGCTGTTATATCTTAAGGTGTCAAACCATTTTCAGATGATTTAACACCAAAGGTAAATATCTAGGTATTTATCAATACTTCCTTCCCTCTCTTGTGTTTTTCCACCATACTAATAATTGTTGCCTTGGGAGCTGGTAAAAGGTTGAGAATCTCAACTGTAGTTCTCTGCCTATCACTGGCCACCCATTTTAAATTTCAGTATGAATAGTTTAACACCCTGAGGTAAGATGGCGCCTAGGTACTTCAGCACTCTAAAAAGGTTAATTGAGGTGACGTTGTTTTGAGAGTGGAAAGTCCCTTTAAATGAGGAAAGAACGTTTAGCTTGTTTCTAGTTTTCAAATATGTCCTGGGATTTAGAAGTTATTAAGCAACTTAATGGTGCTCATTTTATTGCCCTCGGAAGGACAAAAGTCTGAGTTAGACTTGACTAAAAGCAAGCTTGTTATTTGAAAATACTGCAGCTGGAGCCCTATCCCCTGGCAATCTCATCAGCTAGAGAGACTAATTAGAGTAGTGAAGATGGACAGCTAGAATTATGTAGCAAAACTGGGCCCAGTGCAAGGTCTATCTTTAATATTAATTGTATTCTATGTAAACCTTTGCATATGTGCCCTACTGAACAAGATGTAAGCTTCATGGCCTATCCTACAGGATTCAAATATGATTGCAATTTAGCTCAAGCTTCCTTACAAGAGAAATCAATGGAATCTTTTATTGAACAAAAAGACCTTATAAGACTTTTTCTTTCTTAGCTGTCATATATAGTGAGAAAGTTTGAATTGACTTGATCCTGAGATGATGAGCAGGGCAGCTCTTTTGCCCTGCAGACACTAAAGCTTTGACTCCTGGTGGGGACCTGGTGGGGACTACATTTTTAAGTTTTATGTATTTATGTAAATACATACAAAATAAATTGGTTATTTTGGGGGTATGAAAAAAGGTAAACATATTTCTAGATGCCTCTTCTCTAGCAAATCACTGATCCTGAAGACTCTTCCAATGAACCAAAATTTATTTTAAAGAAGAAAATGCAAAATGTTCAACAAAAGACCATACAAGATATATATATATATATATATATATATATATATATATATAAAAAGATCCAAATAGATTATGGTGGGGAAAAATTGTGATTGAAAACCCCTTCCACCTGAAGTATGTGGATAGTTAATACAATGCTAAACAAAAATCTGCACACCAGTCAAGCCATAAGACTTGCTTTTCCCACAGAAATCCCAAATCAGCAGTGATGTTACAACCGCAAAGGATTCTGGGTGGGCATATGCAAATTAGTTTAACAAAGAATCACATGTGTTTGCAGTATACAACTGCTTGGAACACAATTTAGGATAAGATGCAAAACCTTATCTGCATCTTATCCTAAATTGTGTTCCAAGCAGTTGTATACTGCAAACACAAATTAAAAGGAATCCATGCTTAAAATGGAATGAGGCAAAAATGTGATTCTTTGTTAAACTAATTTGCATATGCCCACCCAGAATCCTTTGCGGTTGTAACATCACTGCTGATTTGGGATTTCTGTGGGAAAAGCAAGTCTTATGGCTTGACTGGTGTGCAGATTTTTGTTTAGCATTGTATTAACTATATATATATATATATATATATAATAAAAAAATAGATAATTACTCTGAAATCCATGCAAACTGCCACCAGTTTAAAAAAAAAAAATATATATATAATAGGAAATGCATCTTAATTCACATGATATGTTTTACAAAGAAAAAAATCCAGCGGTAAAAAAAAATCCATACAACCATGCTTTAAAGGGACATAGTGGGCACTATATCCATTTAATCTCATTGAATTGTCATTAGTGCCTGGAGCCCCTCGATTCAGTGTTAATATATGTTCAAGCAGTTTAAAACTATGTAAAACTAGCTACAGCAGATATTACATACTTCCACCTAGTCATGTTGATCAATACCAGCAATGAATGCTGTGGTAGGCTGAAAGCAGTCAGCTTATACTCTCAGCCAATCACACTCACCCATTACGGTTCATTAGCCCATGGAACACAAAGGGGATTGGTTGCTGAGAATGCTCTCATTCATCATTAAACCATTACAATGACTTAATGCTGAATCAAAGGACAGCACCAGGGGACTCTAGACACTATAACCACTTCAAATAAAATGAAGTAGTTATAGTGCCTATGGTGTCCCTTTAATTTAAGTCAGCAGAGTTTGCTGGCTTTCTGCAACTGTAGAATAACAAAAATAACCAACTCCATTTTGCTATTTAGTGAATATTCTTCTTAGCATGATTAAAAAAAATCCTGTAATCATTAATAATTATCTTTTAAAATAAAACACAGCATTGTATTTACTGCATGTACTATGTGGCCTTAACAGACATTCAAACCGGAAAATCTGTTCAGAATTTAATGCTTTAAATTTTCTCTAATTTTTCTGATAATTACTATTTTTTTTTCATCAAAATAATTTTGTTTGAAGTGGCAGATAATTTTAATTGACTACTTATGTAGCACCCTTTGAAATAATAATCAAGACAGATTTTCAAAGTCATATCTTAAAAAGCTTGCCAATACCTTTGTACTAGAACGGTTTAAAAAGACACAGTGACAAACAGAAGAATTCTCAGGGGGCACTTGATGTATCACCGTGCTTTTGTTCTTCAGTTAAACTCACTGGTAAGCATCTTACAATCTTGCTGAAACTAGCATCTGTGTTTTCAAAGCTTCTTCTTCTGGTAAAAAAAAAAAATCACAGGGTGAAGAAAAATTGCCTTTAACTCTTCTAAACATTAGTCATGGATCCCCCTTTTAAGTAAAATTTTACAGTCGTTAACATGCATTAATATAAGGGAACTGAACTTGGTTATAGCCGGTAGGATAAGCAAGGAGGACGCTCACTCGGGAACATGATAAGTTCATGAGAAAGTCATGTTTTATCTTGTAGCAACACAATCTACCACCATTGCAAATGAACATTTATAATTCAAGACAAACTCTTTAACCCCTTAAGGACACATGATGGAAATATCCCGTCGCGATTCCCTTTTATTCCAGAAGTTGTGTCCTTAAGCGGTTAAAATATGTTGGTATTAATCACATGGGAAAGATTGGACTAAAAAAAGGCAGAAATGGATGTCAGTTAAGATATTTTTGATATTGCATTATGGCAGAGATTTGGTAACCCTGATTATAAGTTTAGAGTTAGAATCAAAGAGAGGCAAGCTTTACTGACCATATTTAAGATTAGGGAAGTGGAGACAATGTTTTATCAAGTCAGAGAGAGGAGCCGAAATGTTGTCTCCACTTCCTTGTTCAAAAAAAAAAAAGACTGCCTTTTAGAAGAAATCTCAGGTGTGCCTGATATTTCTTTTTTTTAAGTTGATGTCTTTGGGGATTGGCCCTCCCTTTCTGGAGCACCCTGCAGGAAGTCACCCCATTTTTAGTGTATTAATTTTACTCTTGTTTTTTTTGCAAACACATTTAAGATTAGGACATTAAAGCTTTATAACATGTTCCCAAATTACATGGGTGTTGAAGCAAGAACTTAAGTGTTTAAAAAAAAACAAAAAAAAAAAACACAAAAACAAATTAGTTGGAAAACACACACAAACACACACACACGCACGCACGCACGCATGCACACACACCCACCCACCCACCCATTATTATTCTTTTAAGGGAACATGTCATCTTTTATATCCATATTTCCATGGTTATACATTGCACAATGCAGCCCCAATTAAGAATCAAGGACTGCTCAAACCAACAGACTATTCTATCTATAAGAACACAGTTCCATCAAATGGCTAACAAGAATGACAAGCGCAACATTAAATTAATAAACTCCCTTAACGACATAACTGCAACACTATCAAAATGTCAGCTAGTTACTTTGATGATTGGATCTTAAAATGTTATTCATGGCAGGTACAACAATATGGCAGGCACAGAGTTAATTAAAAGCCTTCACTCTCCAGTGCTTTATTAAAGGCACATTTACAAACATGTCTGGGATATGATGACTTGACTTGTCTGATTAAATTGTAAACACAAATTCCTGAGAGTGTCACTGTTTTCAGAAAAAGGATTTGCTGCACATAGTATGAATAGCAACAGTTGTGCTTGTATGAATTTTTATTTATTTATAGACCTTTAAATGTGAGAGATAATGAAATAAAACATATACACTAAACAAATATATGGGCTAACTGTATTTCCCATTTAAAAAACTAAAGACAAATCCAGCCGTAGACATTGGGTGCTCCCTTCCAACTTCCTCCGTTGCTCATTTTTTTTTTACATTCCCTCCTCTTTCCCTCCACCTTCCTCCGCTCATCGGCCCAAAGCATGCAAATATGCTCTCAGCTCGCAAAATGGTCTAATTATACTCTTCTTTATGAGAAACCTTGTACCATGCACAGTGACGTCAGGAAGGGGCACAGAAAAGTAGTGATGGTTGCTGGATGTTAGGTAAATAAAACTTGTTTTTTACTTACAGGATTGTCGTATCCCTTTAATTAAATTCTATCCTGAAACATGATGCAGTATGATGTAGTAAGAGTATGCAAAGATAAATAAAAAACATCAGAAACATTTAGAATGCCTTTGAGAGACCAACTTGTTACGTTTACTTCAAATATATGCACAGCTGTGTGCCAGGTCTCTAGTAGAAACAATTAATATGTGAATTTTCAGTATGACATCAATCTACACCAAAAATGTACTCACATATATAAGAAATGTTAAATAAATGTAAACGTTACACATTTAAGTTGCCTGTGAGAATTGAATATGTATGCATGCATAGTTATAGCAGTATGCTTGAACTAGCTGTGAAAGGTTAGTAAACACAAACATTTGTTTTGGAGATGATTTGCTATGCTAATAATATTCCAGGAATCTCATGTGGACTTTCAGGTAATATTTTTAGTAACCCACCATTCCTAGTTAAAATTTAGAGACCCCAAGGCTGGCACGTTGAATACAACTCGGTATGTTCTGTAGGACTCACGTTAAACCTGGGACACAGAATACACTATCAAATGGAGTGACATACAGAGAGATTGCAGTACTGTTCACACAAAATACATATTCCTTTGCAATTGCCACTGTCACCTGTAGAAGAGACCATTTAACATTAGTAATGGTCAGAGTCAGGCAGGGATGGGTGATAGAGCTAACCAAGAACTTGTTCATCCAAGGTGGGTCTGGTACACAGAGCAGGAAACAGACGGAGCCTGTGACACAGGATATAAAGAGACTGGGAGATGGAGATGGAAAGAAGTACAGCTGAACATTATTAATGATGAAGAGGTGGACTCAAGGTGTATTAACTGAAGTCTTCCAAGGCTTACAAGAGCAAAGCATTGAGATCAGTGGTTCAAAAAACTGATTCTCATTAAACAAAACTAATGCAGTAATACCCGGAACCATTCCTGTATTCCCATTCCCTTTTTGTTCTATTAAAATAGGTCACACAAGTCACATTTTGATCTTCTTGATAACGCCTGAATGAAAAAGTACACCGAACACAATTAAAGAATGCAAAGAATAGATGTTTGTTTCAGTAAAGGTGGAGAAAGAAATACTACTGATGTGATTACTAGACGATGAAAGTAACGCTGCCGTAGCAACATTAATAAACAGTGGTGCGAATACAATGAATCCTAGATCAAGTGCATAACACAAAATTATGTATGGTATGTAACTGCATTATTATCATTTGTAAAACAAAACATTATCCCAAAGACAATGATTCTTGTTGCTGGTTCCTGTATTTGCATTATTGTTTCTAAGATGACGTGGGGACATAGAAACATAGAAACATAGAATGTGACGGCAGATAAGAACCATTCGGCCCATCTAGTCTGCCCAATTTTCTAAATACTTTCATTAGTCCCTAGTCTTATCTTATAGTTAGGATAGCCTTATGCCTATCCCACGCATGCTTAAACTCCTTTACTGTGTTAACCTCTACCACTTCAGCTGGAATTCTATTCCATGCATCCACTACCCTCTCAGTAAAGTAATACTTCCTGATATTATTTTTAAACCTTTGTCCCTCTAATTTAAGACTATGTCCTCTTGTTGTGGTAGTTTTTCTTCTTTTAAATATAGTCTCCTCCTTTACTGTGTTGATTCCCTTTATATATTTAAATGTTTCTATCATATCCCCCCTGTCTCGTCTTTCCTCCAAGCTATACATGTTAAGATCCTTTAACCTTTCCTGGTAAGTTTTATCCCGCAATCCATGAACCAGTTTAGTAGCCCTTCTCTGAACCCTCTCTAAGGTATCAATATCCTTCTGAAGATACGGTCTCCAGTACTGTGTACAATACTCCAAGTGAGGTCTCACCAGTGTTCTGTACAATGGCATGAGCACTTCCCTCTTTCTACTGCTAATACCTCTCCCTATACAACCAAGCATTCTGCTAGCATTTCCTGCTGCTCTATTACATTGTCTGCCTACCTTTAAGTCATCAGAAATAATCACCCCTAAATCCCTTTCCTCATATGTTGAGGTTAGGACTCTATCAAATATTCTGTACTCTGCCCTTGGGTTTTTACGTCCAAGATGCATTATCTTGCACTTATCCACATTAAATGTCAGTTGCCACAATTCTGACCATTTTTCTAGTTTACCTAAATCATTTGTCATTTGGCTTATCCCTCCTGGAACATCAACCCTGTTACATATCTTAGTATCATCAGCAAAAAGACATACCTTACCATCAAGACCTTCTGCAATATCACTAATAAAAATATTAAAGAGAATGGGTCCAAGTACAGATCCCTGAGGTACCCCACTGGTGACAAGTCCAAGCTTCAAATATATTCCATTAACTACAACCCTCTGTTGCCTGTCACTCAGCCACTGTCTTACCCATTCAACAATATTGGAATCCAAACTTAAAGATTGCAGTTTATTGATAAGCCTTCTATGTGCAACAGTGTCAAAAGCCTTACTGAAATCTAGGTAAGCAATGTCTACTGCACCACCCTGATCTATAATTTTAGTTACCCAATCAAAAAATCAATAAGATTAGTTTGGCATGATCTCCCTGAAGTAAACCCATGTTGTCTCTGATCTTGAAATCCATGTGTTTTTAGATGTTCATCAATCCTATCCTTTAACATGGTTTCCATCACTTTCCCCACTACTGAAGTAAGGCTTACTGGCCTATAGTTGCCCGACTCCTCCCTATTACCTTTCTTGTAAATGGGCACAACATTCGCTAACTTCCAATCTTCTGGGACTACTCCTGTTAACAATGATTGGTTAAATAAATCTGTTAATGGTTTTGCTAGTACACCACTAAGCTCTTTTAATAGCTTTGGGTGTATTCCATCAGGTCCCATTGACTTATTTGTCTTTACTTTTGACAGTTGAAATAGAACCTCTTCCTCTGTAAACTCACGTGTAATAAATGACTCATTTATCCTTTTTCTCAACTGAGGTCCCTTTCCTTCATTTTCTTCTGTAAATACAGAACAAAAATATTCATTGAGGCAGTCAGCCTGACCTTTATCCTCTTTATCCTCTTCCAATCTTAGATGGCATTTGTTGTACACAGTGTGCTTGGCTTCTCAGAATGATTTGTCCATTCCACACTGGGCAGTTCCTTTTTTGATAGTTTGAGGCCTTTCGGGGGATTTTTCTTGTGAGTAGATGCCATTAACGCTTTATAGTGAGAGGTGACTTTACAAAAAATTAAGGAAATTATTTTGATACAGAATCCCTTTGTGAATGAGCTTTATCCTATAACATCTCATGAATTACCTTAACCAACAAACACTCTGGCATTGTACTGATAGGGAGCTTAAATTCTCCAATGAAGGAGATAGGTGAAGAGCAGTGGGCATCATCTGTTCTGTATATTAGTTCTTATCATAATTATTGACCACATTGAGGATGGACATAAAGTGAGGGCAAGCCATGGGCAAGAAGTAAAATAAACAGGTTGCAAGAGAATACTGAGAACAGACAACAGCCTTTGGTGAGTTCCTGCTTCATTCTAAAGCTGGTTCTAGCTCATCTTGTGCCATTACAGAGAGGACCTAAACCATTTGCACATCAGTCTAGTCCTGTCTTAAAGGGCGGTACAGATCCAAGATGCAGGCTTGCTTCCTTGCATGAGAGATATTGCAACCCCAGATGATTGTTCCAGCACTGTTAGGCAAGAAGTAGGAACACAATGGAAAAAGTCTGTCAAATACTGTGGAAATAGCTGGTACACTAACACAGTCAATGTCGTATCTGGCACTGGGTAAAAAGCATTACATACACCAAATAGAACTCACATTTTTTTTATTTCAATGTTACTAGCCAGGTGTAAATATCAATTGCCTCTACAAACCTCCTCTCATAGAACAACAGCGAGAAAAGACAGGGCATGCTCAGTCATTGCACATCCAGTGACTCACACATCATCTGACAGTTTCTGATTTGTGGTGGAAGCTACAGGTTGCAAGATGCCTTTTGTGAACTCCCAAATATTTGTTATGTTTACAGCCATGTGACAAAGACTAAGAAAATCAGAACAGATACATAACAAAAAAAAATAGCTATAGATTTAAGAAATTTGGCTAGCCCAATACATAAATAATATTGTAATCATCTAGGGCACTATTAAAATGTTAATTACTGTAAAGTTAGGGGACTAATACATCATTAAGTTCTCATTGATTAATTGGCTAATCTTTTTAAGTGTCCCTCCACATTGATGTGTATGAGAAAGTAATAGGAACTTGTGATAACTCTCCCTTATAAATCTTTCCGCATGTCTGGAAAGCATATGGACTTTAAAGTACTAACTGAATGCTATCTGTGTCAAGAAAGCTGATGATTGAACATGAGATATCTACACTCTTTAAACTGCTAGAGACATAGTATATTCTCTGATTTAACCCCGTTTCTGATGGAAACAGATGTCAGCTGTGCAGGTACTGTTGCAAAAAGCTACTGCTTTCATACATCAATAAAGGTAGTGGGGATCCACGGTACACATCCTATGGTTCAATGTCCACTTGCCAATCGATATGTTAAATTCTTATAGTAATATGGAAGTCATATTTTTTTACTTTTTTTTAAAACTTCTAGCAAGCACTAGCCAACCGCCACGTGATTACACCTTGCACTGCAGAGGGATTTTTAATTATTTGCCTGCTGCCTGCAAGCACGGTCAGTGGGCAAATAGTACTTAAAAATAATAAATATGTAATTTTCTTGCTAAAAGCAAGTGAATGATAATTTGCGAATGTGCATCCTGCTGGTTGCATTTGAGTTTAAAATCTGTGTTTTGTAACTATTCTGAATCCCGTACTTGTGTGTAGGGTTCGGAAAGAAAAAGGACTGATTTTAAACTAGACGATGAATACTTCCACTCAAATGATACCGATTCGGTTGGATCAACAGAAATACAACCAGGATTGTCATTCATAAATATGAAAATTGGTATTTCATCAACATTTAGGCATTTTTGCCGAATTTTGGACAAAATCCATCATTTAGCGAATAACTGTTATTGTCACACAACTAAAAACCCAAAAAGGAAAGGTATAAAGCAAATTGCTGTTCTGTAGAAATTAAGCAAATTACTATTTTTCAATATATATTTATTGCTATTGGGCTAATCTTAATTCCAATTTAAAGAGTGTACAGTCAACGGCAAAGAGCAAAGTTGTGATGTTACGTAATCATTGCTGAGAATGTGGGCCCTGCTTTGAACAGAATATTTACCCAAGTTGATTAGTAGTACACAGTAATATGATCCATGCATTCTAACGTAAGCAGTTTTTTTTTTTTTCTATTTGTTTCTAATTCTTGCAGAGGTAGCTTTCTTTTTACATCTTGCAAGAAAAAAAATAGAGAAAAGCTCTCTTTGTGCATTTTTGACGTTTGCAATATTGTTATTTTTGACAAATGGTTTGCATCTCTTGTCTAGGAAGGCTGTCATAAAATAAAAACATGGCAACTCACTAATACATTTACAATCCCACTGTGCTTTCAAAACTAGCACTAAAGACAGGCTCAGGATAGCGTATATGCTAATAAATCCTTGGATAGGTATGTCTTCCTAATGTAGTATAATGTAGGCTTTGACTTCGTAATTTGATTTAAAAGTCATTTCACAAATGCAATAATGATTCAACATTGAGAAGGCATGCCCGGTTTGAAAAATCACATGACACAAAAACTCTATTCTTAGTCCTGGCAGGAAGCAAAGGCTCCTTTGCACCCAGTAAGCAATACATGTCACATATGAATAAAAATTGCTTGTTTTCAGCCAGTTCAGCTATTTTTGCCAACTTTACATGCACGTCAGTGCATGAATATATAACGTAGTAATAATGGGATAAGAATAGTGTACTACCTGTGTTTGCTGAATGGAAAAATCTAAATTTCTGTATTGACTTAAACAGAATTCATTGTGGTAGGCTGTATATGGTCCTCCCCAAACCAATCAATAAATAATGAAATATTACCCTGTGTGACTTTACCTTTTCATAGCCATTGGGAGACCATGATTACTTAGGTCTCTGGCTTCCAAAAGTGAAAGATAAAAAAAAAAAAAAGCACAGACAACTTTTTATATGTCAGAATTTGACCCCCTACTAATTTTTTTAGGTAACCAACTACGTATATGAGGAGTTAATGGGCTCTGCATTATGCTGCGCTCCACAGAGTGTTGGGGATGACATTTTCTTCCAGGAAACATAGCCAGGTATTACGGCAGCTTCAACAATAAAAAATAAGATCAAACAATAAATTATAACAAAATCAGGAGGAAAGGAGGAATTTGTTGGGAATTCGACCTTGAAAATACAGATTATTCTAGATCCTGCAGTAAACTGAATGCAATGTTTGTGAAGCATACACAAATGGCCAATGACAGAGCTGACATATTGGTCCAGGGACATTCTATCAATTCAAAAGAAAACAAAATGTAATACAGGTGGGCTTGGTTTTGCGATCTACTTGTTTTACGATGGCTCGTACTTACCACCAGGGGTAAGTGCGAGCCGTCGTGGGGATTCCCTGTACTGGTGCGTTCGTCTATGTTTGGGGAAACTTCCCCGAACATAGACGAACGCACCAGAGCAGGGAATCCATCTAATCTATGTTTGGGGAAATTTCCCCGTACATAGATTAGAGGGCTTCCCTGCTCTGGATGTAGTAAAAAAAAATATACCTTTTTTATTGGACTAACTCTCGAAAACTTGTCTTTGAAATATTATGTTAGTCCAATAAAAAAGATATCATTGCATACTGCAATACTCTGATATTTTATATATATATATATATACACATACATACATACACAGCATTTGGCAAATGCATCAGATGTTTGTGCTCTCGGGCAATACATGAAAATTACTCCCCGCTAGCAAATTGAATTTCTATACAGGTAGATTAAAATCAATTAACTAATCATGGCAGTTCGTTTGGCATTCCTGCTGTGATTTATTCATGTATTAAGTAAATAAATAATGCACTAACCTGGAAATCAAGAGTAGAAATCAAAGTAGTTTTATTCATATGCATATTAGAAAACAAAATGATCGTTGACTGTCCATTTAACTCATTTAATATGGCTTCACTCTGTGAAATTCCAATCACAGTTTTTGCAACAAAAAGAACACGTTAAAAATGAAAAATTACAATTCTGTAACTTTACCTCACTTTATATTTGCAGATCAATTTAAACAACAATCTATAAACTAAACATTAGTTTTGTCCAAAGCCTATGCGCTAGCAATGAGACCCACATTTCAAATATATTATTTAACATCATGTTAAAAGGTAAATAGGTTGTGTTACTAAATCAAAGGTTTTAAGCATCATTCTAAGAATCATAGTGAAAACAAAATGCAAAGTCAACCCGTCAGATACAACAAATAAAGATTTTACTTTTATACAGAATATCATGGTTCTGTATCTTAGTATAAATAATCAGGACTGATCCACTAGCTATTAAGTTATGTTCATACAAGAAAAGTTAACGGTTTTATTTTCTTGAATTTTTTTAACCCCTTCCTGACCAAGGACATATCAGGTACGTCCAACAAAAGGACCATGGACACACCTGATACGTCTGCGGGTAATTAAAGCGCTGAAGTGCTGATCACATCTGGAGTCTAGGAGCTGCCAGCAGGGGCACTGTCTGAGCGGTCGGACAGTCCCCCAGGCTGCTAAAAAGTAAAAAAATGAATACATTATACATATATAATATATAAAAAAATGCTTTAATTATTTTATAATATATTATACATATATAATGCATATATATGATTTCATTATAAGTGTATTTTGAGATATATACATATATATTTCAAAATACTTATAATGAAATCATATATATGCATTATATATGTTTAATATATTATAAAATGTTTTATACATATATAAATATGTATAAATAATGTTTTATACATATAAATGTTTTATACATATATAGAAAATAAAAGTATGTGTATGTGTGTGTGTGTGTATATAGAGAAAAATAACACAAAAAAAATTACTACCCAAAAGTTTGAAAAAGAATGGTGGTAGAATTAGTGCTTGGAAAGTTTTAAAATACCACCATTTGAAATACCCTAAGATGTCTGTTTTATTGACACATATCGGGGTGGTCTTGGGCAATAACCCTTAAAGTTCTCCATACATGTATTCTTAAATTGCTACATTCTGTAAAAAAAAAATCACCAATTATTTTCTTTTTTTTTTAAATTTGGCATAGATTGGTGGTAAAATGGTTGCATGAAAAGAGTCAAAATACACCAAGTTTAATACCTTAGGTTGTCTTCTTTTAAAAAATATAGATACGTGAAGGGTTATTCATGGATTCCTGACAGATATCAGTGTTACAGTGTATTTTGTGTTAATTGTGAAAAAAAAATGGTTTGGAAATAGCAAAGTGCTACTTATAGCCCTATAACTTTACAAAAAAAGCCAAGAACATGTTTGGGGCATTTCTAAACTCAGGACAAAATGTAGAAACTAGTTAGCGTGGGTGTTTTTTGGCGGTTGTAGATGCGCAACAGATTTTGGGGGTTAAATTTAGAAAAAGTGGGGTTTTTTTTAAATTTTTTCCTCATATTTTATAATGTTTTTTAAAAAGTAAGTTATATGATATGATGAAAATAATGGTATCTTTAGAAAGACCATTTAATGGCGAGAAAAACGGTATATAATATGTGTGAGTACAGTAAATGAGTAAGAGGACAATTACAGCTAAACACAAACACTGCAGAAATGTAAAAAGAGCCCTGGTCCTTAACGGTAAGAAATTTGAAAAACGATCTGGTCACTAAGGGGTTTAAGAAAATAAACGCACTTTTTAATTTTAATTTTTTTTTTTGCAATGTATTGGTTAATTACACTCAGTTCCACTGATTGACATGATAAATTAGAATAATTAGCTTCTGCATATGTTTTAGAAATAACTTGTCTTTCCATTGAATGAGCATAAATATTCAAGGCTATCTATTGAACAGTTATATGACAGTGAGTACTATAACATACTTACCCTCAAGTGTTCTATACAGTACATCAATTTCAACTCTTTATTGAGCTATAGTTTCATGAACACATGTTTTGTAATGTCTAGTACAGGGCTGTTAGACCTTGTGGTCTCTGCTTATGTCTTTTTTCAAGTCCTATTGGTTTACTCTTATACTGAATATTTTTAAAGCTTCCTTCTTCCACAATCCATAGGAAGATAAATATGGGCCATTCTGACATATACAAAAATAAAGATTGTGTATAAGATATTGTCATTATTAAATATATTTACAATAGCATAATATTGCTTTCATATTCCACTCCTGCAGACTATATTAAATAGCTCATAATACTTTTCAAGGTAAAGCTCACAATTATGTAAATGGAAATATGACCATATACATTTGTGGTCCAATGTCTGATCTGAGTCCTGCGCATACTAAGTCAGTTTTTGAAATAGTTTTAAATTATCACTAGTATGGGGTTATTGAATGTCTCTTTTTCACAAAATCTGTGTACAGACCTTTCAATAAGACAGGGCAATGTGGGACAGCTGCCCATACATTTAACAGGGACCTCAGAGCACTTTTTGTTTATTTATTTTACTTCCTTTAGCAGCAGTCCAATGAAAATGCAGGTGGCCTGACCGCAAACCGAACACGGCTACTTGCGAGTAACCTTACAAACTTCCTATATTCTCCTTCCATTTTGGGTATGACTGATGTCAGTGAATATGGCTGTATGTTGCAGGAGAAATTCAGGAAGTGAGCAGTAAGAGGTACTCATGAATTCAAATCTTCATTTTGATAAGCAAGGTGATTCAGAAGATATTGCATTTCCCTGTAAAAAGGAAGAATGTCAATGTTGGATCGGAGGAAGGACAATGATCTTAGAATTCATGAGATCCAAATTCTGGTTGATTATGAAGTGAATAACTCATAAAGTAGGTTTTGTGTTTTTATTTTGTTTGTTTGACTTTAGTGGATTGGTAGCAGACTAAACCTATTATTACTATTATTATTAAAGACAGCCCTATTAGTACGGTAGAACACGTATTACATTGTCAGTTATCATTACCGGTCTGAGCTGCTGGTATGCTGGGAAATATGATATCATAACCAAGCCCATCATTCCCCTCTCTCGCATTTCTCATAGCTTCTTAGTGCTTTGCTGTATTATTCAATCAACAAGGACCAAGCAAAGTGTTTCAAACCTTTATAAAGATAGCAGGGTTGAAAAACCTTTATAAAGATAGTAGGTTTGAAACTGCTTCTTGTTGGATGAATAAAACAACAAATAATTGTGAGTTAATTTGTTTTGAATACTTCTAGTTATACAAGTGTGGGGAATGGGGACATGTGAACACTTCACCCTATCTGTGGAATCATTGTATATGTGCGGGCTCTACCAAGTGTTGGTGCCCTGGTGGTTCGGCTCCATCTACATGTGAGTTTGCTAATACCTCAATACACCCTTCTATAGTATGTGTGTTGACTATGCTACTTTGCCAATTTTGCTCTACCTTAAACCCTAGGTGGTGTGTTGCTTAATGAAAACCAGGGCCATGATCATGGGAGTACAGACATGGATTCAGCATCAGGCCTGCTCAATCCAGAGGGCTCACAGGGGTCTTGTTGGGGAGATACAAATGTATTGTAAAGTGGGCCTCTTTTTTAGAAGCACTGCTGGTCCGCCTGGGAGAATGTTACCTGTATTGTGTATGTGTTTGGGAATGAGTGTGTGCATCTGACAATGAGTATGTTTCTGGGAGTTGGAGCGTGTTTAAGTTTTGAAGTGTACATTTTGCAGCAAGTAGTTATACCTGAAATGAATGTATCTTTGTGTTTGCCAGTGTATGTGTTAATTCAGAGTGTAAAGGTGTGTGTGCATGGCAGTATAGGTCAGTGGATATATGTTTTTCTATGGCAATACATGTGTGTGTCTGTCTGGAATGCATATATATATAACTGTTTGTTCCTAGGCATTGTGCATTGATGTATATGCATATGGGAATGTGTGTGTCTCTGCGAGTACATGTAAGTGCCTACATACCCAAGACTGGGAAAGTATAGCCTGGGAGGGGTGGCAGCCTGTTATTTTGTGAGGGCCCTCAAAATTTCAGATTTTAATCAATGTAGACTAAGGCCAGGAAGTCTCTAAGCTTATAAAAGTTTGAATTTTATAGAAAGAAATAGTTTGTCAGCACACCCTCAGACTTTATTTGTGATTAACACACTGAATACCTGTAAAGCAATGATATTATGCTGAGAAGCAGGTTGTTTATTTATCATAATAAGTTATTTTCTAGTTATCTCTGCAGGATCTTTATATCTTTTCAGTAAAGTCATTTATTATTCCAGCTAATGCGGTGTCATTGCCTTCTGCGGACACATTCCCTTCAAAAGGTGTGAGGCATTTACTGCTGGACTGATAACACAATAGCAAAGAACTACAGGAAGTGTGTAAAGGCTGAGAGATTAATTAGCAAAGAACTTCTGTGCCAGCATCCAAACTAAACAAGCGCCTTAGAGTAACAGGAATTAGAAGAAAACCCACACAGCAGGAAGAAACCAAAAAAGAAATGTTCATGTTTTGAGTACCAAGCACCCACTCTGTCAGTCATCAGCATCTTTTTTAATTACTTATTCTCTTGAAAGATTAGTAATGTGTGCATCCCATTCACAGCCATTTCATCTACAACAGCAGCTGTGAGTTATTTGATTATTCTTTGTAATAAACACTATGTACTACAAGCCACATATATGCATAAGAATTATGATATTTTTTTAATAAATATAAAAACCCCCTACCAACTATGATCTGCTAATTAGAAGAAGTAAAATGAGCTTAGGGGCATAATAAAATAATAAGGATTAATATTGCTCAGTTATCTTTGCACATGCATACCTATCATGTTTTTTTTGCAAATCCAGAAAAAAATACATCAACTATGCTTGCATTACAGTGAAATTATCAGGTTTACAGTTGGAACCAGAAGAATCCTCAGCCTGGAAAAAAAAATCAATTACTCTGGAGTCAATCAGAAAAACATATTGGGATCGACTTAGGTTTCCAAAGGATAGCTACCATAAGTGCAGTTTTCCAGTTTGCTCCCAAATTGAACCATGTGCATGAAGCCTCCTTGATACACATTATGGTCATCTGAGTGACAGAGTTCTAAAACCCACCACTCCATAAAAATGTTACTAATTGACAAACATTGCCAAGATCAAAAAGGAATTCATGGCAGGGAGTCTGATTATGCAGCCACCGACAGTTCACTTGTTAGAAGCCATATCATTCTTTCTCATCCAGCAACATGAAGTATTAAACTAGAAATAGGCACATTAGGGGTCCACAAAACTCATTTTGAACCTTTAGAGAGTCAAGTGATCTCCTGTTGTTATCTCATGCAATGCACCATTGATTAGGTTTCCCCAGGACTTGGCTTATTTCTCTCTGAACCTGCATAATTAATGGGGTAACATATAGTTACGGGCTGTGGCATCTCCACATGATATATTCTAAATACAAAGCTTAATGGACCTCTACTAATGTTTGGGGGTCTCCATCATATGTACCTTTGGTGGTAGAAGAGAAGAAGGTAGCTAATTGGTTCTATCTTGGTTAAGACATGTTAGTCTTAAGCCCCAGCCTGTGTGTTTGCATATATTAATTTCTATTTAAATATTGTTTTGTTTTTTTACCAATCCAGTGGGTAACTGAGTATTGTAAAGCATTGCACATGGAAGGCATTGGAGGAATCGGTGTAGTTTAAATAATGCATGCATAACTGGGTATTTTTAATATGTTACTGGTGACAGGGAAGCTCTGTGGACCAAAGTAAAATGTAGTTAGTCCTGATTTTGGCTAGACAGTCCTGATTTTGGGGCCTGTACTGGTGTCCCAATTTTGTTCCCTGGAGTCCTGCAATAAGAGGACACCAGGGACCTGTTTTCTAGCAGCACGGCATGAGAACATTGTTCAATACACTCACTGCACTTGGATCTTGCAGGGAACGCCGGCCAAACAGGCCCTTTTAGTCTTTCAGTGACGTGTAGACCAGCCCATTTTGGGCATCAATGTGAGTCAGTTAATTAGAGATGCCCTTTCTCAGGACCATTGGCCCATCCTGATTTGTATACCTCTTAATGTTGGGAGAAATATTAGTGTTGGGTGTAAAGACCTAATGTATGCTAACAAATAGTAAGGTCCTGCTCCATTTCCATTCACTTCCATAAGCCTGATGTGTAATACTGCACAAAAGTGATTACTCGAAAATGCAAGTTAAAATAGTATTAAAAGAGAAATGTCTGTGTGGACATAAAGTGCCCTAGAAAGAAAATAAAAATGCTCCAACTTGTTGATGATAATATAGAAGATTCTCAGATTGCCCTACCAAAAAACAGTGTTTTAGTAAAACACTTGTTGGTCAGATTAATACTTACTGGCATGCTCCTCCTCTGAATCAAAACTAAGAAGAAAGCTAAAATGTAGTTGCATTCCAGCATGGAGTCCTGTTCCCCTGTACTTGATGGTGAGGAATGTCAGAGAGGAATAACCTGGGAGGCATTAAAGGGTGGGTGGGGGAGGACGGAGGGCAATGCCACCATTGATCACCATTGACCATGTGACAACAGACTTCCAATATGCACAAAACTGACATTAGGCAACCCAAACTCTTATTTTGGTCTTGTTAACAACTCTCAAAGGACTCTGCAGAACATGGAGTTACACATTTGGGAGCAAAGAACTATACCTCTGCATGTGCAACATTTCATGATACATTGCACAAATAGACTCCAAGCAACATGACCACTTCAAATCACTGAAGTCAAAATGCATAGAGTAACCCTTTAAGCTTTTTTAATTGTTTTACAAGACATCTACATTGGACTGTTTCTTGAATAACAGCTATTTTGGTAGACTTTTCGACCATTTAAACTTCTGTGTATAATGAATTAAGTTTTGCACTTTCACAAGTAGAGAGGAGTCTAGGTGTACATGCATTGTGTTTAACTTCCCTGTCAATCACCACAACTGAAAATTGAAGATCTGAACTGTAATAACTCCTATGATTTTAAAGAAAAGTTTAGAAAGAAAAGAGTTAAAAGAGAACTCCTTAAAGAAAGTGCATCATGAAGGTAACTTATATTTCTACAGGGACTGGAGAGTTTGTTTTATGTTACTGTGAGCTCTGTCTCTAAATGACTCACCTTAGAGGGAACACCGGCTGTTTTTTAATGCAAGAACCAGATAGAAAATACTACATCATGACTACATGGTTCTGGGCAAGAAGAACCTGTCAAAGTCCCAAGCTTTTCTGTTGGACTTGTAGGTCGTATGCTCTACATCAAGGGAGATTATCATTCGATACTATTTCTGCTGCACCTATGAAATAGTTGATTCTCCTCCCAAGCTAAGGGAAACAAACATACACTTGCAATTAATCATTTAGGTCATTCTCAAATTTCAGAGGCTTGTGTTATCATTCTTGTAGGATCCCGTTATTAAAGGTTTTGTCATTTTTATCAGCTCTCCTCCCGCCTATGTTTGGTCTCCACACTCTCTAAGTCCTTGGAGGGAGATTTAGTTGCATGTGTAAGCAGATGACTAGGCAGTGGTTGTTCATCACGATTTTGGCTGCCTCTGTGTGGTATTTGCTGATTAGATAGACTGTTTACCTTACTGTCTAAAGACACATTTTTATTCTTTGCAAATTGCTGGTAGTTTGTTTCTACAAGGGCTAAAGGACAGAATCTCGTGATGTCGAAAGCTGCCATTTTATGCTATAAATATCCATTAGAGATTTTGTTGGCATTGCATTAGTATTAAAGAAAATTAACCTATTCATTACCCTTCTGGGTATACTTTATTTGTGCTGTTCTATTATGGTACTTTTCTTTTCAATGGGAAAATATTTATATGGATCATGTTAATAAATGTATTGTACATAAAAATAAAATATTTATATAGCCAGGTGTTTACCTGTAAAACCATGATCCTTAGCAGGCCAAAATGTGGCTTGACTAAGGATTATATTTACAGACAATTGATTTTGCACTACTCTGGAGAGAAATGCATTTTACAGAAAAATGTAGGTTGATCTACAGAAGTGTACACATGCAACATGTGGGTATATTGGTGGTCAGTGGACATTAACATCTGGTTCCACTGGGTAGTAATGATCTTGCTGAATGGCAAGCAAATATTTCTATATATGATATTTGAGTATTGGGTTGTCGTGACAACGAAGAAATAACATTCTGGGAAGTTGACTGACATGATTAAAAGGAAAATACTTTCTTAGTACCCATACACCCAAATAAAACATACTTTTTACATGTATTCTTTGGGATTATATGAAAATCGAGCTTCCATTAGCTGCAGATCCATTATCTGCAGCTACTTTAATCCCTCCTCTTTTTCACTGGCATACATTTCTCATCTTTTCCATTGAATGACCAAATCAGAAGCTTTACATCTGCACACGACTGTCCAATCACAGACTTGTAATGAGTTGTATTTGATCTTATCATTGAGAAGTATTTCCAAAGGAGTGGGCCTGTTACCCAAGCTTAGCTCCACAGAGCTCAACTAGCAGGAAAAACCTCCACCAGGCTGTCTAAATCTGCATTTTTTAAAAACGAGGAAAAAAGGACACATCACACCCAAAGAATTTTAGAAAACTGAATTTTAGAGTCTCCGTGTACATTTCAGGTCTTAGATACTTAAAGATAAATATTATAAGTAACAATGTTTACATCATCTTAGTCATATCATGCTACAAAAAAAGTTCGTGAATCAAGAACCATTATGACTTAAACCTCTAGAAATGGTGTTGCTAACATCCTGGTGACTTCTCAACCTTCACAATTTTGTCCAGTAGGTACTTTTAATTTGTATTTCCAATATTTGTACTTAACATATGATAGATTGACCAGCTGCCATAAATTTGTGTCTCTGACAACAATTAGCCATCTGAGTGGATGCAGGGTGATCTCTTAATTATTCTTTAGTTGAACAGAGTGACAAGAATAATTTTTTCACTGACAAACAATTTTATCTTGTTTATTTATGTATTCATTTTTTACTTACAGCTGGCCACCCTGCACGAGAACCCTGCATGCCAGTCAATACTGTGTTTCTTTCCCCACTCAATTATAACATCATTGGCTCAGCGCCTTTCTGCGGTCAGTGAAAGGGTTAAAAATGATGATGCAGAACCAGAGTGCCATCAAACGCTCAGTATGAGCTAAATGAAATAGAGATTGCCTACACTCCTGCGTTATATACTGTAATCTCCATCTAGCGGTCTCTTCTATCTGCAGACGCGAGCACCAGAAAACCTTTATTACATGCAACAGATATTGCCTCTCTCTCACACTCCTCAAACCATTGCACGTAGCTACGGAAATTACAAGTAGACATATCAGTGAGATCAGAGGCTCACCACTCTGTAAGAAGTTTAATTAACTCGCCCATCATTTAGCAATGAGATTCAGGCTATGGCAGCAATGCCAGCTAATAAAAAAGGCAGATAAAGTCTGGGTATTTTGTATGCTCACTTTTTAATAAATGTGTACTCTCATCGTCTCGGAGGGCTTCATTGATCTAACATTCTGGATGCTGCTCATGTCATGTGACCAAGCCTTGACAGCTAGCTGGAAATGTAATGGTAGGCTAACTTCCTGAAACATTTTTCAGGTTTCCATGGTAACAATAAGGTATAAAGCATTACTTGAATATAGACTAGTTCAGAACAGACTTGAAATTAAAATAACATGTACAGCACTATTCAGACTTTAAATCTATCTGTATTCTATATTGTCTGTCTGTCTATCTCTCAGACATCTGGAAGATGTTTGACAATAAAGATTAAAAAAATAATAAATTGGAATTTTATCACAACTTTTTTTCACAGTAAGGCTTCTTTTTACAGGTTAATTTTAAAAAAAAATACATATGCTGTAATACAGTCTTCAATATGACATATGTCACTTCAAACGTAAAATCAAATAATTTTTGTTTTTTTCATGGTGGCCGCCTTTTAGCTGCAGGGCATTGTCAGGTATCCGTGTGCCCATATTTCATCTGAAGAGTCCTTACAGTCAATAACTTTGTTTATTTTGAAATGATCCTGTAAGAGGCCTTGCCTCGCATTCAATTCTATTTCATCTATGTTTTGATGTATTCATAACTTGGAAAGATAAATTAAAATTCAATCATGATTGCAAACAGTGAACAATACAGAAAATCGGATCTAATTTTGTCGTGATAAAAAAAAAGAGCAGCATCATTCAAATGATTTCATTGCTTTTTTCACTCGAGAAATTAATAAAAATGGGGGTTAAACAAAGAGACTGATGCAGTTCTGGTTTGTTCCAATAGCCTTCTAAATTATTTACAAATACATTATCTAGTACACGTTCTTAGAGTAACACGATTTCTATTGATGGTATAAAAAAGTAACAGCAATCGGTGACATTCATTTGTAATGAAGTATTGTTAGAATCATTAATTAAACCATGATAAATACTTCCTGCGCTCGCGAGTTTCAAAACACCTAGCAATGCTGTCCTTGCCAAATAAACAGAATACTAGATGCTGGAGGGCTGCTAATGTGCCTGTGGTAGTAAGATTTTATCATTGTAATGAAAATCAATGCAGTTTATTAGAGAAAACAGGATGTTTAGTCCAGGAAGAATAGACGATCTAGGTGTATAATGCAGAGAACACACAGTAACGTGAAACTATTTAGAACTTACAAGGTATTATTAGCAGAGCTAAGGAAAACATATCACCCTACCCAATCAGCATATAGTAAGAATCTGTGCATCTCTCTCTCTCTCTCTTTATCTATCTATCTATCTATCATCTTTCTATCTATCTGTCTGGCTGTCTATATTTCTTCTATCTATCTATCTATCTATCTTTCTCTCACTCTCTATATATCTTTCATTCATATATCTATCTAAACCTTGTCAGCAGAAAAAAGCAATAATATGCAACAATTATTTACTAGTTCATTGATGTTCACACTTCTAATTAATCTTCCTGCAAACAGTGGTACTAAAACTGACAAAAATCAATAAATAACTCCCTTCTGCAGAGGATTAAGAAATATTGTAAGTATTAACAGTTGACATTAAATCTAATTGTATATTTTCTGAAAATAAAATATATTTTGTGACATTTGGTGTGTGTAGTTTGAAAACATGAATGTATCATGGTATGGATTTGGTTCTAATACACCAAAATATTAATTTGAAGATAAGAAATATATAATGATGAGCAGAATAAAGCAAGAACCACAAGAAACGTGTGTGGCGGAACCAGCCTCGCCACTCGGCATTAGAGAAGACTGATTGCCAGCCTCCTGCCATGTGACTATGGCTCCTGGAATGTATTGCCCGCTCTCCTGTTGTCACGGTGGCAGTCCAGTGCCCGGGACCCAGACACTGTCCGGGCGGCAGTGCAAGGACCGGGACCCAGTATGCCTGATGATAAGTGGGAGTCTTTAGCGTGAAAGTGGATAGGTCAGGGTCTGATGCAGCTACAGCGGATCCCAGGAACTAGGAGCAGGACAAAAGCAGACCTCCCAGGAGCTGAATAGGGAGGCTCTGCAGCAGGTTTGTATCCAGTACAGTAACAAGGCAAGACTAGGAAAGGCACCAAACATGAAAACAAGACAAAACTAGGAGAACCCAGAACCAGAGCAAGACAGAAAGCAGAACCCAGAACATGGACATGAGGAAAACAAGAAAAGGGCAGGACAGGATTGTACATGAACTGGGAATACAAGACAAAATAAAACAAGATAAGAGATACAAGGTAAAACAAGAGGAGACATAACTAAGTACTACATATGAAAATCATGGGGATTTAGTCACATTATATGATCATACATTGCATAAGCCTGCCACAACGCCAATGTACCCCATATTTGGCAGGTCCTACACTGCCTAATGTATGCTAAAACAACCAAAGAAGACATATATAGCACTTACATTTTGTGTTAATTATGGTCTACCCCACCCATTTATAATTATGTAATTATGTTATAATAAGTCACTGTATGCTGCCTACTATGATTTGACTGTTTGTAATTTTAATGAGTTTTCACAGCAGTGTTAATGTAATGATCATATGGGCTAGTCCCAAGTAAAATAAAGTTTAAGACATTTCTACTTCACCCTCAATTTGGAGTCCTGTCTCTTATTGGGGGAATCTGCTACAAGGGATTGCTATGTTCTGCATAGTCCCTTGCTATAATCACTCCTAAGCTCTTTTAAGAACTTGTTCTTGCTTCATTCTGAAGGAAGAGAGGTTCGGCTTGTGGTGGTTGTGGTGTCGGCTAGAGTGCTTGGAATCTTCAAGAAGCGCTAGCAGCATCCATCAACGGAGGTACCCAGTCGGGGGTGCCAGGTGATCCGTTACAACGTGAAGCTGATTGCCTTACATTATATAGTAATTACATTGTGGTTTTTACGGAGAATGTAATACATGGGGCACAATAATGTATGCTCCTGTCCTCAGGTGACATTTATGAAACTCTTTTTGCTTGAGCACATATGACTCACTCACGAGGGCAGTCAATGTGATTAATCTACCTTCTCACACAGTAGGCCATTCTTTAAACATGGCTCGGGAAGTGGTGTCCAAGGACTTGCTTTAATTATGTCTTAGTAAGTAGCATTCAAGAACTGGGGTTTCTTTCACCTGTATTAAACATCTAATTGATGAGTTTCAAATTCAGCAAAAGAACTTACAAATCAACTCCGTTGATCCAGTCATTAATTAGATTTCAAGATATTACATATGGCAGTACGATGCTGCGTATTTTCTTTATTTCATTTTTTTAGCGTTACTGTTTCCAACATTTAACAGAAATTAACAGGTTTTTTTTCTGCATATTTAATGAAAGACAAGGAACTCTTCTAAAATATTAAAAGGACATGATAATAATCATTATTTGAGAACCAGTCCCTTAGCTTTATAATTTTTAAAGAGTTTGCTGTTGGTTTTCCATTTTTTATAGCGGAAACAATGTTCTTTGTTCCCAATAAAGGTCAATGATGTGGTTTTCCGTACCTGGTCTTTTCTTTCTTTGATTTGCTACTGGGGAGCTGGTTGCACAGGACAATAGAGACTCCATTCCATCAGCTATAAAGAGCATGCAGTCTAATTTTGAGATAACTTCAGCAGTAGGGCCATTTGTTATGAAGCAGTAAATGGCATCAACAAAGTATAGAGGAAGACATCCAAGGTGGGGACAATTTCCCATTTTGACCAGCTTTGAATACATTTGGAAGATAACCAATGGGTAGAAGAAACTACTCATTATATTTGTTGTAGGTTATTTCATAAAGATTTCAATACTTCTGTATAGTTATCACTATGTAGCATTTAATTTAATAGAGAACAAAAAAACAAGTAATTGTAACTTGTAAAAGTCTGTAGTGGGTTAAGTCACAAGAGAATATTTTTCATACTTCTGTTAGGAAGCCTGTTCTTATTGTCTTACTGGATTCACTAATTGGATTAGTTTCTAAAACATCTGTGAGATTTTAGGATGTTTAATCCTCATCTTGCATTTTAAATATTGCATTCAGTAATTTTTGCTTAGACAGGGATGATTAATGTTTGTCACTACATGGGTAACAACAGCAAATCACATCATCATCCAGCATCCCAATGACCAATGTTATTTGCAAAGATCAAAGGTTTTTAGATAAAATATTGTGTTTCAGTCAAAATAATAATTTAGAAATTTAGGTCAAAACACTAACCTTGATATGTTATTAAATTCTACTATTGTGGCCATAATTTATGTTATCATTTGTATTTTTCACAATCTTTACTTAAAAGTTTAGAAAGCAAAATGAAAGTTGAAGTAGGATGAACCTGTTCTACCAAGCTGACCCTACCATCTCCCGGACATTGACCATCGCTAAGTACTCTTCATTGCCATATTTTTTAAAAGTAGAATATTTCTTGGTCTAGAGATAACTGAGACATGTCGAGCAGAGGGACAGTCTATGCAGAATCATTATAGTTGGGACACATGCTTACCATCTTGTTCATTCATTTAAGAATCCAGTGCATCCATAAGGCCAATGTCCATTGGACTGGACATTATCATACCTTTCCACACATTTGTGACTCAAATTTGTGGTAATTCATAGTTTGGAGACTTAACATTTCCAGTTGCAAAACAGATAATCCAACTGATACAAACATAAACCCAAGCTGGACAATCTCTTGTCAAAGTAGGAAGGAGGTAATAGATCCAAGCACAGCAGTCCGGGTATAGCAGACTTTAATTTGAATACAGCAGACAAAAAATTATGTTTTTACCAAAATGATGTGGTCTTTTTTAAATTTGTTGTCTGAAGCGCATTACTATACAGCAATTATCAGCCACAGTCTTGCTGTGTCCACTAGAGTTTGATTGCCACAAATAGTCATACGATGCTAACACTACAGTAGCTGCATAAGAATTATGGTATATTTTTTAAAGCTTGGTATGCCAGGCAAACATATAATTTAATTTATGTATTTTAAGAACTGATTTAATTTAAGCAATGGAACTCCAAAAATGCATATATACTTCTTGGTAATCTATTTTTAAGCAGGAGATTCCCTTGCTTCTTGGAGCATTTAAACTAAAAATCTTGCGAAATTCCAAATAAATTGTTGCAAGTAAATAGATACCCCAATCCATTTCTTTCAGGCTCCTACACACAGATAATTGCTTTAAACGACAAATGCTTACCAAGCAGGAATATATACTTTTTCAGCAGAGTGGAGAATGTTTGTGCCATGTTGTTGTTTTTTTTTTTTCACTATGTCTCGTTACAAACCTTATTTTGAGTTTTCATGGACTTTTTCTTTTCTTTCTTCCTTACCGTTATTTGTTGTAGTTGCTTTCAACAAATGATTATACAGCTTTTTCTTCCGCGTTTGTTCATAGCAACATTTTGTGTGAGTAGTAAAACATTTCATTGTCGAGTAATAAATAGGATCACTACATGTTAAAAGAATGGACACAATTGCGAAAAACCTGCTTCCTGATTTAGAGCAGGGCTGTAAAGCAATTACATTGATAAATGATGGTACAGCCCTGTCTCTTTACCAGCATATAGCATAGACCAGAATATTTCACGAGATAATCCTGCACCAATATCTCAAACTAGTATTTATCCCCAACAAGAACTGTCAGATTTCCCTGTCTGCTAGGATATCCCAGTGGTATTTTAAGGAGCATTTCATACAACAAATAATTTCAGCCATTTAGTAAATGGATCCCAATAGAAATATGCAAGGGGCGGGTATGAAAAAGCTAGCATAGATTAGCTGCAGAACTTGTTTCTGCAGCTATTGCAAGCCCTCTAGGTTTTTTCAGCATTGACTTTCCCATCTGTGCTGGACATCATATAGAAGCCTTGACGATAAATCGCAAATGTGCATGAATGGCCAATGGCAAACAACAAGATCGGCGTAGTCCTTGACATCCTCTTTAAATTATACAGCAAACAAAGGACGAAAGCTAAAAAGCATCCCCTAATCTGGTAACCCTAGACTAGAGTCAAGTATAAATATAAATGTATTTATTGCATTAAGATGCGTCAACATTTCCCATGCCGATGAGTCCTGGTCTATTGAAATAACTGCCAGTAAAGGAAAAAAACATTTTCAAGCAGGTCTTAGCTTAATGCACTTACATAACAGGCGACATTTTTGGCTTTAGTTAGGTGCATCTAGAACGCAGGTTGGGTAAAAAGAGCATACTAAGTGCACTGCTGGAACATCTATTGTGATTTGGATGTCAAACAGTTCAAAAAAATAACTCGGCTAAATATTCTACAACTATTTATGTTATTTCCATTTCATGAGCTTTGAAAAGAATGTAACAGGCACATATGTACCTGAATAATGAAAATCTGAAATTTCTGATAGATTGTATATATTTATTTTAACACAGGACTGGAATCATCACTAGGGAACATTGAAACAAAAAATAACTTGATTGCATTTTCTGGTTCCATCCATCCTAAGTTATTTCAGTTTTGTTTGCATTTGTTTCCCTACCCTAGTGCTTGATGTTCAGCATGTAAGACAGACACAACACATCCAAACGTATTTCCCTAATAGCATCAGTCTATGAAACCTGCATCAGGAAATGATATATGTCAAGTTAAATTGCGAATCCATATCAAGTAACCATTCTTCAAAGGGGAAAAAATGATTTCTTTGGAGTAAAATAACATGTTTTAATAATGTATTTATTAAATCTAAGCCCATTTAAAATTTTCTATCTTCATTATTATTCTGTTTATATTTTCCATTAAACCTAAATACGATGAATCAAACATGACATAACCATATCAAATCTATATAATATAAAAAAACATATAACAAACATATACAACTATCAAGCATGTTTGCATAAGAAGAGATTGAATATACCATATATACAGAGTATAAGTCGACCCGAATATAAGCTGAGGCCCCTAACTTTACCCCCCAAAACGGGAAAACTTATTGACTCGAGTATAAGCCTAGGGTGGGAAATGCAGAAGCTACTGGTAAATTTCTAAATAAAATTAGATCCCAATAAAATTACATTAATTGAATATTTATTTACAGTGTGTGTATATAATGAATGCAGTGTGTGTGTTTGTGTAGTGTGTGTATATAATGAATGCAGTGTGTGTGTGTGTGTGTGTTTGTGTAGTGTGTGTATATAATGAATGCAGAATGTGTGTGTGTGTTTGTGCAGTGTGTGTATATAATTAAATGCAGAGTGTGTGTGTGTTTGTATGTACTGTGTGTATATAATGAATGCAGTGTGTTTGTTTGTGTAGTTTGTGTGTTTGTGTGTAGTGTGTGTATATAATGAATGCAGTGTATGCGTGTTTGTGTAGTGTGTGTATATAATGAATACAGAGTGTGTGTGTGTTTGTGTGTGTATATAATGAATGCAGTGTGTGTGTGTTTGTGTGTAGTGTGTATATAATGAATGCAGAGTGTGTGTGTGTGTATATAATGCAGAGTGTGTTTGTATGAGTGTGTGTGTATATAATGCAGAGTGTGTGTGTGTGTATATAATGCAGAGTGTGTTTGTATGAGTGTGTGTGTATATAATGCAGTGTGTGTGTGTATAATGCAGAGTGTGTGTTTGTATGAGTGTGTGTGTATATAATGCAGAGTGTGTGTTTATGTAAATGCAGTGTGTGTGTGTGTTTGTGTAGTGTGTGTAAACTGGGTAGGGGAGGGCATTTTAATTTTTAATTTTTTTATTTATTTAAATATTATTATTATTATTATTATTTTTAATATTATTATTTTACTTGTATTTATTTTTTATTTTAATATTATAAAATGAAATTATTATTTTTTGTCCCCCCTTCCTGCTTAATACCTAGCCAGGGAGGGGGGCTATCTCATTCTGATGGAGCTGGCAGGAGCTGTTGTAAAGGTAAGTAAGCGCTTCCTGCCGGCCCCCAACGGGACCGCCGGGCTTCTACTCTATCCTAATTCTCCTTGACCTGTCTGCGGTTGATCATCAACAGCCTCTTCTCATCCTCTGCAATATCGGTCTAGAAGATATTGCTCTCTCCTGGTGCTCCTCCTACCTCTCCCAGCGTTCTTTCAGTGTTTCTTTCTCATCTCTCTGTTGGTGTCCCCCAAAGTTCAGTCCTTGGTCCCCTACTGTTCTCCATCTATACTGCCTCCCTTGGTAAACTCATTAGCTCCTTTGGCTTCCAGTATCATTTCTATGTCGGTGATATGCAAATCTACCTGTCCTCTCCTGATCTCTCCCCGTCCCTCTTGACTAGTGTCTCTGATTGCCTCTCTGCTATTTCTAACTGGATGGCTGCTCACTTCCTTAAACTAAACTTGACCAAAACTGAAATTCTGGACTTTCCTCCCTCAAGTGTTGTTACTCCTGTGTCTGTCTCCCTCTAAGTCAATGGTGCTACCATCAGCTCCACCACGCAGGCTCACTGCCTAGGTTTCCTCTTTGACTCCAACCTCTCCTTCAAGCCTCATGTTCAGTCTATCGCCAAATCCTGTCATTTTTATCTCAAAAACATTGCGCACATCCAACCCTACTGTTGCAGCTCCCGGGCCGCCGCATGGCACAGCCATGCCTGACCGGCACGACCTCTCCGATATTGCGAGCTTACCTGGTCTCCGGCGAGCCGGGAACCGCTCCTCCGCGTCTTCTGGGCGTTGCACCCAAATCAAAGATGGCGCTGACCACAATCTCCGCCCCTCAAATTTATACGGACATGCGCGTGACGTCACAACGTCAACACACATGCACATTCTGGGGTCAGAGGTCACCCTCTGACCAATCAGAGCCCAGAGAGGGATATTTAAATCCCTAATTCACTCCAGTTCTTTGCCCTGTCGTGGTTTCCTGTTCCTGGTTCCCGAGAGTGCGTTTATCTTTGTGAATATTACTTCCTGGTATCCCGATCTTGGCTTTTCCCTGGTTATTCTGAATTCTGGTTCCCCTGTCTTGGCTTGTTTAAACGGTATCTGGGTATTTCTGGCTTCCTTGACCTCTGCTTTCCATTTGACCATTCTCTATCTCTAGCGTATTAGTCCGGCCATTCTAAGGTCCGGTTTACGCTCTGTCCTTTTATTTCCTTTCCTTTTTTATGTATATGTTTACATAATTTCTGTGTGTTGGACCACACTAGCAGCCATGACACCTACTTAACGCCAGATGCGACTAAGGTGCTGGTCCATTCTACTGTCCTTTCTTGCCTTGACTACTGTAATCTGCTTCTCATTGGTCTTATGTGCTCCCAACTTGCGCCATTACAGTCCATAATGAATGCGGGGGTGAGGCTCATCTTCCTGTCTGCTCGCACCTCCCACGCCTCATCCTTCTGTCAGTCCCTACATTGGCTTCCTATAAGATCAAATCTCTACATAATTTATCCTCCCTTATACACAAGTGTGTCCCGTCTAGGCCCTTACGATCTGCTGAAGACTTACGTCTATCTTCTGTCCATACTCCCACCTCTGATGCTCGCCTTCAAGATTTCTCCAGGGCTGCACCGTTCCTGTGGAACTCGCATCCCTCCTCCGTTAGATGCTCACCCAGTCTCCACTCCTTCAAAAAATCGTTAAAAACCCACTTCTTCATAAAAGCGTATCAATTAAACTGTTAATAGCTCTCAACTGATTCCTCTTCTGCAACTGTCAGTAGTCTAATACTAACCTTACCTTTTTCATTTTACCCCACTCCCTCTAGCATGTAAGCTCATTGAGCAGGGCCCTCAACCCCTCTGTTCCTGTGTGTCCAACTTGTCTGGTTACAACTACATGTCTGTTCGTCCACCCATTGTAAAGCGCTGTGGAATTTGATGGCGCTCTATAAATATCATAATAATAATAATAATAGATCTATTGTTTCACTATAGGAGGTTTTACACCTGGGTTCCCTATGACATAAATCACTTTACTATTTAGAGTTTCTCATCATGATGATAAAAAAAATCTGCAAAAAGCTTTCACAACAAACACAGATTTAAAAAAAACAAATAATAAACAAAACAAAACATTTTCAACTTGATGGGTTTACGTGTATTTCTAATAATTACATATGGTATATATGCCCTGCATGTGTATGAATTTCTTTTTTATTTCTAAAATTATTTTAACCTTGAATGTGATTGATACAGACAAAAAGCTTATACGTTGCCATGGGTTATTCATTCAAATCCAAATTGTACTGAATTCAAATCTACTAATCTGAAGGCTAAGTAGCCTACCTGTAAATATAACTCTCCAAAATCTAATTTAATGAATACGCCTACGTAGATTCACTTCTAGGCTTTCAGGAATGAAGATGCTTTGCATAAGTCTGCACTTAGAACATCTCCTTCCCATGATTCCCTATATGTACCCATGCAACCACAGACTGCATGCAAGGCATCATGGGTCATTTTGAATTTGTGCCAGTGCTATAGGCTGTTTCAGAATAACCTGCATTTAACAAAAATCCTAGTATTTTTTTAAGAAGATAAGAGAGCTAAGAGCTAAATTTTTTATTTTATTTTTTGTTATTCTTAATATTAGAAATATGCTATTACACCAAAGCTTGAAGGCATCTTCAAGGGCTTTTAGACTGGAGTAATATTTGCTGATTACAGAGAAGTTAATCCAGAAAGAACACCGTTAAACCCGTTCTTGTTTTATTATTTGGAATGGTGAAAGTGTATGTATATCATACATATAAAACAACGTCTTCACATTTCCATAAATGTGATTCTAAATTACATATTACACCCAGCAGTCATACAACTTTTATGTTTACAAAAAATATAAATATATATACATGCACTTTTATATCAATGTTCTTGCAAACAAGATATGACTATGAATTCTATCAGATTTTTTTATTTTAATATGGAATTACAAACAACCTCTGTGTTAGGTGATGACCCTGGTTCCCGGGTCTAGTCAGTGAACGAAACCACTGGAAACTGATCAGGCATGTATGATTAAGAAGGCTGCTGTAACTGTGTAGCAATCAACTTAATTGTGGTTGTACAGTATACTAATGTGATTGTTCATTTTTTTATAGAATGTTAAAAGTAATTAACAAACTAGTTGATATTAAATTTATTAAAATGACATCTTATAACTGCAGGCTATTTCTCTTCAACACGTTATTTCCATAAAAGCAGATTTTAAAAGTAACTGAAGTCAATCAAAGTTTTTCAGCTAAGCTGTTACCTCGCATTCCCTTACACATTAAATTGAATACATGAAAGAATATTACTATATTGTTTACCAGGGAATAGCATTTATTTCTCACTACAAAGCGATATATGTATTTTATATATCTATATATTAGTCAATAAGCTTCTTCACTGAGTTTATATTTGCTCCCATGATCTACGTCTTGCTTTGAAGAGCTGTTTCATTGACCGAGCCAGCTGAGAACTTGCAGCCAATAGGCTAGGTCCGGCACTGGGGAGCTTAGCTTAGTGCTGCAGCATCTGGTAAAATGTGACCGTGCCCAGCAGACACCAGGTAAGTCATCAGAACATTAGCAAGGAGAAGGATTCTTGGTGGTGGCATGATGGTCATGGTACTTGGTGTCTTCCTTTAAAGATGGCTGTCTGGGTAGAGCAAGGATAAGCCAAGAGAAGCATCAAAAACTGGCCTTTTCTTTCATGAATATATTATAAAATACATAATAATACACTTATACATTATCTTACATTTAATTTTTTACTTTCAAATTATAATATAAGCGTATAACCTTTTCTTTTAACAATATGATGAAAGCCTATTGTAACTTTGTAGAGCCTGATTATTTTACATTAGTATCTTTTTTGGAATGGAATAATAATTAATTGAGATAAATGCTGCACTCTTTTTAAAGCAACATTATCTAGTGTGAGCTATCTGATTTAATGTTTAGCTATTTTAATTTGCGTTGAGGCAGCATAATTAGTGTCACTGGCCAATTGCTTCCACTCACTGCTTGCTAGCCGTATTTACTGCTGTTAAGACAAGTCTGCTCATGTGTAAAGTATAAGTCAAAATAATACATTATTGAAGGTAGCTTGCATCAACAAGAAGTTCTTTGCATGCTGATTAATTGCTGACTGCATCCTACAGACACTTGCTGCCCGACTGCTGTACAAAGGTGCCATCATTAGTGATACGGTTGGCAAGTAGTCATAATTGGAAAGCCTCTTGAATGGTGTCTTATTAAAAGTGTAAAATAGCTTTATGGCTTATTTAAAAAAAAATGCATAAGCAAAACTGTATTTTTTTTAAATCGGGAACGAAAGTGAGCATACATGTGATTTGAAGCAAATTGTACACAGAATAAGACCATATAAATCAGGGTAGAGGTTCCAGAACCAGTCCTCGTGCCCGACCAACAATTCAGGATTTATGTATTTTCCTGTTTTATTTCAGTGGACAAAATCTGGACTGCCAGGGGCTCTTGAAGACTGGTTTGGGAAACACTGCTGTAGTGTTTTAACCCTTGTGATACTTTGGTCATCCTTACATTAGACAATTATTTTAATCATTTTAATAATTTTGGCAATTAAATTATTGTGACAATTTCTGCTTCTTAGCTTGCAAATATTTTGCTTTTCTGAATAAACGTTTCCACATATTTACAAATCAAAAATTCTGTTGACTTTTGGAAAAAAAAATTTTTTCCCAATATTTCGCAAAAAGTACACAATACTCATAGTTACATAGTTACATAGCTGAAAATAGACTTGCATCCATCAAGTTCAGCCTTCCTCACATTTGTATTTTGCTGTTGATCCAAAAGAAGGCAAAAAAAACCCAGTTTGAAGCACTTCCAATTTTGCAACAAACTAGGAACAAAAATCATTCTTGACCCCAAAATAGCAGTCAGATGTCTCCTTGGATCAAGCAGCTATTAACAAACGAATTAGAAATTATATCCCTGTATGTTATGTTTTTGCAAGTATTTATCCAATTGCAGTTTAAACATATGTATGTACTCTGATAAAATCACCTCTTTAGGCAGAGAATTTCATATCCTTATTGCTCTTACTGTAAAAAAAAAACCTTTTCTTTACCTTAGATGAAATCTCATTTCTTCCAGCCTAAATGTATGACCTCATGTCCTATGTATAGCTCTGTTTATGAATAGATTTCCAGATAATGGTTTGTACTGGCCCCGAATATATTTGTCTAATGTTATCATACCCCTTCTGAGGCACAGTTTTTCCAATCTAAAGAGATTTAAATTTTTTTACTTTCTTCGTAACTAAAATGCTCCCTTCCTTGTATCAATTTTGTAGCTCGTCTCTGCACTTTTTCTAGTGCCATGATATCTTTCTTTAGAACAGGTGCCCAAAATTGCATAGCATATTCAAGGTGTGGTATTACCAGCGATTTATAAAGAGGCAAAATTATATTTTCATCCAGAGAATCTATGCCCTTATTTATACATGACAAAACATTACTGGCCTTAACAACTGCAGATTGATATTGATGCCTAATTTGTTGTCTATAACAATTTCCAAATCCTTCTTGTGTGTGGTTATCCCTAATTTACTACCATTTAGGTTGTAAGTTTTTTTGTGCATTCTTGACCCTGAAGTGCATGTTGAATTTCATCTGCCATTTTAGTGCCCAGTCCCCCAATCTATCCAAATCCCTCTGCAGCAAAGCAATATCCTGCTCCCATTTTATTACTTTACAAAGTTTTGTGTCATCTGCAAACAGTGAAACATGGCTTTCAATGCCTGTTTCAAGATCATTTATAAATATGCTAAATAGAAACGGTCCCAAAACAGAACCCTGAGGGACCTCACTTACCACTTTTGTCCAGCTTGAAATGTTACCATTAATGACAACTCGTTGTACTCTATCCTTAAGCCAATGTTCTACACAAGAACAACAATAATTTCTTTTAGTTTAAAGACCAACCTATTGTGAGGAACTGTATCAAAGTAGATCACATTCACTGCAACACCCTGATCTATCATTCTACATACTTCTTTGTAGAATTCAATTAGGTTAGTTTGACATGACTTACCGGTATGTTTCATAAGACCATGCTGATTATTGCTAATAACAAAGTTCTTCCCAATGAATTCCTGAATATTATCCCTTAATAGCCCTTCAAATATTTTCCCAGTCACAGAAGTTAAGCTCACTGGTCTATAATTTCAAGGCAAAGATTTTGAAACATTTTAAAATATAGGAACAACATCTGCCTTCCTCCAATCCTCCGGTACAATACCTGAAACAAAAGAATCTTGAAAAATTAAATACAGAGGTTCACTTATTTTCCCACTTAGCTCCTTAAGTACTCGTGGGTGAATACCATCAAGCCCTGGAGCTTTATTTACATTCATTTTCTTAACAGCTGTAGCACCTTGTCTCGAGTCATCCAATCACAAGTTATCTGCAAGTTTTTTGCAGCAATCATTTGCATATATCTTTCCATAGGTTCCTCATTAATATATACTGAAGAAAAATTGTTATTTAAAATATCTGCCTGTGACAAAACCCCTGTTTTGCCAAATCGCTGGAGTCAGTTATTTCGTACGATATTCGTGTGTTTGGCCCTTTCATGCTTTTATTAAAATAACCGAACAAATCTCCGAACCATCAGACCACCTACAATGGTCATGTGTAGCTCATTAACCACCCAGCCATTGCGGTTAATCATAGGTATTTGTCGAATGGCTGGGTGGTCATCGTAGACACTATGGAACTATTTTCGGACACATTTTCAGATGAATACCGCTGAGGCTTACCAGCATCCATCCCATTCGTTTCCTAGTGCACGAACACTATACTGTTCGGGACATTTAATATACGAAAGAGACTGACTCCAGTTAGCTGAAACCATGGAGCTATTTTCGGATGCATTTTCACGAACAACCGGTGAACTAAATACTTAACTCAATGGTGTTTGAACTGTGTTCATGGGATCTGAGCGCTATTCGACTATATTGTGTGCTCAGATCCAAGCTATCTGGGGGTATGTTGAACATGGGGACTCCGTTTGGCGAAATACAAGTTATGGATTTTAATGCAGTTTTGTTATAATGTAAAAAGAAAGTATTTCTCTCTACCTGGAGATAATTAAGTTTACTCCAACCACTTAAGCCAATTATCTCCAGGATAGAGAGGAGGGATTACACTGTTTGTGTGGGTGTGTTTATTATTGTAATGGAAAATGATTGTTTACTGTAATTTTTGTCACAGTCTTCCACAAGGTCCCTGTGGGAGTAACCCTTACTGGAAGACCATCTTAAAAGGTAAAGTGTGACCAGCATTAAACCAGTTCATTTTACCCCTTCATGAAGCGTCGACTCATGTTTGGGGGATTGGTAGTTATAATCACTACTTTGCTCTACTTCAGCTGGGATTTAGGGAGAAGCTACAAGGATCGTTCCTACAGGGATAGCAGGATCCGTTACACTGCCTTTTCCTGGTCTTCATTAGTTAACAGACCCATCTCTGTTTCTAGTGTACATACAATGTCATTTTTTGTTTGTTTAGAATTGATGTACTTGGGGTTGGTTTGGGGTTGGTTTTGCATTCTTCGGCTATCAATTTCTCATTTTCTAGTTTAGCCACTTTACTTGCCTTTTTGCAAGCATTATACCTTATATCTTATATAGGATGCCTCTGATTTGTCAGATTCAAATGCTTTAAATGCCCTTTTCTTATTTTTAATCTCTTGTTTTACTTCTCTACTAAGCCACATTGGTTTCAATTTGTTTCTTTTATATTTTTAACCCAATGGTACATACTGAGAAATGTACCTTTCTAATATTTGTTTAAATAGTTTCCATTTATCCTCAGTGTTTTTTTCACTAAGGAGTTTATGCCAGTCGATATGTTGTGGAGCTGCCCTAATCTTATTGAAACTGGCTTTTTTTAAATTATACGTTTTATTAAACCCTGCATGCTTTTGCTTTATTTAGTTTATTTTAAAAATTACCATATTGTGATCACTATTTCCCAAATGCTGTCCTACTTAAATGTGGGTCAAAAGACTCGTCTTTCTAAAGTGGGTGATTTCAAATGTATTAAGTATAGAATATTTGATCAGGTGTCAAACAAGTTAATAAATGTTCTGCTACTTTGTTTGTTCCTTATTAATTAACTTTATCAAATATACTGTTGTTTGATCAATTTATAAATGCTGCCATCCCATAATAAGTAGTCAAATCAACTTAGCTGTTTCCATTGTGTGCCTGCCACTGCAACCCCTACTTCCAGTATTTTACTTCTTATTTGTTTTATAGAGCTAAGCCTGGCCATGATCACTGACTGGGAGCATCAGGTAATCACTTTTATCCAATGAGCATGGCCCTTCATCACCCATGCGTTATTCTTTAGAGACTTTTGAATTTTCCTGCAGAGAAGAGAAGTCAAATGTCAAACTGTACTAAAATGGTTTGACAACTTACTGTAGTATGGTGCCATGGCTCTCCTGGTACCATAACCACTACAGCAAACAATTGTTGTTATAGTGCTTAAAACTTTAATTTAAAAGAGTGACTATATTTATTTATTTGTTGTACCATGAAAGGAAAAACACCCCTATGTAGTTACAAGTGAATGGAACTTGTTTGCAACATCCTGAATGAACACTAACAATATGACAAACTATGAAGCTATCTCTGTTCTCTGTGTGTGTTTATCGTGCACTGTTTTCAGCACACAAAGATGAGCAATAATATTATTCCATTGAGGTTACTCAGTCAATCCACCAGTCGCTGAACCTGTTTATACCTCAAGATTGCAGGCTATATTAGACTCAGCCTTTCATCATCTCAAGGTCAATAAACGCAACACAATGACTTGAATAATAACTAATAACATATTTTTAAATAAGAAACAATCTAAGTGTATTCATCCTATGAAAACACTCTAATTATTGTAATTTTTGTAATTATTATAATTGTTGTTATTGCAATTATTCATAATTGAAGGTTACACATTTAAAACACATAGATGCAAAACAAATTAGTAAACAGAGGAACACAAAGTTTCATATATTTTCATGAGTTATAAGGCTTAATAATTTCTTAATAGTTATTCCATTCTAGCTTTAAAGATACTTCATGAGGAGCAGTAAATATTACACAATATGTGAAGAACTGGAATTCACAACTGGAGTGAATTTGCTTTTCAAGTGCTGTGTAATAAAATGAAGTGAACCTTCTGCTCAGGTAGTATTTAGTAGAGAAGAAATGAAGATCAAGAAGTGTGGATCATACGAGGTGAGGACAACTGGTATTGTGGAGTAAATATGTTGTTTAGGTAGTGTGGGTTGTAGGAGTGGGTGGAGTGTATTGTTCATGCTTCTTGGTAATGTGCCATACAAATGAAGTGATGAGCTGTAGTAGCTGTTGCTCAGGTAGTGTGAGCTATTGAAAGTTCGGAACCAAAAAATTATTCTCAGGTAGTGTGAAGGATGTGTGAAGACCTGGAGTGAAAATGCTTCTCAGGTAGTGTGAGCTATTGGGGTTTTGGATCTGAACATTCCCCTCAGGTAATGTGAGCTATTGGAGGGTTTGTAGCTTAACATTCCCCTCGGGTAGTGTGAGCTATTGGAGGGTTTAGAGATGAACATTCCCTTTGGGTAGTGTGAGCTATTGGAGGGTTTGGAGATGAACATTAGTGTGAGTTATTGGAGGGTTTGGATCTGAACATTCCACTTAGGTAGTGTGAGTTATTGGGGGTTTGGACCTGAACATTCCACTCAGGTAGTGTGAACTATTGGAGGATTTGAAGATGAACATTCCCCTTGAGTAGTGTGAGCTATTGGTGGGTTTGGATCTAAACATTCCCCTTGGGTAGTGTGAGTTATTGGGGGGTTTGGAGATGAACATTCCACTTAGGTAGTGTGAGTTGTTGGAGGGTTTGGAGATGAACATTCCACTCAGGTAGTGTGAGTTGTTGGAGAGTTTGGAGATGAACATTCCGCTCAGGTGGTGTGAGTTATTGGAGGGTTTGGAGATGAACATTCCGCTCAGGTAGTGTGAGTTGTTGGAGTGTGAGTTGTTGGAGAGTTTGGAGATGAACATTCCGCTCAGGTGGTGTGAGTTATTGGAGGGTTTGGAGATGATCATTCCACTGAGGTAGTGTGAGTTGTTGGAGGGTTTGGAGATGACCATTCTGCTCAGGTAGTGTGTGCTGTTGGAGGGTTTAGAGATGAACATTCCACTTAGGTAGTGTGAGTTGTTGGAGGGTTTGGAGATGAACATTCCACTTAGGTAGTGTGAGTTGTTGGAGGGTTTGGAGATGACCATTCCGCTCAGGTAGTGTGAGTTATTGTAGGGTTTGTAGCCGACCATTCCCCTCAGGTAGTGTGAGTTATTGGAGGGTCTGTAGCTGAACATTCTCCTCAGGTAGTGTGAGTTATTGGAGGGATTGGATATGAACATTCATCTCAGTTAATGTGGATTTTAGTATCTATGAAGAGCTGGAGTGAACTTGTTTCTTAGGCAGTGTGCATTGTAGAATATGTGAATAACTGGACTCGGAAGAAGTAGAATGTAGCAGTATACATACTAACTACAGATTCACAGCGACTGTCCTCTAACTTATCTTGACAATAACACCACATATGTACAGGAACAGGAACTGTTAACTTTAAGTTAGAATATCTGTTTGTTTCAAATACTTATTATGTCAAAATACAAAAGATTCTATAGTGAGTGCAGTATAATTTCCACATATGCATATGAACGCTATCCACTTCATCTATCTATCTATCTATCTGTCTGTCTCTCTGTCTGTCAGTCGGTCTGTCTATCCATCTGTAAACATCTTTGCTTTCTTGTTTCAGCAAATAAACAGCACACATTGCAAGTTGTTACACCAAAAAGTGGCATTCAGGTTGGGGTGTACACTGGTGGATGCATAATAAATTCTCCACCCCTTATATAACCTACGCTATGCTTCCAAAATGTTAATCACAATTTTACATTACAAAATGGATGTGGTGAGAGAGCTTTTTTTTCTACAGAACTCTGAAGTTGTGGAATAACAATCCAAACAGTAGCAAACCTCATACCATACAAATATATCTGGGTGACGTATATTTAGATAAGAATATGATCTGACATAAAATGTCTCTATTTAAAAAATTGTTCTAAGTGTGAATACTTCTGTTTCTTTCATGAAAAGAATACACACATTTCGATGAACTTTATTATTAGAATTAATTCAACAATCCCTTGGAATTACTTGTCATGTGCTGTGAATCACTCATATATTCTGAGAACAAAAATTAAATAAAACACTTAGTTAAATAATGCCAAATGTCAGTTTGATTCAATTCCTGTTTAAAGATGCCTCTGTTTTATAGGTCCCAGTTGTCAAGATAAAGAACTAAAAGCTCAATTTCATTTAGATTGCTTGATCGAGAAATTCCACCATGGTTCCACGACGTAATAGACGTAATTGTATCACAATCAGTTCCGGAAGATTTAGATAGGCTAAATCTCTTATTCAGCTAGGAATCTTATCAGCGTAATGACTTCCATCTTTTTCCTGGCAACAAGCACTGTGCCAAATTGTCTTTATCCGTCCATTCCGTTCTGAAAAAAAAAAAAGGCAAATCTTACTTAGAATAGAGAGGTTTTAATAAGTTACTCTGCTCGATATGTTTGTTTTGATCTTACAGCATCATCTGTGAAATATTCCTTTTTTGTGGGTCAACAGGTACGATGAGTAAACTTGGAAATAAATCTGCTTCATTGAGTCTCTAGATATTTAATCACTTAAAGTACATTAATGAGGCTTGAACAAACTGGCCAATTAGATCATTGCACATGTCGAAGCTGCTGAGTTATGTTTATATCTGTAACCATCCTAGATCCATTTAAATAAAGGCTTCGTTGCTCAAATCTCTTCCCAATAATTCAAGCAATCATGAATATAACTATAATAGTGATAAATGGATATTCAGCACTGTCAGTTACGTTCAGTAGCAACAAAATAATGCAGGGTTTGTATGACAATTCTAATTTATTTGTGTTTTGCTTAGTCGCTAGAATGAGGAATAGCCTCTAGTGTTCAAGAAGGCTTGCATATCTTTTATTGCCAAAAATTATAGATCTGGAGTGGTCTCCTTTGTCATGCTTGATGTGATGCGTTGTCTTTGTTTTTTTCCCTCAATAATGCTTGTATATCTGTTGTTGCCAGTGTATACTCTAAATCAGGTATGTCCAGCCGTTGTCCCCCAGATTTTTTACAAAGGGTTTCATATCTGTTATTTCCATAGAATACTTTAAAACGAGGTGTCCAGTCATTGTTCTTCAGCTGTTTTTGGAATATCTGTTGCCATAAATTAATTTAAAGCAGATGTGGTCAGAATTTGCATTATTTGTTTTTTGAAGAATGCTTGGGTAACTGTTAACAAATTATAGAATAAAGCAAGGGTGGCCAGCTTTTGCTTTCAACCAGTTTTTGACTACTTATACATTTGTGATCTCCAGTTGACAGCAAAGATAATTCACATAAACTATTATTACTAGAGTGACATCAGTTATTATAAATGCTGTTATGATTTTATAATTAAAATAAAAATTAAAAAAATCACATTTTCAACTACTGTGCATGATTACCATTGCTTAGTTTAACATGTGTAGTGTTTTACATAAAAGACGATCTGTTTTTTCCCATAAGTAGAAATGACTCATTTACAAACACCAATAATTAGCTCAACATATTAAAATCATGGGTCAGCTCACTTTCACACATGAGGATGTAAGTTGAAAACAAAAATTACACATAAATGTGCCACAATGAGTTTTAGTACCACGCTAAGGGCAAACAAAATGCCAGTTCATCTGCCAAGACAAACTTGAAAGTTGAGTCCTACACTAAGTTGCTCTATCTGCTTCAGATCAAAGATATGTCCAGTGAAACAGAAGTGGGTTTGTTTATAAAAGCATGCAAACTAATTAAAGGGAAAAGGGATTCTATAGTGTTAGAAATACAAACCTGTATTCCTTACACTATAGAGCACTTGAGGTAGTCTTAGTACCGCAATGTGAGCATTGTCTCAAAAACTGCAATGTTTTACATTGCAGGACTAAAGGGGCAGGGACACTGCATCCAGACCACTTCAATGAGCTAAAGTGGTCCAGGTGCCTATAGTGTCCCTTTAACAGAGAACACATGGGGATGAGATAATTTGATTGTGCAAGAGAGTAATGTACTGAGAGGATAATCAACAATATGTCATATTATATTTCTGCCATTTTTTTTGTTTTATTATTAAATATGTTTATTGGGAAGCAAGTTGAGATATTGCCTACAAACACCGAGATTGACATTTCCATGTTAAAGTGACACTTGTTTGAGAAACCCACCAACCTTGGATAAAGACTCATAAGAGATTATAGTCAATCTAAATGATTAGAAATCAAGGAGTCTCTTTAGTATGGTTAGGGGAAAAATATATATTAATTGCATTTCTTGATTCTTATCAACCTATATTGGAACATTTTAAATGTTTTTTAGTCATCTAATCTACCAAAAAATAACAATCAAATTATTTAAAATCCCGTGATATAAATTACTGTGTTGCATTGTGTTTGTACCCCACTTGACAATCATGATGAAATACCACACATTAACAGCAAATAAAATTAAGCATTTTCTGTCTTTTTCCCAGAACTCCCTGGGTATTATCACTGTGAACTTGTGTCAATGGTTGCTTCATTTTCAAATTATTTCTGGAAAAAGTTATTAAGTGAGGCTTTATTCAGATACATTTGCATTAAAATGTGTATAAAAATAATCTCTGACCTCCCCAACTGTTGTTCAATTTTCATATTCTTCATTTCCCAGCAAAAGCAATTCTGCTTTATTTTTTTTCTACTAAAAGCCAAAATGTCATAGCTCTCATATTAGATATGCACACACTACAATATGATGCTATGACTGTCCATCTGTTATTTTAATAGATAATATATGTTATATCTGTCTAATCCAGTGGTATATGTCCAGAAGGCAATGAGATATACATCCTGCTCACCTTCTGTCTGTCTCTCTGTCTGTACTTCAGTCTGTCTGCCTATCTATGGTAATTCTTCCCCCACCCCCTCACCCCACCAAAAAAAAGGAAAAGACTTTTTGCAAATAAGCCTAAATAACCCCATCCCTTTCATCAAACCATGGTAATATGGTGAATTTGTTTATAAGTCTTTTCTTTCCAGCCCTCCTTAATTGAAACTCATATAACATTAATCTTGGTGATGTATTGTTCTAATCTTCCAAAAATTAATGCATGTATCCATTTTGTTCTCTATTTGACAATAAACATCCAATAAACTCAAATGAGCCGTGAATTCATCAAGCCACATTGACGTGTAGTCATTTCAAGATGGATGTAAGAGGGAGGGTCTTACAGAGTCAAAATGGAGCTGTGCATGCCAGGATTTTAATCTAATAGATCATTGTTTGAACAAATAAATCAATTGCATACATTAGCTATATCAATAAATCAACTGTTACCTGAAAAATACTAAAAAGTAAAAAATAATAGCTAAATAGTTTGATTGGGCCTTTAATGTTCATTAAGCATTGCAGGCATTTATCAGATTGTAAATAATACCCAAGTGTGTACACGTGAATAGATGTCCGGTATTTATGTCTGTCTGTGTGATTGCATCTTAGTTGATATATTTCTTACAGCATGCTTCTGAAGGCAGATAAGCTTCCATTGTGTCCATCCTAATTGAGACTCTAGAGTTTTTTGAAGCAGTTATCCGGAGCATGTCACCTGTCATGTAATGACTCTCCGTTCTGCTAGTGATGACATGAGTCTCTGTGATGTTGATGCCATTTTTTTTCTTTAAGCTTGGAATCTTTTAATAACCATGTGGCTCTCCAGGGGTCCATGTGGCTCTCCACTGCAAGAAGTCTGATTGAAAACATTATAAAAGCTGATAAGCTAGAAAGGTTTTATGGATACAGGAAGCAGGAATTACACATCCGTAGGCTGATGGTTAGATGCCACCATAAGATCACCACCTACCATTTCTGGCTGTGGATTGCTGCATTCAACACCAGTTGACTTTATCTTAGTGTCTTAATCTAATGGTAATGATTCCTTAAATAGTTATACTTATTTCCTGAATTTAACAGTTTCAACAATTATCTTAAATGCACACTCCCCTGCCAAAAACAAAACAAAACTAATTTTAAAAATCACTAGTAAGTAATAACACCCCAAGCCCAGAATTTCTGTGGCTGTCCAATCATTTCCCAATGAAGCTCAATAAGAAGTCTTTGCAAGGCAGGTGCTCTGAGAAATTGCTGGTTCTTGAGTTTAGCTCCATAGAGCTAACCAACCAGGAAGTAAGATGACCAGTTTTCTGACAGCTGGGAGGATGGAACAATGTGCATTTATAAAAGCTGAAAGCTGAGATGCTTTATGTGATCATTTAACTACAATTATTTTTCCCCAATAAGGAGAACAATTAAAGAAGATGTATAAAATCTATTCTCTCTTCCACACGAGATATAAGATAGGGAACAGCAGAGATGTGCAAGCATATCTAAATAGTGGAATAATCTAATCTAAATAGTAAGCAGAGAATTTGATAACTCGTATTGTTTTATTGTTGAGCAGATAAATGAATGGTTATTAAACAAGCATCGCCTGGCCCTATCATATTGATGTTGTTAAGGATAAAGTCCAGACAATGCTTTAGTATTAAAAACAGGTGCATTGTGTGACTCTCAATACTGGTTGAGACATGTTACTTTCCATATAAAACTTTGACATAATTGAAAGCAGTTTATTATTCACACAATTAGAAGCCATAATACTATGCTGTAGGATCACATCTACATATTTTGCTTGGTTCATTTCCAAACATTTTTGTGTTAGTTCTATAGGAGTGAAAAGTTCTGTGCCTCATCTGTCAAAGATCTCACTTTGTATCCTCCCTCATGGTCCTGAGTATTGATAATGAGCTCCAAGATATGAAATCATATTCTAGCACTCCATCAGTACGTGGAAAATCCCAATGGAGATAATGGAGATGTCTGCCCCCTACCTGCCAACTTACCAGCAACAAGGCAAGATTTCTTCATACCCCAGAACCACTTCATTTAGGCAAAGTAGGTGGGAGTGTTGTTTTTTTTTAGACCACGATTGAGTGTGGATTGTCTAAACCTGAAAATATTCCTTTGCTGGGCTTGCCACTGTTACCGCTACTTATAATTTTATAGGTAAACCATATGGTACTCAAATACTGAAGGCATAGTCTATTTAACCTAAAATCAATAAGATAACAAGAAACAATAAGATTCACATTCATGCAAAGCAGCTTAACGGTTCGTGAAGCCTTGTTAAAAAGTTGAATATTCATAATCAGCAACAGGTTTAGTTTTTAGCATTTCAGTAGATTAAAATGATTGCACCACCTGCAGCTTTGCACAGTGTGTCATTTTGTCTCTTTAACATAAAGCAACGGTGTTACAAAAAAAAAGTTACAACAAAAAGAAACTTCTCAATTTGTTTAAATGGAATCCATAGCGTGACATGTTTAATTTTTGCTTTTTTATCAAAACTGGCATTCGTCCCAAATCCTGTCGCAATGAATGCTGAAGGCAATTTTAGAAGCAGTGCCCCCTTTTCCTGCCACCCATGTGGAAAGATTGAAATGCTGATTGATTCTATAAAGAGTGTCACTCAGACTTTTTCATACCGCCAGAATGATTTGGCTCTTTGTATCGTTTAGCACTCCAGCACTTGAGCTAGTAGAATGGAAGTGCCTTTTACTTAATGTTATGTCTAGTATAAATGCATTGGATCCTCCTGATTCACTATTGCTGAAAATAACTTGCCTTCCGTTTTTTAGAAGTAACAAAAAAAAAAAAAATCTCATGGGATATGTAAGTCTGCAGTAGAATATGTTCGAAAGAACTTCAAAGCGATATTGTAAGTCACAGCAGCATTTGTCAAATTTTGCCCAATTTTTTTTTCATGTACCTAAGAAACAGCTATTTTTTTAAACGTAATTGTTTGCAAAATACGGTGGCTTTCAGAATATGGTTGGAAACAGAATATGGGAAAAGAAGGAAATTAATTCAAATGTTTTCAATTTTAAATAAAATGTTTTGGGGGGCACTAAACTTAAAGGTTTATTCCATGCACCATAACCACTGTAGTGCTTTGCAGTGGTCATGGTGCCTCACGTTTGTATGTGCAGCGTTTCACTTTGAAATGTTTCATATTCAGAGATTAACCACTCCACTGCCAGAGATATAATAATACCTTAAGCAGCATCCTAGGAATGTCATCAGCCGGCATGGAACTAAAGTTAAGGACTGGTTGATATCAATTCTGTGAAATGATGGTCATTAGCTGAGGGCAGTCAATGAATGTCGACTGCCATGGCTTTCAGCTCATGCAGCTATGAAGAAGCCAGTAGCGTGTCAGTGGACCAACAGGGAACATTGCTAAATAGTATGCCCTACTACCAGGAAAACAGTTCAGGAACACTTGACACCATCACCACTACAGAGAGCTGTAGTCTTTATGATGTTTGGAGTAATCCCTTTATTTTCAATAAAATCTAAACAAAGTAATAGTCTTTCTAATATGTTCACCTGTACAAATTAAAATGCTTCCTCCTACCAACTGTCCCAGGTTTGACTGGACTGTCTTGTTTTCATGCACTTGTGCTATCATACATGATTGGTTCCCTAGTGTCTCGCATCAGCCTCCAATAGGCATAGCATGAACACCTGAAACACCCAAACATTTGTATGGACACTGAGTAGAGAATCCAGGACTCCCACTGTGCACTGAAACATACAGCAATGTTTTCCTATTCACATTTGTGAATTGGAACTTCAATGGTGGCAGCCACTCTTCAATGCTCTTCAAACCTAATGAGATTGTATTAGAAAACAAACTTTGCAGCAGGGTTCTCTCTTCTATTCTGCAACGGACCCTCGTGTCGCTCGTTAATCCTTTTTAATCCTTTTTAAATGGGTAGCAGGCTTTGTCTTCAAGACTGTATGTTTCCCCTTTGCCTGTTGACCTGCCAGACTCCTATAAACGTAAAACAGAATTTACTGATAGCTGGTAAGAAGTTCTCAGCATGATTCCACTTTAAATGCCATTCTACTAAATGGATTTAATTTAATCTCGAGCAATGAGAGGTTAGTAAATCTCACTGATAAAAGTATATACAAGACCAGTATGAACATTGCTTAATTGTCTTAACTCAATCTCCATGCTTATACTTATTTATTTAATAATTTACTTGCTCTATTTTCTTCCCTAATGATGGGCACCTACTGTATCAAGAGTACAAAAATATGCAGGTTTACAGTAACAAGAGAAACATAGAATGTGACGGCAGATAAGAACCATTTGGTATAGTCTGCCCAATTTTCTAAATACTTTCATTAGTCCTTAGCCTTATCTTATAGGAAGAGGAAGCAGTAAATGTTTACTAACTCGTTTATTTAATGATTCTTATATGGCACTCTTACTCACTTTATATATATGAACAATCAAAGATAATTGATAATTACAGTTAGTTATAGGATACTGAGGTTATATAACTGTAAACCCTAAAACAGTTAGAGCAGGGGTTCTCAACCCAGTCCTCAAGGACCCCCTACCATTCCAGGATTTAGGGATTACCTGAGTATGTCTAAGGTGTTTTTTTTTTCTTTTTCTAAACACCTTACACACACACCCAGGTAATCCGTAAATCCTGGACTGGTAGGGGGTCATTGAGGACTGTGTTGAGAACCCCTGAGTTAGAGTAAATTATACATACATAATCCACAGGAATGGACTTTGGTAACCTGATTGTAAAGCCATACACTTAAGTGCAATAACATTGTGTTTTTCTTTACTCTGTTTATGATGTCTTTGATTTTTTAATGATTTTGTCCAATCAAATGAGTCATGCATGTAGCGTACCTCCTCCTTATTACTGCATTGGTACATGGTAACCATGACATCAATATGCACTAACATAATAGCCAGAATATTTCAGCTAATTGTGTCCCCTATAATGTTTGCACAAAATGGTCTAACTTTGAAGGTGTATATAAAAAGATATACAATATTTTTTGGTTGATGTTTTTAATGTTTGTTTTTTTTGTGTGTGCCTTTACTGTATACTTATATGAAGGCTATTTAAAACCGTTTGGGTCATGTAAACTGAAAATAGCATTGATGTATACAGATGTTCTTCCCATATCGAGTCAGAAATTAATGTGAATAAATCACCACAATCTTTAAAATTTTTGAATGCAAAGCATGAATATCTGATGCAAACCACGGTTGCGCTGCTTGTACACATTTTATTTACTTTTTAAAAGTTCCCCAATATAATGATTGCAACCAGTCGTATTGGGTAAAAGCAGCAATCTGACTTTATTAGGCCACACTCAACTATTTCTAATACCAAATCACAAGCGTTTCCTTCCCACAAGCCAATGTGTTTGAGAGATAACTGATCTCCAATTAAGCTAATCCAATTATCTCTCAAATAGGAAAACTTACATACAATTTTTACATATCACAAAAATACATGACAACAGCATCAGAACCCCACAAAAAGTTCCAAATAGCCCCGATCTGAGTGCACAACTTATCCAAAAAGCACTCAAATCGGTTTGGTAAAACGAAAGTTATGTTCATGCATATATGAACTGGCTGCCTGGTAGAGGTGGTATTGTCAACTTCAAAAGGGGTTAATTTCATTGTATAGGAGGTCAGAGCTTACAACTTAAATTCCTCTTTGAAGCTAGAACCCCAGCAGAGCTACTCTGCAAGGTGTCAGAAGTCACACATAAGTGGCCTGGAAGTCTGGTTTCAGAATAAACTATCTCTCATTTGCCATATATCTTGATTCCCTCTTAGATAAGGAGTCATTTTATATGAACAAGCCTTGTGTTCCAATATCATATCCAAAAGAGACATTAATACCTATCCACAGATCAATACTCAAGCCTCGTTTTTATCATATTTAGAATGGGACAAGCACAATCTTCCAATCAGGCCTAAACATGATTTTCGAACAAGGGGACCCGACAGGATCTGTTCGGTAACTGAACAGAAGGGAAAAATTCCATTCGAGTGCAGGGAAACATTAGACGATACAAAGTCTAAGGGAACACGTACAAGGAGTTCCATCTCCTGTGACACCATCCTTTTGATCATGTACAGGTCTTTCATTTCAATATTTTCGTTATTGTGACTCCTTCCTATTTCATTAGGTAACCATTTATCTCAAAATTGCTATTTTTCTAGAAATCCACTGTGCAGTGTCAGAACTCACAAATATGTTTTGGACAAAATGAAAATGACAAACGGTTATATTCATGAATATAAGAGGATTTTCATTAAATTAAAGTCATATCGTTTTTTCTTTTTTATTCAATATACAAAATTGCTTTACATGGAAAAAAGTAGACCCTTCTTTCTTGTAATATTCTCTGAAGGTACGACTTATCCATTTCTTCGAATGGATAGAATAGATTTGCAGCATGTTGGTGAACAAGACTTTGAGATGCAGCAGTGTGGAACTTGATAGCAGTGCAATTTCAAAGGATTAACAGAATGTAATAGTGCAATTGGATCAGCCACAAATGGACACAAAAGGACCACACAAGAGTATAATGGATTTGACAAAAAAAATCAGACGACAGGCAGGTTGATCAATGAATGAGTTCATATTGACATCTTTTGTTATCCGGTAAAATAGGAGTCAGGTAATAATATCTTGATGAATTTAGAAAAAAATATCTTAAAGTTATAAATAAAAAAATAAACTTGACACATTTACTTGGAACACATAGCATTGTGATCACTAAATGCTTGTTTATGTTTGGTGGGTGGTAAGATTATTCAACACAGTCATGAACTAAAGATTAAAAGGCAGAATTTATATTGCTTGGTGTTGACTGAAAGTCACATATCTCTAATCCTATTTCCATAATTATACTCCAATCCTGTAGACACAAAATAATCCTTTGTCTCAGCCAATATATTTCATTTTTATGACTTAAGTCATTTTTTTCCCCTCGCCAGCTGCTCCAAATGACTAGAAAAAAAAAATACAAACAAACCACTCTAGGTTTTAAAAAAGACACAATCTCCTCAATTCATTAGAAATAATACAAAAGCAAAAGATATGCCTCTCCGATTTCTATGCAACATACACAGGCAATAGAAAATGCAACAGATTGAATTCAGTCATTGAAGAGATAAGTAACTTGATATTATAACGGACTGTTATTGACCGGAACTTTTCCTGTTTGTTTAAAAACATTTAGGGAAATCAATTAAGTTCTGTGATCTCTACTGACTAATTCCATGAGTACAGCATTAAACGTTCATTACACTCCCTCTCAGATAATTCCCTGGACTTTACTTTAACGATATGGGATTCAGATGTCATTGTGATACTAAGTGGCGGCAGGGCACTTAGCATTGCTTGTGATATTCATCACATCTAATGTACAAAAGTGTGATGTTCTCTGTAGAAACAGCCTAAGCAGAACAAGAGGAAATATCTTGCCATTGGTAGAATTGAAATTTAGAGACAATATTCCCCCAACCCCCCCCCTTTCACTCCAGAAGGAGTTGTACATGCAAGTCTATCTATTATATATAAATATGAGCAATTCTGTTCTGCATGTTATATTGGAGTGCGGCCATTGTTGATGTTTGGGGCATTCTTTAGCATTATATGATGAAATCTTGTAAATGAATATAGATTATTTTACAGAAATTAAGTGTGTTTTTTTCTACACATTTTCTAAGCATTTGGAAGCTAGTTTAAAGTTGGTTGTGCTGTATGTTATGTGATTTTATTTTGTGAAAAGGGAATCAGAAACACTGAACTATCTTGGCAAATCCTAGATTTACTAATTGTTATTTCATATAACTATAATGTGAATATATTACAGAAATGATTAGGAATTTTATTTATCTGATTCCGAATCTCCTCACAATATCAACGAAGAAAGGGTATTTTGCCTTGACTGTGATGTTGTAGAAGTCTTTCTAAAGCATTTACAGCCTCTTTTTTGTATCTTTTAAAGGGACTTTGTGCTTGACAACTGTGCACTAAACAGACCACTTTTATTTGAGAGATTCAAGGAAAAAAACAAACCTTTTTTTAAAGTGATTTGCCTCAAAGAATGGCTTGTTTTTGTTAAAGTGCCTTTGTACTTTAAAGATGGCCGACAGTTTTATTGATGGCTGTAACAGTAGGGGAAGAAACTGTCCATTGGGATGGTGTATAGACTTGAAAAAGTTCACAAAAGATACTCTGAAAAAAGCTTTATAAAAACAATAACTATGAATTATTTTATTCCACGCATTTGGTTAACTTTGTGCTTCTTTCCTTTTTTTGTTTTGTTTTTGAGGGACTGATGCACCGCTATTAAATTCTAGCAAGATCATCTGATGTGTTTTGAATTGTAGGATTGCCTGAGGGCAGAATTATAACAAGGCCAAGTTTTCAGAGGGAACAAGATCAATATTTAAAGCCTTAGCATTTGGAAAGGCTGCTTGCAATGTCTAAAGAGACATTTCTGAGGAAATGGCTGATGCTACCTAATGGTTACCCAGCTCTCAAATCACATTGAAAATCACAGATTGCACAAATTATAGCCACGGGCTGCCATTTTTTTTTCCCCGTATGGAATATTAAGAGCCCCAATTATTTTAGGTGAACTTGCTGACTTATAAAGGAAAGTCAAGTGGCTTCAAGTGTGCTTATTAATATTGTGTAAAAAAAAACACACACGGTGTGATATTAAAGCTATATAATAGCAAAGTGTGTACTGATGACTTCTGGAGACATGTATAAACCACTCAAATTTGGATTATGATGACTGCATTGATGATATTATTTTCCCATAACCCACAATTTGCCATTATGTCTCCTTTCTCTCATTTTTCACATTTTAGATGAAGGGAAAGAGTGTCTTGTATAAGTTTAATTCTTTCCTGAGGGTGCTTTAGGATTCTGAACTTGGCAGTGCCTTCCCTCCCAGCTGTGCTTTAAGTTACTATGAGGTTTTAGCTCCAGTAGGAGGCGCTCCTGTAAAACATGCTAGTTCTGATAGTACCTGGACACCAGCCACTCTAAGCATATTTTCTCCATTATGACAGCTCTGTGCCAGTGTTAGGGCCGACATCCAAATTAAATTTCTTTTATGAACTACCCCAGAGAAAGGCATGGCCTCTTGCCATTGGTAGCACACATACAGATCTTTCCAAAAGCAGTTACTGTCTCTATATGATATGTACTATAGATGTGATTTATTTTGCAAAACAATAGATGGGTTCTTAGTCTAGTCTTGCTTAAAAATTTGATATGATATATATTGTCAATGAAAAAACACATTGCTACAGCATAATAATTAATTTAGAGAATGTTAACAAATCTGGAACACGTGAGTACAGTTGCAAAATAATTATCTCTATCTTCACTCATTGTTTCTTTTTTTGCGTATACTGAGCAGCTACTTGCAGGAACCCCCATCGATCCCAATTTCATCTTGCAACCAAGCGACTTCTATAGCGAGGTTACTAGGAACCTTCAGTTGTGTTATCTTTAAAGATGCAGCCTGTGTTTACTTCCTCAGATCTCCGGTCATAAGTCAAACTGCTGTTCTTTAAAGCTACCAGCATTCCAAACAAGGCCGACTGCTGTGTGAAATAGAACTGTTTAGTTACTTTCACAGCTAAGATTGTCAGACTGCCATATAGAGTTATGAAAGAGATTTGTTAGTTACATCTCGCACTTAGTCTCTTGCTTCTAGTAACATTGCTCATGGATAATACAAAGATGAGTTATATCACAGATATGCAGGATTAATTATAACATGGTGAATTAACTCTTAATGGACACATGACAGAAATTTCCCGTCATGCTGTTTTTTACTTTTGAAGCCACCTGTATCACTAAGTTTTGATAAAGTGGTTTGGATGCAGTTGTCCTTTAGTTTTACAGTTTTACATTGCAATAGGTTAAATCTAACATTTAAATCTAACCCCTTGGTTAGTCTCAGCTCAGATGTCAAACAATATTAATTAACTTATGCTATCACAGACGGTATACTTTACACATCAGACTGATCCCACCCAAAGAGGAGGAACAAGAGAGGCAGCAGTCCCAGATGACTGATTCAGCTTTTTGGGTGCTCATTATTGAGTAGAAATGGATACCCCTTAGGCACATTGAGCAAGGATCCCACTTCTAAATTAATAATAAGAAAGATGCATTGCTGCTCTAATATGTGTTTTATGGGTTCAGTGTAATGCAACATAGCAAATGTAATGGTCTGCAGGTACTCAGGCTGAGTACCTCCATTACTTTTCAGCTTCTTAGCCTATTTTTGGACCATCCGATATCACCTTGCTGAGTCGAAGCATTCAGTGACATTATGAGCACTCAAATGTCTATCTCAAAGTAATCAGAGCAGTAACCTAAGGTGAAATATAGCGAGTGATAGCCTTGAGTCAAGACTATATGTAGGGGTTAAACAGAACTGACTTTATTTCAGCTGTGCAGAGGTATTTATACCAGCATAGGGTAATTTGCATATAATAGTAAACAGTACATACAGTGATCCATCAAGTCTTCCTCCCATAATTCAATAGAAACATAGAATGGGACAGCAGATAAGAACCATTCGGCTCATCTAGACTTCCAAATTGTCTAAATACTTTCATTAGTCCCCTGCCCTATCTTATATCTAGGATAGCCTTATGCCTATCCAATGTATACTTAAACTCCCTCACTGTGTTAACCTCTACCCTTTCAGCTGGAAGGCTGTTGCATGCATCCACTACCCTCTCAGTAAAGTAATACTTCCTGATATTATTTTTAAACCTTTGCCCCTCTAATTTAAGACTATGTCCTCTCTTTGTGATACTTTTTCTTCTTTTAAATATAGTCTGATAAAGTCTATATATATATTCCTTGTTTTTTTCTTACTGAAAACAATACTCAGTCCCCCCAAAACAAACAAGTGCTCAGCCCCGCTTTGCCCATATAATTCTAACAACCTGAAACAACGAAGGACCCTTGTAAAATTCCCACCCAGCAAACCTGTATTTCTATTGTAGGATGAATGGGAAGTTAGCCGTAGTTTACTGTTGTGTCCGCCAGGTATTAAGTTCTGAGGGTTAGCGGTAGCCGGTAAACAGTAGCAACAGGGTTGCAAACCATTTGGAAACGAAGCTCTAAGTAGCAGTTAGCAACTCCAATAAAGAATAATAGCAGGTTGCTATCTGTTACTGAATGACTGGCTTTAGGTTTCAGCAATCAGTAATTTCCTGTCACCAATGGTGACATTTTGCAGTCGGTAAACAGCTGCTACTTGCTAACAGTGTTTGAGCAAGTCATGGCTGACTGGTAAAAAGTAAGTGACAACATTGGAAACGAGCCCTGGGTGTTTCAAAATTTATCAAAAAAAAAAAAGCAAACAAGTAAATAATAAACAAGTAAAATGGTGCAGTAAGTATTCTTGAGCAGATTCATTTTTTTCGAGGTTATTCACTCAAATTTAAATTATAATGAATTAAAATGCAAATTATAATATTTAGGCCGAATAGTCCATTTGTGATTGTTTTCCAAATTAGCTATTGTTAAATAAATGTTTCTATTCACATTTTAATATGTTATAATTCATAGTCTAGTAAACCAACCATTTAGATGGATTCTCTATGTGGCCAGCAACTGGCACCAACCTGTGTTTCACATTAATGTGTGAATAATTTTAGTGACTGATAAGAACCTGTGTTAAAATTTGCTTGTCTTATGTATTAACCGACATCTATGCTTTTTTCAAAAGCGCCACAGGTTTAGGCTTAAACCTCTTCGTCGTTAGATTTCTTTTTTCCCCTGATATGGCTACGTTTTGATGAAAACGTCTTGAGAAATATCATACTTTTCTAAAATCTGATTGATTATGTCCCATTCTGTTCAAGAGCCTCAATGAAATCTCTCATCTCCATTCAAGCAATGACAGAAGATGTAGATTGGTACAAAACTTGATGAGTAGCTACAATTGAAGTCCATGACCTTCTGACCACAAATGAGTTAAATATGAGTTCCAAGATGCTGCTTATGTATCTTTTCTGATCCATTCACATTTCATATGCTAGCTTTTTTTGAAATGGTCATTGTGTTCAATAGAGGATGGAACTAGCAAGATAATTGAATCTTCAGAAAGTCTGAGGTTCCGAACCACTGCTGTCACAAGCTGTCATCCTTTTAATTCTTTTAGAATAGTGAGATACAGATGCTCTGAATGACAAGGATGCAGTTTCAATTTACCAATTCTGAAGGTTTTATCATCGTTATTTAAGAAGAAGAAAAAAAAGCATGAAGGGCAGTACATTAATAGTATTTCTTTATTGGAAACCTGCATATTTTTCTGTTGTGTAACAACGGAAATTATGTATTTTAATCTGTGTTTTTGCGAAAGATAAAATATTTATCGCACGTGGACTACTTTCATTCTTATTAAAAATTAATAAACCATATCTTGTTTAACCCCGTAGGGACCAAACTTCTGGAATAAAAGGGAATCATGACATATCACACATGTCATGTGTCCTTAAGGGGTTAATAAGCATAATAGGTATTGTCCGGTTTCAGTAAGAAAAAAATAATGGCTAAATATTCAGAATAAAGCTTCTCTTTCAGTTTCCTGCTGTAAATAAACTGATTGTTGTAAAACATTTGGTACCAGCAGTAAGATCAATGCTTGCAAGATTTGCTATCAATACATTTGAATTACTCTTTTTTTTTTTTTTGTCTTTTATACAGCAGCAACATATTCCAAAGCTCTTTACAACATTAAAATGGAAATATAACAGATTACAAATGTTTTTTGCACATTCATAGGAAATTGAAATTTAGCACATGACATCACTCTGGCCTGAAGCTTGAAGCAACCACTAGGATACTGATCATGGTAATAATAATAAATAATAATGTATCAATTTTTACACCTCTAGGGTGATTTTACCAATTTTTCTTTCTGGTATCATTTCAATGAAGAGAGTCCGTCATGCTTTTTGTTTCTTTAAGTCAAACTTATGTTTAAACATTACATTTAAAACCTTTTAAACCCACTGTATAACACTATAGAACATGTTGGGACTTTACAATTTGTAATACCGTGTTTCCCCTAAAATAAGCATTACCTTATTTTTATGGGATGCTCGTAATATAAGCCATACCCTGAAAATAAGCCCCAGTCACTTGTTTGCTAATCTATGTTCAGGGATGTAGATTTGTGGGATTCCATGCACTATTAAATCGGTCTATGTTCGGGGCAATTTCCCCAAACGTGGACCTTCTTTCTAGCGCATGCTTGCTACCATTTTCCCCAAAAAATATGACATCCCTTGAAAATAAGCCCTAGTGCCTTATTCGAGGGTAAAATTTAATACAAGACCTGGTCTTATTTTCAGGGAAACATGGTAATAATAAATATAAGCTTTCTCCCTTCTTTCCACTATAAGTACTTATAGAGTTAACAATCCCCTTCACTTCTTCAGTATTTGAGCCTCAACTTGTATTTGAAGTCACTTGTCACACAGGTGTGTGTAATCCATTAAGTGCCGAGGGGGGTAAGAAATGTCTTCAGAAAGGTTAATAAGGCAGGATGAGTATACTACGAGACTGCTGTCTCCCTAGAGTCACCATAAAATTACTGAGGAGCTCAGAAAGATCTGTCTGAAGAGAGGAGAAATTGCACTAGTGTAAGGTCAAAGACCCTAATTAGTCTCTCTCCTTGTATCTGACATGGCTAATATTGCTTTTTAGTCTATGTCCTACCTAAAGACAGTACTCAGAAACAATTTTTTAAGATGAACATAGATTCTGCAAATTCACTTTGTCTGCAGCAAGAGAGAATCTTGTTCCATGGAAGGCATGTGAGTGATTTAGTATTCTGCGTTTATTGGGATCCTAGCAACCGTGGAACGATATAGCAGCAAACTGTTTATTGTTATGATGAAGCCAACACGGTGTTCTGTTCTCTGTGTGTCTGCTTCACATGATGATTTGAATATATTGTGCCGCATTCAATTTAAAAAAAAATCCTTTGCATTATTTGTCTGCTCTACAATAGCTCTAACCCAGAATTAAAACCGGGGAGGATGGGGGTTTCCTGTACCCAGGAATGTCCCTTTATGTATAATCTAGGATGCTGGGCATATGCTAGATTATTTACCTCCACCATTAAGTGCCAAGCGGAGGTAAGTCATCTTGGGTTGGCTACACAACCCCTTAATGACAGAGGCAATTGTCCAAGTTCTGAACCGAAACAAAGAATTTGATATATAACAAATATGGGTGCACTCTTTCAAATTAAGTGCACCCATACTTGTTATATATTATTATGTTCAGGACAAATCTATTTCATTTCACAGCAAGTATTTAAATAATACATAATATAATATAAATAAAATTAAAAAAAAACAGTGTGAAAAACAAGAAATGTTATTATGCAAGTTCTGCATGGAATTTTAACTGTGAATGTCATAATTTTGCTAGCTTTACTGCAATTAAACGCACATATTTGTATGCTGTAATGTTCCACGAGTACAACGATGCCCCAACGTACAGGTTTAATTGTGTTTTGGAGAGTTACAGGGTCAAATATGGGGCATGACGAATATACCATGGCAAAAGTAGGCAACTCGGTGTATTCAAAATGGGGTATGTCCAGTCATTTAAGTAGTCACTTAGTTACAAACCCTGGCCAAAGCTAGTATTCATATTTATTTTCTTGCATTTTTTACACATAAACTTTATTTTCTCTGAAGAACGATGTCTCACAAGAACAACAGTGTACCAGTTTTATAGGGTCTCGGAAAGTTATAGGGTCATATATAGGGATTGCAAATTCAATTCTCTGGTACTTCTGTTGTAAGGAAGGTCCCCCAATATATAATTTATAAAATAATATAATGATATATAAATAATGTAAATACACTTAGAATGAAACTACAGTATATATATATTATATAATTTCATTCAAAGTGTATTTTGATAATATATGTAATTGGTTTTAAATGTATTTTATATATTATTTTTACATAATTATGTTATTGTATTAATTATATATTGGGAAATCTGTCTGACAACTAAGACAGTCCCCCTGCAGCCAACCTTACAATCCCGCCAATCTGAGCAGTGTCATCGCGGTCACATAACTCAGATCGGGGTGATCAGCTGCAGGGGACTCGTAATATAAGCCATACCCTGAAAATAAGCCCTAGTCAGGCAGTTTCTCCGATTGCATCTGGTGAGGTAAATATAATTTTATTGAGATTCAGGGAAACCTTAATGGCACTGACATTCGAAAGTGTCATTACGCCCCAACGTTACCAAATGTAAAAGCCATAACGTTTGGAACGTTATAACATGTCCTAATGGTGAGAATGGGTTAAGGACAGTGTGAGTATTCCATAGCAGACAATGCTTAGCATTATGTAAAATGTAAAATGTACTTTAGAAACACCCAAAACTGTTAGGGTTAGCCCTTAATTTTCTATGATAATGTTTACCTTTTCTCGCTAGTGACCTTGCTTTATGCCAACTTTTTATCTCACGCTGATTAGAAATTAATTGCTTAATACATGAAAATCAAACCATTTTATAAAAATAAATCAAATAGTTCTTGGTTTAAATCACTGAAATATTGCATAACCCATCAACTATGGAATTAATGCTCATTTCTACGTTCAGCGATGAGCTGCTTAAATGGGGTTAAGAAAATGCCAGTGGGCATTACATTTTTTTAACTATAGAACCTTACGGGTAAGGTGAAAGATTATTATAACTAGACAATTTTACACCAAAAACAATGAATTTTAATTCAGTGTTCTAATTTTCTTAACGAGACAGCTGTTGAGGAGTTTAGAATAAAATTACAAATGCCTTACTATGCAAGCTCATCTGTAGTACTAAAAACAAAATCAGTCAACTGTCCCTTTCAGATAAAAGTATTCTATTCGTGGTTCTTTAATTACATTACCGGGCAACGGTTATGGGAGTTACACACCTACACGCAGGATGCATGCCTACCAATAATGGTACAGAATGGGCAGTCATAGGAGTAGTCCACCTGTGGGGTCTCCTGTGAGTGGCCAGGCTGATGGACTGCCTCCTAAGTCAAGGCAGCTGAAGGACTCCATGCATGGGCGTAGCACCCCATTCCTTCCTGTACCCTAAAATCTGGCAAGCAGATTTAGTCCTTCCTGTTTTGCGAAATTCATTAGAAACTTTATTTGCTTGTTTGCTTTTTTGGCACCACTTTTTCCATGTGTTTATTCAAGTACAATTTCACCCTTCCTGTTTAAGTGCACCCATACATGTTACATATAATATTTTTTTTTTTTTTACTTTTGATACCCTATATTTATACATAACACAATATTAAGTATGAATAAAATATAAAAAAAACATTATAGATTTAATAATTTCTACACAAGTGCAATTAAAGAACATATATCCACTAATTAGTCACGATTGTTAAAAGGCCAAATATGTCTAGGATTTCAACTTATTTTTACAAGGTATAAAACAAATATTGCAGGTGAGGATCAAGAGTGAATTAGGGTTTTAAAGCTAAAACTTTGCAAAAAAGGGCATGCTGAGATTCCAACTTTTATTTAAATTTCAAAATCCAAAATGGCTATACAAATTTATATATTTGTAAAAAGTTCATTTCCAGGACTACTTAGTGAAAAGCATGTTGACACTTTTCATTTAACCATTTTATCATGAACATATCATGAAAATATTATGTTTTGTGTTTTTCACACGTGTTAATTTGCAGACCATGCATGTCCCACTGCTGTAAACACCCCTTATTTGTATGAGGTACTGTTCTCAAATATAATGCATATTGTTGACTAATTCTACCATAATCCTACTCCTAATCTTGATGCTACTCCTACCCATAACCCTAGCCTTAATCTTACCCATAATCCTACTTCTAATCCTGCCCCTAATCACCCCTTAATAAACCCCCTTAATCCTTCCTCAGAAGAACTCCCTCTACTGACATCAGTACTAAGAGTGAGATCTCCCTCTAATGCAACACTGATCAATAGGCAGAGGAGCATGCTGGGATACCTTATCAGGGTCTTTTTCGTTACGGGGGCAGCCTTAACATCACCTCTTCTGAGTGAGATCTCTCAGTTGCAATTTTTAAATGTGCAATGTTCCCTTAAAGCCCTGCATATATGGTCATCTGTCACTTATTGTGGCCTCAAATAACAGAGGGGACCCTCTGGTATTGATGATACCTGGGGCTCCCTGTTTTAAGATGGGACAGGCTCAGAATTACAGCAACTGGGTTTTAAAAAGTAAGAGCTATGTATGCATCTCACTTTTAGCACTGCACATGGCCCATCTTTCAGTCTAGAACCACTTATTGTGGCCCCAACTGACCAGATAACCTTCAGTTATCCAATCATACCTGGGGCTCTTTGGTACCAGCATGGATCTAGTCTGACTCAGTTCTCACAGGGAGTGTCTTAGTGTCCTTCAGAACAGTTTGGTGGACACCTCACTGGCAACAATAAAGTTAATATAGTTTTATATAAACCTGCAACCTGTTCCCTTACAAAATGATAACATCTAAAATTAAAATACAGACACTTCCTCCAGCAGCAACTCATAATAAAAGACATATAAATCTTTCGCAATGAAACTTTATTCCTGGCGATTGAATTATGTTTTATTAAAACACTTGTTTACATTATTCTCCGACACCCGACACAGAAATGACATCCCATATAGATAAAATATGTTGATCCGTTAGAGAAGAGGACACATTTTATGGCATTCTCTAGTTTATTTTAGATGCTATTAATATTTATTTGTTTTGGTTGAAGGAAATAAGACTTCCCTTACATGGTAAAACACTGCTGAAGATTTATTTCTTAAGCAGCATGTAGAAAAACAATGATTTAATGCCATACACTATGTTTAACATGTACTATACTTTAAAAGTCCTCTCTTGTGCAAATGAAATGAGGTAGGGTCGTCATGGAGCAATTCTAGTACAATATTCTGTGTAGGAAGAGACAGAAGAGTCTAAATTATTCACATCATTCTGAATGAAAGGATAAGTGCGGTTATAATTACAATGACTCTTGCATTTTCAAGATATGTCAATGACAGGAACCTTTTCAGGTAGTTACATAAATATAATCTATATATTGAGCTGAAGAAAATATCCTGAACATATGTGCATTTAAAATCCTTTCTCGTGTCTGTTTAATATTCGAGTGACCGTGTTTCGAGTTTTTTTCCCCTCAGAGCATTTCCTCAGCTCGGCAAGTAAACAGTCCAAGTATTTTTGTTATAGAAACTAATTCATTATTCATTCAATTTTAACCATCTGTTTAGCAATGAGTGTCTTTGCTGATTTTTTTATGTTTAAATATATGTGTGTATATATATATATTCTCTGTGTGTTGAGTCTAATATAAACCACATCAAACTATTTGGAAAGTGATTATGACATCCTTAAACCCAATTGGTAGCTGCTGTTAGTCACTTAGAGATTCTCTGGATCAAAACACTAGCAGAGAGTGCAGGATTCTGTAAAGGGGGTAATCAAGCTATATTTTTACAATTCCCGTCAGTGAAGCAAATCATATTGTAATTCACTGCCCATGAATAGTGAGACCAAGCAAAAATGAGCATAAAAGCAGTGCATGTGTAATTGTTTCTCCTGCTTTCTCTATGTGCAGTTTATCAAAATTCAATTTTAGTGTGTGTGTGCAGGTACATTCATTACAACATGTATTTACCATACCTTCCAACATTGGAAGGTATGGAATCTTGATAGGAGGGTGGGACTTCGAGGGGGCATCGCCATGATGCAACTTGCGTCACTGCCAACACTTTGAATGAGTGGGTCCATCCAAAAACTGTACGTGCCTGCCCACTGAAGGGGCATGTTTGTCCTGCATCAAGTATGCCAAGCTGATAGACGCATTGCGGTCCTAACATACAAGACTAAGCAGAGATAACATCAGCAGGGGTTTCTATTAGCCTGACATACTTGATATGCCCAATGATGAGCTTGCGCTGTGCTGCTCGAGGAGAGTTTCCTGGTATCCATGAATGCAGGACACTAGGAAACTAAATCAGGGCAGAGTTACAAGACCCACAAATAGGGACTGTCCCACCAAAAGCATTCGGAGAGGTTTTAGCAATTAATTCATATGGCAATCCTTTTATTCAGAAAAATATTAAAAAAAAATAATCTGTTAGCATAGATTCCAAAATAACTGAAATAAACTGAAGACACTAAAATATATATTTTAAAAATGCCATACAATGGCCTTGAGTCAAATTATATTTTCATTTATATATTTATGATTAAAATATGTAGGTTAAGTGCTGTCACAGATGCTGGATCGTCTCCATTGCATTTAAATTAAAATTAAAAGACAATACATTTTTAAACATTAATATTGCTTTTAGAAAACAATTACCTTTTATATCTAATGTTGGCTTTTGATATTTTTTTCCTTTCTGGAGTGTTGCTTTCATTATTTTATTAAAATACTTCTTAATGTAAGATACTTTATAAATCATTCTAATTATTTGTTCATTTAGCAATCATTCAATGTGCTTTTAAAGCAGAGTAAAAGCATTGCAAATCTAAAGTGAAGGTTATAAAAGCAGCAATGACAATACCCTTTGATTAACACTTAGAAATACAATTTTACAGAGAATCATTAAGTGTGTCTTCTAAACTATCTTATCTGATCTCCACAAGTTATCTCCTCTAACTATACAATATGTTGTCATAAGACCCAAGTGTCCCAATTCTGGAGGGACAGTCTCTATTTTGACCCACATCTCTTTTTCCCTCTATACTATCTGAATGTCCCTCTTTTAAAAGAGCTCCATATTATTATGCTGTCTGAATATATTCCAGAGTTCCATCTGTCATGCCATTCCCCCCACTACCATATTCATATTACATGCACACTTCCCTTGTTAGAAACTAAATTTTTGCCAGTAATTAAGTATTAAGTTAAGTTGTGCCTGTCATCACATTTGTATTGACATTAATATTGCTGTGAAGTAGACTGATGTCCCCAGTGCTTGGCTTGACATTGTTATTGTTATAACACTAGGAAATCAGTTACATATTTATGAATAATCGGACCTGCATAATGAATGTGAGTTTATTGTGAGACCATGTCCAATCTATATTAAATCACAATATGTAAAAGAAATTATTGTTTAATGATAGTTTTCCATTAATCTGGAAATAACGCATTCATTCACATATAAGCCTTAAGCTAAATACACGGACAGCAGATTCATGTGGCTTTCAAATACTGTTACTGCATTTCTCATATTCATTACAAATAATAAATCAGTCGTCTGGATAACAGCAAGGTCCCTGGTAGATGCAACACGTAACTGTATAATGAAATCCCTCCAGTTTAAAATATGGATACAAACTTAACCCAGTCTGTGCTATAAGTCCTTTCTTCTGTGTGGTGTATATCAATCGATATCACCTTATCAATTAATAATAGGAAAGCCTTTATAGATACACTTTAAAATTTAATAATCACTGCAGTGAGATGATGGTTTCTACAGGACTGAGGGTTTAAAACATGTGTTTGAAACACACGAACAATGAATTTATAAGCACTGGCCAAAAAAGGTAAGGATAAGCATCATAGCAGTGCTTTTAAGTTTATGTAGTCCCTTAAGGTGTTTATACATCAATCTCCCAAGTGTGACTCATTTTTTTACCCCTTCTGATTGCACCTACGTAACAACTAGGAATCCAGCTGAGCTGTTTTCTCATATTTTTTTGTTTGATCTCCTGCAAGAATAGATTTATGAAAAGAAAAACAAAAGAGAGTCAGAGCTAAGAAATCGTAAGAGAAAAGGCAACAATTCTAAACAAGGAATCCCTCAGATGGCCTTGAAGATAATTAGAGAGATAACAAACAACAACAAAAGATGGGGCTGTGCTACAATATAGGAGAGTAAAAAAGTCCTAGCTTGGATAAGTACCTGTAAGGACAAAGTCCAGAAGTGTGGAACTGAAGTCCAGTGGAGGTCTCCGAAGCCAGGGAGTTGGGATTCTTGCATTTTTCAAATATTCCTATATATAGGTGAGAAGAGATAATGGTGTAGTACGTTCTTCGAAGTGCCAATATAGATAAAGTGATAAAAATTCCTACTCACGTTCAGTAGAGCTTAAGCCAGCTCTGGTTTGTATAACATGCAGCAGTATGATCCCCGCTTATGTAATATGTGGTGAGTGTCCTCTTGTATATAGTAGTATCAAGGACCCAGGAAAGGGGTGATAAAAAATGGAAACAATAATGGTGCAATATGTTCCATAGTGGAAAACAAAACAAAACATTAAAATATAGTAGTAACACTCACATTAAGTAGATAATGGTAGCTCTGGTGTGATAAGCGTACAGCGGTACAGTCCCCGTCTATGAGATATTTGATGAGTGTTCTTAAAGATGGTAGTGTCAGGAGCCTAGAAGGAAGACAATAAAAACAGCAATAGTGCTCTCAATAAAATATTAATAATCTATAAAATATACTCACAAAGGATAGAGCTGGGATTCTTTGGAGTATGGAAAGAAAGTAGTTGGTGCCAGGTCGTTGTTAAAATAAATAAATAAATAAATAAATAGATTATGGTACAAGTGAAGTAAAAAGACCAAGCAGTATAATACATCCAAATGTGCTTCACCATATAGTCTTTCTCAATGGAGTAAAAATACCAAAATCTATTTATTAATAATTAAAAAAGCAGTGTAATACATCCAAACACATTTCACCATATAGGCTTTATCAATAAAGTTTTTTGGTATGTATTATACTGCTTTTTAAATTATTAATAAGTAGATTTTGGTCTTTTTACTTAACTTGTACAATCATCTTTTTATTTATTATTTATTTTTTTAACAAAGACGTGACACCAACTACTTTCTTTTCAAACTCAAAAGAATCCCAGGTGGGTGGAGATCATTCCACCACTGCTGTTGTCATAGAGCAGTCAGCCTGCTTAATCGTAACTGGTTTCAAATCAATTTATAAATGTTTACGTATTGTGTGTTTTTATCAATTGGGTCAAGAGGGACAAGAAATTAACCAGCTTGTTCTTTGCAATATTAGATTCTTATTGTGTTTGCACTACCATATGAGCTTGTTTAGGCCATAGGAATAATAAATAGCAGATTTGGTAAAAATTAGGAAATTTAACATAGGAAAAACAGCTTATTTAAGATAATATCACTTGTATATGGCTTCAGATTAGACCACCACTCGTTTTATTTTATGTTCTATACTAAAGAATGCAATATTTTAAAAATACTGGATTTTTTTTCCTTCTGATTTTAATATTTTATATGATTACAAATTATATGAACAAACTTATTTTGCTCAATAGTTGGGGAACATGTTGTGTCTGAGGTACAAGTGTGATTCTTAACAGGACAAAATCGGCAATAGCCATTAATCCTCAAAGAGAAAAAATATGACTTGTACTGAGTAATAAGAATATCTACAACCCGAGTTTATGCTTGGAGACTAACAAATGAATGTCTTTTTTTCTGGCTAAATACTTTGATAGTGATATAATTATGCAGTACTCTCTCGGTTAGATGGAGCATTTGGTCTACAGTGGATCAAAGTTATTGAATTGAAATATGAAATATACCTAGATCTCGGTCAGAACTCAAGTATCTATTAGGTTGGTTTGTCCTTTGGTTTTTACTTTTTATACAGGACTTTATTATCAAAAGACTTCTCTTCTCTGACTTGTTGAAGGCAATTGTGTTGACAGCTGACAAGACCAAAAAAATGTAATTGCACTGACAACTATTTGCGTTTCACTTTCTGTTAATCATCTTTACATCTCACATTGAATTTATGGTTCATTATCTGTTAATTAGGCATTGAGAAACAACAAGACATGCCTTCAATTAGCAGAGATGTGTGATAATAGTCTGGTAATAATGCAGACACTGTGGCATTGTAATGTTGTTATCATGGTAATATAATAGTGTTATTAACTAGGGATATTTATTTAGGGAAAACATTTTTTAAATTAATATTTTCATCTGCAATGAAAATATACTTCACGTTAGTTTTAAAAAAATATTCCATTAAATTAACTTCTTTTATTCTGTACCAGACTTTCAGTACATGTTTTTGTATGTTTGGGAGATCCACACAATTGGAAAGTGGGAGCAGCTAATTTTATTAATTATCACTTAGGAAATATTTGAAAAGAAATTCACAGTTTAAATCACATATTTTTTTAGCACTTTTACACTTTTGTTTTTTTCTTTGATTATATTTTACTTATGCTAATTATGCATACTGTGGGCATGAAATGGCCAAACGCCATTTTGAATATTGTAAAAGTTAAAGATGTACAGGGTTCATTGTATGGCACAGTAGAATATGTTAATGTCGAGATTTTCAAGATGATTAAATTAATGTGACTTATTTACTTAATTTTAACCCCTTCTCGACCTCGGACGAGTCCCCCTGCAGCTGATCCGCCCCCCCGGGCCATGTGATTGTGGGGTCCTCATGATCACATGGCTAGAATAGCTGGCTTGTTCAGTACCTGCACGGGGAGTGCCTGCACTCTCAGACTGTCCCCTCATGCCAGCACTAAAGTTTAGAAAGTAAATAAAAGTTATTAAAAAGTTGAATAAAGTTAATAAAAGTACTAAGAGCATATATATATATATATATATATATATATATATATATATATATAAATGCTCTAAGTACTTTTATATACACATACACAATCCACTATTCTAAGTGTATTTTAATATATACACTAATATATATTTTATATATATATATATATATATATATTAATATTAAAATACACTTAGAATTATGTTAATTTTATATATATATATATATATATATATATAAAATAATACATTTAAAAAAATGAAATTGTAAAAAATGAAAAAAAAATATTTTTTTAAAATTATATACCAGTTAAAGTTTGTTCTAACTGTATTTTGATATTAATACACATATATATTTAAATCAAAATACATTAATTACAATTTGAGGGGCCTGCCTGACAACCCAGGCAGAAAGTCTAGAGAATTTTGATCACCAGCCCTATATTTAACACTGTAACTTTCCAGGACACCATAAAACCTGTACATGGGGGTACTGTTTTACTTAGGAAACTTTGCTGGACAAATATTTGTGTTTCAAAACAGTAAAACATTTCACAATGATGATATCATCAGTGAAAGTGCAATTTTTTGCATTTTTCACACACAAACAACACTTTGACTGACAATATAATTGTTGTAATACATTTTACTGTTTTAAAACACTAATATTTGTGTTCCACGGAGTCTTGCAAGTAAAACCGAACCCCCCATGTACAGGTTTAATGGTGTTTTAAAAAGTTACAGAGTCAAATATAAGGCTTGCATTTTCTTTTTTTCACATTGAAATTCGCAAGATTGGTAATGTTGCCTTTGAGACTGCATGATAGCACAGGAATGAGAATTACCCCCATGATGACATACCATTTGCAACAGTAGACAACCCAAGGTATTGCAAATTAGGTATGTCCAGTATTTCTTAGTAGCCACTTAGTCACAAACACTGGCCAAAATTTGCGTTTAAATTTGCTTTTTGCTCTTTTCACACATGAACAAATATGAAAGCTAACTTTGGCCAGTGTTTGTGACTAAGTGGCTAGTAAAAAGACTGGACATACCCCATATTGAATACCCTGGGTTGTCTACTTTAAAAAAAAAATATGTACATGTGTGATTTAGAGATTTATGACAGATAACAGTGTTACAATGTCACTATTGATAAATGTATTGATAAAAATATATATTTTGAAACAGCAATGTCCTACTTGTACTTATAGTCCTGTAACTTGCAAAAAAAAAGCTAAGAACATGTCAACATTGGGTATTTCTAAACTCAGGAGAAAATTTAAAAACTATTTAGCACTGGTGTTTTGGTGGTTGTAGATGCGTAACAGATTTTAGGGGTCGAAGTTAGAAAAAGTGTGTTTTTTTACATTTTTTCATCATATTTTATAATTGTTTTTATAATAAATTATATGATATGATGAAAATAATGGTATCTTTAGAAAGACCATTCAGTGTCGAGAAGAATGGTATACAATATGTGTGGGTACAGTAAATGAGTAAGAGGAAAATTACAGCTAAACACAAACACCGGAGAAATATAAAAACAGCCTTGGTCCTTAACGGTAAGAAAATTGAAAAACGGTCTGTCACAAAGGGGTTAAATTGTTATAAATTGACAATAAAATAGCATTTTAGCTTAAACTAACTTGACAGGAAAAACAAGTGAGTTTCAGAAGTCTTCTAATTCTTCTTTATAGATTTGTTTTGGTGAAAAAGAAAAAAAAAATTCTTTCTTCTGTTCCTCCCTCCTCATTTACCCAAGAAAAATATTGATTAGTACTTCTAACACAGTTTATTTTTGTAGTGGTTTCAATATCAAAACCGCCCCCATATAAACATGTGGATCTCAAAATTTTAAATGGACAAAAGACAGTATGTCCTTATTAGAAAACTGTCTGAATTAAGTCCTCACATCTTAGTTTGCAAAACTGCTTAAATTTGTGAGTGTATTTTAGGATGCAATTCGTATAGTGAATCTTTTCTATAAATATTCAATTTCCAGTAAATACAGTTGCCTCTATATTTCCAATCTTTCCTTATAGATGTTTTCAAAGTTCACACTTTCTGACCTCTTTGTCTTTAAAAATCACAAATTGTCTAATTTACAAGCCTACGGTATGTTCCTGTCTCTATATTTGGAAATAGTGTAATTAACGGCCCTAGAGTAAAAATTCCTGTCGGGACAAAAGAAATAAACTTGCAGTGATTTCTTCTTAGCATGACCCCAATTTCCATACCACACATGTACTGTCAACACTTTCATTTTACACTGTCTCAAAACTGCCTCATCAGATCATGGTCTGCAGTTCGGGTCCCATTAATAAAATAAGGTTTTATCCCAACACTACTTTCTCAGCATTTAGCTTGTTAAATGTTCCCTCCAGTTATTGTCATGATGGATTCATTTGCACACAAAAAAATTGGCTTTGAAAATCTTCCGATACATTGCTGCTTTTAACCCAAATGGTCACAGTCAATGTACCCCGCAGGGATTCTTTACAGAGTAGACAATGGCCACAGCATTAGCTGTTTAATAAAAGCTGTCACTTTATAGAGCACATCCTTAAAAGCACACATTTGACAACAAAAAAAGAGTTTGTTTGCGTTTTATTGTGAAGCATCTACTGTATCTCCAGGAGTTCCTTTTTACTAGACCTTCATGCAGAAGGCTGCTCTGTATAGAGTATAGATTATAAAGCACTTCTTTAAAAAAAAAAAATAGGTCAATGAGCGAGGTAACAATCAAATAAGAGAACTCTAAGTTACCTTGTGTTCTCATTTTGGTTCTCATTTTGGTCCCTTTTCTCTGGCAATTTAAAACTTTGATATTTCTGGTAAATGGAAATGTTTACTTTAAATGTCAAAGGGACACAATAGGCACCCAGACCACTTCAGCTCATTGTCACACTTAATCCTGCAAAGTAAAACATTGAGAAACTGCAATGTTTACATTGCAGTACTAAGAGAGCCTCTAGTGGCTGTCAACCAGATGGCTACTAGAGGCACTTTCAGGATCTTACCGTACTTTAGGTTCGCCTGACACTGGACATCCTCACGCTTTGTACAAGGATGTTCAGTTAGCTCCCCCATAGGAAAGCATTGTGTCAATGCTTTTCTATGGGGAGGGGCTAATTCACTTACGGTGCTCACCACGCATGCGCATTAGCATCAAAGGAGGTGGAGCACCAGACCAGCGTAGAAGGAAAATCTGCACAGGAATTAGATGAGTGTTACAAGTGTTTTTAACTCTTGCAGTGCTGGGGGGGGGAGGAAAGAGGGAAATATAATGCTAGGAATACAGATTCCTTAGATTGCACTTTCCCTTTAAAAGTAAATATATTTATTTCCACATTACAATGCTCCTTTAAACAATATGTAGATAAAGCACATTCTTTAGATGCCTATTAGTGTCCAAAGGGTCTCCATTAAATTGGACTGCTATAGTGCTAGTTTTACTGCAAACAATTTAGACAGGCAACATGATGTCTTCCAATCGCAGGGCCCGTTAAAAATAGGCAGGCACCCTATTTAGAGACCTATAGACTCCTGTACATAAAAAGTCACCTCAACAAAATTTCACACCATTATAGATAGCATCCAGAGACTATTTTGTTGCATTTTCTACAATAAGTTGAAAGAATGTGGACTAGCATTCATAGGGAACAATCTGAATAAATTTGTTACCATGACACACTAGGACAGATTGTTCTGCAATGATATAAAGAGATGGACAGGAAACAGCAAGGAGTCTGGGCATGACAGAGGAATTCTAAACATTCCACAGCTGTTTGTGAGAAATATAACAGTGAAGATGGCCCCAACACATCTTCTGTAACGTAATCTTTCCTTAAAATCAATTGTCTTAGTGAGAAATAACATTCATTATATTATGGGAAATGCAGTGCTCTGAAGACAGCAGGAGCTGTTTGCTGTATGAATTCATCAGTAATACTGTCAGTGTGAGTTAGGAACATAAGCCTGCGTGGACTGACATTGATGCATAAAGTTTTACACTCTTTGAATGCCAAAGGAGTGACAGAAAGGGTAAGGAATAGGTTGCATATATTGCCATAGAATTGTATAGGATGTCTTTACTTTATTTATTCTGTTGTGTGATTGTATCTCAGCAAGATACATATTTTTGTTTTGTGACATATACTACCGTATATACTCGTGTATAAGTCGATCTCATGTATAAGTCGAGTGCAGTTTTGTGACCAACAATTGTGAAATATGCTATACCTCGTGGATAAGTTGAGGGTAAAACTTGGGGCTATGAAATTCTGTGATTTTTATAATTATATACACACACACTCATACAAACACACACACTGCATTATACACACACTCTGCATTATACACACACACACTCATACACACACTCTGCATTACAAACACACACACACACTCATACACACTGCATTATACACACACACTCACACACTGCATTGTACACACACACATTCATACACACACTCTACATTATACACACACACTCATACAAACAATCTGCATTATACACACACACTCTCATACAAACAATCTGCATTATACACACACACTCATACAAACACACACTCTGCATTATACACACACACTCATACAAACACACACTCTGCATTATATACGGACACACTCATACAAACACACACTCTGCATTATATACACTGTTTTCGGTTTGCGTAACTCTGGTGGTTTATTCCTCAAACATAAAAATAAAGAATAATATAAAAGATAAAACTTACCTCTATTCCATCGCTGTGGTCAAGTTCTTCCAGCAACTTGATCTTCCTTGGCTGATATAACTCCTGTTTCCCCAGAGTAAGAGGGAGTTTAGGAATGACAGACTGAAGTTAGAAAGGTGCAGCAGTGCCATTTTTGCCCAGCATGCTGTGTGTGCTTGTTTGCTAGTGTCAGGCCCAAATTTGCATGGAATTGACATTACCGAGCCTACAACTTTTTTTCGAGGGGGCTAATGACCCTGCCGGAGGTGGATTTACTCTACCGGCATCGAAGGACTTAATATCTGGAAATGCAACATTTCATATCGCGCAACACATACAGACTCCAACCACCATGACTACTTCAAATCAATAATGTGGTTGTGGTGCTTGGAGTAATAACATACACAGTACAGCTCAGTTTTTTTGTTTTTTTATCTATAAACATCCATTTTTTTAGTTTCAATCTTTTTAACGTCATTAAGCAGTGTGATACATTATACAATAATAATTGAAATGCAACAATTAAAACAATACAGAAAAATGCATTAAACTAATCTTAAAATGCTCTCTTCTATAAATCCTAGGTATTTGGACTCAGATTTTATTTAATAGTGAGAATAATTAGTTTGAGATGTTTTGCCATTTTAAGGAACTGTATAGATTAAGTTATTATTTCACTGTTCACTTTGTACCTCTATGCCATCACCAGAGCGTTATTAACTTTCACTTTTCAGTTTGTACCTGCATGCCATCATCAGAGAGATATAAACTTTCACTTTTCAGTTTGTACCTGCATGCCATCACCAGAGCGATATAAACTTTTACTGTGCAGTTTGTACCTGCATGCCATCACCAGAGCGATATAAACTTTCACTTTTCAGTTTGTACCTGCATGCCATCATCAGAGAGATATAAACTTTTACTTTTCAGTTTGTACCTGCATGCCATCACCAGAGCGATATAAACTTTCACTTTTCAGTTTGTACCTGCATGCCATCACCAGAGAGATATAAACTTTCACTTTTCAGTTTGTACCTGCATGCCATCATCAGAGAGATATAAACTTCCACTTTTCAGTTTGTACCTGCATGCCATCACCAGAGCGATATAAACTTTTACTGTGCAGTTTGTACCTGCATGCCATCACCAGAGAGATATAAACTTCCACTTTTCAGTTTGTACCTGCATCACCAGAGCGATATAAACTTTCACTTTTCAGTTTGTACCTGCATGCCATCACCAGAGCGATATAAACTTTCACTTTTTAGTTTGTACCTGCATGCCATCACCAGAGCGATATAAACTTTCACTGTGCAGTTTGTACCTTCATGCCATCACCAGAGCAATATAAATTTTTACTGTGCAGTTTGTACCTGCATGCCATCACCAGAGAGATATACACTTTCACTTTTCAGTTTGTACCTGCATGCCATCACCAGAGCGATATAAACTTTCACTTTTCAGTTTGTACCTGCATGCCATCACCAGAGCAATATAAACTTTTACTGTACAGTTTGTACCTGCATGCCATCACCAGAGCGATATAAACTTTCACTTTGCACAGTCCAGCAAAGTGCATTACAGACTCACACGGAATTGCATTTTATAGCTCTTCTAATCTTCACATTATCTGTATATTGTCATTCTGTATTTTATACATTACTGAGACTTTCTAAAACATATTTTCTGCCTTTCCCACAAAAAACATGAAATCTTACCAGCATTTCTTTCTGTAGCCTGTTATGTAGTATTTGGTATATGAAACAGAGTACTTGCGCACTCCTGGTAATGTAGCAGCAGCAGTAGCCTTGGAGGTTTTTACCTTATTCAGCATGTTTCTTGTAAGTGGGAAACTGATGGGAATTGCACTTAAATAAGTGGAAGAGTGCCAATCAGGTTTGTTCAATGATACTCGAATGATCAATTTGGCTTTTTATTAGTTTCAGTTTAAAAACAAAAGTTATATGATCAATTCTAAATGATCCTCTGTCTCAATAGACTACAAATAATTTATGTGAACTACAAACACAATAGGTGGAGCAAATTATATACTTTCCTCTCTTCTCAATAGGACCAGAAAATTGGGAATGTCATGCTGGAATCAGGATTGTAGGGAGGACTGAGATCTTATTGTATTTACTAATGCAAGTATATGTGCATTGTCTCTGTTAATTAAATGATAGCTGAACTCGTAAGTGCAACTCACGGAACCATAGTTGTCTGAGCATTTGCCTAAGTATTTCACTGCCATATAATACTGCATGATGTATTCAACAACCTATAATCTTTAGCAAAGACGCAGCCATATACATTATATTAAAAACTAGAAATTAGCAACTTGTGAATGCATATGTACTTGAGATCAGACATGTTCTGAGTCATTGGCATCATTAAAAATAACTTTATTGAAACAACAAACTAAAACAAACTAAATAAGTTACATGGCAGGAGCTGTGTGAGTCAAGTTATTGACTTTTAAAACTATATACTGTATGATGTAAGTTTGGAACTGATTTTTTTATATATTTTATTACATTATTACTATTTTAGCATTACCTAGGTCCTCCACAAAACCATCTTATAATTTAGTGCTTAGACCGCTACAATAGGAAGAGTTTACTATGGATATTGTTGCCTACACCAAAGAAAGATGCGGAGCATTATTTGATAGTATCAATTATCTACAGTGAGGAATCAGCCCTCCCAAAGAACTTTCTCTTACAATGACTTTCAGGCCCCAAAATTTCTGCTCTTACATTGACTTTCATTCAAGATAATCCGATTTCTTGCAGTGTTTCAAATACCTAATTTTGTTTGGCAAGCAATAATCTCATAATTCACCTACTCGCAACCAGTCCGTCACATGCTCATTTAAAGGCTTCACAGGGATTTTAAAGCTCCAAAGGATATTTGGACTCAAAGGAGATGTTCTATTTATGATAAAAAATCAACACATTGAAAAAGAACGAGATGTCAATATACGTTTAAAGGAATATTTATGTAAGGAATGCAAATAGAGAGCCGGAGGGATGAGCAACGAACATTTCTTTGCTATGCATGGTCTACCCATTTGTCACCCAGAGGCTTTCCACTGGGAAATAAAAAATTTATTTTCAGCTAATTACAATGTGCTATTAATAGATGTATGATATCGAGTTAGGCTTTAAAAAAACAATGTTCTCTTTCTTAAGGTTACATTGTATTCAATCTCAGAGGGTAAAGCACACAAACTTACCGTGGGTTTAAGTCAATAAATGGGGAATTGTTCACAATAAAGTTTGAAGTCAAAATAGAACATTATTTGGATATAATTTCCAATTCAGCTATTTTTTTTTAATGATTTTTAGAATTACCTGCCATTTTTTTTCCAAATTACTGGCAAGGTGAATAAATCACCTTGTTTTATCTAACAATTTAATCCACGGAGAAATAAAAACCTTCTCAATAATTACTGTATGCTAATTCGTAATATGAAGATAAATAAAACAGTATCTTTTTTTTTTGTTACATTTTATTCACTATCCTGATTTGAAATTCCGCCTGATCTTTGAGTACAAACATTTTCTAGAAGGAGACCGTGTGTGCAGATTTCTTTACGACAGTCAGTGGAATAATGCGTAGTAAGATAAATTATATGTAGGTTTGTTTAGCATATTATGAATAAAATAAAAACAGATTAGTAAAAACACCAAAATATACAAAAAAAAATATTGTGGAAACTATGTTGTAAAATTGCAAACAATGCCAAATATTTAATATATTTCGTATAATGCAAGCAACTCGGGAACAAATATTGTGGGGCTTTTTTTAGTGGTTTATAATGAAAATAAATACATCTTCCTCTGGTGTGATAATCAAAAACAGCATGTTTAAAAACATAATTAGAAACAAAGATCATTGTTGCCTAATTCCCAGCCGCTCCTTCTAATAATGAAATCAGCATGCTTAATAACATAATTAATATAAAACAAGAAAAAAAAAGTAAATTGTTGCCTATTTCCTAACTGTTCCTTCTGTTTCCCTTCTGCAAAACAATTGACAGAGGTTATCTTGCTGTAGGAACATCTTCAGAGAGGAGCAACAGATGTTCCTTCTCTGTATTGATGCTGACTCTGCTGGATTCTATAAGTGTATTTCGGCAGACACTGAGCCGTCTTAAAGGAACACACCAAGAATGATAACCGCTACAGTGTGATGTAGTGGTTATGTTTGCAGGAGTGCCCTAGTGCCACCCTAATTGTTTCATAATTCTTTAACTTATGTGCACTGTACCAGTGCTCTTAGTAAAGCGCAAGCACATCTAATGATGAAGATAATAATAATAATAATTATAATTTATATAGCGCCAACATATCCCATAGTGCTTTATAATTATAGGGGGTTTGGGCTGGCAGTTCCATGTTGTTCAAATGTACATACATTTTTAAGCCTTGCTTTATTTAGGATAAGATTAGTAAACTGAGCAAAACCTTATCAATGAATTAGATTTTTTTTTATATCTGTATGAATCTATTACATTTATTATTTAAACTAGTGATTGTGGAAATAAGGCCATTGACGATTTTAGGCCGCAAGATTGGCAAATGTTAAGACACAGAGCTGAAAAGAAAACATTACCCAACTCAAACATTTTCCATCTTAGAACTTTCAATGCTTTTGTTGGGTTTCCACATTTTAGAATGCTATTTGTCTCTTAAAATTGTCTAGTTTTGTAGAACTGTCAAGGTGCTGATGTTGCTTGGGCCAAATCTGCCATAAAGAACAGCAGTGCCATTGCAATACATACTGTAGCGGTACTCTGGAGAGAACAAATACACTTAGGCTTAGTTATGAGCTTCTGAACTATAGCAGCTAATGAGAAAAGACTGGACGAAGTGGATCTGGGGATATCATTGCATTGTACATTTATTATTAATGGTAGTTCAATAAATGTTGATAAATTATGCATTTATTCAATGGGTATGTATTCTGCCTGAATCACTCAAACTCTAGGCTCAGAACGCTGGCCTATCATAAAGTCTGTTTACATGTCAGAACCTATTACTTGACATCTAGCATCAGCTTGTTTGAGAGGTATCATTTATTTATCTAGTTTATTCTCATTTTGTTTAAAAACACAAGAATGTAAGGAGTTTTAAAGCAAAAAAAAATTGTTTACAAAAAAATACACTTTCACGTACAATAACCCACTGTAATCCTGAAAAAATGACATGCGTTTCGCTTATTTAATGAACTAGACCTACAATGAATGAAAAGAGATATAGTGAGGAACACCTGAGACATAAAAAATAGAAGACTGAAATGACTAATCAGTTTTTGTCTGTGTTTACTGTTTTCTGTGTGTGTGCCTTGGATTTAAAGTGTTTGATCACTAAGCAGCTATTTGTGGTGCATTAAAATTAAGTCTGTGATCACCTATCTGCTACACTCACTACATCCACCCTTTTCACTGTCTCTGGCTGCTTACCAGGGGGCAAGCTTATGCCTCCAAGTAAGAATGCAAGGAGAGGAGTGGACAAGTGACTAATGAGAAGAGAGGATTAGGAGTTTGTGATTAGTTCGACAGAGGATATAAGAGCTGTGGGACTTGGAAGATGGATAGATAAACTGAGTTGAGAGATGGAAGAGAGAGATTGCATATAGTATTTATTGGCTTAAAATGCATCTTGCAATCGTCACAGCACCACCTCTGCCAGATCCAAGACACTTGTGAAACCTGGCTCTTTTAGAGCTTTATGTATATAACGTTCTGTAATTAGAACCATCGTAATCATCAGCACCAGGACCAACAGGCTCTTAATACAGCACTGAGTAGGATGTTTGGGATACTGAGCTGCCACAAGCTGGCCAATCATAGGGAACTTAAAAGTATTGTCAACAAAATGGTGCTGCAACCCGTAACTTGCATTTACCACTACTTTCCTTTGAAGCTAGAATTTCCAAGGCTAACAATTCAATGTGTTCATTTTTTTTTTTTTTTTTTTTACACAAGTTGCACATCAAAATGCAATTATGGTCTCTCTTTTTTTCTGACTGTTAAGTGTGCTCACTTTTGACCAAAACAACCTAAGGCAAAAATAGCATGCTAGTATCGCACTCCATCTGTAAACATTGTGTGAGCTTGCTTTTAAAATACTGAAAGGAATGGCCTTCTTTCTTTATTGCTTCCTCTTTTCTCTCTGTCTGTGTTGTTTTTGCCCCTGACTTATGTTATCGAATGTGGCATCACTACAATTTCAAGGTCTATTATCTTGTAGATTTCTGATTGTCTCTTTATGTTCCCCATTCTTTCTGTAACTGTTGAATTTTGTATATTGATTATCTTCACATGCACTGTGTGATGTTCTTTTATTTCACATGTCCATGTGCTATATCTAATTGATTGTATTACTGTGTGCACTGAGCATGTGATGTTGTCAATGCCATTTCAAACTAAAGAATTTTAAAAAAATACAGAAAGGGAGATTCCTATTGTATATTTTTCTATACTGCTTCTCGTTAAGGTTACCACATATTTCACCATTTTGTCATGGCTGCTGAGAGTCTGTTAGAGTGGTGATACTCTATGATGAATGTACAGCTGCGGAATGTTAGTAAGTGTCACATTCTGCCTCTCAGTTGTTGGTGCTTGCAGCAGCCCAACTCACCCGATGGGCCGAGGTCAACAGTGACCATCAATGCAGGGCCAACACTAAATGAACATTGGTCTAGGGAGAGATAACTGTAACACTTTCTGGCTGATTGGTCAATTAAAGACCTTCCTCATTGGTCAGCCCAGACATAGGAGTCCAAGGAGCATGTGGTCTGCACTTCCAGCGGGTGTAGAACACATAAATTGCTCCCACAAATATAAGCGCATTGCTGTGGGTTACTACATACATTTTCTGATACTTTATGGAGTACAAGAGGTGCAGAGCAAATTATTGGGCCAATGGAACACCAGGACAAGCATTCCTGGCCAAGATTCCTGGCCAAGATCAAGATGAGCAAGAGGGAGAGGGGAATGGTATTTATATTTTATAATTTACCACTCTAGCTCACTTACCACCAATTAGAGACTCTACTCCCCCTTGACCAACTACAGCCTTTATCTTCTCTGCACCCACAACAGAGCATATTTTCTTGTGGGGCATATTTAAGCCAGGATAGTGCATTGCTGAGAATAAAAGAAAATGACATTCTGGATGCCAGGAAGAAAATACTCAACAATGCGGTAACAAAATGAGAGCACAGCTCGACTCTTATTGTGTATCTCTACTCATCCATCTATCAAGCAACATGCACAAATGTCGGTATGTTACATAAATGCATCAATGATTTTGTACCATAAATGATTTATGTACCTGGATTATGTACAAGAATGCCATAACTGCACAATATATGGATATTTAGAACCTGTCGTAAATTACAACGTTAATGTTGACTCATAAAATTCCATTACAAGTAATTTCAATGTCAATTTAAAATATTCATCATTGTTATAGTTTTAATATTGCAGATATTGTTCTCTTTGGGAAATATCACTTCTAATTGGCTTAAACTAGCTACAAAGTAAGCTAACACATAATCTTGTTATGAACGATATGAAAGTGTTTAGTGTCTGTAGCTCTGTAAAATCATTGCAGTGGAGAAACAAACAAGGCCATACATTTCATAGGGAAAGTGAGGATACATTAATATTTACTGGAGAAACAGTTGCCATAGATTTGCATTATTATTTATTTTCATTTGTATAAATGTCTCACTTTAGTTTAACCTGCTAATGGGAACTTATAAAGCACTATCTTTTTGTGCCAAACGCTCACACTTAAAGGGAACTGGAGTCCCCTGGCTTCATTCCACAATTCAGTGTTAAACGATTTTCGTGGCTCTGCTCCTTGCTAGAGGTATGGCTAAGGTACGTGTGACCTCTACATTTGTCATGCAAGTTGATAACAATGATGGGCAGTAGTGATAGGCTAAAAGTGTCAGCGTGACTCATGTCAGCCTATCACTACCTCTCAATGGTCATTTGTCATTTTCCAAAACAAGTTTGGTTAAAATCTGTGAGAAACAAATTAGATGTGATAGTGTAGTTTGTCTATAGAATTGAATTCCTCTTTTACAAAAAATTGTCAAAAGAAATACACTCACATACCCCAGAGCCACTTAGACCTGGCTCTCGGTAGATCAGTTTAAAATCTATGAGGGATGTTTTACTATTCCACAGGTTGGTCAGTACCAAATAAACAATAAATAGAGAGAACCCATGGAGGCTCCAGTAGCGTCATACCATAGATTTTATTATACAAAACCATTAAAAACCCTTACATTCAAGTTGCAAGTTCACAACTCCAAACAATACAAACACTGAACAACGACCAAATTTCAACCGAATTTCAACTTGCGCCATTTGTATCAGTGATTCATAGTGCTCTGATCACGTGGGGAGTTCCGGGTCTGCCTCTTGCAATCACCACGTGATGCATTTTGCCCGACTACATGGGATTCCTCTGACAATCAGTCAAAAAATACTTAAGTCCTATAATAGTGTATTAATAGACATACAAAAACATTTTTAGGGAAAACTTTAATGCATTTGGGCATGTATACTAAATATGGCAAAAATATATACTCTTCAACTAATATTTCTTGTTCATAACTTCCGATACAAAAGCCAAATTTATCTTGATATAAAATTATATCCCCAATAAAAATAAAATGGACACCTCCCCTCGTGTGATGTTTTAAATATTCTTTCTAGGCTTAAAGCCATTAGTGACATTAAGACGTTCTACTCATAAGTGGGCTATGAGCCCATTTAACACAGTTTCTTTTTTATTTAACTTGCATATAGTTACATTATTTTTTTTAGTTTTTCTCAGTCACTGTACACTCTGCACCTGTATGTTATTTGCAGACTATAACACCCAAGCTTCTTATTTCACTATGGCACAAGTAAAGCTGATATCCCTGAATAGAGGCATACATTTGAAGCACACAATTTTCTTTAGTTAATATGATTCCTGGACCAATATATGTTTCCTTCAAGAAACACATTTCAGGGAAGGGTCAGGTCTATCATTGAGAAGTACTCTGACAACATCCTTTGTCTTCAGATGGGCAGTTTACCTGACAACCACTACTCAGGATCTGTTTAGATCCAACGTTGTATCCTTAATTCCAAGGGTGGAGTGAAACTCCTTCAGTTGTCCTTGATGGGTTATATTAATACAGTTACAATGATGGCACTGCCAAAAAAATTTAATTCTTTATAGGTTCTCCTGATACACCTTCCAGCCTCCTTTTTCTCCAGGAGTCAGAGGGTATTTGTCAACTTTGTCTGGGGAGGAGGGCATGCTAGAGTTTCTTATAACACACTTAGAAGAGCAAAAGAAATAAGGGCTGGGTTTTTCCACTTATTTATAATTATGACCTAGCAAATATGCTTAATAGAATGAGGGAAGGGACCAAAACTTAAATCATGGTACTCCTTGGAAAATAGATTCACTGCAGTTTCACTACATACATTACCATGTCAGATCTGCCCCATACCCAAGCTGTGCCCAATGGTCCACTCTTTTATATGACCCATTCTGTGGATGTGGAGGAGAATATGTAATAAACTCATTCTTTCACTAGGAATGTCCACTTTGTTACCTATTTTAAAAACCCATGCTTACTGAATGGGACGAGCCAGACATCTCATTTGGCTCAAATGCTGGGTAGCGCAAGGAATACCTTGTCATCTCTGCTAACCAATAATGTTGTGGTGGGACTGTCTAGTTTCTTGAAGAAGAGAGACCCCAGGTGGATTGAAACACTTAGCTGGTCGCAACTCCAAAGGTTTTTTAAAACAAACATTTTTCCACAATGGCAGCCAAAACAGCTCACCGTATTTGAGGAGTCATGGAGATACTCTTTTCTAGGCTATATGCCACTGTTCAGTCAGCATCTCTAGAAGCACAGACACATAGAATGTGATGGCAGATAAGAACCATTCGACATATATAGTCTGCCCAATCTCTATGTCAGTTTCCATAATTAGCAAAAAGATGGGAAGCAAAACTGCATATCCAATTATCTCAACATGATTGGAAGCATGTATTTAAAACAGTCCATCAGGTATCTGTAAGCTCAGGCAAACACAGCTTGGTATAAAATAACTGTTAGGCTGTATAGAACACCTTTTTTTCCTCCACTCCATTAATACACTAAGTTTGAACAATAAACCTTTACAAAAAAAAACAACCTATTTGTACATGAAGCAGCACATTAATCTGAAGTGGTTATGATGCTGAGAAAGTCACATGGAATACAATGAATGCATTGTTTAGCTGAAAAATAGGTATGCTAATGCCTTGACCATACTGACAAAGCCTTGTCTAAATCCACTTTGTGGTGGAGGGATTTATATGGATTATTTTTTATGCTTTCCTGAAATATTTGTTTTTATTCATTTTACAATCACAAAAATTAGCAGAATTACAGCAGAGGGCAATGAAGATGCTCCATTGACTTCTAATGTCCTAATACCTATATTCCAAACAAGTCCTAGATCAGTGACCTCTACTTATGTCCCTGTTGCTAATTTCCATTAAATACAGTATTGGGTGTATGGCTTAGTTGAGTTTCAATGTCTCAAATGCAATTCGTGGGCCACTGGGCAGGAAAACATTATTTCTTACATTCAGATTTAATCACGAGGTCACGCATTACATTTCAAGTGGACAGACAGGTGTTTTTGAATGATGGGGAATAAAATGAAATGATGCAAACGCCATATTTAATTCCATATTGAAGATTGCATTTGTTTAACCATTCCTTCCCTGCTTTGATCAAATAATTCAATTAGGTGGTTTATCTGTGATTTATACAATTCAAACAAAGTGGTCTTGACAGATCCTATTCAATAGTTTGTTTAATTATGCAATATGTTTCTTGTGTTTATTGTGTGTTGTGATATCACAAACCAAGCAGTTAGAGATATGAAAACATGGCCTGCCTATTGACATAACAAGCATACCATGTATCTTATGTATATATATAAGGATGTTTCTTATTAATAATAAATTTAAAAAAATAAACATATTCTGCTGGATCAGGTCACACTAGATAAAGTATGTACCAGAATTAGATTTTTTTCCTATAGGAAACCTTAGAAATCTTTTTTAGTTATGGCATATGACATTGTGAGCAGCAGACCTAAGTGGATTAAAATGTTACCGACCACAATCCCTTTCAACCCGTAAAATGATTTTAATATGGCGGTGGTCCTGAAATCGCATCTCGCATTTTACACGCAGTCGCATTTCTGTAAACAAATTGGGTTCTCTTATAATCTCCACAGATTATATTCAGTGCAAATACTTTTACCACATCACCTAGCCGTAAAATGGCTATTTTCCTTTAGTTTATCTGCTCCAACAGCTGAGAGGAATATGCTCCAATAAAGCCACTGTAATTTTTTCTCAGCCTTGAAAAAGCTGAGTCTCGATACCATGCATTAAGCTTTTACGGGACTGTGTTGCCATTAGCTAGGCTAAAAGGTGGTGTACATTTCTGCTTGACGGGATGCATCTAAGTTTCAGCTTTCAAAATATAATTGCACATCTTAGCAAACAACTCTCTCGGCTCAACAGTGTATTGGCACAAGTCACCCGCCTGAACGGTGATTTTTGGAGCGGAAATATATTAACCCTTTTAGCATGAAGAGTGCAGTAATTATTTCCTGTTTCAGACAAAGTATCTATCTTGAAAGATCACACTCTTCACTCTTTGAACTCTCTAAAACACCAGATAGTGATCACTTCTTACCAGTTGGTGTGGAAATTAAGCAGTTAAGGATCCAAACAGTTCAACAGCTTTTTCAGGTTTTGATTACATTTCATTAAAAAGGTTATTATAAGCTTGAGGCATTTCTAAAATGTTAAGTCGCAGTGAAAAAAAAAATGTATTTGAAAGACATAATTAACAAATGTAGTGATTTTTTTTTCTTTTTTTTTTTTAAGAGGTTATCATTGCTAACTAACCAAGATGAAGTCATGTGACATGAACTAACACAAAATCTTGTAATGATATGGAATTATGATGACATCATTCAAAGTCCAATCAATTAGATACCAAAAAACAAAGAAAAAAATCATGTTATTTTTTTTTCTCTGTCTCGATAGAACATTGGTCCATTTGGCTATTGTACTGTCTTCTTTGCACACTCATATGTGAGGGTTACCCCCTGTTATGGTTGCCCCTGACACACATTAAGCTGGTTCCCTTAGGGGTTTCTAGCTCTTTATTGTACTGTAGAGCAGCTAAATCTTTACAAAATGTAATAATTGCTGATATCAAAACCAACATATTTTTCAATATACTTAGCTAATAGTCTCGGTTCTGCTACCATTGCTTATTGTTAGTTCCACTATCAAATTAAACAGTGTTTATATACAAATGACCATGCTGCCACAAACACAAAATGCAAGAACAATTGTGCTTAAAACACCCAACATGTACCCTACAGTAATTCTAATCTCCGATAAAGACAATATGAACCAATACACTTGCCCATTTTCAAGTCTTATAGTCATCATATTATCATCACTTATTTGTTTTTGAGATTGCCTTTTGCATACCTTGAGTTGGTCAGTTTTTCTAGTTTGTATGCCTTCCTGAACTCAGGTTTCTAAAGGTATTTGTGCTTGTGGATTACATCATATAGGTGGTAGATACAGAGATTATGAAGGTGTGATATGTCATGAAGGCAATCTAGATGTGAAGGATCTAAGTATGGATAATGTGTCAGGATAGACAGTCCACTATAAGCAGCATTATAAAAACAAAAACCCTATAAAATGAAAGCTCACAGCTGGAGTGAGTTGAAGAAGCAGTCCCTCTCACATCTACAGTTATAAAATGAACAATATAGAACCAAATCTGTGGGATTTATTAGGCTTCAGCATGTGCCATGGTAATACAAACATGCATATTGGACTTTTTTATTACGTATATAAACATTACTACTTTCCTCCACAAATTGCCCATGACAGCAAATTTCTTATCCACTTAGAACAACCAGATAAACACCCTCAGGATGTATCAGCCATCAAAAACATTTTCCTAAATTTATACTAAGTATACTAGTACTAATGTTGCTGTTTTTTTCTAGTAAGAGGAGCAACTTATAATGGTTTTGAAAATAATCAATAAATAATCAATACAGTCTGCAAAATTATAAAAGTAGATAACTGATATATAGAGATATTTAGCTCCATGTGGGGCACTCAGGGTGTGTTCAGTTTTAGGAAAAGTGAAATTACAGCAGAGCTTGCAGGACATTTGGGACCAGGCACCTGATATGCGAACATCCGCACCTATGAGGCCCTCACATTTCATGGGGTTGAGGGAGTCAGAATACCTATGTCTCAGGTGTATTGATTGAAGGTATAGTGGTATAATTTTGTGCTTGGTCCTGTTTGAGTGAAATACCTGGTGGAGAGCACCAGGAAAACCAGGAAAAAGGTGCATGTGTCAAAGTTTTCTACCCCCACCACCAAATGTTGAAATGTCCATATTTCCTCTGTTTCCTGCCTTGTATAAGTATATTGTAATGTAACAAATGAAATCTTTAACCCTCCCAAATTATATTACGATTTGTCTGACATAGAAATAATTCCAAATTAATAGCATACAAGGAGTGATACTATACTAATACATTTTTACATCGAGAGATGCATTGCCCTTTCCTCTTTAATTCATAATCAGTTACGTTTTTCAGCCTTAACTTCTACATATGAATAATGAAAGTGTATCGTCTATTGAAGACATTGCTTGACAAGCAAGAGTGGATGATGAAATATTGGGCTTGAAATTATCTTGTTAGGTCAGCCTGTGATTTGTGTCAGTAGAGTCCAACCACCCAATACATAACAAAGTAGAGCTCCCATCCAGCCTTTCTGTTTCATCAGCAGAGTTTTGCTGTCAGATTAGAGTTATGTTCTTTCTATTCAAATACTGTTAGATATATTTTCATTCATTCATCGGCCTTGTCACAGATGACTTAGAGTTATAGACAGTAAAATCGGAGTGATGTGTCATTATGTGAAATGTCACTCAAAGGAATTCAAAATGATATTCCTTCTATAATTCCAGTCACAGGGAGAAAATGTTTAGCTGTTAAGTGATCTGCAGAGTGTGTAGGTTTAACTATTGATATAAAGCTATGTTTTCTAGCTAAGTCAGTGGAGAGGAATAGAATGGGGTATGAGGTCTTTTCAAGATTGAGAGGCCACCTATGCAGATTCTAAATTCCACAGCATTAATGTGAATATAGATTCAATCTAACAGAATTTGCTGTGATCACAAAAACTGGGAACATGGGTAGAACTCATATTCCAATAATTAGACCGAAAAGTTTATCTTGGGCATCAGAGATGACCACAGTTTTCTACGTACCTTAGATGAACCATTAATTTTGTACCCTTTCACATCTTTCTTAACCCCTTAAGGACACATGACATTTGTGACATGTCATGATTCCCTTTTATTCCAGACGTTTGGTCCTTAAGGGGTTAAATAAATTACCATTTGTTTAAATTGGTTCAGCTTGACTAACTTCCCTTTTCTAACTTATTAGTCCAAGTATGTAGGTAATATGAAATTTGGGGAAAGACAGAAGAGGTATTATTTGGTCTCTGAAGAAGCTTGGAGGCTTACATGTATTTCCTAATTTCCTGAAAGAATCTTTGACAAATAAGACTCAACTCAAAGCACATTGATACATTCCAAATGGTTCAACAAGGCCAGATTTATTTTATGAATAAACATAGATATATCAGTTCCAACAAGTTAGTGGAAATGAAAAATAAGAACGAGAAAATATTCTGTTCATTTTTTGAATGATCTGTATTCATAACAAAACATACATTTTGTCCCCTTGAATACAGACTTAATGTAAAATAAAGTTGAAACTTACCATGGAATAGAAAAACAATATTAGTCTAAGTTGGAATTCAAACTTCGCTATTGATCATCCTTGTCATGTTTGAATATCACATCATATGCAATATTATATTTATAGTATTCCAATAATCATATCTTTAGTATTGTATTTATAGTTGTTATTGGCATTTCAATTCTAAGATAAGGGAATTAAACTTTTTTATCAGCATAAACCCAAATATGCAAACCTAATAAAAAAAAATTTGTTTTGTTATTTTGAATATATCCAACAAAATGTCAGGCAAACATTTTTGTTTTTAAAAATGCAGACAATACAAGAAGCAATCATTTACTATGTTCAGACAAAATCTTATAATTTTCTTTTGTTTCAAAAGACCACTATAGTCACTTCATCTCAAAGGTCCTCAGTGGTCATGTCATTTTAATTCTTCAGGTTAAAACGTTGACATTTTGTAGCCAATAGAGGTGCTTCCACTGCAATAACCGGGTAAAACTTGTTCATGTAATGTCCAATATCGAACATTATCAGCTACAGCTTATAGGAAAGTGAATTTAATGGTTTCCTATTTGGAAGCTTGGATGTGCACAATGCACTTGCCGTACATGCTAATCAGGTCCCTAATGCTCCACTACGAGGAGCATTTGATTGGAGTATTGCTGGACGAAGCCATACTCTCTCTATGAAGTTGAAGAGGGAGAGGGGAGCAGCACTGATGGATCTTGGTACCGAAAAAAGGTAAGTATAAACCTTTGTTTTTTCATTAATTTTATGGTTAACCGGGGTGGGAGCTACTAGAATAAATATGGACGTAGACACTATAGCGATAGGAAAATTATTTATTGTTCCTTTAATTTTGCCCTGTATTAACTAGGTTTAACTTCTATCCTGCTAGCAGATTACTGCATACAACCTGACATTTGTTACTTAAAGAACTTCATTGGTTTAGTCTCAGGAGTCTGCTCCATATCAGATTTCATGAACGTATTTAGAAATGTCTTCAATATTTTAACCATTTCCTGACTTCAATCTACTGGGTGATATAAAATGGTATGTAATTTTGCAACATAATTAATAGTACTAGATAACTAAATTGGGAATTTATCGCATAACTAATTCAGTGTCCAATCTAGAGACTCTTCTCCAAGAAACCTGCGTTACCCAAATTATCTGCGTTACCATATTATTAGTCAGATCTTGTTCCCAGATTAATGTCCATGCGGTCCCAAAGCAGACCTCTGAGTATAGGCAATAAGGTGTAGTAATTATAATGATCAATCATTGGAGGACTCGTATAATGATCAATAAAAGCAGAGCAGTCAGCTGGAACTTTTCATTGGTTTCCATAGTGATTGTTTCACTTTTCAGACATTTCTCTAGAATTCTTATTTTTGTATAAGTACTATTGAGTAGCAGACAGGATGCATGCAAAAAAAAGGAAAAATACAGTTTTTTTTGCAGCCTCATATTGCTGAGCTAAGGAGGGCATTTTTTTTATTCTTGCAATGAAAAATAATAAAATTTGTAAAGAATACTTTAAAAATAAAAGTTGTTTTGTTTTTTAAAAGCATGCCTATTGTAATATATCAGTTATTTTTTGCACTCAAACTGGCATAATTCTTAAAGTAAAGTCTGATTAGCTCCACAACATTCTGTGTATCATGCTAATCATACTACACAGCATTTGCAGTGCCAATGAGAATCAATCCCTGCAGTATAGTTTTTGGCTTGTATAAGACTGGAGCAAGGAATCACCTAATTAGCTCTGTAAGAGAAATGTGCCTACTCTTTTGCCATAATGTGACATAAAGAAGTCCAGAAGTCGCCTGTGCAGACACTAATATAATTAAACCAATATCATTCTTTTCTGGTAATTCAGACGTGTTTAGCACGTGAAAGCAACTTAATCGAATAAGGTTTCCCGTAGGAAGATATGTTCTTAGTCTATTTACTTCAAATTGCATTGGATCTTAAAGTCTATCAATGGGGGAAGGCTATTCCAAAAATCTGACATGTCTACAAACTTTAAATTTAATTGACAAAAGTAATTTCAAAGTTTGCCAGTTTAATATCTATTTATAGACACGTCTGGAAAGTTGTTTATCCACGAGAAATTGATAAAGACCTCAGTAGAAGTTGAAATGTTGCAGTGGTTCTCCAAATACATTTATTATTCAACCCTGAGTGACTGAGCCCTTTTGTTTTCATTACCTATCATTTGACTGAGGCTTTGCTCACTTTAGGTCCAGCGCAGTTTACCTATTTTGGTTTTAACTTATCCACAAGAGAAGACTTGGAGAACAGACACAATGAATCATGGGTGGGCTGACAAGATGGTCTGAGGGCCAAACTGACCTAGGTTGCATGAGTACATGATCAGGGATAGATTAAGATTCCACATGGCCCTAGACAGGTTACTGGTTTGGATCAGTCTTTCAGTTCTTTATATTTGGATTTAAATTTGACAAGGCAAAGCATTCTTCCTTCAAATTGGTTGTTTAGCAATGTTCCTTAACATTTTATTTGCCAAAGTTGGACATTAACAAGCATCCAATGGCTATCATATTTGCATTCAATGAGATACCAGAAAAATATGAAAGCAAAGATTTATTTCTCGTGTTTGACTTGTCAGTGGTCAAATAGTTAAATTAACAAAATGTAAATTAATGAAGAATATGAATACCTGTAAAATTTGAAAAGGTTCCAATGTAGTCTTTTCTCTTCCTGTGGAAAAATCGAAGTATAACATTAGTTATTACTAGGATTTTATATTATTAGTCAATACTCCCTTCCTTGTCACTTGCTTTAATTTTATTTCTTTTGGTATTTTTTCAGACACAAGGAGCCATATAAAAGCAGATTAGGTGAGATGTGTTTTTGGTGACACATCTGCTTTAAGGCCTCAGTTTCATATTCTTTGATAAGCTTTTCAAATGTTCCCAGCTTTTGCAAGCTTTTTTAATATGCCCCCCAATGAGAAAATACATGCATGTTTAATTTGGGGTATATCTACTAAAATTTAGATTTTGGTCCTCTTTTTTATTATTATTACTATAGCAACACACATTTCATTATATGCATGGAAAAAATATGTTTTACAACTAGGCTTATGCCAATCTATTCCATAAATGGATTTACTTTAATAAGTACCATATCATATCTCCGCTGATCCTGATAAACCTGTCAATGTGTCTTTCTTATCGGATTAATTTGAACCCAGGGCAAACTTGATGAGGGTCACTAATTAATTATCAATAGGCCATCTCGAGGCTTCCAGGAAATAACAATTTATAATGTTCTGCTGGCTTTAAACAGCTTTCATCTGGTGCCATTCACACAAAATTGGCTTTGTTCCTTGTGAAAATGTATCAAGAGACAAAATTCTCCCACTGTCTTTCCAAATGTCTTGTAGCAAAATGTTATTTAACATTCCACTCCTTAGAATAAATTATTATATTTATTTAGACAACATCCGTTTACTCTTGCAGCTTGGCGTCTCCTCCTTGAAGTTCCTTGAACTCCTTGACTATTCTTTAATCCTGTGTGGTTTTTATTCTAGGTTCACTAATTACATCGGCCTTCATTAAATATAATATGCATCAATAAAGGGAACTGAAGCCTACAATGCATGTTCCAGGAAAGTTATACAGCAGAATATTGTGAGAAACATAAAATGCATTGTGCGTATGATAGGATTCCTGTTTTAAAGTAATTTTAATTTGTTCATGCCAGGGAGTTGCAAATTCTATGGATGTTTTTAGAAGCCACATGTACTCTACTCTCATTTTTTCTGGTCTGTCTGGTCTACTGTGACTAGATGTTACCACCACATATTAAAATAAAAATTATATTGCACTTATAATCATCATCATTTTTTATATAATTATTTTATAACAGTCTCAATTAAATAAGATATCTGATTGCTTTGATTTGTAAACTGCTCTTCAATCTTCAATCATTGAAGTCAAATTTATTTTTTAAACAGAACCACGATTATTCTCAGACAGCAATGCAAGATGGCCTGAAAAAGTCAGTTTGACATAATACATAGTTACATTGCTGAAAAGAGACTTGCGTCCATCACGCTCAACCTTCCTCACATATGTTTTTGCTGTTGATCCAAAAGAATGCAAAAAAACTAAACACTTCCAATTTTGCAACAAACTAGGAAAAAATTCCTTCTTGACCACAAAATGGCAGTCTGATATCTCCTTGGATCAAGCAGTATTACCCCACTAATTAGAAATGATATTCCTGTATGTTATATTTTTGGAAGTATTTATCCAATTGCTGTTTAAACATCTGTATGGACTCTGATAAAACCACCTCTTCAGGCAGAGAATTCCATATCCTTATAGTTCTTACTGTAAAAAAACCTTTTCGTCCAACCTAAATGCGTAACCTTGTGTCCTATGTATAGCCCTGTTTATGAATAGATTTCCAGATAATGTTTTGTACTGGCCCTGAATACATTTGTATAATGTAATCATATCCTCTCTGAGGTGCCATTTTTCCAAACTAAAGAGATTTACATGTTTTAACATTTCTTTGTAACTAAAATGCTCCATTCCTTTTATCAATTGTGTAGCTCATCCCAGCACTTTTTCTAGTGCCATGATATCCTTCTTTAGAACAGGTGCCCAAAATTGCACAGCATATTCAAGGTGTGGTCTTTCCAGCGATTTATAAAGAGACAAAATTATATTTTCATCCCAAGAATCTATGCCCCTATTTATACCTTACTGGCCTTAGCAACTGCATATTGACATTGTATATTGCTGCCTAATTTGTTGTCTATAACAATTCCCAAATTCTTGTTATCATAATTCACTACCATGTAGGGTGTAAGTTGCTTGTGCATTCTTGACCCCGAAGTGCATAACTTTGTATTTCTCTTCATTAAAATTCATCTGCCATTTTAGTGCCCAGTCTCCCAATCTATCTAAATCCCATTACAGCAAAGCAATATCCTGCTCACAATTTATTACTTTACAAAGTTTTGTGCCATCTGCAAACACTAACATATGGCTTTCAATGCCTATTTCAAGATCATTTATAAATATGTTAAATATAAGTGTTCCCAAAACAGAACCCCGAGTGATACAACTTTTGTCCATCTTGAAAATGTACCATTAATGACAACTCCTTAAGCCAATGTTCTACCCAAGAACAAGAATATTCATCTAGACCAATTTATTTTAGTTTTATGGCCAACCTATTGTGAGGAACCGTATCAAATGCCTTGGCAAAATCCAAGTAGATCACATCCACTGCAACACCCTGATCTATATTTCAACTTACATCTTCGTAGAATGCAATTAGGTTAGTTTGACATGACCTGTGTTTCATAAAACCATGCTGATTATTGCTAATACCAAAGTTCTTCCCAATGAATTCCTGAATATTATCCCTTAATATCCCTTCAAATATTTTCCCAGTCACAGAAGTTAAGCTCACATGTCTATAATTTTCTGTCAAGAATTTTGAACCCTTTTTATATATAGGAACGACATGTGCCTTCGGTATCCTCCGGTACAATACCTGAAACAAAATAATCTTAAACAATTAAATACAGAGGTTCACTAATTTCTCCACTTAGCTCCTTAAGTACTAGTGGGTGAATATCATGAGGCACCGGAGCTTTATTTACATTAATTTTCTTTAACTGCTGTAGCACCTTGTCTCGAGTCATCCAATCACAAGTTATCTGCAAGTTTTTTGCAGCAACCATTTGCATATCTCTTGCCATAGGATCCTCATTAATATAAACTGAAGAAAAATAGTTATTTAAAATGTCTGCCTTTTCATGTTCTTCATGTCTTCATTAACTAACCCATCTCTGTTTCCACTTTCATTTTTTGTTTTTTAGAATGTTCTTGGAAAATTTGGGGGGATGGTTTTGCATTCTTTGCCTATCAATTTCTCATTTTCTATTTTATTGATGTCATTATTTATGTACATAAAGGATTGTCTGTCTAAGTAGCTATCTCTCAATCTCTTTCACCATCCTCCCTCCCTTTCTCCCTTCCTTCCTTCCTTCCTTCCTTCCTTCCTCCCTTCCCTTCCCTTTCCTTTCCTTCCTCCTTTCCCTTCCCTTTCCTTCCTCCCCTTCCCTCCCCTTCCCTTCCTTTCCCTTTACTTCCCTTCCCTTCCATTCCCTTCCATCCCTTCCATTCCCTTTCCTTCCTTCCTCCCTTAATTCCTTCCTCCCTTCCCTACCCTTCCCTTCCCTTTCCTTTCCTTAATCCCCTTCCCTCCTCTCCCCTTCCCTCCCATTCCATCCCCTTCCCTTTACTTCCCTTTACTTCCATTCCCTTCCATCCCTTCCCTTCCCTTTACTTTCCTTCCCTTCCCTTCCATTCCCTTCCATCCCTTCCATTCCTTCAATTCCTTAATTCCTTTCGTCCTCCTTTTCTATATCATAATCTATATCCCAGTGACCTAAAGATCTTTATAAATAAATATTTGCGCCAGGCATTTGGGGTCCACTCACTAATGCTCCCCCTATAAACTTTATTATAGCAATATCAAGCATAGACATATTCAGGTTGTACCTCGTTCCTTAGATTAGTAACACTCAGTATCCACATACCAAGCAAAAGATTTTTTAAAACCTTTGATTTCCCATCTCTCTTTCTACTTCTTTCTCTCTTTTTTCTATTTTTCTCATTCTCCTTCATTATACATAAATTGATTTCTGATAATGGATTTAAAACGTGAGTTGATATGCTGGATTTATGAGATAATATGTGTCAATGTTAACAATATGAGAGAGTGTGTCTGTGTTTGTGTAATAAGATATTCCTCCTGAGAGAACACTATCACCAAGCGCAAGTTACTTTACAGAATTACTAGCTTTCAATTGCTTTACTTGAGATAAAACAGGTCTATTTAACCTCTTCAAGCTCAGAGAATTGTATGATCTTCATTTTATTCTTTGGCTTCCTCGTCAGTTAAGGCATGCATGAAAAGAGTGAGCCAGGAAACTTTGTGTCAGAAGGCTGATTTCAATTTAAATTGGCCTTTATGTCCAAAAATGAAGCCCGTCAAAGAGTGCCTGAGATGAATTCTCCCCTCTCAGCAGGAATTCTTTGGGGAGGCTGTGAAGTGTTTTGTATGCGCCTCTATTACCCACCTGCTGAGAGGAAATCAAATAACACCCGCTCCTTTAATTTTTAGGCTACTTTTTTGGAATAAAGACCATTTTGAGCTGAATTTTCACATTTTGAAATCACGCTGACATACACTGCAGACTCACTTAAACTCAAGTTAAAAGCTCAGTCTATCATATACTCTGTCTTCAACCCCTTCACTCTCAGTAACAGATTGCTTTGCCTCTGTAAAAAGTCAGTATCCTTTGGTGTGGTGGAGTGGCCGGGATTGACAAAGTTTTTCAAATCCCAGTATAATAGTTACAGTTGCAGAGCAGATTGTTGGGTGAATATATTTATATATATAGTCCCTGCAACAGTAGACTTTGCTGCAACAATGTGTTTATTTTAACTGCAAAAACCTATTTCACTGCATTGCGTTAGGTATTTCCCCCCCTATAACTTAACAATTTGTGCCAGGTCAGCTGTTGTTATAGTGTAATTCTTAATGTCAAAATTCAATGTGCTCTACTTGGAGATTGATGTTTACCTGAAGATCTTTCCATCTCTTTTCATACAGTAAGTTATTTGAGCTGCCAGTCAAGATGGTATGATGGTGTCTCTTAAAGGGCATGAGGTTTGGCAATTGTTTGCCTGGTTTGTTGGAACTTGCCAAGGTTTGGTGAACATTATTTACTATTATTACTCACCCTTCCCTACTTCTTGTTTCTGTGCTTTGGAAAGCGTTAGTGAAGTGTAAAGCCCCTAGTGTAAAGCACGAGTGAAGTGTAAAGTCCCTAGTGTAAAGCATGAGTGGAGTGTAAAGTCCCTAGTGTAAAGCATGAGTGGAGTGTAAACTACATATCATGGAAGTAGATTTTTTTTTTATGGGAGGAAAACAGAGTATATAGAATGATCACTCTGCCCCTTTAATTAGAGGCACACAGCTATAAATGTTCTTAAATGGTTAAATATCTTTCATTCTATTTTTGCTAATTGCCACATGCATTATAGATAAACTCACCTTTCATCTTTTTTTTTTCTTCAAGGCCCCACTAAGGGTTCAGACCTGTTAAAATGTAAATGAATTATTTCAAAAATCAGCTTATGATACAGAGTTTTTAATTCCTCAACAAGAAGCTGTTTCTCTCATTTCTGAGAGGTTTATCATTATTATTATTATTATTATTATTCATGGTTTTTGTTTGGGCTCTGATAATTACCTACACTGGTGCAGGATGTTAACCGCATAACCAATATAGCGTCTGACTCATACTCGGTGAACTCTCTGTCTCATTTTTGAGCCGGAACAGCAACTTTTTTTTTTTTTATAGCTTGCAGCTTCTAAAGCTCAAATGTTTTGTTCAGACATGAAAACACTTTAAACTAAGTGTTTTCATTTTAAGCAATTAATAATCCCTTTAGGCTCCAGGACTGGATGTAAGAAAATGCACTGTTGACCCGATTGCGTCACTCTCTCTGAGCCAGAATTGGCTGCAAAGACAATAAGTGCGGTCACTAGTAGTGCTCAGATTCTCTGCTGTCATTGTGCTTCAGTCATACAATACATACTTCAAAACAGTACACTAAAAGGCTGGATTGATACAGAATGGGAACCTAAAAACAGATTTTAGACAGCACTTATGTTTTCTGCTGTTTATTTCCCTAAGCAGTACTCATGACTTGTGTATTTTATTAAACGTTCATAAAATTGCCATATCAGTGCAAAGATGTCTTCAGATTTGCATGCTCTATCAGCCTACCACCCCTGTGGAATGGTCATTCTAGGTGTCCACAAGTACTGATACCTTGATATTTCCTATCCACACTCTAATTTTGTATAATGTGTCTCTCTCTAGACAAACCCATTTAAATGACACTGTAAGCTAAGGGACAGTGTGCTAGTGAGGTTCTGTCCCTTTATGGTGGCAATAATAATGGATCACACTATAGCTATTTACAAACATACTTTCATATTCAATATTTTAATTTTTATTTAAATATTGATATCTATTTTTTTGAGGGGTAAAATAAAAAAATAAAAAAATAAGTTTTCAAATATATTTTGTATCACTTTAGAATTATTTGATTTATACTAAACATTTGTGTAGAGTACTTTTTTTGCCAATTGCTTTTTTATTTTTTTGGATAAAGTTAATAAAATATTGCTACAGTATTGCGTAATTTAGATGTGTGTACTTTTTGCATGTCTTTTCTATTTTCTACTTAAAAGAAAAACTCATTGTAATAAAAAGAAAATAATAATAATTTAGAAAGTATTAGTGGAGGGGAGCAGTCAAAACAGTTGATCTTTACTACTGAGGGCTGTGTAATGTGAAGATTTTAAAGAGCTAATTATTTGTGCTCCATGTATGAAATATATGTAGGCCTTTTTTTCGATACTGTCCATCACTTAGTTGTCTAATATTGTCTGTGATCTCTCTGCACATATATCGGCGTAGGAGTATATAATTACTGTGCAATCAAGCAATTTGCATTCTGTTCCAAAAAAATTTGGAAAGTTTTCAATACATTGTGGCAGTGTTAAAATATTATACACAACTGATGTTTATACAATGTAAATTTTAAAAAAATCATAAAATATTCCAAATCAAATACATTTAAAAAAGATTAATTTTTTACCAGTGAATCCTATGTGCAATAGATAGGTATATGTATTGTACAAATAAATACATTAAAAATGGATAGAAAGTCAAGAAATATTTCAAGCATTATTTATACCCTCTTGTTCTTTCGATTGTCAAAACACATACACCATACTGTATTACTGCATATAGGCATCATACTCTATTTCAGTTCCAGAGTAAAAGTCATTGTACTGTTTAGCATCCTCCTTTCTTCATTTGGCACCAATTTTGTGCATTTGTTATGTGTACCCCAAAAAAGACTATAATATCTTTTTTGATGGCAAGTAAGTTGAACTGTATTATTATAATTCTAAAAGTGTTTATTATTCTTTAATGCAAATTATTGGCAATGTTCTACTCAAAGCAATGTCAATCTGCATCCATAAGAGAAATATTGCTGCCAATGTTTTAGGATTTCTCTAATTCCCATGTAATCCAGTCGTTAATTATGTATCGTTGAACAATGGTCTTAGTATTCGTCTGAAAACATGTTATGTGGTTTTCAAGCACTGCTCTACTGGTAAAGCAATAGATGCTAAATTATGTTTATATGCATGTCAACCATGGATGGACCATGTCATTATTCTTACCTTCTTGTGTAATGTCCTATATATTTAGCAGTAGCCAGAACTATAGAGGTAATGGAACACTCATCATTAATAAAAGGTAGAACTGGACAAAGAGTGAATCACCAGTTGTAAAATCCCCATGATGCTTTGCCTGTCTTATTTGACAAAGGACCATGGGAGTTGTAATTCCCCAACAGCTGGGGTGATATCATCTGGCCAGTCCTGATAAGGTTCTGACCAAAGCATTTTTTTAAATCAAATGATCAAAATTAACAAATTGCCTTTATTTATTTTAATGGAAAACAAATCCAATAAAAATGATGATTCATTTAAATTATAGCCAGACTATAATGGATGAGTTCTGCAACATGATATGAATAGACACTCATTTCTCCTTTTTACATATATAAGGAGACACACAAACCTCTTGTCCAGACTTAGATGTTGTCAGAATAAAATGTGGAAGCTTTTTCTCTGTACCCTAAAGCCATTGAATGCCACACAAGCTTTCTACTGGGGTTACCATGGCACCCTAATATTTACATAATTATATATCCCTGGATTAATTATCTGGCTCAGTCAGTGAACCAGTATGAGAAACATCAAATATGTATGATTGTTTTGGGGTTTTTTGCATAGAAATGCAGAGGACACAGAAATTTTAGAAAATTGAAAACAAAATGTCACTACTTGACTAATTCACAGATCAAAAGGATATTTTCAACTCCTTTAGTTAATTTGAATGGACATTCCATAGATTTCCTGAGGAGGAACATTTACATTATGTTTATCTATATGTCCCTAGTGGAGTGGTGGCATAAAGCTGTCTTATGATACATAGTCAGTCTTTAGCAGTGATCACCATTGAGCAGTGATGATGTTTTATTTCAGGATGTTTGGGGGATATCTATGGGTACGTTTGAATCAAAGAAGGCCATGTAGCTATTGTCCAAGCATTGTAATAATAAACAGGCAAAGTAACATGTAATAAACATAGAAAGTAAGTGTATACACAAGGAACTCAGCAAAACAATGCTAAAAGAAGGAATGAGCTAGAAAAACTGTAAAGGTTACAAAGACGTGAGGTGGGGGTGGAGGGTTAACCAGAAAGCAATGCCCAGGTAATCAAAGCTAAGTCAAAACCAGGTATTAGTCCAAGGAAGCAGGATAACATATAAACAGAGTTTATACAAAAATTAACTTTGTTCAAATGCTGCAAGGAAACAGAGTTCAGCCTTTAAATAGTAATGTCTTGTATGACTGGCTCTGCTCCTTGGGGGTTGATTAGTATAGTAAGACAGCATTTATTTTTCTGTGTTATAAAAGATAAACGAAAAAAAACCCAGGCAAGTAAATATCTGCCAATGGACATTGTAGGAAACTTCCCACTATAGCATGGTTCACAGTTGCTTTGTGAGTCAGCTGACAGCAGTAGATAATGAGAAGCGTCGGTTCAAGGCCAACAAGAGACAATTTAAACAGTTACTCCTGGACCTTCATGATTTCCCTATGGTCAGCTGGGTCCTGATGGATGGTGAAAGTGTTTGAGCCCAAATGTTTTGCAGAAACCAACACGGTTTAAAGAACCCAAAGCCCTGTTCACTCACTCTTTCCTCTTCTTTATCTGCTCTTCCATCTCTTTCATTTCTTTTTACTTCACTACTCACTCTCCCCAGTAAGGTATTTTCTATGTTTTATGTACCTCGGTCCACCTTCTATATCTGTCTTTTATCTCTTCCTAGTAACTCTGTTTTCTATCCTCCATATCAGCTCCTCCCTTCAATCAAAATCATGAAGCCCTGTTTTTTTTTTTTAAATAGATGTTTCTCTGTTTCTCTGTTACCTCCAATCCCCTGTAACTCACCCCTCAATTTGTTACTTCCATAATGTAGTCGTATTATTCACTCTCTACCCTTTCCTGATCTGTACACTTCAATCACTCTTCATTTAGTATCATCTTTTATCCATACTGAATCCGCACAATCTAATTTCCTACATCCACAACAATCCCATCTGCTCCATTTCCTCCATATTAGTAGGAACTTCGCTCATCCCAATATTTAATGTCACCTTACCTCCTGCACAATCAAAACTAACTGACCCACTTATGGCTACCCATGTTGTAAGGAAGCATCTTCTTCTGTCTGTTGCTACACTGGCAGTGTGCTTTGCTTCGTGTGCACTAATTTCAATGCTAGCAAATTGTGAATGAATAGGATGCCGTGGGACATTGGAGGCTTTAGTAAGTGTTAATATTTAATTGGATCCAAGTACTGAGGACTATTCTGCAGACAGACACTAAGAACTACCTCTGACTACTCCAAATACCACAATTTACACATAGGAGACCACCCTACAGTATCAGACATTTATTGCTGGTAAACTTTCAGTTAACATAAAATCATCAAATTAACAACTTTATAATGAAAGACAATTAATACATTGTATATAAATCTATATACATTATTGCTCACTCTAGATGTATCCACTATTTCTTTCCTGTCTTCCTCTATGCTATCTTTAGCCAAACTAATTACAGAAAGAATTTCAGTAAAAGTAAAAATTATCATTAATTATTTTAAAGAGTTTGTTGCAATTCTAGTTTTAAATGTTGAAATTATTTAATTATATTAAACCTATGTCTTTTGTCAACAACATTTTAAGTCAGATTGGGTCTAAATCAATTTATTTTTTCTTTCTTTTTATTCCTTATTTTCTTCTTCCTTTCTTGCTCCCTTCTCTCCTTCCTTTTTCTCTGTTTCTCTCTTCTTTCTTTCCTGCTCTCTCATCCTATTTTTTGTTTAAGAAGGATTTAGCTGAAACCCAAATCCTCTCAGTACCATTTTTTTCATAATGAAAACACAGCAAGTTTTTCTCTCTCTGCTTGTCTGATTCCAACAAATCCTCTAATCATTTGCCTTTCTGCATCCTACATTTAAATTGTGCAACGCCTGTCTCAAATTAAACTTTACAAGCTTGAATAAAGCTACAATGTGTCCTAAATAGAGGAATCAAAGGCACATTCCTCAGGTTTTAAATGTTCAAGGAGGAATTACATGGTGTCTAAAACAAAATGCTCCCATAATAAGGGAAATACTGTTATCCGTACAGTATAATTTGTAGGGTGTACAGTAGGTACACTGTAGAACAAAATCAAAGGGTCCATTAGTATTAGAATAGGGTAAGCAGGTGTCCTCATTACATGGAGTACTTCTAGAAAAGGTGTCCTCTTAGATGACTATTGTTTTATTATGATTCCACGGTGATATATTTATACATTCTGTAGCCCTAGATCCAATCAAGTTTTTGCACCAACCTGTGTTCTTTATAAACTTTATCATTTCCTCAGCTCTTACTTACATGCAGGTGAGTCAATGGATGTTAATGTGGATTTGTGAAATGTTTGATTGCATGTATGAGTAAAAACATATGATCCCTTATGTCTACTATTTCAGTGGCTCTGATGTTTTGTTCTTTTTAATCTGAGTTGAAGAACAGAGGAGATGGAGTCCACAGTAGAAGATTGTGAGCCAATTAATTCACCTGGTATGCATGCATTCTATTTTTCTGAAATTTGATGGATGCTTCCAAGCACGGGCATTGCTAGGTGCGAAAAAGGCCAGTTTCAGCCAAATTCCAGTCTGTAGTTCCCCAAACCCACACCGCCACTGACATGCCTGCTTACAAGTTTAGGATTAAAACTCAATGGTATATTCTGAATTTGTGTGTGTTTATGTGGGGCAGAAGTACTGATTCCTCTCTGAGAACTAAGAGAGTAAGTTCTGTAAGCTGAAATTGGAGATCTGTAGTGGTAAATTGTAAATGGATGCAAAGTGCTAAATTATGTCCTATAGTAGGCTTACTTCTAACCCATCCTTTTTTGTTAGAATGTAGTTAGGGATTTGGGGCTAAAAGTCTTTATTTGGGAATTGCCAACTTTTTAATAAATAAAGCTTACGTTCAGGAGGCAGTACCTTCTATCCTTTTGAATAATGAACAGTCTGGATTCCATCTGAAGACTATCTGAAAATGTGCTTTCCAGTAGGTTTTAGAATTTTAGAGGACATTTTAGAACATGTCTTAGATAAGCATAATATTTTTAGCGCAGTTTAGCTGGAACATCTATCGGTACAGAATCTGCTTGCACTGAATGAGAGAATAAGAAGTACATTGTCAGTCCTGCATTTATCCCCACAGTAGGTGTGCACATTTGACTGATATTGCAGGGGATGTCATCATAGGAAAGCCTAGACAGGAGTGCAATTAAGAGGATATATATGGTACTATATATGGTACTCTGTATCTCTGATTGTATTAACTTAACAGTTTGCTTTTACAAAGCTCTTAGGGGCTATGTTGCTGTCCAAGTGGCCAGATTATTGGAGGGGCTTATAGTAATCCAGGTGTCTTGTGACTCATGAATACATGATTGACAAGTCTAGTAGATGGAGAATTTTAAGAAATGTTTCAATGTGTTTATTTATTTGAGAATGTCTTATATAGTTTAATTTCTAGTGAACTTTACATGTATTGGTAATATCATAGCCAAGAAAACAATGGAAATTAGAAAATAATTGGAGGTATTGGACATACGTGTACAGAGATCAGCTGAGGTCACTATTGAAGTTGAATTAATGGCAGTTAATGTTTTGAAGAATATGTAGAGGAAGATTTTCAGAAGTTTTGTGAAGTGTGGCTAGTAGTATGGGCAGAAATTGGAAGAATTAAGATTCATGTTTAGAAAAATGGTCTTTGCAAAATTGTGGCAATAAGAAGGCATCATAAGATTGGGGGGTAACATTTAAATGAAGAATTGGTAAAATAAAGGTAGTTTGGGGTTTTAGTTGCACCTAGTTATTTTTGTCCTAGGGTACAATGTTTGAATTTATATGGAGGTTGGTCTACTGTACCTTGGTAGACTATATTCTAAGATACATTACATATAACTAGACACCATTTATAATGTTGTCCGTAATGAGAGCTCTATGTTTCTCTGTATTGCCCTTTGACACAAATAATATGCTTTTCTACTAGAAAAACACTGCAGAGTTGCTGCGTCGTCATTAGGTGCTATTTCACTAATGGCAATTATTACACATTAGATCTTGTACTTTTGCCAGATGTTTTACAGGTCCATAATAATGAAACATAACTGGGTTTTATCCAAAATGAGGATAGAAATTAAAGAAAAAAAAATCATGATAAATGAGAAGCATGTTTGCAACTCGCCCTGGTTTTTATGTTATTTGCATTACATTACATCAATTTAAAAAGATGAAATGCAACGTGTCATGTTAGAAAGAAACAGCAAGCTGATTTTGTTTGTAAAATTAAAAAATGTTGGCTAGGAACATGCAATAAGTGCATGATCAGAAATTATTATTATATATGTTCTAGAAATAGTTCTAATTAGTCCTATATCAGCTATAGAATAGAGTCACACTTCACTTACATTATCTCATTACCTGGTCTCTCACTTCAGTGCAGTGAGTACAACTTGGGAGCATGGCAAAGGTTTATTTATAAGATGTGACAAGTTATTGACAGGTTCATGTCATACAATGTCCATATCAGCTGTGAGATTAACCTACAAAGCATTTGCACAGGACAGAAATGGGTGATGGGACTTTCTGTCCTTTTGAGTATAAAGTTGCTGGAATTCCAATGTTATGTATGGATTCCACAATGTTTGTGGATACCTAGAATCTTCAATATTTGAAAGATCTTGCATATTTTATTAGACAAGGAAAATGAAGTATGGGAAGTTAGCCAACAGCAAAATGGGAAAAAATATATTACATAATATACTGGGAGCGCAATGGCATAATACAAAAATAATAATACCACCTGGACCAATTTGGAAGGGAGTTCGTGGCTACAAGACTGGACATGTGTAGCAGTTTGTTAAATTGCTTCTTTTGACCCTTAGTTTGGAACATAAAACATAAGGATTGGGCACCTCTGGGGTAAAATTGTTACATTTACATAAAGGCGAAAGGTGGGCTTATCCTTTTTGATCCGAGCAACAGGGATGGTCATGATCCATGCAAAGTCCTTTCTGCCATTCCTCGATTCAGTTGTGGTTGGTTTTGTTTGTTTTTGCTGTGTTTTGTCTTTTGTTGCTGCCACAGCTGCGGGAGGTGCCTTGCCAGAGCAGGTTCAATTGGGTAGCAGCTATAAACATGGCCTATGGGAAAACATGTCTTGCCCTGAAGGAGTAAGGGAGGCATGAGCACTTTGACCACTATCAGGGGAAATTGTCTGCTGCCATTATGACGTTATTACTTTTATTGATTTTGTTTTTTGCTTATTTTACACTTGCAATTCACTTGGAACCATTGTAAACAGAATTAAGTTACTGCAGAATTCATAGTCTGCATCCAGATTTCAGTATATGGATCCTGTCCTAGAAATGCACTCTTTGAGTTTTGAGGTGTGGCTATATTTATATAAACTCGTTATTGTTTGTATTCTCCTACACAGGTTTCCCCAAGTCATTATTGATGTATCCCCATAATGGCTCTCTGAAACTATATAAAAATGTTGTCTATATGTCCAAAGTTTGGTAATAATAATAAGTCTTTTATATTGGTATCACCCTCACCATTCACTGGCAGTACTAGATCTATTGTCTGGAATCACAGCTAGGAAATGTTATGCCTAGCTGACTGTAAAGTGTGTCACCACTGGACAGTTCCACTACAGTCCAATTTAGTGATTATAGTGCTTGGAGTGCTCCTTTAGGTATATGTATAATTGACTTTTTAATCTATCTATCTATCTATCTATCTATCTACCTGTACAGGCACAGTTCGATTGTGTTTGTGGATTTTTCTCTTTTTATTTTGTTTTATACTTTTTCAATTAAGGTCCATATGACCATAGATTTGATGCAGATGGATAGCTAGACATATTTCCCCTGAGATGGTATGAAGAGCCCATGACAAATTATCATAGGTGGTGAAGCTTTTTCCATCTGTTGGGAAGAAGGTTGGTAGCATACTAATGAATAGGATCAAACACATAGTTACTTGCTCTCTTTTCTGATAGTGTAGAAATACAGATAAGACTTGAGCTGTTTTCTCCAACCATGCAGAAAGAAGTCCATTAAGTCATTAGGTAGCCCAGGAGGTACATTTCCCCAGAGTCCTACACCAAGTCTCCTATTCTACTGATCATTGATCTCATTCTTTTGACTTTACTCCACATACAAACTGACATACAGAATGTCAAACGATTCATTGATGAGTATTTAAAGTGCCTGTCATGTTCAGTCAATAATTATTTCCATGAGCATGGCATATCCCTCTGGAATTCACTGCATTCTTCAAGGGGTCCAGAATGCTTCTTGTTTTAGCTCATTATCATAATGGCTTCTAGTAAATCAGTTAAGCCTGCAATTTAATAGCATATAAATCTATCATATCTACGCCTAATTCCGGTGTTGTAGAGCAGGTCATTTCATTTATAAAAAAGCTTTGGAGTTTAGCAATGTTGAGCAATGCAAAGCAAGAAGCTTGGAACATGCATGTAAATGGCAGGGATATAAATGTAGGATGCAGACAACAGTAGTAACAAACTGAACTAAAAATTTTTTGCTTTTGTTACCTCTCTCATGCAACTTTCATATTCTTAATTCCCCATCCCACTGGGCAATTTTTACTCCAAAAGACGGTGCCAAATGATAAATGATGGCACCACAAAGCTACATGTATTTTTTAGTGAATGTTTTTACTTTAATTAAAAAAAGGTTAAGATCAAGATGGAGTTGTGGTCTGATACTCTGGCTAAAGACCATCACCACTGTGGATCACTCTGAAACTTATTTTAACTCATATGTGGTTAATAATAATATATGAAGTATAAAATCTCCCCTTTTAATTTTCTTTATTTTCTAAGTATCTGATCTGTTAAATGCATTTATAATATTAAATAAAGTAATTATTAAGGTTATAATCATCTACAAAAATACATTCTGGTTTTTTTTCTCTTAACTTATGCAATTATGTATTTAGAGTATGTATAATACAGTTAAAAAGCGTGGAAATACCAGCAGACATAGCATTTAAAAGTACTTGGCTACCACAATAGTTTGCAGTATAGACCTCTTTACAATTTATCTTTTCTTTCTTTATTTTTTCTATCTTTTTTTTTTTAATAAATCATGTTGGCTTGGGCACAAAGCTCTGAGAATAGAATTTTCTTGGCACGTTGAGTATGTATTCAATATGCTCTGGATATGACTTCACTGTGGTACAGAACAGAAAGGCTTTGTTAAAATTAATTCTTGAAATATTTTGAGAGAAATGTTGAATTTCAGCACACAGAAATGTTCTGTTGAACAATCCATAGAAGGATTAACATATATATAACAAACTCGACAGTTACCAGTTAGGCATCAATAGTTTTTGTAGGCTGTTGCCCCCTCTGGACATTACAGTCATGTTTTAGCTCACCTGTGCCGTGTACCTCTTCTTTGCCAATAGAGATATCCAATAATTTTCTTAGGAGACACATGGACTGTAGATGTTTGTTTTGACCAGATGAGGTACAGCTAGTAATTCTCCAGGCAGTCAGGAATAGTCAATTGTATGCCTCCTGCTCAGTAATAATTTTACTTTTGGAATTATTAACTAAATTAGAAATTGTAAAGAATTGACAGCAAATTTTCTAATTTTAGATCAAAATGATGTATTTATCTTAAAATTTGCAGTTCCCTTGCCAAACCTCCAGCATCCCATGTTTTACACATAACTCATAGTAATGGTATTCCTTTAAATATGTTGTGATAATGCTTAGGTAGGCACCTAAATCTGATTTAAAATGTATTCCATCATATTGTTATGGGATATAACAGATTTTTATAAAACATTAAAATGTAATAATTCTCACATTCAATATACATACATGTATCATACATTTTACAATAACATATTAAATAAGATCAATTTGTTTGAAAATGGCAGATTCTATGATTAATGGTATTTAATAATTCCACTTGAGACATATTATCCGATTGGATTTTTACCATGTGCTGTAGTAACGGTGTTATAAATTGCTTTATTGAATGGAGCAGGGACAGTAAAAATATGTTTAAAACCAAACCAAATATGATAAGGGATTTAACACCTTAATTAGACGACTTCTTGCCCCACTTCCGTAAAGAAAAAGGAGATAAAGAGTCAACATAAATAAGCTTCAAAATGAATTCTAAAAGTAAACAACATATTGTTCCTACATGAGGATAATACATTTGTCAGTCTAGCAGGTTTTATCGATTCTCAAGCAAATGTTCGTTTTTCTGTTACAGCAGCCTTTTTGAATATATCTACCATACTAAACTATGACTTTGTATTATAATCCAGCATTCACTGTGCACAGTCAACGGGGAAAATTCAATGACCGCCGAAAGGTCAAGAGACATTAAAAAAAATATTCTTATTCGTAGTTACCATGGTCACTTGGCAGAAAATTTCAAGCTTAACTTTTTAAAATATACTAAAATTAATTTATAAAAGCAGGAACAACTGCAAAAACCAAAAAAACAAAACCTTATTTAGGTTTGTCTGATTATTTTCGAAAAATACAATTTTTAATGATGTAGTTGTTCCCAGAAGGTCAACACAGACTATGTTTTAATTGTCGGCTTGAAGAACATGAATGCATGGGCCAAAATGAAGGTTTACATCATTGGCATTACAATTTATTATGTATGCAGAGGAAGAAGAAAACACCTTGTGCAGCCATTAACTTGGCAGTCTCTCTGTTACTTGAATAGCCTGCAGTAGGCTATCTGCAATAATAGTCGCTACAGCTTGCTGCCTCTGGGAAACAACTTTTAAACATCTTCTTCAAATATGTGAGGAGCAGGAATAAATAAATGTACATTTGTTTCTCTAAAAGCCGCAGGAGGAATTGCAGGGGGAGAAAATTGCTCAAATAAAAGTCACGGGAAAAACTGCAGAACTCAGATTACTTGAGTTGGCTGAACGATTAGCACTTTTGGCAAAATTGTGGAAATAAGCCTAGTTTTTTTTCTATAATTTATTCTAGAACCAAATTATATATATAAGGAAATGCCTTTGGTACTTGCTCCCGAGTCAATATATGCTCGATGTATGAATAGATTTATTGTAGGTTTGAATTCATTACAATATATTAGAGTTTGCAGATACATATTATTGATGTAGATCATTTTCAAAGGTTCTTCTGAATGCTGCAATACTTGGGCTATGCTCCATGTAATGAGATTTAAAAATAAAAATCGTTGTAATGGGCAGGATCGGGTGTGTGGGGTGGCCGTAGATTTGTAGGTAAGTTCATCTTCCATGGATTTTGGAAGTTTAACCTGATACCCATACATTAAACAGTTCCTGTTTTACATATGTTTTATTGGGTATTTGAGCTATACTATATAGGTTAAATTCACAATTTAATGAGCCTGACATGCAAGCAGCACATGTTACATTTAGACACAAGGGAATTAAAACATGCTTCTAAGGAAATAATTCTCTATGGACCAGAAAGGCTCAAAATATACCTATATTAAACTTTGAAGAATTACCCATCGTATTATTTTTTTTTTTTTACTTGACAGGCTTCGGGATATTTGTAGGTGCTCTGTAGACTTGTGCATTTGTTTTAGTCAGAATAGCAATTTGCCCGAATTCAGGCCAATCGGTGGGTCATCAGAATTCCCTATCTCCGAAGTATCATAACAAATAAATCGTGCAATGGGCAAGCATGTTTGTTTGATTCAAGATTCAAAGTTCAGCCAGTGTGATCAAAAAGAGAGAAGTTTGATGGGAAAAAAAAAGATGATTTATTTTTGGGAACAGTCAGTAAATGCTGATTTTATTTACCGAACTGTGTGTTATCATTGGCACACATCATTCCTCATACCTGGAATTAAACATAATATGAGAACATTAATGACTGCTCTCCAGACAAGTTTCCACTACAAATAACATCAGCATTTGATTAATGATATCACTCACAATAAAGAAATTTTTTAGAAAGTTATAAATGGATAAAATGTATATTAATAATATCAAAACAAATATAAACAACACCACTATATATATATATATATATATATATATATATATATATATATACATAGTATATATTTATTGTATATATATAGTGGTGCTGTGTATATGTGTTTTGATATTGTTTGTTAATATAAATTTTAGAGCGCTAATTTTCTAGGAAGAGTTATTGATCAATTCCCCCTGTCATTAAAATAAATTCTCGTATTACTTATAAACCGTTAAGGCTTATATCCATGCTTGTTCCAATCATTTACAGACAATTCCGTAATCCGTACAATGGCAGTTGCGATCGTCTCTAAATATGAAATAGCATTTGGTTTACGTGCTAGCTGTTAAACATTACTGCTTCGTCACATGCTGCTGCTAGCTTACTAGACTTTACATGTAGTTTGCCTTTATATGTAAATTAGAATAAAACATTTTATGACTGAAACCTTGACAGGGAGCCGTCGATATCACAGGTTGTTAATATTATATTTACTTTTACTATTTTTAACAAATATGTATTTGTGAGATGTCATATAAAGTAATGTTAAAACATAATATAACGTACTATTAAACATAGAAATCCACACCTTTTTATCCTGCAAGTGGGCACATTTATCTTACATCCTAGAGAAAGCATACAGAGGAAAAAGATAAATAAAACGTTTCTATGTTTCCTCTTCATTTGCAGTGTTTGCCCTGGATATGCCTGGTCTGAACAGGATTATCATGCCATATGCCAAGTGATTTTTATAAATTTAGAAGACAATAGAGAATTGTATGAAAAACGGTGAACACAAGTTATAGGCCAATCTCTGTGTTTTATTCAATGGTGTACATTTTTGAGTGAAGAAGTGGCAATTTTTCTAAAGATACAGACTTGTAGTGAGAGCCAAAGTACATTTGTAGCCAGGGCATGGACATACCTGTGATTTCTGTGAAAATTAGGTATATGCAAACAGAAAGGGGAACATCTCTGCGTGGTACACTCGTACTGCATGGTACACTCGTAACACACGTGCATTTTAAACTACGAATAAAATGAAAAATATTAATGTCAGTGCCAGTGATGTGCCATTCTAAAATAACTCAATCTTTATGAATCTGTTGTGTGCCTGTACAATCATTTCATCAACTTGATTGAGTTGATTACAGGTGATGTGTTTAGGTATTAGCTGTAACATTTATAATTTCATAGCAGAGTTTTTACAGTAGTAATTCGCAATCCAGTAGAAACAAATCAACTTGCCAGAAACCACGAAAGCAAACAGCGCAAAGTGGAATTGTTCCTCCAATATTCTATGGGAAAAGAAAACAAATCCCAATTTATCTCGTAGTATGAAAAAATTATGTAAGCATTTGTAAATGTGGTGAAATTCTAGATTGTACAGGTGACAGTTTGGTTGTATATTTACTGCTATATTTGAATGGTTTGACCAACATACACATTAATGCAAAGGATATTTACCAAGGCGAAACAGACACTATCTGGGAGAAAATGCTTAAACTTTAACAATGAAGCCAGCATGTTGGTAAAGGTTTGCCCTGCTTTAGGATATGTCCCCAAGCAGGGAAAATCAGTGAAGGTCAGAAGAAGTGGTTGGGCAGACCAGAGAACAGCAGAGGAAGAGTGCGAACAGACCTCTCTAGTAAGATTGCAACTGGGGAGTGGAGGCCAAGGCAAGCGGTTACAAGTCCCTCGAATGTTGATAGATATTTTATTGATTTGCTTCTTATTTAGCACCTTGCTTTGGAATAGCATCTATTCTTGCATCATATTTTAAATGGATACTCTTTAATCATCATAAACTGTGTGGCTTATTGTGGTTATGGTGCAAACATTTTTAGAAATGATTTCCTACTTCTGTTGTATGGTTTTCAGGCAGTTTAACTCTTCCATCATCTAAAAGCCAGACCTTCCTTTGATAATGATAATACCGGAATTTCAATTCAACGTATGCGTCCAAAAGCATTCAAGATTGGCTGGTTATAAAACACAATGAGTATGGTTGTTATGTTGACCTGGTGCCTGTAGCCTATAATCACCATCTAAGCTAAGGAATCTTACAAAAAATGAGACCTCATTTTTTTAAAACTGCCCAAAAATGGTTTGACAAAAATTGGAGATGTATTATGTTGCTTAAAGTACTCCTTTAATAGTTAACAGTATGTAACATAAAATTGTGTGGAATTTAAAAATAGTGACAGAACGTCATGCTTATTTCTTCCAAACACCTGTCCTCTTTCTGTAGAGAGGAAACAATTACAGCATTTTACTTAAACAAGGAAACGTGTGACAATTTGTTATTGTTCTAAAGACATCAGTGGAGAGAATAGACTTTGCTGCGTCCTTGAGATCTTACAATCTCAGCAGTGGCATGTGGGAAAATTTCTTACAATATGATTTTATGTAAGAACATGTGAAAGAACAAGAATAAAACCATCATTGTGTGGATTTTTGCAACATACTAAAACAAATTATCTTTACAAAAGTACATAATTGTCAAAGGTAAACGCAGATAGGTCCAAGATTGCTTATTATTATTTAATAAAAGCTGCAGTGTTATAGAAAGAACTAAAGCACCATAAGTAAAACTCTCACAGAGGTTCGAAGAGGGCCGTAAATATATTGTGTATTGATTACAGAGTGAATCACAAAGTGAGGGCGGAGAGAGAGGGGAAAAAAAATGTTTTTTATCTCTCGCCCTTCTGGTACCATTTCCTGTATGTTTGTTTCTCTCTCTCTCTTTCCTCACTTTGTGATCTTCACACAAGATATTTACGACTCTCTCTGAGAATGGGGTCTATTTTCTATCAAAACTATGTTTTCTCTGTAATGATATATCTTTAATGCCAATATCACAACACAACTTTGAATTCTATGTGTCATCTGTGTTCAGAAATGTTTTAGACTCAAGAAAGGGGAGGTTCTCCCGATAGCTTGTCATTTCAAAATTACGTTTGTTTAATAAACAAGCTAAAACAAGATGCAAATTTCAACTAATATTTTATATCTACATCACCGGACTAATACGGCTACAATCTCTCTCTCTCTCTCTCTCTCTCTCTCATTTCCACACTCAAAATTGTAAGACCTAGAAATTGAATACAGCCTGTAAACATAGAAACATCAAATATAGGGGGTAGAGGACATATGAAATGCCACCATCTAAATAATAGGATGTGGTATTTTGTTCTTGAACATTTGATACTGTAAATTAAATGTAAAAATGTAACATTAAATGATTGTCTAAAAAAATATACAATTATGATATGCTGCCTCTGGGCTGTTAAAATTTTAGCATTTTAATGAGGTTTTTTTTTTTTTGTATGTAGAGTACAAAAACAAGTTCAGACTAGGGTCAAAGGTCAGACACCATGCTTGTTCTTTAAGCAACTTGACCCACTTACTTTGCCTCCTATGTCTATCCGTGGCCTCAATTTCTGTCCAGAAAGAGAAATAGCAGATACGCGTGTTTGTAAAGTGCAGTATTAAAAAGTCATTGCATGAGACTCCAATATCAGCCTCTCCTCTAAGATTATTCTAAGTTTAAAACAATTTTTTATGAATATTCATAAGATCACACGTATACTTAGGAATATATGTATTCATTTAAGTGTGTGTTTATGAAAAAAAAGTATTTAGCAGGACAAATGAATAGTATTTTGTTCTGGGTATATTTTTTTAATGATCATTGCAAACTGGTTTAAGCAAGGGTGCAGAATAAATACACAACTTTAACCGGAACATAGAACTATTTATTTAATTTTACTGGCTGAGGATATTAAGAGTTGGTCATTGGCGACTAGGCTATCTACTTTTTAAGAGATTATAATTGATTGGAATATGTAATAAATTGGGGCTTGGTAGATAGTAATTATAATACATAATTTATTTCTAGATAACTGGTTTTTATTTAAATACATGATTTTTAAACATTAAAAAGTTGAAGATCTTTGATATAAATGGTTTAACTAGTTCAATGTACCTGTGAGTGTAATAAATTGCTGTGAGGCAGTGCATTTAGCACATGCATTTGTTATATAATCTATTAATCTTTCCATTCGAAGGATTAATAGAATTTGAATACAAACCCTCACAAATACATGTGGGGCAATCTACAAGTGAAAGGCAATGTTTGATAGACCAACCCAGATTCTATTTAAATTCCCTTTATTTATGTTGATGAAATATAGTATTAAACACTAGACAAGAAAAATGTTTGAAAAATATATGGGGACAGTGATTGAAACCATTTTTATTTCACCAAATAACATCCAGACAGAATGTCTGTTTGCAAACTTTCAACCTGCTGAGATTAAAAAGAAAAATGACAATATTGAATGTGAAGTAGAGTCAGGTTTAGAATCTTAAATGAGCTTTGAAACTGTGTAGAAAAGCTTAAGGAAATATTATATTTTTTTAAAAAATAATATTTTAAAACGTAATGTGTTTTAAATTGTTTAAAATACAGATTGGATGTTGGATATCTTATAATATTCAGTTGTAATTTGCTGATCTTTATTGATGAATAGACTTGTGAATAAATGTTTTTCAGTAAAACTGTCAAATACCTTTTCATTTTTACCCGAACGAACACATCTGTCCCGGATTTACCTGAAGAGTCAGGTAGATTGGTTCGTTCCAGCATAGATTAAAAGTCATGGGATTCATTCACTCCAGCAGATCATCATTTGTGCTTTTGTAATGTGTGATGTGTTGAGGAATAAATAATGATGCAAGGAATGTTATGATGACCTTAATTCACATGTTTACATGGTGTGTGATATTGCATAGTTACATAGCTGAAAAGAGACTTGCGTCATAGAAACATAGAATGTGACGGCAGATAAGAACCATTCGGCCCATCTAGTCTACCCAATTTTCTAAATACTTTCATTAGTCCTTGGCCTTATCTTATAGTTAGGATAGCCTGATGCCTATCCCACGCATGCTTAAACTCCTTTACTGTGTTAACCTCTACCACTTCAGCTGGGAGGCTATTCCATGCATCTACTACCCTCTCAGTAAAGTAATACTTCCTGATATTATTTTTTAACCTTTGCCCCTCTGATTTAAGACTATGTCCTCTTGTTGTGGTAGCTTTTCTTCTTCTCAATATGGTTTCCTCCTTTATTTTGTTGATTCCCTTTATGTATTTAAATGTTTCTATCATATCCGCCCTGACTCGTCTTTCCTCCAAGCTATAAATGTTAAGAACATTTAACCTTTCCTGGTGTCCATCAAGTTCAGCCTTCCTCACATATGTTTTTGCTGTTGATCCAAAAGAAGGTCAAAAAACCCAGTCTGAAGCGCTTCCAATTTTGCAACAAACTAGGAAAAAATTCCTTCTTGACCCCAAAATAGCAGTCAGATGTCTCCTTGGATCAAGCAGCTATTACCCCACTAATTAGAAATTATATCCCTGTATGTTATGTTTTTGCAAATATTTATCCAATTGCAGTTTACATATTTGTATAATGTTATCATATCCCTTCTCAAGCGCCGTTTTTCCAAACTAAAGAAATTTAAATTTTTTAACCTTTCTTCAAAACTAAAGTGCTCCATTCCGTTTATCAATTTTGTAGCTCGTCTCTGCACTTTTTCTAGTGCCATGAGATCTTTCTTTAGAACAGGTGCCCAAAATTGCACAGCATATTCAAGGTGTGGTCTTACCAGTGATTTAAAAAGAGGCAAAATTATATTTTCATCTTGAGAATTTATGCCCCTATTTATACATGAAAAAACCTTACTGGCCTTAGCAACGGCAGATTGACATTGCATATTGCTGCCTAATTTGTTTTCTATAACAATTCCCAAATCCTTATTGTGTGTGGTTATCCCTAATTCACTACCATTTAGGGTGTAAATTGCTTGTGCATTCTTAACCCCGAAGTGCATAACTTTGCATTTATCTACATTAAATTTCATCTGTCATTTTAGTGCCCAGTCCCCCAATCTATCCAAATCCCTCTGCAGCAAGGCAATATCCTGCTCACATTTTATTACTTTACAAAGTTTTGTGTTATCTGCAAACACTAATACATGGCTTTCAATGCCCATTTCAAGATCATTTATACATATGTTAAATAGAAGCGTTTCCAAAACAGAACCCTGAGGGACACCACTTACCACTTTTGTCCAGCTTGAAAATTTACCATTAATGACAACCCGTTATACTCTCCCGTGAACCCACAAAGACTATTTCACACATTTAACTCTTCTTCGCCCTGTTGTTCCTCCTCCACCTACTAACTTGACCGCCTCAGACTTTGCAACTCACTTCCCTGACAAGATCTCTACAATCAGAGAAGAGATCTCTCATCTTTCTTCTTCCCCTTACAATACTTCCCCTAACTTCACTCCCTCTGCTGTTCTATGTTCATTTTCACCCACTACATTGGAAGAGGTTTCTGCTCTGCTCCAGTCCTCCCGCCCCACCACCTGCTCCCTAGATCCAATTCCCTCGCATCTCATCCGTACTCATGTCTTCTTCTCTTTCTCCACCTCTCACTAAAATTCTCAATTTCTCTCTCTCCTCCGGTATATTTCCATCGCCCTTCAAACATGCAACTGTAACCCCAATTCTAAAGAAGCCCAATCTTGACCCTAACTCCCCATCTAACTATCGTCCTATCTCGCTACTACCTTTTGCATCCAAGATCCTTGAAAGAATTGTGTATGCGAGATTGACAGACTTCCTCGAGTCCAGCTCTCTGCTAGACCTGCTTCAGTCTGGTTTCCGCGCTAAGCGCTCTGTGGAAACGGCACGGACCAAAGTATCCAATGATCTACTCGCTGCAAAATCTCGTGGTCACTACTCTATCCTAATTCTCCTTGACCTGTCTGCGGCTTTTGACACTGTTGATCATCAACAGCTTCTTCTCATCCTCCGCAATATCGGTCTAGAAGATATTGTTCTCTCCTGGTGCATCTCCTTCCTCTCCCAGCGCTCTTTCAGTGTTTCTTTCTCTGGCTCTGCTTCTTCTCCCCAACTCCTCTCTGTTGGTGTCCCCCAAGGTTCAGTCCTTGGTCCCCTACTGTTCTCCATCTACACTGCCTCTCTTAGTAAACTCATTAGCTCCTTTGGCTTCCAATATCATTTCTATGCAGATGACACGCAAATCTACCTGTCCTTTCCTGATCTCTCCCGTCCCTCTTGACTATTGTATCTGACTGCCTCTCTGCTATTTCTAACTGGATGGCTGCCCACTTCTTTAAACTAAACTTGACCAAAGCTGAAATTCTGGTCTTTCCTCCCTCAAGTGTTGTTACTCCTGTGTCTGTCTCCCTCCAAGTCAACGGTGCTACCATCAGCTCCACCACGCAGGCTCACTGCTTAGGTGTTCTCTTTGACTCCGACCTCTCCTTCAAGCCTCATGTTCAATCTATCGCCAAATCCTGTCATTTCCATCTCAAAAACATTGCGCACATCCGCCCCTACTTAGGTGTTGGTCCATTCCACCGACTAAGGTGTTGGTCCATTCCACTGTCCTTTCTCGCCTTGACTACTGTAATCCGCTTCTCAGTGGTCTTACGTGCTCCCAACTTGCGCCGTTACAGTCCATAATGAATGCGGCGGCGAGGCTCATCTTCCTATCCGCCCACATCTCCCATGCCTCACCCTTCTGTCAGTCCCTACATTGGCTTCCTATAAAATATAGAGCTCAATTTAAAATTCTGGTTCTTGCTTTCAAATCTATACATAATGCTGCTCCCACCTATCTATCCTCCCTTATACACAAGTATATCCCATCTAGGCCCTTACGATCTGCTGAAGACTTACATCTATCTTCTGTCCGTATTCCCACCTCTGATGCTCGCCTTCAAGATTTCTCGAGGGCTGCACCATTCTTGTGGAATTCGCTTCCCTCCTCCGTAAGATGCTCACCCAGTCTCCACTCCTTAAAAAAAAAATTAAAATCCCACTTCTTAATAAAAGCGTATCAATTAAACTATTAATAGCTCCTGACTGATTCCTCTTCTGCAACTGTCACTAGTCTAATACTATCCTTACCATTTTGTGTCATTTTACCACACTCCCTCTAGCATGTAAGCTCATTGAGCAGGGCCCTCAACCCCTCTGTTCCTGTGTGTCCAACTTGTTTGGTTACAACTACATGTCTGTTCGTCCACCCATTGTAAAGCACTGCGGAATTTGATGGTGCTATATAAATATCATAATAATAATAATAATAATAATACTCCATCCTTAAGCCAATGTTCTACCCAAGAACAAGAATATTCATCTAGACCAATTTCTTTTAGTTTGAAGACTAACCTATTGTGAGGAACTGTATCAAAAGCCTTGGAAAAATCCAAGTAGATCACATCCACTGCAACACCCTGATCTATACTTCTACTTACTTCTTTGTAGAATGCAATTAGGTTAGTTTGACATGACCTATGTTTCATAAAATCATGCTGATTATTGCTAATAACACAGTTCTTCCCAATGAATTCCTGAATATTATCCCTTAATAACCGTTCAAATAATTTCCCAGTCACAGAAGTTAAGCTCACTGGTCTATAATTTCCAGGCAAGGATTTTGAACCCTTTTTAATTATAGGAACAACCTCTCCCTTTCTCCAATCCTCCGGTACAATACCTGAAACAAAAGAATCTTGAAAAATTAAATACAGAGGTTCACGTATATCCCCACTTAGCTCCTTAAGTACTCGTGGGTGGATACCGTCAGGCTCCAGAGCTTTATTTACATTAATTTTCTTTAATAGCTGTAGCACCTTGTCTCGAGTTATCCAATCACAAGTTATCTGCAAGTTTGTTGCAGCAATCATTTGCTTATCTCTTGCCATAGGATCCTCATTGATATATACTGAAGAAAAATAGTTATTTAAATTTCTGCCTTTTCCTGGTCTTCTTTAGCTAACAGACCCATCTCTGTTTTCAGTGTACCTACACTTTAATTTTTAGTTTTTTTAGAATTGATGTACTTAAAAAAAATTCGGGGGTTGGTTTGGCATTCTTTGGCTATCAATTTCTCATTTTATTGCCTTTTTGCAAGTATTATTGGCTTCTTTATATCTTATATAGGATGCCTCTGATTTGTCCGATTTAAATGCTTTAAATGCACTTTTCTTATTTTTAATCTCTTGTTTTACTTCTCTACTAAGCCACATTGGTTTTAATTTGTTTCTTTTATATTTATTACCCAATGGTACATACTGATAAATGTACCTTTCTAATATTTGTTTGAATAGTTTCCATTTTTTGTCAGTGTTTTTATCACTAAGGAGTTTATGTCAGTCGATATGTTGTAGAGCTGCCCTAATCTTATTAAAACTGGCTTTTTTTAAATTATACATTTTAATATCCCCCACGTGCTTTTGCTTTTTTGAATTTATTTCAAAAGTTACCATATTGTGATCACTATTTCCCAAATGCTCCCCTACTTGAATGTTGGTTAAAAGATCAACATTGTTTGTTATAACCAGATAAGCATCCTTTCTAGTTGGTGCTTGTACTAGTTGTGACATAAAGGTGTCTTTTAACACATTCAAAAACCGGATTCCTTTTGCTGAAGTACTAGTTCCTCTATCCCAATTTATGTCCAGGTAATTAAAATCTCCAATAATTAACGTGTTACCCTGATTTGCAGCTTTCCCAATTTGCTCTGACAGCAGTTCTTCCTCAATAATATTTACATTAGGTGGCTTATAACATATCCCAACCAATAATTTATTTCCCTTTTGTTTGCCCCAAGCAGATATCTACCCATAAAGCTTCCACATTTTCCTTGTCACACTCCACATGCCTAAGATTTGACTTTAACTCATGGCTGACTTACAAAGATACCCCACCACCCTTCTTGTTTTTCCTATCCTTCCTAAATAACGTGTACCCATTTAAGTTAACTGCCCAGTCATGTGTCTCATCCCACCATGTTTCTGTTATGCCTATAATATCATATTGTTTAGTGTATGCTATTCCCTCTAGTTCCCCCATTTTGTTATATAGGCTCCTTGCATTAGTAAGCATACATTTAATATTACCATGAGTCATGTGTACTTTTTGAGAATTATCAATATTACATACCTCATCTGTTCTGAGCTTTTCCCTCCCCTCAACTTCCCCCCCTATGTTCTGAGCTAAAGCCCATCTCCTTTCTATCCTATCTCCATTTTCTAGATTGCTTTGACCCTCCCCCCCTACTACTAGTTTAAAATCTCCTCCAACCTTCTAGCCATCCTATCCCCTAGAACAGCAGACCCTTTTCCGTTTAGGTGCAATCCATCACGACTATACAGGTTGTACCCAAGCGCAAAATCAGCCCAGTGCTCGAAAAACCCAAAACCCTCTTTCCTGCACCAAGACTTCAGCCACACATTGACCTCTCTAATCTCCCGCTGCCTTTCTGCTGTAGCGTGCGATCAGAGTAGCAGATTACCCTATCTACTCTCTTAATAATAGAGTCCCCTACCACCCCAACCTGTCTAGACTTCTTTACCCTCTCAACCCCACCCGTACTAGAGAGGCTGTTCCCACGGCTGTTAGAAGGAACAGCTTCCTGCAGTACAGCTACTCCTGAGCTGATGCTCCCAACATCTTCACTCAAATGGGAAAATCTGTTAGGCTGCACTAGATCAGACTAGCTAAACTAAATGATGGCTATGGAAGCACTTATATAATTTGCAGACAAAAGAGACACTATAGTCACCATAACAAATTTAACTTAATTAAGTAGTTTTGGTGTATATATCATGTCCCTGCAGTCTCTCTGCCTAATTCTCTGCCGTTTAGGAGTTAAATTCCTTTGTTTTTGTAGCCTTAGTCACACCTTCCTGCATCTGACTTACGCAGTATTCCTAAACACTTCCTGTAAAGTGCCATCAAATGTTTATACTTTCTTTATTGCAAACTCTGTTTAATGTATAATATATTATCTCCTGCTCTGTTAATAGCTTGCTAGAATCTGCAGGAGCCTCCTGTGTGTGATAAAAGTTAAAATTACAGAGCAGAAGATAAAAACCTTTAAAGTAAGTTACATCTTGTTGATAGTGAAACCATTTTTTTTCAAGCAGGCTGTGTCAGTCATAGTCAGGGGAGGTGTGGCTAGGGCTGCATAAACAGAAACAAATGTGATTTAACTCCTAAATGGCAGAGAATTGAGCAGCGAGACTTCAGAGGCACGATCTTTACACAAAAAATGCTTTATTAAGCTAAAATTGTTTTGGTGACTATAGTGTCCCTTTAAGGGTGATACCATTCAGGAGATACAATATCTCTAAGATTTAAATCATGCAGGAGATGATCATTTGATTCCAGTTTGAGAAAATAATAGAGACTATTCATCTACCATATCATGTACGAATACTATAAAGGAATTGCTGATCTATAAAGGAATTGCTGAACTATTCTTCTTAATTTTATAGTTTTGACTCCATCACAACATAGAAAAAATGTTAATGTACTTTGATCCTCCGCCTCATAGGGGAAAAATTCCAAAATGTTTATACCAACTTTTACTTTCTCAGCCAAAATGAGAAATAATCAATGAGAACAGTATGAAAAGGCTATTTAAAAGTACACTGATATAAGCAGGAATCCAGATGTACCCCCGGTGTGTTTCTCCCTGCTCATGTACGTCACCTAGGGTCTTGGGGATTTTAAATATTAGTAATTCTTCCATCTTTTATAAATAAAATATGTCTCCTGTGCAGATACAAAGTTATGTTCATTGTTTGTTTATTTTCTTTGTTGTTTTGATTTAACCTTTTCACACTGGAATAATGATATCCCCTATTGTAAGACGGGGCTTAAATGTAAGCCTTACTCTTTTAACACGTGATGACTGACATTATAGATTTATTTACTATATACAACATTTACAGTAAGCATTTCCAGACACTGATGCAAGAAGCTCTGTTTGTCAGAATGAATAATGTTATATTTCCAATAGTTAACGTACAATTTACTTATGGGAACAATAAACTGCCATAGTAAAAATTTTATAAATATAAAACTGGGCATTGCTTCTCATAATTTTGCACAATAAAAGACATTTACATTTTCTATGTACAACTTTAGATTTGTTTTCCCTTCACTATATAATTTACTGATTTATATATTTAATTCCAGGAAGAATGCATAGAAAAGGTATTCATTTTCTGAAGAACGTGAATATTGTCATACAAAACATGAATGCAAATGTATACAAATAAACAATCTAAATATAAGCTTGCAATTTTTGCAGATGTGATAAGATCACAAGTGTAGCTAGGTATATCTGTTCAGTTATTTGGAAATTGTAAGATCATTTTAAAATAAAAAGTATTTTGTTTGAACATAACTATTTTAAAGTCAGTGATATGTTTTAATAAATGAAAATCATAGGAGGATTTTTAAGAGTCCATTTTTAAGGGCAAAATGTCAACAATTAAAAATGATATAGGGTAATTTGGACCTAATAAGTTGAGGTGACTTAATGACATTAAATGTCAGGTAAGGAAATAATCTGTACCTAAAGAATATTTGCCATTTCTTTATTTTGTACTAAATCTTACTCTTGCTCATTTTCACCCCAGCATACTGTTTATTGAATAGACCCCTATGTTATTATCCTTCATACTGACAAATCCCCCACCCCCTTCCAAGATTCTTCAACAAGATCTATATGGGTCCAAATGCCAGTAAATAAGTGAGGAATTGATTTCCTGACAATTCCCAAGCCATTTTCAGAATAAATATCTAAATAAACCATTAATTAAAATAAATGCAGCATTAATTCCCTTGGAGGCCATAATAATCGAAGGGTGGGAAGATCTAGTGGATCATCCCTCCTGTTCCCTCACACTTTTGACCAGTGATACTTAACCCAGGGGTCAGGAGAAAAAACATCCTCAGACTTTTTTTTTTATTTTTTACTGGGTCCACCTGGATTAGAACAGACACACCATGTTCAGAAATCCAGAGTGATGGAAACCATCCTGAAATTAGGAATAGCGTAATGTATCATTTTTTCATATTAGCTGTTTTGTATATTTTACATTCCAATGAAAAAAAAATTGAAAATTCAACCAGCTAATTCCATATACACTTGGTTGGTTCCCAATCAATACATTTTAGACTTACTGCATGGCTCCCAACAGTCCGTGTTGGGGAAGGACAGTATCAACTGTCATAGGCATCACAGTGCAAGTGCATTTTTGGACATGATCACGCTGTGCAGTGGGCACTAGGACCATGAAAAGAGCACTACAGCAGCACTGTCGGCATGGTCCGGAACATAGGGGGCATAGGGGTCCTGTCAGCCTGACCTGCTTGATGGAAAGCTGACATGCCCCCTTCAGTGGGCTGACATGTCCACTTCCCAGAGAAACTTGTCAGTCACTGGTGATGTCCCCTAGATGTCCTCAATGTCGGGAGGCATGTCACTGTTGTAGACAGTAAGCTCATTTGTGCGGGAACTTTCTAATTTTCCTCTCGTATTCTTCCCATATTCTTGAATTTATTTTTCTTTACATTTATGTTTTGTATAACCATTGTACAGTGCTTCTGGATATGTTGGCATTTTAAAAATTACTCACAAGAGCATAAGCCACCAACGTCTCAGCAATTGCATAACAGACAAAAGGGAACAGGAATTTTTTCAGCTGTAAAAATGTTTCTTCAACCATCTATCCTAACATCACCATGTGAGTAGCGTCTGTCCTTTATGCAGTCATTCTGCTTTACAGAATATGTCGGTGCTTCATCATTAAACCAATACATTTAGAAATAACGATAACCTCATATAAAATGGAGACAATTAAATAAAATGGTCAGACATTATGAACATCTCACATAACAAATTTATTATCCATTTTTATTACAGAGGAAAAGGGAAAATTGGTATCATTGACGGCAAGGTGAAGGTTCCGCATATAGGGTTTTATATAAATTGTATTAATGAGGCGATGAACACACACAAAAAGTTGAAAAAAATATCTGAACATTTAAAAAGAAAAAAGTTTGCTTTATATGCAATTCTGTATTCTTATGAATGATCAATAATATATCCCTATGCGTTATGTGCCTTACATCTGGCATAGCTCAATTTTTGCCATCTACACAGTGAATTAATTGGTCGCAATATTGCACACACTGGCACTTTCATTTTTTGGACAATAAAGTCTTCCTTACAATCCCTGCTGCTTGGTTATTCGGGGATTTCTGTGATGTTGTGGTTTTGATTATAGTACTAAAACACAAGTCTCTGCTTCTGTATCTAGACAGTAATAACAATTATTCCAGTGAGTGATTGCTATATGAAAGAGGATAGTCATGTAGAAGGAAGGACTGGAAACGAATCCAGCTCTTCTCTTGTTAGAGGCAAATGCAGACTGAAATAAAATGATCGTAAGACTTTATTGCTACATTTTGCCATTTTTTTGGAATATACATACAGTGTGGATGTATGGCATGCATTTAGTAATCTATAATCGTGGGAGCTATAAACCAGATTTAAAGATAGTTTACTTAGATCTATGGCACTTCTGATTTCCAAAAGACTTATTGTTTATTTTTTAACTTCAAAATGTTTTAAAAGGAAGGAAACATTGAGATTTCTCTTATTTCCAAGCATATTCCCTCAGTACCGGAGATTGATGATATGCTTTGTTTGACATCAAAACGTTAAAATATAAATAATTATAGGACACACTCTGCAGGAAGAATACAATTATTATTATTTTTTTTAATGGTCCGATAAAGAAAATAAAAACTATAACTGTTTATCATTATGAAAATGTTAAATGTTAAAGGGACTCTCTAGTGCCAGGAAAACAAACCGTTTTCCTGGCACTGCATGTTCCCTCTCCCTCCAACCCCCCATCCCAAGTTGCTGAAGGGGTTAAAACCCCATTCAGTGACTTACCTGTATCCAGCGCCAATGTCCCTCGGTGCTGGGTCAGGGACCGCCCATGCTCCTCCCCCACCAACGCCAGCCAGCGGGGGAGACCTATTGCGCATGCGCGGTCGGTGGAGACATAATGCGCACGCACATTAGACCTCCACATAGGAAAGCATTGAATAATGCTTTCAATGCTTTCTTATGGGGGGATTTTGGTGACGCTGGAGGTCCTCACATAGCGTGAGGACATCCAGCGTCGTTATAACACACTTTTCGTGTTCTATGAACACGGAAGTGTCCTCTAGTGGCTGTCTCGTAGACAGCCACTAGAGGAGGACTTAACCCTGCAAAGTAAACATTGCAGTTTATGAAAACTGCAATAATTTCACTTGCAGGGTTAAGGGTAGTGGGAGTTGGCACCCAGACCACTCCAATGGGCAGAAGTGGCCTGGGTGCCTGGAGTGTCCCTTTAAATTACTATGATGTTGATCCACTAGAGCCAGATGATACTTTTGTTTTTACAATTGCAGTATTTACTAAAGAAAAAGAAACATTACACATTAATCCCTCTGCCTAATGGAACAAGGACCCCCAGTGGTAAACACCAGTCATCTACTAAGTGGAATCCCTATATTAAAAATAACCCTTTCAGTTACACAATGAAGAGCAATGTAATGTTAAAGTTAAAAAACAAACAAAAACAATTAGATATAAAAAAAACAAAGCAAAAAAACAACAACATTATATGAGATATCTGAGCAGTTCTCACAACCTTATTATAAACCTCACCAAGAAAGCCTCACCGGACTGAGGATAGTCATGGGCCACACTGTGATTGTAAACACCACTTATAAAGGTCACAAAATGTTCCTTTTTTTAACACTTAACTTAGGAATGAGGAAGATTTGGACAGGTAAGTATGATATAGTCTGGAGTCTGTTCATATATCTGAGAGAAATATTATTTGTTGTTAGTGCCAGATAAACATAGCCCCTTGTGGCCCTATATATTATGACAAGGGTATTATTAGGATTAGACTTCTAATCTGGCACTATTACCAACACCCCACTGCACATGGAATGAAATCCACACTTGTATCAATTGAAAAAAGACACTCTATTCACATAAAGCTGAAATGTTTTCTGTGACTGTAGTGTTGCTTTAATGAAAACTAAGCACCAGGACACACATGTTCATGGGCTTCCAAAGATTGATGGGATTTTCAGCCTCCGAAAGCAGCTGCTATTTGTAGATGCTGTCCTTAAATGAGTCCCTCTCACTCTAGTGGGAAAAAGCTAGGGAGAATCAATTGCACTGTCTCACTCTCTCCATCTTCTCTTCCAGCATATCAGTATAATGACTGATCTCATAATTATATATATTGCAGGAAGTAACTTTGTTTCTTTCGATGATGATATCTGTAGCTGCCAAAACCTAGTTGCTAGTTTTCATAATTTATTGCGGGGGAGAAGAAGTTGCTAAAATACTGCGTCATTAAAGTTTTGATAGCATCTCATTCATATCACGCAGAGCCAGGTGCACGATAAGGCATCATAGTGTACACTTACATCAACTTCAGCTGCCAGACAATGAAGAATATACATGGAATTCAAAGAATATCCACAAATCATCTAAATCACCTAAAAGTAGGATGACATTCAACTGTACTGACAAGATTGTTAGAAGTTGGATGGAGTAAAAAAAGAAATATACTAACCTAAAGTTCCTCTCACTTACCTACATAACAAGGAGTCCCCCAGTGGACTGAGATTCTGCTTAAGTAACAGCACAGCTTCCAAAGATAGGATCACATTCTTGAATTATTATTCTGTAGATGCATGCTAAGACTTTTTGGATTCTAAGACAAGACTTGTAGATAGTGTGGTTCCTTATACTCTGGAAAATGTTTTATTTTTCTTTGTGGTAATGAAGTACTCTATTGAGGTATTATATAACTGTCTGATAATATAGTAGATATGTAAAATTATTTAACATTCCACTAATATAAACCTTTTTTTTTCTTTTTAAATCCTTTAACTGAATGAAAGCCAAAGGTTTGAAGGTTTATGGAGAAACACAACAATGGTGCTTCTTGTTACCAGAGGTGTAGCCCTTAAAGCCAAGTTAGTCCAATTTAAGTACTCTATTGCACAACTATGATTATTATTACTATTTGCATTTATATAGTGCCAACATATTCTGCACCACTTTACCATTTTATAATGGTGGAAATTCAACAATAAATTAAACCATTACAAAATGTTACATGAAAAATAGGTTGATAAAGATCCTGATCAAAAGAGCTTACAATTTGGAGGAATAAATCAAAGTTACTAGGAGTTTAGGTACTGCAGGTTTGTGCAGTCTGCAAAATTTGTATTTTCCTGTAATCTCCAGAGGTACAAATTGTATACTGAATGTGAGAAAACTCCAAAGATAAATATCATTGGGAAAAAAAAAAGTTGCGATTTCGGTGGATGTGAGAAATGTGGCGAGATGACAAATTGTAAGCAGATACAGCAGATGAGGGTATTTGAAGTGAAACCTGAGCTATTTTTATGTTGATACCAGGCAAGTCTAGAACTGTAAAAAGAAAAAATTAAGGTAGAAGTCGGTATGTTTGCAGAATGCATGTAGATGGCGATTCACCCAAGTAACACACTGGTTCTCTGAATGACCCAATATCAGAACTGGAAGCTTATATATATGTACACATATATTGTATTTTGTATTTATTGTATATTGAATTGTGTCTCATCTCATCAACCTATAATAACATAAGCTGCAAAATATCCCCCACAGAGAATAAAATATCTGCTGAAAATCAAAAGACAATAGCTTTAAATATACGGGGAAAGCACATCAACTACACACTTGCTATGTGTATTATGGACAGAGGGCTATTGCAATAGTTGTGAGTTGAGAATTGACTTTCAAAATACAGTCTATAAAAAACTGGAATTGTTTTTCCAACTCAACTGTGCACACAGTCAAAAAGCCAATTTATTTAATTCTTACCTAGTTTGAAGATTCTTCAGGAATTCATTCCTGAACTATTGAGCCCTAAGTTGGATATTTTTAAAGTTCGAAATAAGGATAATTTTTTTTAATGTTCTTTTTCTTCAATGTGTTTTTTAAGTAAATTATGAAAAATTTGACTAAATTCTAAAATTCAAAAATGGCCTTAGAAATTGTTGCGCAACTCACAACTCCTCATTCCTCATGGATAAAGTAGAATGTCCTGCCCGGGATCCTCTACTTAGTTCAGACAATACCAATAGCTCTCCCGCAAGCCTTTATCATATTGTTGTACTCTGCTCTAAAAACATTTATAATATTTTCTTTTGGAACCCAGGCTCTGCATACGGCTGTAGCTTGTCTTGGTAGCTCTGTAGCTGTGAGTCCTGGGTACTAGTTTATGTTCTATTTGGGACCCATATGATCTCGTTCTGAAGTGCAGCGAGGTTAAGTTAAAGGTAAGTGAGTGTATTTCACTTATATCTTCTTCTAATGACAGTTCCTCCTTACTTGTATTGTTGTAGATATGCTATTTAGTGTTTTTTTCTTCACATGTACAATAGGCATTTCTGAAGCCTTTGTTTGAACTTGAGTAAATGGAAAGTTATTTACCAGTTAATGGATAGAGTTCATTAACCAATCTTCGAGCTAAAGTACAGAGGCTGATACAATAGGTAAAAATCATTCATTAGTAAAACAACTGATCTGGGAAAATAAAAAGGCATGGGCATTATTTATTTAAAGTTCAATAGTTCAATTCTGCAGTATGTTTTTCAAAATAAAATGAAAGTGATATGAGGAATCACTTAAATGTTTAATATTAATAAACACATGTTGAAAGAAAGCACATACAAAATATTGAGGTTTTTTTACTTCTATACTTCTAGCCCTCAATTTATATATATATGTTATGGAACCTGCTATAATTTATTTTTATTGCTTCTGGAAATCATAATTTTATAGCAGATTGGAGGCTGCCATATTTTCCCTTTTTTTAAAATCAATTTCCTGGTTTGTAACCTTGACTTAAATTTACCTTTAGTCTGATTGGCTGAAAAAACAAACAAACAGTCAATAAAGTTATGACTTTGATTTCAAACGGATGACAAACATTCCATTCTCATGGCTCTTGAAGAGTTTATTTTGTTTGCATTTACCTCTAAATTAAACTAACTTTTACATGAGTGAACAAATGTATCTTAAAGTGTTAATTCTTATAAAGGCCATTTATATTAAGGCACTATTGACTACTTACTACAGTGGAATTATAGACTGGAATTCAGAAACTCTATTCACGTTCAGCTCTGGGAATATGTTAAGGCTTTATAAAAAAATTTAAATCAATAATCTATACTTGTACTGGATTTAATACCGCTTATTGCATTTGTTACCAGTAAACAGGTCTTGCATGGCTATATTTTGAACAACATGGGTACAAATGACATTTTAGAGAGAACAGAAAAATGCTCTCTCCATAATAAAATCTGTAACCTTTAACCTCCTACTATGAGGAGGCTTCGGTATAATCCCGTTGCAGAATGATAAGCTCATAACTTGCGATGGGTCATCTTTATGCCAAAATAATATATTACTAGAACAGTCATCTGAACTTTTTGGCTGCAAACCTTTTTCATTAAAGCGTCTGTTTACTGTTTGATGACCACAGCACACCTTGTGATGGTCTGCGGTAATTTAGCAACTGCAAATGGTTCGGTGGAAGAGCCCCATAAAAGTTAATTGACTTGTTCATGCCAGCTTTAGGGTACAGGTTAGCCGGTTTCAAGGAAATTAGCTTCATCCAATTTATAGCTTCATTACAAAGCAGTTTGTGCGCTGTCACATTGAGCCCAACATATATATTTTACTCTGCTTTGTAGCTATATTCAGCTATTTGTATATAGTAATTGCATCAAGTTCATCTCATTTACCTATCATTAATTAGTAGTGTGGACATAATACAACATTCAAAGCAATAGCTCCAAAATAGAACTGAAAATAATTCACAGACTACCATAATATTTTTTCTCTGCATTCTATAAAATGCATATTTTTAAAAAAAAGTACCTTGAATTATTTTGAGAATACGATGAAGATATAAGCTGAATATCTGCAATTTGCTGTGTTGTTGGAATCATTGCTTTGAATCTGCAGCAATAAATCAGTTTGTAGCCCACTGTTGTTAGTTCAGAATGTATAGTAATAGAAAGAACAATTCAAGGTTGTGGATGTTAGATAGCTCGGCGGATAGGATGCTGGGTGCAGTACCAGAGTAACTGATTTGGTTCCTTGTCCATCAAAGGTTTTAGAGAGTCTGTGCATTAAATAGTGAATTGCAGTAAAATGAAAACCAGATTCCAAATTCTAGGTCACTATCGCTAAAATGAAAATAATCATTATTTCATTTCATTTTTTCGATCTGCAATTTTAACCTACGTTTTGACATTTGGCTTTCAGTTCAGCACAAGTTATTGTTTAGAGAATAAACCCTAAATTTGTTTTTTTTTTAAATGAATAGAAATCGAAACCCTAGAACAGGGTGATTGTGCGTTTTTGTGTGTATTTCTGAATGTGTGTATGTGTAGTCATTTTGCATTTTTTACTAATGTCATTTGATGTAAATTTATTTTTAGACAAAAATTAGAATTTTTCACAATTCAAGTATGTACAACACAAGATCAATTTAATATATGAATAATATATCACAAAGCTAGATATATTTGTATATATGTTTTGTAGGTGTGCATCTGTCTGTCATATTAGAGCCAACTCAGCTGAAGAATCAAGTTGTTCTTAAAATAAGAAAACTTTGAAACAGATTTAAATGATGTTTATAAGTCAAGATGAGCAAACACAAATATCTTCAGATTCCATTTAGTTTCTATCCAGTCCATTTCTATCCAGTCACAAGCTAGCTCTACCATACAATAGTATGTTTTCTTAGACCATAATACTCAATCATGTGAGTATGTAAGTTGTTATTGCTAGTTAAAAAAAGAAATAGAAAATAACACAAGTGTAGGCACTCTCTAAAATAACTATAAATACGGCAGCAGTGAACCAGCAGGACTTCCCAATACCTGCTAATAACCAGAAAGTGCAAAAACAGAGTGGTAAACCGTGCCACAGAGAAATATGAAATACTTAAATAAAAAAAGGGATATATACATACATACGGAGTGTTCCAACAATATAACAGTAAGTATAAACCTTTAAAAGAGATAAATTGAGACAATAATAGTGCAGTATGTCAATTTAAAACAATTTTAGATAAAATATGTGGGAAACCAGTAGAAGAGCTAACTCACACTTTCCAGAGCTACTGAGAGCTCTACTGTATAGCGCCTGGACGGTATAATCCCCGTCTTAGGATATAGGAATAGTGGTGAGGTGTAACTTCCTGATCTCCACGATTGTGCATAAAACAAAAAACACAAATAGAATCCAATAGTGCAGTATGTCTGATAAATAATAATATAAAAATTCTATATATAGAAATTCAGTCTCTTGCTCCACTTTACGCGCTTCGCCCTAATCAGGGCTTCCTCAGAAGTTTTAATATTAGTCCATTTTAGTCCCAGTTTTTATAGGGTATGTTGATTCTTTCACTGTGTTCCGGTGTGTGCACTCTTCCTGTTTCCGGCGGGTCGCGTGCGTCGACCGGAAATGACGCATCAAGGCTCGCAAGGGCTGATGGACCATGTAGCTCCCATATTATTGTTGACACCGGAAGTCACGTACGTCGCCAGGAAATGACGTAACGCAGCTGGCGGTGATCGCTGGGAATAGTAGTTTTGTAATCAAAAGCCACATAGTTCGACATCCTCAATTCAGAAGGAGAAAGAGAGGGCTATACTAAAGTATATTAATTACCAAAAATAGGTACATATGTATCATAATACACATTCATACTTATAAAATATAATATATCAAACATAAACATGGTTGTATAAGATGAAAATATTAATAGGATTATGCTTTCCAGACAACAATATACACAATAAGATCTTTGTAAGTTGATAATATAGAAGAAATCATAAATGTTGATCAAAGACAACCAGAAAAAAAAGAAATGAACTTAAACAAAATTGTTTACACTTGTCCATCAAACATTTAACACACTTTAGTTTAATTCTTGTGCTTAAAACTTCAAGTGATATACATAAAAACCTATACCCTTAGTGAAGGGCTGTAGTAAATATATAGGGGTAGCTTACCCCACGTTTTCTTGATATAAAGGTACAAGTCAGATACATAAAAAAACAAAACAGAAGGAACAAAATATAGTGTAGAGGCAATAAAGTATAAATCTTTAAAATCAGGTCACTCACATGTAGAGGAGCCTATATGCATTGGCTCTGTAAGTAGAACTTTTATGCTCTTAGGACAGCAGCACACCACTCCTCCACTCTGATATTTACATTGGCAAAGATAAGAGAGAGAGGCATCCAATGTGTAGTTTATTCAGTAAAACACCAAAAAAGTCTTAAGTTATTAAGTTCACCTTGCACAGAGCCTTAACATCCTGGCTTTGAGGGTAACCGGTATAGTGCCAATGTATAGGGGATGGCACCACCTAAGTGAAGATTCCTGAGGCTTCAGATGACTTTTATAAGTACTACTAAACATTAAAGTAAAACATAAGACAAAGTACACACTTTAAAAAAGAAAGTCCTAAATTATATTAATAATTATCAGAGTGGTGGAGTGGTGCAATGCTGCCATAAGAGCTGATGACCTGATTTTAAAGACTTACCATTTATGCTTTATTACCATTTACACTATATTTTGTTCCCTCTGTATGTCTACTAAAGCGCTTCACTAAGGGTATTATAGGTTTTACTTATACCACTTGAAGTTTTTTGTTTATAGAAGTGAGTGGGGAGGAGGGTATCCCACACAAGTGTATAGAGCCGGTAGTTTTAATTATATTTTTCACCTAGACACTTTTGTAATAGCACACTTCCTCCTATAGGAGGTTTTGTTTGATTCTTATGCTTGACAATAAGCCAGTAATATAAAAAATTGCTGTCCCTAAATATGTAATTTCAACAAACACTAGGCTCTCATTCTGCAAGCTAGCTCGTTGTTTTTAATAATTAGTATTACTCATCTCATCGGAGTAAGGACCCTTTGGATACAGATTAACAAGTTCTTAAATGAGGGATACCAACCAGTTCATACAATTTAGCACTAAATCCTGTCCAGTTTAAGAGGGAGGCTCTCGCTATTCTTGATTTGTGGTAAGAATGGACAACACCATTTTAACATTATTTTAATTTCCCTTAAGAGGTTAGTCTGAAAGAAAAAAGTAAACAAACTTACATTTTTTTTTAACAATGTCAAAATATTCTCAAATAACAGTTATTCCTGCTACTTTTAAATATGTGCTCTGAATGAGACTGATTGCACTTTTGTCCCAAATGTCGAGAAATGTTGCTATTCAAATGCATACATAGTAACAGCACAATATCCATATATAACCCCTTTCTACGTCAGACAGCAACAAGAACTATATATATATATTTTATTTTTTTTCATTTTCAAAAGCTGATCTTTTTGGAGCTTGAAGCATCCAATGTAATAATGCAAATAACCCAAACCACCATTTTATTCCCCCCACCTATGAGATAAGTGATAATTACTTCTGCAGCTATTATACTTTATAGGTAAAATAAACAGATTTTTAGTAATGTTTTTTTTTAATGTATATTCCAAAAAAGAAAGGAACCTGGAGCGTCAAAGCAATAAGCACATTTATTAAAACGATAGTGCACAGGACAATGTTTTGACCACAATGGGTCTGATTATCTACTCCATAGGGATAGTGCTAACCACTAATCAGGTGCACCCAACTTGTGGCTCAATTGGATGAACGCAGAACCATTTATTTATTTTGTTTAATGTATAGATACATAGTTTATTCAAAAGCAACTGAAATCAACTGAAACCTGTTATTATAAGCGTTGAATAACTGCACAATTCTGTCTATATTATGCACTTGCACAGTTAGGCAATGAGCGATTTACGTGACAAAACCACAGATGTTGAGTCTTGTGGCTGTTTGTCACATTGTATCTCTGATACATTATATTAATTAATGCAGGATTTTTTAAACCTCTGAGTCTGAATCTGCCTCCCACACATTAATATGGCATCACTAATCACAGTCCCATGTGAATAATGATAAAGATGTTATGGAGGTGCGAGAAAGACTTATTAACCGTTTTACCAGCTGTTTTTTTTAAATTATTCCTTCATTTTTCTGGTTTCTATATCATTATTTATGGATTCCTTATTATTGACCCCTTTTAAGTAAAAAGGATTGACAAACAATTTAACATAGACAATGGAAAGTATTTTAGGACAAACTATTCTGCTTTATTTTACCTAACTGAAATGCATGAATTTTATATCATTTGCTTACATAAAACAAAAACATTTTGGCTCCAGATGATTTCTCGGACCAGAATTGCTAAAATTGGCATTTTACAGTCAAGTTATAAAGAGCAATTTTGGAACAACGCTCTAAAGGTTGATCAATAAACATGGACATTCCATTAGATGCTCATTTGCTTTCTTTAATAACCCAACTTACTCCAGCTTTATTCATTTTGATCCCATCTCCTAAAGGATTACTCCACTTCCCAAATAAAAAAAATTAAAGACTCACAATTTTGTAGATACACCCCAAATAGAAACCATTTAATTATGCATTATCTGCAAGCCTCTTGTCTGGAGGCTTTGAAAGCCCTCTACTACTAACTCCGCCCACACTTTCTGTGGCTGTCCAATCACAGACTTCCCAATGCAGCTCAATAAGAAGTTGTTGCCAGGCAGGTACACCGAGCAGTTGTTGCCACTTGAGTTTAGCTCCCGTGACCTAACCAAACCAGGAAATAACAGGACCAGTTGTATGATTTATAACAATTTTAACAAGTTTAACTGATAAACGTACTAATTTCTATTGAAATTTGCTCTTTTTTCATTGGAAAAAAGAGGACTGTTCACACATAATGCACTTAAGCAAACTAAATGCTTAGGTGTTTTTGATGTCCAAATATATATTATATGTACTAACAAAGAATAAGTGCTGAAAGAGGAGAAGCAGTTGCAAACCATGTTCGGCACAGGCATTTCAATACATAAAACATATAGTAGATATAGTGACAGGTATACAGGATTGTAAAAGAAGAAGGAAACAAAAGTCACGTGCAATCCCATCAATCGCATCAAAAAAGAGGAAATTACTTATAAATGTAAACTGCTAGAACTATTACCTAAACCAGAAATTGCCCAAGAAATGTTAAGCCTTATCAACTGAACTAGAAAAATTCAGAATCTCAGCTATTTCCCCAATTTAGTATTTTTTGACTAAAGTTTGCAATTCTCCTGTCCATTTATGTAAATTCCCGGTTTAATCCGGTTTGAATCTAGTAAGCCTCTAATCGACCCCACTCTCTCTAGAATGTAAGATGGTTTGGGAAGGGCCCTCACCCTACAGTGCATCCAACTCGTCTTGTTACAAATACTTGTTTGTTAGTCCACCCATTGTATAGTGCTGTGGAATTTTTTGGCATTTTATAAATAACATTACAAATAATAAAAAAAATGTTTTCAAAGATATATTATTTAGTTTCCACCAATTTATATTTCATTCATCTTACTCTGTCTCATTTCAATGTTTAATTTGATTCTGTTTGTTAGTGAATACATTGTTCTAGTGGCTCAGGGTACACTGTGATTGGATTATCAATTGACTCATTAATGACTGCATTATTACTCATTTATGTAAAGCACCACAGACCAGGGAGCTATAAAGAATATTAAATAAAATAAAGACATGGATGTTTAAGGTCCTGTATGCCCTATGTGCATACATCAACAGAGCATAATTACAGCAAGGCTGGCATCAAGACAGGGAACACAGCAACTGATACATCATCAATACACAACAGGAGCAAGGTCATATTGCTCTTTGGAAACGTGAGTGCAATTACATTGACTTGTTTTTATGCTATATATACTCTGGATCATTACAGATCATGCTATGTTTTATGTATATTTTTATTTATATCATCATCTGAGTCTGTGAGCAACACACATAAAAACCCTTTACAACAATGGACATTCTGGACTGCATTGGACAGCACTGGACTATTCCGAAACCTATTTTTTCATTATAAATGTTTTTTTGTTGGGATAAAGGAATTTATCCACCAAACATGGGGTTTCAGCATGCTGACTACTAACTTGCAAAATATAGTTCAAGCTGGCAGCTTTTAATTTATTCCCGGCCTAGTTACGGGTATAAATTTCGTAAGCAGATGACACTCGTGATATCATTAAAAAAGTCACCTCTTTCCAGTCATGTTGTCATTTATTGTCTGATTGTGGTTGAAAAATAGCAGAATTATAGCAGAACTAGATAGGTATCTAGTTTTTGGTCTATTGTTGATAGATCCCAAATGTTGATAGATCCCAAATGACTTTGTATGCAGTGAGTAATAATCCTTGAAAACTTGTCGTGCCTTGATATTGTGAAGTTCCTCCTTAGGTCTTGGAAGAATTGTGTAAATCCACAGTTTTTACTAAGCTATATTTTTGTTCAATCTCTTATTAATTTGCTTCCACTTTAAAATCCACAAGGACTGCCTGCCAGTGGGCACAATTTATGACTTGGTGTCTTTTATTTCATCATTTTATTTAAGGGATAACCCCTAAACCTCACATAATAGCCTTTTTTTCTAGCCTATAAAACAGCAAGGGAACAATAGGTACGTAGTAATCTCTTAGATTTTGCTTTGGGCCAATTAGTGTCAAATAGTTTTATTCGCTTCCAGTACAAAAAGAGCTCGAAAGATGTCTAATTTACTTTGTGACATGATTTCAGCATGCCAAATCGCTACAGCTGTATCAATGTCACTGCTGTCTCCTCGTGAGAAATTTGCTACACACACAATTTTTTCGTGATCCCCACATATGTCACATGTTTAAAAGTTTTAACAAAATAAATTATATCCCAACTAGTTTATTCAAACTTAATGTAACCATCTGTGTAGAATCCTCTATACCCGTGGTTCCCAAGCTTTTTAGGTTCAAGGCACCCTTAATATTTCAGTATTTTTCCAAGGCACCCCAAGTTAAAATGTCTAGGTTTTATATCTGTACAGCACTGCTGCATTTACTGGTGCTATAGTGTAATGTACAATGTTGGTGTTTAACCCCTTAAGGACCAAACTTCTGGAATAAAAGGGAATCATGACATGTCACACATGTTATGTGTCCTTAAGGGGTTAAAGGGGTGCTTTTATATAGTTATTGTCTTTTAATACAGGGGTGTGCTTGTATGTAATGTTTGCGTTTGATTGCAGGAGTGTGCTTGTATGTTGTGCTGGTGTTTCACTGTTGGGATGTATGCAGATACACTACCACATACATACTTACACAGATATTTATGCACATTAACACACAGATGAATATAAATACACTAACGCATACACACAAATTCATATAGACACCGACACATGCACACATATAGATACACACATAGATACACACCGACATATACACACATGCATCCTGACACACACAAACATTGGCACATGCCCACACCATGACACAGATACACACACTGACATAAAAACACACACCCTGACACACAGATGCACATACACAAATGTGTGCGCAGACACAGAAGCACACTGATATATATCTATATATACACACACACACCCTGACACACATACACTCATACTCACACACAAACTCACACACATACAGACTCACACTCATACACATACACTCAGACACATACACTCATACTTATACACTCATACTCACACTCAAACTCAAACACACACACACACTCGTACTCACTCACACTCATACATACACTCATACACATACACACACTCATACACATACACACACTCATACCCATACACATACACTCATCAACACTTTTTTAATATCTCCAGCCACCATCAGGTTGTCACTTCCTCCCAGCCAGCTGACATTGCAGGGGCCCGGCCGCAGTCTTACTGGACCATGGCACTTAGTTACATAGTTACATGTGTGTCCATCAAGTTCAGCCTACCTCACATTTGTTTTTTGCTGTTGATCCAACAGAAGGCAAAAAAAAACCAGTTTGAAGCACAATTTTGCAACAAGCTAGGAAAAAAATTCCTTCTTGACCCCAGAATGGCAGTCAGATTTATCCTTGGATCAAGCAGTTATTACCCTACATTGAAAGATTATATCCTTGAATATTCTGTTCTTGCAAGTATGCATCTAGTAGCCATTTGAACATCTGTATGGACTCTGATAAAACCACTTCTTCAGGCAGAGAATTCCACATCCTGATTGTTCTTACAGTAAAATAACCTTTCCTTTGCCTTAGACAAAATCTTCACTTGACCTGGACCCTGTTCATTAGTATTGTTTCCCTTCTGTGCACGTCAGATGGGAACCACTGCTTTGTTGATATGTATTTTTGCATAATACAAACCATGTTTAAAAATATAGATGAAATGTAAAGGCTGTAACTTACATCTGTAGTTATAAAAAATATATGTTATTTCTCCATAAATGTTTTACATATATTTAAAAAAAATAATCTTGCTTAGTAGAGTTATCTATCAGACCCCCCTAGTGTCCCACATTTGAAGAAGATGTGTAGATGTGAGCTCGTTTGAACAGGTTCCTCTTTACCTCTTATGTCTGTCAACTTTATTTTTCCTGTGAGCTATTTGCCGTTATAAATCAGCACTGTATAAATGTTAAGCACCGCACTGTTTAAAAACTAACATTAATAATAAAAAAACAAGCATAGTTCACACGAACAGGCAATATTATACCAGTAAAGAAATACAGTGTCACCGTTATTCAGCAGTGTTTTACTGGTTTAACAGAAAGTGATTCAGACTTATTTAACTATTTGGGATTCTCTTCCTTTAAGCAAGCTTCTCAAGTAGATCTTAAAGTAACACTCTGGACACCATAACAACTTCATCTCAATTAAATTGTTATGGTGCCTTTAGGTACTGGGCACCACCTTCCTTAAGGGGTTAAACCATTTACCTGGTTTCTGTTGATATCTAAAGATTCAATTACTAAGGCTCTAAAGGGGCGCCACTAATAAAATGAGAGCATCAGATGATAACGAACTTATAACTTATAACTCACAAAGATTTGTGAATAGGTAACTAGTAACCAGTTAATTGGCAGCACCCAGTTTTAGATTTATCTGTGGCTTCCCTATTGAATCCTTGATCCAGTGAAGCCAAATTATTTGTAAATGGTTTAAGCCCTTAAGGTTTAACTCAAGACATTGAGTTTATGTTGTTATGGTGCATAGAGTGTTCTTTCAAGTGATGAAGCTGGTTTTTCACAATAACTCACTAACTTGATTGTCAGATAAACAAAGGCTAACCTTAGTTGTATGGCAATGGAAGCCACTAAGCAGTTTTATCAGTAAGAGAAGCTAAATAAAATTTATAACACCAACATTTACACAACAATAACGTGAAATATTACCTCATAAGAAATAAACAAGGAATATAGATTGATTTAGGAGAAAATGTTGTTATGCTCAAAAAGCTAAAAAAAAAATGGATCTGCTTTAGATGAGAGAGTTCAGATTTAGCTATCTCCTTCTAAACAGAAATGTATAGTCAAGGCTTGACGCTCGTGAAGCAGACCACATTATAAAAACAATTTTAGCTGGGATCTTAAACAGTCAAGAGATGAGTGATATTCGCAATTAAAAAAAAGATAATCTGCAAAAAAAATAATCTGATAAATAAGATATTTGAGAAAGTGTCCGACCTGTCTATGTATTGTCTTAATTTGCCCTTATATATTCTGGCTGAATTTGAATGGAAGAAATAAAATGTATTTTTTAATTTTATGCCAACTGGGTCTTTGCACATGGCTTATAGTATGTTGGAAAGGCATGAAAGCTTTTGACTCACAGATATATAATTATCTCAAACAAGCAATAGAAAAACAAAACAAAAATTACCTTTTTATGATTTTATTTTTTGACTAGTGGCATAAAAAATAGAGCTTAGAGCGGAGATATTTTCATTTGAATTGGTGTACTCGGGGAAGTTAATGTAATCTCTAAATTAAAAAGTATTTCCAATCTGCAGTATTTAATTAAAATGAAATTTGTTTATGAAAAAATACATTTCTGCCCATCTCTATTGACAGCAAATCTCATGCCTAAAAAATCATAAATAAGAACGGAAATAGTAAGCAAAATAAAGCATTGTTTTCCTTGACATATTTCAATACACGTTAACTATAAATAATAAAGCATTTAGCTCATGCATATCAATAAAAAAACCCTTTCCATGTGAATGATTGCATTGGTAATATCAACAAGTACTTCAGAGAACATCAAATCCCTTGAGGGATGAATGTTGCCACAAGGATTTATACACTTCAGGCTTTAACTAAAATAGCTTCACTTGCATTCTGCTATTTAGGGATATTGAAATAGAAGGTTATAGCAAAATGATTTACAGATAGTAATTGCATTTCCCAGCGCACCTATTTCCATAAATGAGATCACAAATCCAATCTGTGTACAGTCTAAGCCTAACACTGTCAATATTTCTACCACTTGAAGCAAACGACATCTTCTGTCCCAAGCCACCGCTTTGGCGACTTCAAAGGATGAATAATCAAAGCATGGACTTGTTTGGCATTATGGCTTATGTTATTTGCGATTCTGTGCCAGGCATGTCTGCAATGCAGTATCACTTGATTGTTTTATTTTTAGTCAAGCAAAGGGTTAGAGAGTTAACTCACCCACCCCATTACTTATCCCGTGACATATATTTTTGAATAAGAATGTGATATATTTTTTGGAAACTAAGATAGGATATTGGACCATGGGGCTCTGTGTATTGTCTTGTGTGTGAATGTGCGTAGATGAAAGAAAATTACATATAATGCAGAATGTAAGCCAGCATTATCCCACATTACATAAGCTTCTTGCCGGTATTGCGGGAGGGGTTTACCAATCATGTATATTTATATATAAAATGTGTACTTAGTATTATATATATATATATACTGCTGGTGGGACTTCGTGCTTCTCTCCCTCCCACGCTGTCTCTGCTTTTATGGAAAATCTCATACTTATTATATATTCTGTATTTAATCTATAGGGTGGTTAATTTATTTTTTTCCCAATCCAAAGCCCATAAAGATAGTTTGGAAAACAACATAGTGTGACCGCCAGGGGATTGTGAATAGATTCCTGTGAACTAGCTGATATTCGGAGGAAGAGGACCACAACCTCAAAGTAATAATATCAAATAGAGAATACACAGGTTCACCAGCTTAGGAAAATAGGAACACAAAAAAATGTTTTTGACCTAGAGAGATAAATGATTAAGTCATGCATGAGACCAAATACATGATTAAACGCTGAATGTGAATTGATTTAATGCATCTCTAAGAGGAGATGCTGATTGAAGCAGCGGCATATTGTCGTGCATGCACAATAGCCTTCCGATGCTTTTCTTTGGGAAAGCACTGGATTGGCTGAGATCATCAAGATTGATGATCTTAGCCTTGGAGGCGGAGCCAGGTGCAGCGTGGATGAAAAGGTATGTTTAAAACCTTTTCAATGCGATCTGAGGTGGGCTGAGAGGAGCTAAATAGTTAAACACTATAGTATTATGAATACATGTCTGTATTCCTGACACTATAGTGTGGCTTTAAAAGTCAACATGATTGTCGCACACAAGATGAAAAGTCACACAAGCACACATGCAAGTAAATTGTGCACAATTGTATGGACTGCAGTCTTGATATATTTGTTGCCAGAGCCATTTTAATAAGAAGCTTAGTTTTTATTTCTATTAGCTATGGCTAATTATAATAATTAATACAATACAAATACAGTACAAATAAGTATTAGGACATTCGTTATAATTGATAGCAAAATCAGACAGTTCAAATATCCATGTGATACATATAGGGTCATACTAGACGTAAGCCAAGGCAATGGCAAAACAGAATTTAAGATTTCATATCAGTTAGGAAAATGAGAAGAAAAAGTATGTGTGACTTTTATGGAAAATAAAATATATAGATATATAAAAGCAAAACTTGAGTAAATTCTGAAAGTGGAACAATTGGATTCCATTGTAATTGTTCCCTTTAAGAACTTGTGCCCCAACATTAAATTTTTTGCATTATGTATAATGAGAGTTTTGATACAAATAATGTGTGGAGTATTTGTAAAAGTGTCACAGTCTCTATGGAAACCTATTGAAAGCTCTTGATAGTTGTTCCACTTCTAGAACTTTGACCTAGAAATCTACTAAAATATTTATTCTAGAGCCTTTGCAAGGAGCGCAGGTATGAACTGATTTTAAAATGAAATATGCTTCTTTACGACTTTAGCATTTAATTTTTTGCAACATTTTGTTTTATGTGTTTTTTGAGAATTTGTTTTTGGATTTGTAAAACCACATGGGATCCCGGATTTGTTAAGTATCACATAAGCATGCTGTTACCTAATCATGCAATATTTATGAAGATTACTCAAGCAAACAAGTTTAAAAGAGTAGATGACACTGATTTAATTTAACCGATTTGTATAATTTATATCACAAACATGTTGTTGCCTTGAACTAATTAGGGGCATTTAAAGCAAATTGCTTAGACATATTTCTAATAAATCCAAAATTTTAGAAAACATTTTACATTCAGGTATATTTATTATAAACAAAAGAGATTTTTTTTTAATTTGTATTTACATTAAAGAAGAAGATTTATGCTGAGAGCAATAAATGTTTTTTAGCAATTGAATGTTGTTCTCTTTACTTTGTTATAATGCAATTTTTCCTTTTATATAAGATGATGTGCTGATCAAACTTGGCTATTACAAAATAATTTTTTTTTTAAAGTAACTAAATAATTCTTTATTGTAAAACCCAATAATGCAGCATAATAGGAAAGACACTAAGAAATCATTCAACCTAACATGATCAGGTGTTCCATTTTGTAAAGAAAGGCAGACCGACCGATTAACCGACTGACCGATTGACCGACCAACTGATTGACCGGCCGACAGATTGACCTACCGACCGGCTGACAAGCCGGCCGATTGACAGACTGACCGATTGACAGACTGACGGATCGACAGACCAACCGATTGACAGACCGATCGACAGACCAACTGATCGACAAACCGACCGATCGACCGATCGACAGACCGACAGAGCCACAGACCGACCAATCGTCAGACCGACCGATCGACAGACCAACTGATCGACAGACCAACTGATCGACAAACCGATCGACAGACAGACTGTCCGACCGACTGACCGATCGACAGACCAACTGATCGACAAACCGACCGATCGACAGAGCGACTGATGTGCAGGATGACCGACAGAACAACAAAAAGACAGACTGAAAGACAGATGGAACAACAGAAAGACAGACAGAATGACAGACGGAACAACAGACAGACAGACAGAAAGGTAGATAGAAGTGTGCTGAACAAGTGAAGTGTGCTGAACAAGCTTCCCACGTCCATCAATATTCCCATAGCAAGTTATAGGATTATATACCAAATATGCACCATATATTTAGGTGAAACACCCCTTCCTAATATATAAAGTGCAAGTGCAGTGCTCATATTTTTTGTAAATAGGGACTTACCGTAAAATTTGTGTTGGTTGCAAATACATGTAAGCAAACATAAACATATTTTTGTTATAGTGTAGTAAGTTTATAATAGATATTTATATAAATAAAGTGAATGCAAATTAACTCACAATATATAGAGCCTTTTCAGGATATAGGCTCTAAACTCTTCTGGTCTCTGTGTCTTTTAGGTGGCAGACAATTGCCTTTTTTCAAGGGATTTTCATCAGTAACTCCTAATAAAATGCATGTGAATAAAAGAGAGTCAAACACCTTCTGGGTGTAGTAGTACTGATATTAGTCAAGTATTAAATGATTAAATTAAGTGCACACCTTGCTTGGAGCCTTTCTGCAACTGGCTTTAAGTTTGAAAGACTCTTGTCACTTTGGGGGTGACACTCACCTGTCTGGAACCCGGATATCAGATGAATACAGGAGGGGGTAAGTATATTACCTTTTATTACCAATTATTTATATTAAAAACAGTATAAATGACATACATTAAACATCGGTAAAATAAAAATACTGTGTTCCTGTCTCCCAAGACGCGTTTCACCTGGAATAGCGGCATTTTTAATCTGTGAATTAATCCTGTGTCCGGTTCCACTGTTAAATGTCTGCTTGTTCCGTCCTTTTTTCGGATAGTCCAATCCATGTGGCTTCTTCACAGCTGGTACATGGTTCAGGGCGGTATGCATGATGATCCTTGTCCATTCATGTATCCGGAAGTGATGGAAGTTATAGGATTAACTGAAAGATCTCAGCCATTTGCTGGTTTCAATAAGACAACACGCAAGTAAATCAGATCCCTGTGAAAACCCACTTCAAGAAACAAATTAAAAAGGATCTTATACACTATGAAAACATTCTGATCATTAACATTGTCCAAAGCAATGTTTAAACAGAGAGGAAACTTATGTATAGTTGTTGATCACGTGATATACATTTAACCATTTAAGTGCTAAACAGCCTTTGTACCCTGCAATGGTAACAAAAAACATTATTTTTGTTTAATCCTACCTTCACTTTAATGTAATTAGTTTATCTTGAGGAAAACAAATATTTTATTACAGTTTTTTTATTGCTTCTTAATTACTAGAACACTGATTATTTAATTTAATACACTGCTCTGAAGATTTCTTGGCCATTTCTGTATATATATATATTTTTTATAAGGATTAATAATAAATGGAATTATGTATGTATTACAACGGCAATGAAATTGATATTTAAACCTTAGTGGGATGTTTTTTTTATTTGAATGCGAAGTCAATTAAATAGAAGAGTGGGCTATAATTCAGTTAATTCATGCAGAGGGATGTTTGTCACAGAAAGCTGAGAGAGATAAGGTGCCGTGTTTAGGATTACATAAAGCTGGCAGGGACCTGTGTCTGGAAATGGCTGCAGAGCAAGGACTTAGCTATATTTCACATTCGTGATCCTCCTGTTCAAACCAAACAGGTTGCAAAAGAAAATAAGATTGAGCTTGTTAGCAAGGCTCCTATGGCTTAAGTAGAGATGACCAGCACCTATTTGGTGCATTGTGTATGTCAGATTACAGTTAGTCATGCTCGGTTGAGTTTTCTTTCATTATTATAATACTTTCATTATTTTTTTTTTATATATTTTGTCCTATAAACCTAACAGAGTATCACAATGATATAATAGAATTAGAGATTTGTTTTGTTACAAACTGCAATTCATCTAAAATTAGGGCTGTTGGGCGATCACACACATTTTAAACTCTGTGTTGAAATCACAAACCAGATAAATTGCAATGGCCGAGCATGTTCATTTTTATCCGTAAGTCTGAAATTCAATCGCCTACACCAAAAAAAAAAATTAAATAATAATAATTAAAAAAAAAGATAGATGGCTTGGGGACAACTAGTAAATGTTGATTTAATTCACAGAATCTGTAAAGATAATCTATATTTATACATTATACTTTCTCTAAATATATAATACATACATATAGTTTTTTTCCACTACTCATCTTTTTTTCTGTCCAGTCGGAATCTTAATCCCATACAACAATTATTAATAGACATTTAATTATAGTAGAAACTGTGAGCAACTTTCAAAAGATTGTCTTCAAATATTATATATTAGTAGGTTCCCATATATATATATATATATATATATATTTTACTAATCAGAAGAAATCAATTATTACTGCTTCTAAAAGTAAAATCTTTCTAGAACCTTTACTATATGTGTAAATATTTCAACCTTTGTTCATTGTTTCTTTTTTCGATCAGTCGTGAGAAGAGATTCACTTCCTCTTAATCTTAGCAACAATATACTTCTCTGAAAGCTCTCCTGACTGAAATGACAATCATTTTTAAAGTAAAAGATTTATTATTTATGCAGCAGGGAGGAACATCATAATGAGAACATAAGTTTTTTATCCTATAGACCTTACACATCTCTGATGTCATCCTGTGCTCAGCCAATAGAAAGTCCTGAGTCTCTTTTTGAAGATGTAGATAAGAATTCCAATTACGTTTGCTGTGAAGTACCTCCGAGTATAAATCCGAGAGGAATGTGTTTTTCTATGATCGCTACATCCTGTTCCTCCTCAAGGGTATTCAGCATAATCACTCAGAGAGAGATTCCAGTTATGGCAGAATGTTAGAAATTTGTTTTAGGAATAATGGCTAACCTGTATTGCCAATACTAGTTTCCTTAAAAATAAAACATCAAACATGTGCAAGGGCTATTGCTAGCATCTCAACCTGTCTATATGCCCTGGCCTGCCTGAGAGTGGTGGGAGTTACACTCCCAAGCAGCTGCTTCTATCTGCATCTCTTGTGTTTGTATAATTCGAGTTCCCTCTCACATTACTGACATACTGGAAGAGGACAATATACAAAATGAACACTGCACTCAGGGCTTGGATCTGGTATGCATTCTCCAAGGGGGAACCATACACCCGCTAGCTCATGTCCACAATCGAATAATGAGCAGTCTGCACAGTTCAGGTTAAAATAGAATGTCCGACTTTATCAGTGCACTATTCACATATAAAATAGCAAAGTTTCAAATCGTAGGCTTTAATTATGCAAGTATCTGGTATTATACTTAATTCTGTACTGTGCAGATCGCTCATTATTCTATCCATGTTCTCTCCCGACATACGAGGAGCCAGCTTCTCTCACGACATAGCATTAGCAGGAGTGGGACTTAATTTATGGAAGCAGGTACAAATAGAAACTGCTGTCCAACTCCAGCTAATCTCTGTTATTACTAGCCCCTTATTTCAAAGTGTGGAGTCACCTATACATACAGCTTATTATCGGATTTTAAGTAATAGGATTGACCAAAGCTATTCACATTATTCCAATGCTAGTTTCTTCTGATGCCTGCACTTTTTAATATATAGGATACGTCACAAATTTACTTGTTCTCCGTGCACAGGAGACAAGCTTATATCGGTTATATTTTTCTAATTTTACTACTTGTGCTGCAGAAAGAAATAATTGAATTTTACTTGATATGAGATTTTTTTTTAGAGAAATAGAAATTGATTTGCAGACTACAAGGATGGCTTGGAAAAACATCCATCTTGCGTTTACAAGATGCAATTCCCCAATAAATCACACAATTATTCAATAGTTATTTACCCTTCACAAGCATTGACAACTGTGTCTCCTCACCCGCAGTGCTTCTGAAGTGTGGAGGGGGATGCAGTGTCTTTTATGCATTTATGCCTTTCTAGTATATAATCAAATAATTTCTCATTATTATACTAATTAAGGACATCTCCCAGCGTCTTGTGACATGACCATACAGTAGATGAGGTCCCTCATTTGAAAGAGGATGTTTAACCATTTTAAAATGAGGAGTCAGAGGTCACTTTAATCTACAGGTGATCATTGTGGTAATAGTGATCACCTGAACCAGGGATCCAATTTATAACATGGTACAGATTAATTTAGAGCCTTTATAAAACTCAGGGAAAGTATAAACCCATTTTGGAGTAGAGGTGCCCCACTCTTTCCATTGTGGGCTTTCACACCCATGCCACTGCTACCTGTCACCTAATGTGTTTAGCATGGTGAGATAAGGCTCAAATGAAACAGGGGATTATTTTCTTTCAAATGGCAAGGTATTATGACCATCATGGAGCAGGTGATTGCATAGGAATTTTAATTACTTGTCTAACAGATAACCATTAGGGTTTCGAGGACCTTAAAATGCCTTTACAAACCCTCAGATGGGCATTGTAATTTGGCATGTGGTCCCTCTTTTGACATATAAGTGACTTTCCTTTGAAAAAGAGATCATATACCCTTGTAGCAATAAGGCTATTACTATGGCAGCTGTAATAACCTCATAGTGACAGGATTCCCAATCATCAGTATTTTGGTTGGACAGTCTGGTTTTAGGCTCCTCTCCCATTATCCTCTAAAAATGTAGTGTGAGTTCAACATTAGACTATCTGGCACTACACAAAGAGCTCTAGGACTCTGCAACAAACACTGCAACAGTGCTTTTTGTATAGATGGCCTGTGTGATTGGCTGACCTGCTAGTTCTTAGGTTGACATGCCACTTCTTCCCATTTGGTCATAGCCCTCAATGCAATTCACATCACTGGTGTACACACACGCACACCCACCACCCACCACCCACCACCCACCACCCACCACCACCCAATACACTGCATATCATTGTTGGGCTGTATATAATACCATGTGCATAGGTTACAAATTCACAGAGGGTAGGGTTGCATCCTATTACCCCATATATATAGACGAGCATGGGAACTCTTTTTGAAAGCAGAGACTGTCATCTTTGAAATAATTGGTCATACGACTGTATTGAACAATTTGTTTCAATTATTATTTTACTATGGTAATAGGGTTTGGACAACGGTTGGAATATGAATATGTTACTATAAACCAATTGTGGAATCATAATTTAGTGTTGTTTAAAAAAATATGTAATATTTTAGAAATGCATTTGTCTTCTAGATTTCAATTGCTCCTTTTTTCTGAAAAAAATATAACTATATCATCTTAAATATGGCTTTTTGAAAGCTGAAAAGTGCATTTTTGACATGTTTATAAGATAAGTACACCCCTGTTGGTGGTCACCATAACTACTGAAAAATGTAGCCAAAAATTATTTTATATTGCAATTTTATTATTTTTTATATTAACTTTTGCGCTCCTGTTGTTTCCTATAGGTGCATTATGTGCCAAAAAGAAATATAATTTGAGAGAGTATCTCACAGAAAATACACTGATATTAGTGTTTAAATAATTGCAATTCCGAAACTGTTTTAGTAAATGGGTGTAAAACGGCCTTGCAGCATATAGCAGGGGTTAAAGCAACATTTTATTGCTTTATAATTTTTTGGGAAAAAACTACTATAAACATGTATTATTGATGTTTCGCAAGATTAAAAAAAATAACACATAAATAATACAAGAAAAAATATAAAACAATTAAAAATATAAATAATGCGATTAAAAATTAAAAATAAAATCTGGCACCAAACATGCTTTTAACTGAAAGATCCACTAGTAGTAATAACATTTTTATGACCCAGTTTCATTTCAGCAGGGCTCCTTGGTCATGTGACCCAAACCCAAGGGGAATTCGAAAGCAAATTTAGCTCTGGCAAGGAATAAAAAATAGATGGGGACTGATATAAAGAAAGTTGGTTTTATTGTTTTTCTGAGCCAAACAGAACAATCAATTTGTCTTTCATGCTACTTCCTTGTAGTATTGAGAACAGTTTTGTTTTTTTATTATTGCTGTTGTTGTTCATTGTACTTCTACAGAAAATGTGCCCAAATTTTATTAACAGATCTTGTCGAACCACAACTCCTGTGATGTCTTGTTTTCCTTTAGGCTCAATTTTTCTCATGCTCTAATCATTCTCCACATTTCCAAAGAGTATTAACTGTCACTTACTTTCTTCTAATCCATTCCTCGTACTCTATTAACTCACCCTATTCTTTAGGAATTTCCCACTGTGGTTAGACCTGTTCAATCTGTGGTTTTATTGAATTTACACAGCAATACTGTCTGTGGTTTTGCTTTATCTTGCTTATGGGTTTCTTAAACACCTGTGAGTGACGGGTTTGTTCTTTTATGGTCGTGTCACTCTCCACCCTGCTCAAAGGTTAGATACAATGATCAGTTGTGTGCAATTGTGCTATGATGGGATTCTATAGTTTCTACAGCTGTTTATGGACAACCATACCACTGCAGATGGTTGGTGATCCTCGTCCAACCTTTAAGCATTCAGTGGGTTAAAGGTGATGCTATCCCTACATTATACATTTTATAACTCTACATTTTAGACACCCTAAATAAGTTCTTCCTAAATGCTTTGAAATACTGAAAGCTGGCTGAGAATCTTGGGAAATGTTAGCTACAAACATTTTCAGTGGCAAGCTAGCCATTTATATTAATTGTTTAAAGCATAATCTACTTCTTTAACCCATTGAAGGATATGAATACACATATATTTAGATTATTCATAGTACATTGTGGTGATTATGGACATTGAACATTTAATTTATCGGCTAAACTGGGAACTACTGATGATGGCATTGCTGAATATAGTCCTAAATAGCTGAATTTAAACATTTTGGTTCAAACATCAGCACTTTCCATTAGTTTCTTGGTTTATGGATAACCATCTATTCCCCAAGGGGAAATCCTCATAAAACTAGCCATGTTGAATAAATTGAAACATAGTCTAAATGTCGTCATTTGTTTTTCAATTCAGTACAGTTTACAGTTTAGTTTAGAAACGGCAAAGTCATTAAAAGGACGGATAAAGCTAAAGCAGAGATTTTACATTTTTTCCCCCACTACGTTTCTGTGCTTACATCAGAAAGCCTATCATAAAAGTAATCTAATTTGCTAGATAAAACTGTTTAAGATTGGGTTCCGACATTCAGTAGATGAAATATAAGTATATAACATTTACGGTAAATCCCTCATGCAGAAAGGTCAAAACCACCTTTCACCACAAGTATTCATCTGACCTAAAGAAGGTGAAAAACTGATACGAGTACAAATACAGTGTTCGAGATATCTGCTTCTAATTTACTGTCAGTCTTCCTCAGTATTGCGTCTTTCTTAGGACACCTTTTCTACTAATAAACATAACAAATGTTTGATTTTTGATCTTATTTTTACCTACACATACTTGTTTCACTATTTCCATTTGTACAATGTTTACCAATTCGAGATCAACGCACAGAAACACATGGTTTAGTGCAAATTTCAATGTTATGACAAATGGATCCTTGTTGCTCCAGGTGAGCAACTCATCGACATTGCATTTCTCTACAAAGGTGGTTGTTAACTCCTATATATATATATATATATTTGTTCATTTATTAGCTTAAGTTTAATTTTTTTAATTTTTCACCAGCAGGGGGACTGCCTGTCAGTTCAGGGAGTCCCCCTGCTGGCAGCACTGTGGGCACCTATTGTGGCCATGTGACCACTCTTATAGAGAAGTCACATGGCCCCTGGGGGTCCTAAATTGCAGAGGGGGGACTTTCTTTGCTGAGCCTAACAAGAAGTACATTGGGAGGGAGAGGGAAGGAGGGTAGGAGTTAATTTGTTTAATTTCATTTTTTTTGTTTAAACTTATTTTAAAATGTTTTATTTTAACTGAGTCCCTCAACCCCTCGAGGCACTCAGTACAGGCAGAGCATCGGAAGCCTGCCTGCATTCTTCCGATGCTCTTGCCTACACTGCCAGGCGCCACCTGCGGCAACCCAGAAGTGATCGCTCTGGGGGGAACGATCACTCGGGTGACTGGCAGTGTGGGGGTGTAATACCCTTAGAGCATCTGAAAGCGCTCACGATCGCTTCCAGCGCTCAAATTTATGAGGTACATCCGTGGTCCTTAAGGACCGTTTTTTTTTTGTCTGATGTATCTCATACATCCGCGGTCCTTAATGGGTTAAACTGTGGATTGTGAACAACTCAATGGAATTTTTTTTTATGCCAAAATAGCTGAAAATGATCAAAATTGACTCTTCATTCCATATGCAACAATACACTTCAAATATCAGTTCTACACAGTTGTTGTCTTAGCAAATATACCCTTAAGCATTGCAAGCTAAGTTTGCTTATATTATTTACCAAGTAATTATTTAGGGTAAACTTTATTTTATTTAATTAATAGATTAATTATATACTCTAGTCTTCCCATACTAAAAAGACAATTTTGTTGGATTCTAATTGGGAGTAATGAACGATTTGCATTCTAAATTTCTGTCTGGCTGAGGATGACTAGCGTTTTCGTGAAAACAGCTTGCAGAATTTTGATTTGCCTAAAGTATTGCGATGTTTCTGACATCTCTAACTGAGCCTGATTGCTCTCGTGACAGACCCATCTCCGACCTATTTATTTGGAGCACATCATAACATTTCACATATTTTATTTTCAGTTACTAACCAGTAATTTTCAGGTTTAATAAATGCAATCCACTCTGGGACTCAAATAACTTTATTAAAAATATCTGAAAGTGGAGAAAGGTAAGGCAGCTCTTTAAATAAATACCCTGCTTTGTGCCGTTGCTTCCTTTCAAAAGGAGCAATTTTCTGTCCATAAAGATGAAGAGGAAAGGAAGAATACTTAATGGGGCCACTATGTAAAAATCAGCAGGTAATATGTTTCTGAGGCTTACTAGGGCCCGAGTGAGAAATATTTATATATATATACCATAATCAATGAATTCTCAATGATCATGGGGATTGCAGTTAGAAAGCTGTAGGACTGGCTGAATATTTGAGCTTTAAACAATTCAGACTTTGCAGCACTACACCATTAAATGGGAACTCTACTACCCAAATAGAAAATAAAATCACTACTCAGTAGATACAACCCAATGAAAACATATCTTTGACGCATATATCTAAAAACAGCTTGCAAAAGCTGCATCTCTCTTGTCTGCAGCCTTTGCATGCCCTCCCCTTATTCTCCCGCCCAGGATTTCTGTGGCTGTCCAATTACAGATGTCACAATGCTGTACAATGAGAAGTACTCTGAGCAATTGCTGCCCATTACTAATGTCAGAATTGATATTAGCAGTTGGCTACTTTACGCTTATGGTTGGGGTTAGGGGTGGGTTTAGGATTATGATTATTTTAGAGTTAGTGTAGGGTTAGAGTAAGGTAAAGGTTAATGCTGGATATGGTTTATTGCTGTTTAAGGATAAGATAGTGTAGTGTTGAGGGTAAGGGTAGGATTGGAGTAGGCATACCATTAGACTTAGTGTAAGCGTTGGGTAAGCGGTGTAGTTTGTATAGCGTTACTGTGAAGATTGGTATAGAGTTAGCATTAACTATCAAAAATGTATTTAGATCCTAAACATAAAAGGCATTTAACATTCAGGACTGATAGGAATCTATTTTGGTATGTATGTTATGTATGCATATAGGATGTTAAATGTAAGCCATTCCTGTCCTTTAAAAAAAAAAAATATATATATATATATATATATATATATATATATATAATGTGTATAGGGCACCTGAAGAGAAACCCTTAAATTATGGTATAACAAACCTATACCTCATGTTTAACATTTTTTTTTTAATAACGTGGACAATTGCCTCCCTCCTTAAGGGGTTAAACTTGAAATTCTCTTTGAATTCTAGACGATTGCACGTGCTTATGTCTACAATATTTAGACAAATAGAATTTCTTAAATGCAAAATAGGAGTTTCTTGCCTATCCCTATCTAAGACTTTTAAGGAATACATCATTTGCAATCGGTATAATAAATCTCTCTTATTGCGTTTAGTTTTGAGGAAAGCAAAAAAAAAAAAATCACAGATGGTACGGAAACTATTGTTTTAATGTATGGCCAATGTCAGAAAAAGTAATACACTTTTTAAAAATGTTTTATTATAACCCACCACTTGCAATTTATTTCACACAAAAGCTCATCAAATAGTGTTAGCATGTGACAGGTGCTCAGCCAACACTACAACGTAATATGTATTATTCAGTTGTTCTTTCATTGAGGAATCTATATCAATATATTCACAGAGTGGACAGCACTTCTCTAATAAACAGGTTCTATGAGCTTGTGAGTTCAAGTGGAATAATTTTTACTTTTAAAATGTTAAAGTGCTTATACTATGAAATATTTAAAGCAAAGAAAAAAGGGGTATTAAAATGATTTTAAAACCGATGCGCATCAAACTTTGATTTAGACAAAACTGTGCGTCAATATGCTGTTTCAAGCCAACGGTTTGTAATAGCATTGTGTTAATTATTCATTAACAATATAAAAATAGAAACCTGAAAATGACATGTAAAAGGAAATAGCCACTCCACACATCTGCACATGTTTAGTGCAAGGTGGGTTAGGTTACAGTTGGTAGTGTGGGATTGATTTTTTTTATTTGTCTAAGAAATTCAGAAAGCAGCAAAATATACTTTTTTTTTCTTTCTTAGTAAAACTAAAAAGATGTGAATTTGGAGAAAGATATAAAGTGTATATGCGGCCAAAACCTATCAAATGCACTTACGTTACTTTGGTGCCCAAAGGATGCCTGATGTGTCCATTTAATAATAATTAAGGGGAAACTGTCATGGGCAATATTACTCAATGTCATTTGATTCCTTATGTAAAACTATCTGTGTCTTGCGCTAGCAAAACTTCTAGGAAATGTATAAATTATTAGATAAAATGCTGCAAAAATTGCCACCCCATGCCTTCCTGTCACTCAAACTATCGGCATAGATAGTGCCAAAGTCTGTGAGCAAGAGAACATGACGGCATCTTGCTTTCTAGCAGTCTTCAAATATTCTAACCTTGCATGAGTCACATTCTTTTTCCACGTATCCCCACCATCTCTTTGTAGAACTGGCAACATATCCCATATTGCAAGTTTGTTATGTGTTTTTTGTGGGAAGTCTTGCCAGAAACAACCAGAGAAGGCTGCTCGGGTTATGGTGGAACTTACTTTACCTTGTGAAACTACTTTGAGATGGATTTCCAATTAGGCAGAGTAGGCACCTACATGTAGGCGCCAGTCCAATAGGGGGCGCCTGTTTATTGCAATAAATAATGTGCTTTATTGAGCAGTGCTATCCCAGCTCCTCTGGTGTCTGTGTATGAAGCTGAACAGGAAGAGGAAGGTATCATTTCCCATCTGCCCACTTACAGCTTCTCACACTGGAAATAACTTTCTAAAAAAAAAAAAGCTTGATATTCTGCAAAAGCACTGATATACACAACTTCATGAATTATATAGTAGAAAGTTGAAAATTAAACTACAACTCGAAGATACCTTTGTTGATCCAATAAAGCACTACTTTTGCCCTACAGTGCTATGAAAAGCACGTAATTTGGTGAAAGCTCTAAGCTACAGCTAATATAGATTTCTGCAAAGACAATAACTTTAATATGTGAGTATCACTTCTCCAGAAAAATTCAGCAAAACATATTGATGCATTTATAATGACTCAGAAAAAAGGTTTTTTAAAGCTGGTGTATCGCCAACTCTCTATTGTTGGAGGGACACTCCAGGACAGTCTTTAAATGACAAGATTTTCAATATTGCAACATCTTTGCTGGGAAGAAAATATGAAATTTTCACTGGTTCATTTTGGTGATGTTGCATCATTGTCAAGGTGGATGTTGAGAGCCTATGTATATTGAGGGCTGCCATGGTTATCAGTCAAATTTGTAGATTTTACCTCTGTGCCAATTTTTAGCAAAGTAAATGATAGAAACGAAATATTAAATGATATCTATGTATTTCTTGAGATACATTGATATGTTTACATTTCTACCATACCATGCCATATTTAAATGAACATAATTTCTGCATGGCAATTTCACTTAAGTTACATGTTCATCTAAACATGTTGTGTGCTGATGTAGTTGCAGAGCACTTACAAAAGATACAAAAAGGGAGGTAAAAATGAATAACTAGCCGTGAACAAGTGATAGGTATAGATAGAGAGAGGATGAAAAGCAATAACTAGAAATGGTTTTATCACAGAGTGTAGTAGATTAAAGGTATACATATATCCAGCAGGGATGATTGGAGAAAATTGGTAGTTACAGAGAATAAATTAGCACTGAACTAGCAATTGCATATACAGTATATAAATAAACCACAAAATATTCTCTTAGCAGAGTTAGGCTTTACTCTGTTTACAGAATATTTCCTCCATTGAGGTCTATGAGAATATTACTATTTAGTAAACAGGGTAAAACCCTTACGCTGCTAAGAGAATCCAATCACTTGTTTGGAACTCCGTTATCCAACCCATTCTGACAATGTTATATTCCAGTATCGGCATTCTGCACTCCTCTGTATCCATTCAATTATTGTATTATATTGTAATTGTGTTACTCGAAAAAGCACTGTGATATTTTGTGACAAGAAGGGTAGGCCAAATTCATGACCTGTATGGAGAATTTCTGTAGAATGTATGAGGTTATATTTAGAGGAGACAAAGGAAAACGTTAAGTACAGTAACTTATTGAGCATGTTAAAAACATCATAAATTATAAATATTAAAGATCTATGCAGGTATTAAAAAAACCAAAAAAACTTTAGTAACAAATTAGTCAATGTTACAACATTGCCTGTCACATAATATTTTATCCTTTTCGCTATTATTGAAGCTTTATAGTACATACCATGAAATGTGAAGACGCTCAATGTCAAAGAAAGACATTAAATTGTATGGATCATAAAATTTCAATATCTTATGAGATACTTGCTGTTTCCAATTAGTAAGGGTTTCAACATACTCATGAACAAATAGATGGGACCTACCTTGTAAGATTAGAAGACATCACATGGATGCATATGAGAATTCAAAAAATGTTCGCTTGTACATTTTAAAGATTTCAAGGGACTTTCTTAACTAAAGAAACTTTTCTCAAAGGACATTTTGTGTTATCTATTTCAATTAAAAGGAATCGCCCTTCAATCATAATTTTAACAAGTGATCATCTTTCCCTTTGCTACAATTACATCATAAAAAGCTATTTAATTGGAACTGAATAGTAATTGAATGGTTTAATTCATGCAAAGAGCTACAATAAAATATGCGTTCTTAAACAATCCCACCGAGTTAAATTTCAAACGTCGCTCTATTAAATGTTATTTATCATGGGGGCATAATGTATCATTTTGAACTTTTGATACATGTGCGAGTTGCCCCAGGAGATACAAATTTCTTTTTTTATTTGCTCTTAATACAAGTTTATAATAAGGTGGATTTAAGATATAACTTTATCATTTTGATACATTACTGATAGTGATTATAGATTATTGATATATATTAGATAGGATGTTAATGTTATAAAATAATGAGAAGATCAACATAGCTTTGATACTTTCTGAAATTCTTTGCACAGTTCTGTTTAAGGTAAAATAAGTAAAATACGTGAATGAGCTATTAAGCTTCATCATTTAATTTATTGAAAATAAGAATGAATGTATCCTGCTCCCCAAGCGTCTGTTTACTTAGATGAGTCGTATTTATTCATTTCTTTTTTTTCCAAGATACTGTAAATCAATGGATAAAGTGCTGGCCACAGCAGAATGTTGCACAAATGGTTTAATGGTCACTAATTTATAATTAGTGATACTGTTTCCTGGGAAGTGACAGCTCTGTGTTTCCATACTATTTCTTATTTTATTTATTTTTCCTGTTAAAAGACATAGACAAAAGGATATTCCAGAGACAAAAGATGGTTTGGGTTTTATGCCCCCCCAAAAATGAAAGGGATAAATAGCATAAAAAAATTCAGCTGATGCAACAGAATGTTATTATTGATGGCATATTATTGATGGCCAATGTAAAATGTTGTAGCTTTTACTTCCTACTGGATAATACATGCAGAGGGAACGAGTGCCTAGAAGTGGAGGAAAAAAGTTTATAAGTTGTAATTTTCACATGGGAAAAATCATTCTCTTTCACTACAAAGTAATTTCCCTTGAGGGCAGCTACCAAACAGGTAGAAATTTGCCCACCAAAGCTATGTTGGAATTGTTCTTGGAAAAAATACAGAATGTTATAGATGTGAGAATTCCCACCAAGCAGAAAGTGTAGGTATCACCTATTCCTATTGTAATTACTATTACATAGGGACTGTCAGAGACTTAATGTACTTGTTTGCTTAAGGGAACAATATGTGCTCTTTGACAACATTGATATATATCTATATATATTAAAACCCATTATTACCTGCTAGCATGCTAAAAGTTACACCTTTTTTTCATTAAAATATGAGCTGCAATAATTGGACAACTTTACTGGTATATTCATTAATGAGTGAATTGTCATATGTTCCAAGTAAGTGTTAAGTTTCAAGCCAAATTGTTTAGGACAAATTCTTCATGTAGGCAATGTCACTTTAAATTCACTTGGAATTCCTCATACAATTTTGTGAATGACCGTGATTGACGGAAAACTTAATTAATAATCCCCCCCCCCCCTCCAGATGTTTCTGTTCTCATCCCCCTGGACCAACTGACTGGAGAAAACATGACTACTTAAGTCTGGTCAGCAACAATGGTCTTCCTTCTGCTTATTGGTATGTTTCAGGCAGAATTACAATGTTTCAACTTAAAGGAACACTCAAAACACCTAAAGCCCTTTAGCATGATCAAACAGGTCAGACTTTTATTTTTTTATTTTTTTCATTTTACAAAAAGTGCAGATTTCTATAGAAATTGGCAGTTTTAAGAATTGACATTGTTGTACACCCCTGGTTGCCAATCAGACAACAGGTCATGCCATGTCCTGGTTTGTTTAGCTCAGTGGAGCTAAACTCAAGAGGCAACAATTTCTCAGACCACCTGCCTTGCAAAGACTTCTCATTGAACTGCATTAGGAAGTGTGTGATTGGACTACCAGTCACACATACAAATGCTGCTGTTTTTCAGAAAATATTAATGTATTTACTAAACAAAATAATGGCAAATGCTGAAAATAATCAGTTGGGTTAAACCAGTTTAACAGATGACCGGATTCTTTCCTCCTCCGCTCAGCCACGTAAAGGCTCATCAGCAGAAATGGCAAGGTCATTCTAACAATATATGACATTATGTCCATGAATTCGGGGAAATTATTTGAGATTATGCCATCCCTGAGAATATAATTTGCAATTAAAACCTATGTGTGTTTATTTAACTTTACAGATTTTGTTGGACTCTGTAGAATACCAGTATCTACATAATGTGGTATAAATTGTCACGTTTGGTTTCACATTGTTACACTATAATAGTATGCTGAAAATGCATTGCTTGCTTTAATAGGAAACTTTTTCTTTTTTTTTTCTTTTGTTTGTTCTTTTCATTTTGGGAATATGTAGATATATGTATTTTTTGGCATATTGAAGTATTGTTTAGATAGTTATGCTCTATCTGCACTTTATATTTTTAGCAATTACTATGTTCCACTCCAGTTCTATTTCTGATAGTGCTGAGGATTTATTTTCAGTTGATCACAGCTGTGTGAACAATGGTTAGTTTCAGTGCTGTGGGTCCTCAGCTCAGTGAAAACTGCTCAGGATGTATATTACAGCTATAGGAAGACTAACACCTGCTAGCACAGATCACTTCTCTCTGGAAGTAAATGCACTATTGGGTTCCACAATGAAGTTTTTTTTTTTTTTTTTATCGTAGTAAGAGTTAAGAAGGCAATGATACTTCAGTTCACACACTTCACTAACACTCTATTGTGGTTGCCTGTGTCAGATTTCCTTTTTTTAGCCAAATAATAAAATTATTAGCCAAACTCGTGTGAAACTAGCCACTTTAATTCTTGAGAATATTTGAAATTGCAATCTAATGTTTTTTTTTGTTTTTCATTATTTTCCTTATATTTTAATAATCATAATCACCTCCTATCCTCTTGCCTTTATTAATATTTATGGATTTCGTTTCTTCCTTGCATTGTATCTCAGTACCTGGGTGCATCCATGTTGTTCTCCTCTATCCTGATGTCTACAATTTGGCCCTCTGTGGGATTTTTATGACTTATGAATTGTGGGTAAATTATCATGGCAATTGAAATGGAATTTAGCTTAAGTTCCTCCATTGGCAAAGACTGATAATGAGCATGATTCCCAAAATAAAACGTAGTCCCTGCTTTGTGCAACTAAAGAACAAATGTGAACTTCCAAAAAATAAAAACAAGGGGAAATTGAAATATAAAAAATGATTACTTCAAAAAGAGACAGTGTTGCTTTGACCAAGCTTGCCGAAGTGCTTTATGTGTGGTGTGTGTCTTTTTTATTTTACTAAAAGCTCAGATCCCAATATAAATTGGCACATTAAAAAAAATAAAAAAAAAAATAAAATAAAATAAAGGCTACATCATCATGGATGTTAATCAGACAATAGGTCCTGTCACTTTCTGGTTTGCTTAGCTCAATAGAGCTAACCTCAAGAGCACCTGACTCCCATAGACTTCTCATTGAGCTGCATTGGGAAGTTTGTGATTGGATAATCACTGTAAGTCTGAGCTAAGGAAGAAATTGGTGGTTTGCAAAGGCTGCAAACAAGAGATCGTGCATGTTTTAAATAGATTTTTTTTACATTTTATTTAAACTGTGGAGTGTTTAAGGAAAATTGTCTTATGTGTTCTTAAGTTTTGGACTTGCTTGTCATTACCTGCATTTATTTAATTTATTCCCTTCTTGCTTTTTGTAAATGCCTATGATCTCACAAATGATGTTTAAAATGAGAACAATATCCAGCATTTGCATCTCAAAGGACACTCACATTATACTGAGCTCCATAATTCTTACTTCGGGCACCAGCTCTATTATACTGATATCTACCAAATAGCAAATTCCAGCAATCACCAGGAACACTGTGGGAAAGAACTCCTCAAAGGCCCAAAGCCTTATTTGGTATTCATAGCTTTGTGCTCTTTTTTCTTAAAGGGCAGTTTGGAAGAAACCTCTGAGCGTGGCCAGGCTTCTGACACTCGAGAAATCATGCTAGAACTGAGAAACATACTGCCGAAGTGCTCCCTGCATAGTCATAGTCCCTAGTTCTTCCTGTGTGGGGTATATTAGATATATTGTACATATGATACTTTTGTTTTGCTTTATGATTTCTTTTTTAAATGTGAATTAAAGTATAGATTTTGACCCTTAAATATTGATCGCCTTAAAATAAAATGTTAGTCTATTTTTCTCTTTGCTTTCATAGGAAAAGGTTAAATAACATGACTATAAAAAAAACAAAATGAATGGGCAAGAACGCATTCATCTCCCCAAATACCGTAGAACAGTGTGCTTTATAATAAAATAACAAAGTCAGCACACAATAAAATAATGTATTACTTGAAGGTGCTTCCAATAAACTGCTGTCATAAAAAATGCATGTGCATTAAGTTGATGGTGCAAAGTTATTTTAGCCCAGAGCTTCAGAAGTCAAGAACATTTTCTTTGCACCACTCGTGACCGTTTGACTATTAAGTTCAAACCTTTACTGTTTCTATCTTGTATTGACTTTCCTACTCTGTGTTTCTCTAACTCTAGCATCTTGGCATAATTCCCTTTCTTAAAGAAATGTTTGATTTAGAATGTAAAATTCCTCTCCGAAGGGTTCTTGAGTTAAGTACACTGTGTACGCAAGTATGTGTTATTTTCTTTACCAACATAAGAAGAAGAAAACATTTTAAAACATAGATAGGCCTAAAATAAGGCCAAGGCTCTCAATTAATATATGTTTCTAGAATAATACAAAACAGATTATTTCATTTGGTACAAAAAAAATTGAGTTTGCGTGAGAAAATTGCACTGCGTGTTGAGACACACATCTCTCTCTGTAGTTCAGGATATTACTGCACCGTAAAACTGTTAATTTGGGTCTAAACATATACTAGCTGTGGTATGCCTGCAAATGGGGTAAATTATATATCTCGTAAACTCCTGCTTCACATGCATTTATGAATGTGAGTCTTCTGATTGGTTGATTGGTTGAGCCTCTTCCTGGGTGCCTATAGTGTCCCAGTAAGTAGAGCATTTGTTTAACATTACTTGAATTAAAAAAAGACAATACTAGAAAAGCAATCATATTCAGTGAGTGTCTAAATCTTGCAATCAGACATAATCCTTTAACAGGTCAGCAAAAAAACACAGCAAATTTAGAAAAAAAATACATTATCCTTTATTTTTTTAAATAATGTTTTCAGTTAATGGATGATATCGTTTACTTATATATTAGTGTTTTTACTAAGAACTTACATTTTAAATTGTGTAGGAGACATCCAATTTCTTCTGAATGAATTAAGTTCTTTCAGGGCTGAATGAGTTAAGCTGTTTGTCCTGCTAGTATTTAAAGGGATACTGTAGGCACAAAAACAACTTTAGCTTAATGAGCCAGTTTTGGTGTATAGATCATACCTCTGATGTTTCGCTACTCGATTATCTGCCATTTAGAATTTAAATCACTTTTGTTTCTGTTTATGCAGCCATAGTCACACCTCCCCTGGCGGTGACACACACACTGCATGAAAATATGTTTTTTAATCTTTATTCATATATTAACTTGCTTTAGAAGTTTGTATTTTCTGCTCTCTAAATTGAACTTTAGTCAGACACAGGAGGCTCCTGCAAGGTCTAGAAGGCTATTAACAGAGCAGGAGATTAAACAGAATGTGCAATAAAGGAAGTTTAAACATGATGACTCTTTACAAACAGTGTTTAGAAAGTTTTTGTAAGTTACATGCATGAAGGTGTTACTAGAGTTATATAAACAAAGTTAACTTCTAAAGGCAAAAAAATTTGAGCAGTGAGATTGCAGGGGCATGATCTATACACCAAATCTGATTCATTCAGCTAAATTTATTTTGGTGCATCTAGTGTCCCTTTAATACTCCCTTATTAGACTGTGGTGTAAGGGACACAAACTCCTTTGCAAACAATGGCTGGTATTCCAAATATTTTTATTGATTTCATAAAGGACATAAAGTGCTGTAGTTACCACCCTGCATGAATTTAAGGAGCTCTGCTTTGCAAAAGCATCATAGAGACAAAGACGGGAATGTGGCCCCAATTAAACATTACCATAGAGACACATTGCTAAATGGGTGATGAGACAGAGCAGGCTGCTGGTGTGCCTGTAAGGGAATTATAAAGGAAAAGTTATGGAGGTTTAGAACAATTTACAATGTTTGGCTCTGAGAACAGAGCTATTCCCCTTCTTAGTTAACCAGTAAGGTTATCAACAGAGCCTTAATAGTTCATTACGAGACTATCTAGGTGTGCTATTAATGTGGTCCGAAAGTGAAATCCCTAATAGTTGTTAGACTACATTTCCCATAATTCCCTGAAGCACTTAGGCTGACTACTTCTGCCCTAAAAGAAATGTCTCAAATGGCCATTATCCGTTGCTATCACTATACTTGAACATAAAGATCAGTGACACTTGATATAAATTAGTACTCTGGCACTTTTATCTCCCCAGACAGATCTAGCTGTGAATCTTTGTAATGTGTAAAAACAACAATCTTAGCATGGCTCTATTTTTGAAGATGGCATTTGGAAGTCGTGGTATCGGACCATGTGTCCCCGACGTGCAGGAGAAACACCTCATTGAAACTTTACTGCACCTTTCACTAATGATGACACCGTTAGACCGTTAGACTGTTAGACCAGTCCGGCAGCGAGAGACTCACAGATACTGTAGCTATGTTCTGGGAATGATAAATCACTGCTAAAGCAGTGGGAATAACTGCTAACTCTAATGATATCCGACGCAGACCAGCTTTTACACGAAGTTTGTGCAAACTGCTTCTTGTGCATTGGACTGTTTAGTAGACACATTAAAGCCTGTTAGCCGTGGATACAAATTTATGTTTGTTAAAAGATAATTGCTTTGGGAAATGATCAGAAACTTTGTGTAAATTTTCTGTTACTGTAAACTTCAAAAGCAGGGCAAAAGCCATTGAGATAAATACCCCAGGTGTTGTATCTCATATTTGCAAAAATTTCTTTCTTTTAACTTTATCACTGAGCTTTAATACAAAATTATAAATAAATAACTGCAGAATAAAATTATAAAGTTTAGTTTAACCCAGAGAGGATGGAACTGTTTTTAATTTTGTAAAAGTTATTTTATTACATCTCTGTGCTTTTTTTATTTTTTATTTATACTTTTTGATTTCTTGATAAAATTTCGATTTTTTTGTATATCTTTTCATATCACAATAAAATTGTTCAAATCCTTCTTGAAAGGTGAGTTTTTGTTAAAGTTTTTAACTGAAAATAAAGTACAATTAAAGCCCATTGAAGTGATCTGGGTGCCAACTTCCACTACCCTTAACCCTGCAATTGTAATTATTGCAGTTTTCATAGAACACGAAAAGTGGTTTAAAATGATGCTGGACATCCCTCCAGCGTTGCCAAAATGCTCATAGGAAAGCACTGAAAGCATTATTCAATGTTTTCCTATGGGGAGGTCTAATGCGCGTTTGTGGCCATTGCCGCGCATGTGCATTACGTCTCTCCCGCCGATGGCCGCGCATGTGCAGTAGGTCTCTGGCGGCTGACGTCGGCGGGGGAGGAGCATAGGCGGAGTCTGAACCAGCGCCGAGGGACATCGGCGCTGGACTTCGGTAAGTCACTGAAGGGGTTTTAACCCCTTCAGCAACTTGGGATGGGGGGTGGGAGGGAGAGGGGCACTATGTTCGGGTAAATTTCTCTGAACATAGAAAAATGCACCAGAGCAGAGAATCCATATAATCTATGTTTGGAGAATTAATATGTTTTCCTGGCACTGGAGAATCCCTTTAAATAAATAGATCCGAGCACATGGACTACTTTTCAATATATGTATTTATAATGTCATTCTAAATGTATTTTTGTTTAAATATATTTATATGTAAATTAATATCAAAATACAGTTAGAACAAATTTAAACCGCTTTTAATTTTTAAAATGTAATTACATTTTTTAAATGAATTTGTTTAATTTTTTCAATGTATTTATTATTTTTACTGTGTGTATATATATATATATATATATATATATATATATATATGATCTAAGTACTTTTTATGTACTTTATAAACTTTAACTTTTACTAACTTTTAAAAGATTTTTGCAGGCATTAGGGGGACTGCCTGAGAGCTCAAGCAGGCCCCCTGCAGGCACTGCACAAGCTGGCTATTCCAGGAGGGCCAGTAAGTGGTGATCTACTAAATGACGTACCAGGTACGTCCACGGTCATTAACAACTGTTTTTTGGAAGATGTACCTGGTACGTCATTGGTCAGGAAGGGGTTAAATATAATTTCAGGTAGCTAAAATTTACAAAGGTCTACTGTGTCATTGACTGTACTCTCCTCTGAGAGGGGTATATCAGTGGAACTCTGTGTTGACTCTCGCTTGATCACGAGAAATTAGAGATAACACAGGTCCATTGGAGGCCTAGGACATGCGCATCATTTGACGTGTGTACCCAAGGAAGGGAGAATATGGACTTACCGGCCACCGCCATTTTAGGAACACAAAGATGGCGGTGACATTAGAGAAGACCCAATAAGCCTAGCACTACATTGTTAGAGGTAAGTTGCATGACCCGGGGCCTAAAATGGTTGTGGGGTTGTTGGGGTGCTAAAGGGAGGTATTTCTAGGCTGGGGAACTGGACAAAAAAATTACGAAAGAGCTGCTTTAAAGAACCTGAAGGGGTTTTCCAACTGAAAAGAGACTTTGGTCATATTTAGTTGTAATGTGGAAAGTATATCTCCGTGACAATCTGGTTTCCAGTTGGAGGGAGTATATAATTAGAGGTCTATCTTTGAGTGGTCACCAGTTCAAAGCTTTGAGCATACAGTTAGATGCATTGTTATATGACATACATTCTTGTCAATTTCTGCCTCTAGCAGACACTTCACAAAGTTATGTACTGTTAAAAATCTGTAACAAAGCAAGCAGAGATCGCAACTTTATGTTTTCCATAATAATGGAGAAAATGCACCATTTCTAGGCAAGGACCTTGGGGCCAGCTGGGGTTCTATGACACCATGCCATTTCACTGCCAATTATGTTATAAAAGGCTACTGTAGATTGAATCATGAAAGTATATTACTATAATTTAGCTTTTTGTGTGCAGCACATATAGGGTACCGAATAAATATCTGGGTCACAACAGACAAAATGTTCCAATATTCAATGCAACGGCAACTCTGTCTCATTTTAAATATTTTATTCTGCAAAAATAAAGTATTTTTACATTGCTTTTACAAATCACAAAATCCCTTTTATCTTTTTTTTCTCAAGAATTTTATTTTTAATAGCTTTCAGCTTTTTCCTTTATACCTTTTTTTAAGGCTTTATGGCAATAACAAGGACACATACTTTATTTTTTTTTAGAATTCAGAAGTTGCTTTTGACCTTCGGAAAGTATGAATACACCAATCATTTTACCAATCTTCATTTTTTTTTCCCTTTATGTCTGCTTTGTTTGTACATTGAAATTCTCAATTGCTGATTTCACTTTTCTTCCCTCCTTTTGTTGCCAAAAAAGTTTGCACTTTGCAATTAATTTTCATTACTCTCAATACTAATTGAATCCTTTTGTATATTTATTGATCCACTTACAGTCACAGGACTTATCTATTGCTGTATCTCTTGCCCTCCATTATGTCCTTTCTACATAGATTATTTTAATATGAAGACCTCTTTTTACTGACGACACTAAACATCCCTTTCATTAAAATTAAAATGCTTCAGGTCAGAAAAAAATAGATACAATTAGACATTTTAAGACAAAATGGATAATTAAGTGTTGACTGCAGTATAATATAGAAAATAACAGTTCTGTGGATTTCTTAATTAAATTTAAACATTGTGCTCTGCATTTTGTAATATGGAACTAGACGTATCATAATTCACTGTTTAGTAAATACAGGTGGTCCTCACTTTGCGACCTATATGTTTTATGACAGCTCGCACTTACCACCAGCTCTCTAGCGTGGGGATTCAAGGGATTCCCCATGGTACAGAGCTGGTCTATATTCTGGGAATTTTCCACCAGCATAGATTAGAGAGATTCCCTGCTCTGGTGCATATGTCTACATTCAAGGAAATTTCCCTGAACATAGACAAGTGCACCACAACAGGAAATCCCACGTATCTATGTTTGGGTAAATTTTCCCAAACATAGAAAAATGCACCAGAGCAGGGAATCCCACTAATGTATGTTCGTGTAAATATCTCCGAACATAGAAAAATGCACCAGAGCAGGGAATCCATCTAATATATGTTTGGGGAACTTGTCTATGTTCAAGGAAATTTCCCTGAACATAGACCTGCACTGGTGCCCACTTATTGACCAATTCATTTTACGACTAAGCCGTAAGAACCGAAGCCGGTCGGTAAGTGAGGAGCATCTGTATATAATTCTTTCACTGTAACTGCAAATTATTGTGATTTTGCAGCCAGCTTATAACAATCAAAAACAAAGAAGGGGTAAAATAGTATAGTCATATGTTAGCAAACGTCAAGGGCAACATATATGTATAATAGGCACATATGAAGGATACATACTATCAAAAAATCAATATGTGAATACAAAGGACAAAGACAATTAAGTATATTGGAGTATGCATAATAACAAAAATAATTTGATAAATTTATGTTTGAGATGCTAATAGGTGTACTCTAAGACTCGAACAGTGTCTGTGGTAGGGGCATATTATCAGGCAGCAAATAACTCCTGACTATTAGTAGTAACAACAGCCCAGCTTAATGCAGATATTTATTAAGAACTTTTGAAACAAAAGCTAAATTGGTGGAAAGTGTGTGTATATAGTGGATGCAAGGTGTTTGTGTGTGTGTGTGTGTGTGTGTGTGTGTGTGTATATAGTGGATGCAAGGTGTGTGTATAATGGATGCAAGGGGTGTGTGCGCGTATTTGCAGTTGTGTGGGTATAATAGATCCAAAGTGCATCTATAGTGGATGCAGAGTGTGTATAAATTGGATGCAGTGTCTATTTTTGTGTAAAATGGATGGAGTGTGTGAGTAAAGTAGACAGTGTGTGTAGTGGATGCAGTGTGTTGATGCTAGTTTGAGGGGTTGGATAGGGGCTGTGGGGAAGGAGCAGTTTTATTTTTTAATTTATAATTGTTACTCCCCTTCCCTGCCTTTTACTTGATAGGATACTAGATTCCATGGTAGTCTGGTGGCACAGCAGCCTGCTTTTATAGTGAATAGAGGGCCTAGGAGACTCCATATTGAACCATGCCAGGCAGCAGGTTCTCTCCTTCTCTTGTGAGCGTGGCATGTGTGAAGGTTTTATGGAGCATTACTTTGGTAAAAACAGCAATGGAGGTGGAACTTAGTGTCTTCTCACTGATGGGTGACCCTTGCTGCCACACAAAACATTGTATAATTCAGGAAGGGAAATATTGATTAACCTATCTTAGGTTAATCACTTCTACTTTTATTAGCAAAGAATTAGGAATTACCAATATGATGATTCTTAATGCATTGCAGATAGATATGATGCATTGCAGATAGGTTATATTGGGTTAAAAGTTTATGATAAAAAATATTAAATACCCATTATATGATACCTTAGAATAATAAAGTAATAAATACAATGTAACCAGTGCACACACTTCTTGCACCCTCTCTGCTTTCCACAGATAAGCTTATATATTTATGGTGGCATTAGGTTTCAAAGGAGAGCACCCAAGATGATATGCACCAAGCTGTCATCTACCAAGAGACAGCTGCCATCATCATACACTTTTTTTGTTAGTGCAATTGTCTTCAGATTCCCCCTGAGTTTAGTGGTAATCCAGTGCGTCGGCCCTAATTTTAACGTCACTCAGAAAAACACAGCACATACCTTGTCCATCTTTCCCATTAGATCCACGGCTGTACTGCTGAAAAAGCTAAAAATCAGATGTGCAGACCTTTCATACACATAGTACAGATGTATTTCTTGCTCCAAAAAGATTGTACGGCCTTATGGGATGGGGAATGAGTGGAGTAGCAACCCTTGGGTTAAACTTGGCAGCTATTGGCAATCCGTGGTTGACTGTTTCTTGCATCTACAGTTACCCCAATGTGTTACCTAGTCTGGTGATTCCCACACTAGGTGTCATGCAACACAGTGGTCATCAATCTTGCTAAATACCTATTGGAAGAGAATTGGAAAAAACTAAATCCTTATATCAATGAACTGTTCTGTAGGAACATGAGTTTAGGAATAATTGGACTTGGCAAATAGGGTGCCGTTTGGAAACCATGCCCTTGACTATAGCGTGTACTTAGCATCAATTGCCGAGAGCATAAGACATAGTAACAAGAGATATATCTGTCTTTCTTATATAGTCTGTCTGTATGTCTGTCTGTCTAATCTCTCTATCCTCAGTAACTGAACAACAGGTTGTATTATAGATGCATATAAGTACACAGAATAAACAATAATTCATTTAACTTTGCTCTGTTATATTTTATATATATATTTTTTCCACAGTTTAGTGCCAGATTGTCCTTACAAATGTCCTCTATAGCAACAAACATATAAAATGACATAGTTTTAAGATAGAATTTCCTCCTTGCTATATTTGAATCAAAAACACTTCTGAAGAAAGTAATTAATTATGAAATGTAATTCTGTTTCATTGCAGTGGAAATAACAGCTAGATATTAGAATAAATAACAGTTTAGAAGTCATTTAGTGTGCCAACTCGTAGATGGAAAAATTAGATCAATTCCATATTTGTAAGTGACTCTTAAAATTTATAAAACTATGCTGTTTGGGGAACAGAGGACTTTTTCATAAAATCCAAGCGATCAGTGGTAAACAGACTAGGGTGTTTACACACCTCACTCACTTTTCCATGATACATGATATGATATTTTCTTTATTCTGTAGAGCCATTTAACTGCACAGATGTTCTTATAAATGCATTGCAATGCAGGGTGAGGTTTAGTCTAGATCGGGGAAGGCAACCTTCAGCAGTCTAGATGTTGTGGACTACATCTCACATAATGAATAGATGTAGTCAATAACATCTGGAGTGCTGAAGGTTGCGTACCCCTGGTCTAGACCAAGAGACTTATGCCAACCTTCAAAGCACAGCAACAGTCCAGGATTTAGGCATTTCGTGTCTCATGTCTGATAAAACATGGACCACAGACATTAGCCATCTTCTAGTTGAGTCAGAGTCAGATTTACAAAATAAAGAATAGTCCAATAGGAACAATTTATGTTGCTCTTTTATATATGGCCTTGTGTGGGAAGGGCAGTTTAGCACATTATTGCTACATCCATAGACAGACAAACAGACCATATAAGAAAAACAATACATGCTAAGGTGAATAAAATTGTGTGTCTGTCTATCTATCTATATCTCTCTCTATATATATGCGTATATATAAAAAGATAAACTCAACTGAAAAGTATTTATTCGTCCTCCTCCAAAATGGCTGCCACAATGGATGTAGCAACACTGTGCTAAACTGCCCTTCCCACACAATGCCATATGCAAGGTTTTGCTAATAAAACAGAAAAGGATACAATTTACAATCTGTGTTTGAACCTCAAACCTTCATTGTTTGGCAAGTAGCTGTCACTGTCTGATGGGCATTACATCACCAGTTGTGACTTGTTCCAAGTAGCTTGCTGTGTTTGTAAGTAAAATTGTTGTTGTTGAACAATCTCAACCTACCTTTATCTTCATATCTTTTCTAACATCAATCACTTTAGAGTCCAGAATTGTAAATTAATTTGCTGTTCAGTGTTAAGATCCACTATCTAAAAAAAAAAAAAAGGGACACTCTGGGCTCTTTATGTGTGCCCTCTTATTTTACGTGACATCACTGGCATCCTTTTATAGGTTTGCCAACCTCCTGTCCTAATTTTACACGTCCCAATGATGGAACTAATGCCATTTCTCGAAATGCACTCCATTCACATGTGGGTATTCCTACTTCTCTAAGTAGGGTCTTTAAAGGACCACTATAGTGCCAGGAAAACATACTCGTTTTCCTGGCACAATAGTGTCCTGAGGGTGCCCCCACCCTCAGGGTCCCACTCCTGTGGCGCTGAAGGAGGAGGAAGGGGTTAATCCCTTACCTTTTTTCCAGCGTCAGGCTCCCTCGGCGCTGGGACTCTCCTCCCTCTTCTGACGTCCCTGGCTGAATGAGCATGCACAGCAAGAGCCACGCGCGCATTCAGCCAGTCCATAGGAAAGCACTAGAGGCTGGATTAACCCATAGGTAAACATAGCAGTTTCTGTGAAACTGCTATGTTTATAGCAAAAAGGGTTAAACCTAGCTGGACCTGGCACCCAGACCACTTCATTAAGCTGAAGTGGTCTGGGTGCCTATAGTGGTCCTTTAACACAGAAATTTGCCTGATAATACTGGTATAAATGGTTTTAATCCATACATATAAACCCATTAACCCATTCACATTTGACCGCGTGATGAACCTGTTTAGGGTGTTTATGTATTTAACAGTTTTGAAGGTATGATAATTAAGGTATAATACTGTGTTTGCTTTTCTAACTTCTTCACTCACAGGGTTATGTGTGATACCAGAGTTTGCTCAAATATCATGTACAAAGAATCAATACCATGTCTATTATGTATGAAACTCTATTCTCCATGCTACTTCTGGTCATGAAATATACCTTTTTGAGCCTTTAAAACAGCGTCTGACTCAGTAAACTGAAAGATGTCTAAAGATACCAGAATAACTCCTAGAGTAGAACATTAGAATTTTTCTTTCCATGGCATTAGCTAAATGGCCTAAGAGGATTAGCCATTTCTTGGACAAATCACAGAACAAAGCTTTAGAGTCAAATAGGTAATTAAGAATCATAAGTCATTATTTAAATCAATCACTCCAGTATTAGCAGTTTATTTCCTTCAAGTAATGATCGACGCCTAGTTTGTTCAGAAAAAGAAATCTTGTTATTGGCAGTAGACAAAGGAATAATTTAAAGTTCTATATTATTATGCTGCATCTAAAATGATCTGACTTGAATTTTCACCAGGATTCATGCTCTGTACAGTGATATATCTCTATAAACTTTTTTATGTTCCTGCAAATAACCTTCTTGAAGGCTACATCATGCATTCTTGATATGTCCTTTTGAAAGCTACATCATCTGGATAAAATAGCACTTTGATACAAGCATTGACACTTACCTCTCCTTCATATTATTACCTCTAGCTATAAAGCCTGCCCTACTAGCATAACCATTACATCAACTGCTGTTCTGTCACATGGCCACTTTTATATTTAAAAACATCCTTTCCAAACATTCCTCAAACAGCGTAATGAATTTAGAGATATTACTATATTGTGAGATTGGGTGTATCTTCTGTGAAGTTCCACTCTGTGTCACTTCTGGAAAATCTTATATCATTCCTGACTCACCTGTCATGGTTAATCTTTCTTCATCTCTTAAGGCTTCAAGGACTCGTTAGAAGATTAGAAGTAATGAAGGTAGTGGACAGGCCAAAGCTAAAATGTATGCAGAAACTTCACTATACCCAAAAGTGACTGGTCCTCTTATTTGGTAGCAATTGGATAAGGTGTTTAAAAAGTGTCAGTCATCAAAAGCCATTAGGAAATCGACAACTCTATGCTAAGAAGCAAATGCTTGTCTTACCACTATTTTCCATCTTTTTTTGTTCTGTATGTAGTATTACATAAACAGGTTAAACTATTTTAAATTGATCACTTTTAACCACTCAGTTGTACCTTTTATTAAACTCCTGTTTATTTTTAAAGATTACCCACACCATTAATGATTTGTGACTGCAAGGAAACCTCTGCCGTTTGTGCGTATTTTATTTTTTTATTCTAAACACCATTGTTTAATATCTAAACTTGCTGAAAACAAAAGGAATATGTCCTTACTCCAACCTTGTCCTTCGATAACCAAGACATTTTGCTTGCTCTTATTTTTCTTTCTGTCTTTTCTCTTATATTACCTATGGAAAACCAGAATTGTTGTAATATCTATGAACATCCCCGTTACCACCCTCATCCAGTTCAATCATTTAAACACACCATAACAAACACTATAGTCTAAATTAATAAAAAGAATACAACCAAGTACCATACTACCAAAGATTAAAGGAGAACTTTAATAAAAACAATGATGTATAGTTTTTTTTTTTATTAAATGTGTTTTTAATTCAAATCAATATTAAACCTACCTTTTTTACAGAAGGGACACACTTCTCACTGCATTCTGATCCATTTTTGCCAAAGTCACTAAGCCTGTTGACTTTTACCCAATCAGATGGTTCTTATAGAGAAGTATTATGGGAAAATGGCATGTCTGGAAACCACTGTGATCTGCCAATCCAACTCTTTTCTCTTTGAATCAACAAGTCCAGTGCTTCTCTATGAGAAGCATTAACTACCTTATACTTCATCAAGCTACATGTAATGATGCAAATGATGAAATACTTTGATAATCAGAGGATGAAAAGACGGAACCAGCTCTAATGGCTGTCTGGTTGACAATCGCTAGAAGCATGATTTGGCAATATGTAATTATTGCGGTTTCTAAAAAACAATGTTTTACATTATCAGAGCTGTAAGATGTAGTTGTGTTGGTGCTTGGAGTGCCCCTTTGAGCATGTATAATACTACAAAGTATTACAAAACATAATTCAAGTACCGTGATACTAAACATTAAAAGAAAATAGGCATTATGGTCAATCAGGTTTTAGGCCACCGCATCAGCAATAGAACTGTAGTTAACAAACATCCAATTTGCCAAGATTAGCCATGACTGGCACTATACTTATGCAATCCATTGTAAAATATAGTTCACAAATATTTGAAATGCAAACATTAGTCATTGCTTTACTGTGCTATATGTACTATGAAATTAAATATTGTAAAGCGCTGAGGAATAAATTGGCACTAAATAAAAGCTAATAATATTAAATGATGCACTAATGGAGAGTACCCTCTTAGCACAGCTCACACGTTCACAGCTATTCACTGTACTGAGAATTGTTAGGAATACAGATAGATTTTCAAATTGAAGGCCAAACTAATTGAACTGAAAAATCATCCAATACGACGATGATTCTAGTTTTGCTACTTTGGCCTTCAATGAAATTCACTTTGAAACCTCAGCAATAAAAACTTGAGTGAATAACTTAGTGTGGTTTAGTTAGCAACCATATATTATTACTCCCACAGCTAATTGCAAGCAGAAAAGAAAGCTTATTATTATTATTATTATTATTATAAGGCTATCTTAAAAAATGTCGGAAATTATTCCTCAAAATTCATTGTGTGTACAATATGTCTTTTAGCGTATTTATTTATTTTTACATATGTTTCTAGATTATTAATTTTATACTACACATTGCTCACTGATAATTTGTTGTGCGTTATAATATTATTATTGTCATAAAAGATACCCAGGTAGCCATTTTGTAGGTTTGCATGTATATGTCGTTTTAGTGTAATCTATATACATACCTCCAAACATATCAAATGAACAATGAGGGACACTTTAATTTTAGAGGTGTGAGTGGTGGTGTGGACAGAGGCAGGGCTATACTGAAACATTTTAGGTGGCTTACTAATAACAATTTAGATAACTTAATGTAATTTAGAACAAGAACAATGTGTCTTATTTACACAGATTTTGAAAACATATTTATTGTGGTTTAAAGCCACACTACTGTTGCTGTGGAGTTTTGCACTCAGATGCACCAATAATATGGAGTTCATATAAAAGTGGGACTCTAGGATAGTAATGAGAGCCAGATGGAATTGGATCCAAAATAGGGACTATAGTTCCTAAATAGGCACACTTGGAAGTTCAATGGATATGCTGTTTGTTAATATTGACTGTACATGTCATGACTGTTATTAATTTTTGGGAGGGAAATATAATATCTCTTTGGCACATATTTAAGTTTGCTTCCCCTCCCAAACAGTACATACTTTCACCTGTTATTTCTCCATTGTATTCCATCTAGAGGCCTCACACAACATATCCACTTCAAGAACTAACCTCCATTTTCACTAACCACTAACCCCCCCCCCCAGTCAAGTTAAATAGTTTCTGAAAAATCCTTCAAAATAAAAAAAATATTGTCACAGCAGCACCTCAAAAATAACATAAAATGACCCCATACTATACTTACAAGTATTTGTAAAGAACATCTAGTTCCCCACAAAGTAAAAAAATAGTACTGCTGAATGCAGCGCCCTGGGTTAAACTGCATGTCACATCGATTTGCAATGCAAAATGTAAGGTGAGTGTAAACTTTGTTGGGAGGGAAGGTGGCAAAAATGCAAAATAACATGTAATTGAATAAAACTGTTGAATACAGAAAAGGGCAAATGTAATTTATTCGTGGTTTATTGTTGGTACACATTCAAATTATCGAGAAAATCAAATTAAAGTTATCTTTAGGAATGTTCATTTACTTGAAGTTTAATGCCCTATAACTGGCAAACAATGCATCCATTTTACCTATTATGGAGAAGGCAGAGAGCATCATGGGAGCTAAGGTACAACAACAGCTACACAGACACCTTAGTTGACTGATACAATTGGTCATTTTTCAATAAGTAGGGAGTTTTGTTGCAATGGGTTGGCAGCTGAGTTGCGTAGTTAAAAATTTCACCTTTATTGAAACTTGATTATAAACTCCCAGTAACTTACTATTTATGGGGTTATTTGCTAAACTGAGAATTGATGGGAATTCAAAATGAATTATAAAAAATAAAAGAGGCTATTTTTACTGAAAATAAAATTTAATTTCTAATCCCTGGCATTTAACACTTTAGAAAATAACTTGGTAACTGAATAAAGCTATGTTAACTAATATTACAATATGTGCAAATGTGGCATATAATTAAATAGTTAAATGGACATGCTAGACCAAGGGACAGTTGAAAAAAATATTTGATTAATATTAGAATTACAAAAAAATCACATTGTAATTCAGATTATAAGAGCGATCTGAACAAGTTTGGACCTCACAAGCATCTTGAAATTCCATACCATAATTCATGTTAGTAAATTATTTCAGTTTTTTGTTACGTGAAGCAAATTATCCCACACTTACATCAATATTGCCTATAATGTTGTTCAAATGCACTATAATGTAAAGTGAGCTATACAGTACGTATTTCTCATGAGGATTTACTATTACTTTAAGAACGTAAACATCTAAAGTACATTATTAATGGGTAGTTAAGGCAGGTCTATGTAACTACAGCCTTATAGTTATTAAATTATAATCCCTCTTCCCCTAATTAATCAGACTGGACTGGAAGGTTTGGGAGTTGTTACCCTGACGGATACCCAACCCTTCTTCAGAATACAGTATAACTATGGATTTTATATACATATAATAAGTTTAGAATTTCTCCAATTAACGTGTGATTAAATGATTAGCATGTATTACTCATCATTTTTGTTTACATATTAGACTTCTTAGTTACCATTTTGTATTATTATCTTGGTAGGAAGCAGTCTGTATCACTCAGCGTTGGGTTTTAGTTTATTAATTCCTGCAAGTATATTAAAAAGACTTTTTCTATTGGAGTGGATGCGTCCCATTAACCTTATTTCCCATCTTGTGGTGGGTGTGTTAGATAAGAATCAAATTAGGACAGCTGCAGGTCAAAATGCTAACTACGGAGTATTTAACTGAGAACAATTTAGTGGTTTCCACAAGACATTTGTCTTTGATAACTAATTATTTTGGTTTAATTTTTTTTTTTTACCATTGTAATATACATATATTGCCCAATTAGCATTGCTTGGCGATTTCAAGGCCTTTACATCTGGCAGCCACCTACTGACACTAGTCGACATGATTAGTGCTTGAAGTGATAAACTGGGCTATATAATATAATTATAGATATTTATGCACAAAGTATAAAAAGCCCTAAACTATAACTGATTATGAAAAAAATATTCTCAGCAATGCAATGTTTTTAGTCACACAAAGGGACACTTACTAATTAATCTTACATTGGTGATTATTCTCAGAACACTGACATGTGGTTAATTAATAAAAGAAATTGCACAATTAAGACTAAAGTAGACAAGTTGTGGCTATGGTCAAATTGGAAAAATATCCGAAATCAGTTATGTTGGTCTACATTTTGCAAATAAGCTTTCAAATCACTTCAGTTTAGTATTTAGAGAATAAAACCCCAATGTTAAATCTGAACTGGGTTATCTTTCCATTCCCAGAAACCTTTTTTAATATTTGAGACAAAAAATATAAAAATATTGCAACAAGTTGGTTGATGAAATACTAGGTTTCAATGGGAATTTCAGTCCTAATAAATCTTGTTCAATAACTCATGTTTTCTAGCTGAGAGATTTTGAGATATAACCCTTTTTGCACTATTGTGTAACCAGGTTGAAGTCGGAATCCCAAAAGGGTCGTTTATCAGATATATCCAGTGCCTGATTTCTCAAAGTTGAAATATCTCATTGATTTTAAATAACGTCAAAACAAATTCATGGTAAACCTGCAGCAATTTTTAAACTGCACTGCTTAGTTTGCATCGTGCTATTTACCCATTGTTTTACACATGTCTCTGGAAACTGATGAGTGATATGAGCACCATATTGTATAGCTGCTATAATTAAAATATGGCTTATTGTAATCTGCAGCAGACGGAACAGTATGCCAACATCAAACAACACACTGCCAGTATTTTATTTTCTAATTTTCTTCTATTAAGTCAAGCGGTTTAGAAAGGTCACCTGAATTTTGCAAAAGGCCAAATTTGAAATCGGAGCAAGCCTTTAACCCTTTGAGAACCACCCAGCTGTGCAAATCGTTGGAAACCTGACTCGAGAGTTAAATAACACCAGCAAGCTTCGTGTTTCTGACTTGACATACAGATTAGCCTAACGCGAGAGGAAAACAAGGTTTTCTACTGCAGATGGCACTGTACCCTAAAAATACAGGCTCTTTGTTCCCTTTGCAGTGATTTCAAGACTGCAACTTTCCTCAAATTAAAAGGAATTTTTCACTGTCTCTACCTTCAAATTAACTGGGTATCTGGTGAATATTTGCCTTAGCAATGCACACAATTATTCTATGCCCCAGGGAGTTATATTTCACATGACACTCAGCCAGCCATGAGGCCCACATTAGTCATCTGTCAACTACACCATGCTAACATCAAATGAAAAATGTCCAGATTCCTCCTTTAAATTGGGATGCTTATAAAAATGCCTTATACAGGGCGTTTTATATTGATGTACATTAAGCATTACCATAAACATCTCTAATCCAAACAAAGGTGTGAAGTAGCATAATCTAATTAATTTCATTCCAGAAATTAAAATTAACTTAAAAAAAGGTTATGAAACTATAATATCTATTTTTCTCCCATTCTCTCTCTCTCTCTGGTTTAAAACAGTAAAGATATTAGAGATATTCAACAAGCTCTATAAAAAGATGATTAAGACACAATAACCAACAGGCCCTTTAGATACAAATCAAATTAAATTAATTATAGCAATACTGTTTTCATTTAACATTCATAATACTTAGACTTTTTTTTTTATTATTAAAAAAAATCCGTAGACTGGTTAGTCTGCAAAGACATATGATGAAAAAGAATATATAAGCTCCCTGCCATATTCTCTTTATTAATGTGGGACACAAGCGGAATGGAACATTAACCCTTTAATGTCACAAGACAATTCTAGACGACATGCTCTTGAAACATTAACTAGGTTTCCCTCTAGCTTGCAACAGATTGTTCTGCAATGCATTGCACACATCTCTCCTAGGGGTAAAACGTTCTGAAATTCGAGAATTACTAACATACTGCCATTTTAAATGCAATTCTGGATTAAAAAATAAAATAAAATAGTATTAACAGCTATATTTTAGATAAACTAGTATTTAAGAAGTAGAAAATATCTACCTAAAGCAAACAGATCACTCTGTATCCTTATACTTGGACTTTTTTCAGTTGCCATAGAAACATAGAAATTAACTGAACCACTTTATTTTCCCTATTTATCTATATATCTACTTATTGTTCATACCATTTTTGATGTCACACTTCTATATATATATATGTGTAAAAATGAAAATATTTTACATATTTGTGTTATACATGCATACACACACACCACACACATACCACACAAAGACGCACACACATTTATATATATCTTTAATAAGTATTACTGTAACTGTATAAATTTAGATTTGGTGGCTGTGGTTTTCCAATGAATATACTGCACTATATTCTATCTATTCACCATTCCTCAATTTAGTCCCTCGAATCTTACATCACTTACTGCCGTTTGCATAAACAGAGCATTTTTCCTAGCTAGGTCTTGGCATGGTTAATGAATGGCCATTATACCCAGAGACTGCTATTATACTATGACAATATAACTTTAGCACTGAAAGGAATTTATAAGAATTGCTGATGGTAATAGAGACGACCATTGTTTTATTTTTAGGATTACAAACTGTTTTGTTCTGCATCCTTTCCAGCTGTTGAACTCTTTATATCTGAGATTGATGGGTGAAGAGTGTTTATCTAGCTGTGACTGGATTGCAACACCCATCAAGGACAGCCAATACAAGACAGGATCCTTTGAGATGCTGTCCAACAACAGCTTTTTATACACACTTTTAAAGCTCTCTGGTAGCTTTTTTTCTAAATCCATCATCCTAAAGCCAGCCACAGCATTTCTAATTCTGAAATGTCACATATGAAGTCCATATCAATAATGCTTGTGTTTAAACCTATACATATATATACATCATGTACACGGCTGGAACAGATTCTCCAGTTAATGAAAGCACATGAACTAAAGATATTCTTTAGGATGTTTGCATTTGACAAACTGCAGATTGTTGACTGGTAAATATAATCAGATTCTGATCAATGTGAGCTTTAGGTCCCTACAGATATTCTATTTAACCCCTTAAGGACACAACTTCAGAAACAAAAGGGAATCATGATGGAATATTTCGTCATGTGTCCTTAAGGGGTTAAAACACTTTGAAAACAGTGCTTTTAGTTTGAAAATTGGATTTCAGTTTGCTTTCACCATAACCTTATTGCTCTGCAACTACTGCTTTTCAATCCAGCCCTATTACAGTTAAAGTGAACAGATCTATCTCTCTGTCTCTCTGTCTATCTATCTATCTATCTATGTTCCTTTGCCAAGCATTGCACAAGAAATTTCAAAAACCAAATCAATTTGTCTTTAGGTCACATTTCAACAGGTGAATACAATCTTTATCTTTGGTAGTATACCGACCCTTCTTTATTTTTAACCATCTAGCCCAAAAGAAAAGGACATTATGTATTATGCAGTCCTGCAGTATTCCTAGCATCAGCTGCACTCCAAATATTACCCCGTTTATTGCAGTGTGAGCTATTTAGTGCTATCAGCCATTGATCCATCTATTGCTAAATCAAGGCTGTTGCTGGGATAGCTTTACTGCCAAAGAACTGCAGATGTAGAGGTGATATGAGATTTACAGTTTCTTTCCCATTGATCTACTGAACACCACTCTTCAAATATTGTAAATGCTATTTTATTTTAAACATAGTAGTTTACAAAAATCAATAATTGATACCTTTGTTTTTTTACACTTTCAAGTTCCTGAATATAGACAGAGCTTCATATCATATGAATATTTCTTTTTGTGTTTGTGTGTGTGTGTGTGTGTTTTTTTTGTTTATGGTGGACTGTCCTGAAGTTTTAAGACACAATAAAGCTAACATTTCAAGTCTTTCAAACCAATCCTTTTCTCCGTCATGTCAGTCAAGTGATGAAACAGAAAAAAGCTCAATAAATCCCATCTGTCTGTCTCTGCCATTGTTATTTGGTTGTACAATGCTTAATCCCACACTGAAAAGAATCAGACCTCACACTCCCTCGCTGGCTGCTGGTGACATGAACAAGACCCATACTCGTTAATGATAACCAGTGCTCCTTCAATGTGATTGGGTTTGTAATCAACATAATATTCTTGTGCAGACATGGCAGCCATTTGATGCATGGTTTGTTTTTGTTTTTGCTTTCTACGTTGTGTGACAAAACACTGCCTTAGTTGTCTAAGGCTGGCCGGAAAACACTTCCATGAAACATACAACATCAAGACCACAATCAGAAAGGAGAATATTAGTGCCATTGTCCCTGTAACTACCTTGTGTATCTGAACAGTGTTCTCAGGTTGCTCACTGGCTATTGTAGCTGTGAGACTGCTTGTGGTTCTTTCACCTTCTGTATCCTGAACATCATATGTAGTAGTAGTTGGGTTGTCAATAGTATTTTTGTCACTGTTGTTGAGTGCTGTGGAAAATGCACTGATACTTGTTGGGTCTGCTGAGTCTTCACACAAATGGAAAGCATAGACTGCATCTAGAACATCCTCACCTTGAGCATACTCAGGAGTTGCACATAGCATATTGCCATCATATCGACCTTTAAAGTTACTCAGCCAGGAGGCCAAGGCGCAAACATTACGTCCACAATCCCAACTGTTGCCAGCCAGGGTGATGCTTGTGAGAGACTTCCAAGAGTTTAGGATTCTAGAATCAATATAGGTGAGGTGGTTGGAATCTAACTGCAGTGATTCCAGATGAGGTACACTTTCAAAAACATGAGGTTCGATATATTCAATCTCATTGCCAGAGAGGTCCATCTTTTCTAGTTTCCACACCCAGTCCAAGGAGTTAACAACTATAGTGACTTTATTCCTCCTCATAAACAGAGAGTGCAGCGAGAGGAGTCGAGGAAAATGAGCTAAATTCACCTTTACCAAGTCATTGTGCTCGAGGTGGAGTTCAGTAAGTTTAAACAAACCTGCAAAAGAGTTACGAGCAAGGCTTTTCAACTGATTGTATCCCAAGTCCAGGAACTTCAGGCTGCGACAGTCCTGAAAGATTCTTACTGGCACAAACTTGATGGCGTTGTAGCGCATATGCAAAGTCGTCAGCTTGCGTAGACCATGGAAAAGATCTGGTTCTAAAGACTGTAGGTTATTGTTTGATAAATCCACACTGCGCAAGTTCGGCATGGGTCGGAAAGTAGTGTTGGCCAGATGTTGTATTTTGTTGGAACTCATAGTGAGCTCTTTAACTCTACGCAGTTTTTGAAAGGAATTCCCCTCCACAGAGTTGATGTGATTGTGATCCAGATAAAGCCACGTGAGCTGAATTAACCCAGTGAACTGTCCATCTTGCAGCTCTGAAAGGCTGTTGTACCGCAGAGACAAGCCCATCACACCCGACAGGTTGTTAGGGATCTCCGTAAAATTCTGTGATTCACAGTACAAAAACCTGCCATCGCAACGACAGAGCCTAGGACATCCACTGTGAACAAGTGGAAGCATTTTAACAAATATACCCAGTGTACACAATATTAACCCTGGGGGCTTCCTCAGCATCCAGTTTAAACAGATACCAATGAGAAGGAAATCCATTGGCAAGAATGTATCCAAATGTTCTGGAGAATGTCCATTGAATCCTTTCCCAAATTCTACATCATATTTTAATATAAAAATATGTATATCTACAAAGATACAGAGAGAGGACAGACTTTACAACATGCAGGATCTTGGCAGCATTAAAGTTCAGGAAAATGGAAAGGTGAAAAGATTGTGTTTTTGATCATGGTAAATGCTGCAGAAAAGGGCTAAGAGAAAAAAAGAAATTTTCTTCATGAAAGAATTTAATTAAAAAAGTGTCTTACCCACCCTTTTCCATAGAGTGTTAACCTCCATTCAGCTGCTTCCTTTGTGTTTTAGCTAATTATATGCAGGGCTAAAAGACCCCTCTGTGTTACAAATTCACTGGCTTTCAGTCTGCGCAAAGCTGGCAGCTTCACAATGTCCCACTTTGCTTCTTCTCAATGAGATGAAAAAAGGGGGGGTCTCATTACCTTTTAGCTGACTTGTAGGACCTTTAAGTTCCACAACTACCAGCTCGATCTTCTCCCTTTCTGCCCGTCCTTTTTCTCTGCAGTTAATATCGTGACATTCTGAAAAAAACCTCCAAACTCTTTGTTAACGACTCCAACCAAATCTGCAGATCTGTTTTATGTCCATTTGTAACAAATGCTCACCAAAAAAAAAATCCATTGACTCCATAGAGACATATTACGACACGTTCAGTGACCGGCTGAGAATAGCTTAACTCCTATTCTTTTTTTTTTTTTCCTGGTTTCCTTGGTGGTTAGCTGATGCTTCTAGCAGAGGGAGAGAAAGACAGACAGAGAAGGCTTCTTTCCCCTTCAGCTGAAGCAGTGTGTTACTAAAGCATGCAGGGGCACCTACTGCTCAGTGAGTGTCGTAAGCTGATCATGATTGTACGACTGCATCGAGCATCTCAGACATGGGCAGATTGAAAGGGGTGGGCACAAAACCAACATTTTAGTGAACCAGTAAAGTAATATATGTTCATTGCTGATGAAATGGAAAATATTTTAAGCTTCTCTATCCATTGCCCAAAATTATCAGCAGCATTAAGACCAAGGAAAGAGCTGCAGCATAACAAATACATTTTTATATCTGTCTGTATATTTCTATTCATGCTGTACATGTATGTGTGTCTGTGTGTGTATAAAAAAAAAGTGGGTGTTTTTTTTTTTGTTTTTTTTTGTTTTTTTAATACTGTATATTTATCTGTATTTTATTTCTGATTGTTGATTGCATATGTTCCTAATTCGGGTTGTAACTATATACTGTACAAATAAATGATTGCATTTTTATTATAATAAGCTTTATTTGTAAATGATTATAGATTTTTGAATATTATTGTGTGGTAAACACACACTCACACACACACACACACACACAAAAAGTGTAATTTATATATCTAAATATATATCTAGAATCATATATTTATATACACATACACACACACACATTTACTTACACATGCTGACATAATAAACACACACATCCCTTCTCTCTCTCTCTCTCTTTCACACACACACACACATCCCTGTGCTCTTGTGCAGACACACAGACACACACACACATCTATTTGAACATACTCTGTTTATGATTGTGTTAAATAATGGCATAAGTTGTTGCCATAGAAATGCTCTTTTTGCAGGAAGGGTCTGTTTTGGGTTGGTACGTGGGTAGCAGTAGTTTGTCATGCAGCACCTGTATTCACGGGGAAAATTTAGCTAACGAATCAGCTTTATTCCTAAAAAGTGTACTTAGGATAAGAAAAAAGGCAGGATCACTGACTTGGAAAAATCAGTTTTATGTTTATTAATATATTAAACACTTCTTTGTTGAATCTGAATGTGAGACTTTGCATCTATAGCCAGGTTTCGGCATTAATGTGGCTTATTCTGATGTATATTTAATTATGGCAGAAAAAAAGACTAGTGGCTGTAAATGACAGCCCTTCTGTAAATCTTACTTACTTTGGAGACGGTGTCCAACACTATTGACAGGGAAATGTTGGCAGTGGTTTTCAATTATAGAATATCTTCAAAGATTGCTGATACAATCAGAGCTGTGCTAATTCAGTGTCAGGGCTCCTGCATGGATACGCAGTAAAGAGATGAAGAGGGCTCTGTCTAGCTACCCTCTTCTTTAGTCATCATTGATTGCTCAATGTCCATGCATTTCCTTCTGTTTATTTTTCCCTGCATGGAGTCCCTCAAAACCCCTTAACCCCCCCTCCCTCCCCAGCTTTAGAGAGTCTGACGAGCACTGCAGCGTTATACATGACTGTGTGGCAAGGAAAGGATTAAACACATAGCTCTGTCACCAAGCAGTCAGAGCTTTAGCCCAGCATCTTAAAGACGTGGCTCATGATGAAACAGGCATCTTGCGGAGAGCAAAAGGCATAGCAACAAGAGATATATACCTTTCTATTTAATCTATCTGACTATCTGTCTATCTGTCTGTCTATCTATCTATATATCTATCTATCTATCTATCTATCTATCATCTATCTATCTATATATATATCTGTCTATCTGACTATCTATCTGTCTATCTGACTATCTATCTATCTATCTATCTATATATCTATCTATATATCTGACTATATATCTATCTATCTGACTATCTATCTATCTATCTATCTATATATCTATCTATCTATCTGTCTATATATCTGACTATCTATCTGTCTGTCTGTCTATCTATCTATCTGACTATCTATCTATCTATCTATCTATATTAATTTCTATATACCTATTTTCTTTCATTTTATATATCAATATTCAGTATCTATCACTATCTACAGTATGCAACAGCAATTAAAAGGTGATTTTAAACTGCACAAGCACATATACACACACCCATAAACAACTGTATTTAAAAAAAAAAAAAGTAACAATAAACATGTGGATTGAAAGTAAAATAAAATATATGGAAACAAATGTTCGAAAACCAAAATAGTAAATATAATGCCAATGTAAACATGTTGCTATTTTAAGTTATCTTGTCCACCTTTATATCTACACAAACAACACAAAAGTCGCAGTCGTAAACGAATGATTATAAACACACACACATTCCAGCAACCACAAATACATCCCAAAAACACAGCATAAGATGAGCAAAGCAAACTGCAAGCCTGCGACATAAAAGCAATCACACACGTGCAATACACATTTGTACTCTTGCAGTCCCGTTTGTACTGCTTGATTTGCAGTTGTGTTGTCACTGGGATGTTCTATCAATCTCCCCAGTGCCAGAGGGATCTGTATGAATGTACACTGTGATGCAGATCCTAGAACTGCTGAAAGGCTTAGTAATTGCATGGCTTGTACACCAGAAACCCTAGGCGCAGCCTGCATTCATGTTGTCACAGAGCCAGGGCATTACTCGATGCTTCAGTACATCCTTGGCAATTTATTACACTAGTGGTTTTTTCCATCCTTTTAATATTAGTAAAACTCTTTTTCCACCCTGCCACATGGCAATGATTAGCATTAATATGGCTTTCAAAGAATGCCCTTCCATTTTCAACCAGACCATCAGTGGTCCATTTAGAACCATGGCGACAAGCTTTGTAGTAGTTTTGAGGGTGGTGGAAAAAAAAAATGTGATTTGTGCAAAATGAATATTCTGGAAAAAAATAAAACATTTTGGGCTATTTAAGATTTTCCAAGTGATGTTATGGTTTAGACAAATTTCATCCATGCAATTAATTCAGGAAAGTTGATTCGGTTGAACTAAAAGGGTGTGAAAAATCAGTGTACTGCAAAATATAAATATTCTGTACACATTATGCAGTATACTGACAGGCACATGTTTGCATCATTTAGCTCAGAGGGAAGCAACCAATACAAGCAACCAATAGAAGGAAAATATTAGTAGGGAAAAAAAAAATCTATATTTATATTATATGTTCTTTAAATCTTCTATATGTAAATATAATATATATATTTTTTAAGGCTCCTTTTTTCTTCTGTTGTCTTCTTCTCACTTGAGAGGTGCGTAAAATTACAATTTAACAGCTGTCCCTTAGCCATTAATCATCTCGGTTCCGAACACACATCTTATTTTTTGGGCGCAATGGACTGAACTTCGAATCTTGAATCAAACAAAACAGTTTTATCCATTAAACTGCTTTGGGATTTGTCAATGTGAGGAATTTTGAGTTCAGATTTTTAAATGAGCTGCAGGTCCCCCAAGATTTTGACAAATCTCAGTTTGTTTGAAACTTAATTCACAAGTGTAGCTGTATGGTATTTATGCTTGACATAAAGCGTGTTCTATTTTAGATAAGCGGATGCATGGTTATAGTATTTCCATAAACCCGCACTTCACCACCTTGCTTGGCATCCATCCGTGATACATGCACCTTAAATTTTCTCTTTCATTAAATGTTCTTTATTTCCCTTTGACTACCAGATACACCACAATCTAGCATTTACAGGGTTAATTATAGTTTCATCAGTTTAAATACGAGCCATAACACCATTCTTTTCCAAACTGTTTTTTAAGACATATCTCATCTTTATACGTTATCCTTGACTTAGCAGTTTCAGAGGCAAACCATAAATGTTTATGCCTTTGGCACACAGAGTGTTAACTTACACAGCTGTATATCCCTTCCTAGTTATAGATAAGGATGTATGATACATTACATGCAGGAGGTCAAGATGAACAGCTGGGGCATTTTGATGGGTCCAGTGTGAGTCACTGCTTGGACTATGACCAGACAATGGTCCTGTGAGCGTTTGACTTTCAGTGTTAAGGTTATGTTACTGGGCAGTTAGCAATCGTATTGTGGAGGGTTCAGGAAACATAAGTATTTTTCATGGAAATGTAGCTCTATTCTCTACTTGAAGATATGTGGTAGATGTTCTTATTAATGATAATGTTAATGATTCAACAGTCTAATTGACCAGTTAATTAGAAAAGTTTATGCAACAACTTGTATTGTTTACCCCACCCAGTATAAAACAGCAATTTCACAATTTGTTTGTTTAGTTTAATAAAATATAAAAACCTAAAAAGAGCAGAGAAAAAAGAGATGACATTTAATAAATATTACAATATTTCAGAAGGTAGAGGTGGTACATAAAGGTACATAAAATAGTGAAATGCCCTGCTGAAAGGGTGATTCTAAGCCCAGAACTGGTTTAAGATTGTCCAAGACTCTAGCTAGGTGGCTAAATTGAGCTCCCTCATAGAACCCTCTCTGTTCTGTGAATTAGGGTGTCTGCGTGTTATGTGTGTGTGTGGTGAGTGCTGTGTGTGTGTGAGTGCTGTGTGTTTGAGAGTGTGTAGTGGCTAAGTGTTGTGTGTGTGTGGAAGAGGCTAACTGTGCCTGTGTGTGCTGTTTGAGTGCTACTTGTGTGGCGATGGAGTTTTGTGTGCAGAGTTTAGCCTAAGTGTTGTGTGTGTTGTCAGGAAAAAAGTTGAATGATTAACTTTTGGCAGGATGTGGTCAAATGGAGTACCCATTCAAGGGTGTTATCCCTGGAGGAAGGGTGGAGGAACATTGTGATCTGCACTTCTCTCAGGTGCAGGTCATTTTAACTGTGGTGCTCTGATTTATTGAGAAACACCAGGGACCACTTAAATGTGCATAATATCTGATAAAGGTGCAGACCACAACTCTGTCTCAACAAAATTAGGGGGCAAAGACTCTCACAGACAGAGCCAGAGCCCCAGGCTCAGATGGGCCCCCTTGCTGCCTATGCCATCTAATGGGTAATCTGGCTCTGCTAAGCACCAACTTTGCATGATTGTGAATATTATGGTTCAAATAGCATTCAGCAGCGTGTCTCCCCTTCCCAGGTTAGCTTTGCTGAGCTCATGATATGCCGCTCCCCAGATCAGCAAGAGGTTTCATTTCTCCTTTGCTGCATGCACAGCGAGAGCAGACCTCTCCTGCCCCATAATGTGGCTGGATCACGTCTTCTTTCTATGTCCTCTTCTGGAGAAGACTTGAACTCTGGCCTTGCTCCTGCTTGCTTGGAAGCTCTGGAGATCACTGCACAAAACTGTGAACTGGGTTGTTTATAAATAGACAGCAGCTCTATTCATTCTATCAGGTGAGCTGAGGGATAAACTACATATCCCATGACCTCAGGCTGGATAGCAGTGCATGGCGTTATAAAAAAAAACCCACAGAGCAGAGAGAGAGGCAGGAGTCACTACTTGGTCAATAGAGAGTCTTCTAATGGTTCTCTGCAGCTGTTGGAACTTTAACCCCTTAAGGACCAAACTTCTGGAATAAAAGGGAATCTTGACATGTCACACATGTCATGTTTCCTTAAGGGGTTAAAGGTGAGTATATTTTTCTAATTTATTTTTGTTTCTTTAGCATATTTTTTATGCAAGGCATTCACTAGGAGAGAATATCCACCTATTTTGTCGCTGTAAGGCTGTCTTCATAAACAAATGGCATTTTTATGAATTCAACTTCCACAAGAATGTGACAATACTGCCTATACACCTCCAGTATTTGTTTAAATTTATAATATTCACATCCAATAAATTATGAGTTCAGTGCAGGATGTTGCATCCTTTTACTATTCTGGCCCTTGTAGTATATTCACTATCCTCAGATCTCTCCCTTCCCTCGCTTGAATCAAATGTAATTGTCCTTATTCATAGTAGTCCATTGTCCTAAGGTAGAGTAGAGGATTTTGCATGTCAGCTACAACAATGCATGTTATTTTTTTATTTTTTTTATTTATGATTTAAGTAAGATCCTACCTCTTACTTAAATCACAAACCACCCCCATTTTGGCTTGACAGTCCCGATTTTTGGATCCTGTTTTGCCATCCCATCTTAGTTCCCTGGTGTCCCACTTTTAGGGACATCAATGAATGTTCCTCAACAATCAAAGCACGAGTGCATCTTAAAATGTGATTGTGATATGTTCAGGGTACTAGAACCTTGCAGGAAGCACTGAAAAAGTTATCATTGCATGCCCTGCTCCAATGGTGGAAAGACCATTAAAGGGATTCTATGAGCTGAAGTGGTCTGGGTGACTATAGTGTCTCTTTAACTTCAGTGAAACCCCCATTTTTCTGGGAGGATCTGGCTCTTTGAGGTGGAGCTAGTGACATGATAGCATCACTGTTCTGCCCCCTTTAACTCCCTCCCACCGGCATCCTTCTTAGGATGTCAGAGATGGTGGGTATGTAAGTGGGTCTCCATAAAGTAATGAGCAAGTATTATGTGTGTGGGAGAATGATATTTTGCTTTTTAGTAGTTTTTATTTGTGTTCTTTGCTTTGACAATGGAGAGACAATAGATTATAATTATGCTATCAAAATTTAGTTAGGCACAATTGCTATTATTTTGATGCATTTGAACTGGGGTAGGAAAGGAAAGAAAGATATTGTGTACTTCTTGAGATAAAATATGATGGTATGATATGCAGACAATGCTGATGATATTTACCTTTCCTTAGAGACAGATCCATATATATGTGCAATGATCTTGCTGGTTTTACCTGTCAAGGTGTACACATATGGATCTAGATCTTATCAGTTATAACTGCATTGTGCAGAGACAGATTATGGCAATGACTCTTATCTAACCTGCCAATTTACCAGGATAGATTCTGCCAAAATTATCTGCAAAAACTATTTCTGCCATTTATAACTTATGCTGATACTTGCTTATGTTCTGCAGGAGACATTTCCAATTATATTAAGTCATGTGCAAAAAAAAGTAGACCCACTCCATAATACTTGCCAATATGGATGGATAGATTGTGTAGACAACCCCACGGTGGTGTGCACAGACTGATCCCGCTTATTTGCTGGTGAATACATTTGATGACACTTGTTGAGACCCACATCTAGGTCTTCGTAATAATCCTTTGACTGGGCATATTTTCTATGACAAATTTCCTTTAATATTACCTACAATTACAAAAAAGGAACGCTGGCTACTAATGTCTTATCAGCTCATACAGATACTAGTAATGGGGTGAAAAGATAAAAAAACGCTCTAAACTAATGAGGTGCATCAACCATTGTAGCGACAATGATAACAGGTCAGTTACATCTAATTTAAAACACTGTCTTTGCAGTGAACAAATAGTATATAATTAAGAAAAAACATTTTCAAAATTCAAGGTAGAACAGAAATCCATAGAGAGCAGAAAAAGGGAAATAGTTAAAGTGTAGTTTATTGAAATTACTTAACAAACCAATAAATCTATACAGATACTCGAGTAACGCCGGGGTGTCTAAGCAATCTGGCAAAGGAAATCAGGCACATATTCAATTGTAACAGAAAAAAAGCAAAACTACTAACAAGCTTACAGTCAACACCTGTGTTTTTTTTATCATTTACTTCACCTCCACGCTGAAGGAAAATGCTTGTTTACCAGTATACTAGTCAATTACTGCGGACTACTAAAACCAGTCACGATGGCTTGTTAACATTAATGGAACTCTTTTCCAAGAGAGTGCGGATCAGCTAACCTAAGAACAATCTTTTTAGACACATCTAATCTAGGCGTGATAACACAATTGAACCCTTTCTACTTATAGAGCATGACTGAATAATTCTGAAACTTTTTTTTTTCGAAGGAGCAGTTGAAATGTAAATTGTTAAAACTATGATAAATCACTATAGTGTTAGTTTTATATATTATGTTTTTTTTTTGTATTATGGAAAAGTTCAAACTATTATAGGAATGATTGATATTTTTTCCGGTTTATCTTGTTGTTTCCAGTTCTTTTAATTTTTCCAGTAATGGAATAATTTTCTACTTTTTGTTATTTGTCTCGTTTTGTTTTTTCTCTTTAAACATTGCAAAAAAAAACAAAACGTGTTCTCTTTAAAATGTAGTTTTGTCATTTGCATTTGAGAAATTACTATATATATATATATGTATATCTATATATCCATGCATTATACGGGCTGATTTTTTTTTTAATTTATAGCAATTACAATCATATTCTCCTTTAATAAATTAGACTTCTGTAGTCGCTGTGATAACTTCTCTTGAATACTTGCTCTAGAGTTCTCATTGCAGTTCTAAGCTGCATGCATCCTCTTATCTCTGTGCCTCATTCAGCATACGGACTATCTCTTGAAACCTGAAAACAAAAATCATTGGCAACTTTCGATACTTTATCTTTTACAATAATTTACTTTACAGATGAAATTTCTATTTTTTTCTTGCTAAGATTAAAATGATTGATTCCACTGTTCTTTACTTTTGTTCTTAGACAATTTCAGAGCTTCATTCTCTACCGTTAAAGTCAAGTCATCAACATATTTAAAGTGGACAGAGTTTGTTCAGCAATCTCAATTAAATATTCATCTTGTCAGGTCTAGCTTTCTCTGTGATATATTCTGGATAAAAGATTAAAAATATATAATATATCTGTGGAATATATCCTTGATATACCCGATTGCCTCATTAGTACCCACAATATATCTCCCAATTTGTTGCTAACAACAGTTTCTTGATTGATGTATAAGTTCTTGATGAGACAGATAGGTTTTATTGACATGTGCCTGTCTTTGATTATGTGCAATTGTTTCCATGAAAATCAAGCAAAGCTTTATTCTGAACCAAATTTGCTTTCTTGACAATCCATAGGATTTTTAAAATGTGATTGCGTGTTATTTTCATGACTCTGGGTAATATATCTCACACTTTATGGCACAGTGTTAGCTTAAAGTTAAGATCACATTTTTTAATATTGCAATGTATTTTATGCATTAATGAATTATGTAAGTAAATGTTATAAAGTATTAATCCTGATTAATTGTCCAACATTTTTGTGTTATATTTGTAAATACACAGTAATTTTACCTTTTTTCACATTAGGGAAACCAAGAGACAAACTAGTTGTCAAATTTTGAAATGACTAGGTGAAATCTTTTTTTAATTAATTAATGTTTGAGTGCACATTTGCATGTCACCATTTGCACATGCCCACATTACATGTGGATTGGCAAAACTACAGGTAATGTACTGTGAGTTGGTTTTGTTCAGTGATATCAAGGCAGAATTTAACTCTTCTACAACATGGGTAATTATATCATTTTACTCAATGTTTGACTTAGAAAACGTATCCATTTTTTTTACAATGCCACAATTAAAAATTTTGCACACTGGGGCAAATTATTTATTAATTATATAGTATTGCACAATGTGGTATTAATTTATATTTGTTAATGCTCATTAATATTTGAAGAAGGTTTTGAGCACCGTTTTTGAGCATATGTATTATCATACAGATTTAATTGCACTTGGTACTTTATATTTTGCTCACTATAACTTTTACCTCATTTGCTAATAAATGTCGTTATTATTAGCATAGAATTTTATACAGGACTGCCCTTGATTTTTTTTTTTAATTCTTTATTTTTCATTGTGCAGGGAATAACAAAGCATTTGTCAATGCCACAACACAGTGGTTATGCATTTGTGGAAGGAGCGTGTTGGCACATTTTTTTTTTTAAACATTACATTATGATCTAGCTGTGCTATTGTCTTGCTAGGTAGACCATGGTGTGAGAATCATTAGATTATATAGCAGAGATTACACCGTGAGATAACAGTATGATTAGTTATTAGAGAGACTAAAAATATACGTGTACTATTTGTATGGCTGATAACATAGCATCGCTTGAGTAATAATGTCGTTAGACAAGCCAATGATATGTGGGAAGGTGAGACGTCCCAACAGTAAGGTAAGAAACTGCAAGATGTGCATTAAACAAAAAAAAGAGGTCTAACAAATTATAATCGTGTGTGTAGTACTCGCCCGCCAAGTAGCCTATGAACTGCTGGAACACTGGGCAGTTGTGGCTGTACTGTAGTACCTAGTATTTGGATGGTGTTCATGAATAACTTTGGGGGCTCAGAAATTTGACGCTTAGTCCAGTGCAAGGGCAGTGTATGCCATGCTTAGGTTCATGTCAATGGGTGTCAGCTTATTGCAAATGTCTGCCAGGTTGAATGGGTTCTGCAGGGTCTTCTTTGTCAGCGTCATCTCCGGAGCTAGCCAGCCGGCAGTCCGGGTCTTTTCATCTGCTCATCCGATGCCCAGTGTATGCAGAAGTGTAAGTTTGCATTGCCGTGGGGTTGTTTGCTGCATGGTGGTGCTTTTCGGCATGTTGTGAGGTTGTACCTCGCGTGGATGCTTCGTGTGGTGCTTCCCCATGTCGGTGAGTGGTTAGTGGGTCTTGTGGGCGTAGAGGTCTCTCCCCAGCGTGTTTGAGGCCGGGTGTCTGCGTCTGAGGGAGATGTTGCCGTTACCCGCCTCTGTGTTCCGGAGTTCTGTCTTCGGCTGGAGGCCGCTTTGCGGGCGCGTGGCAGGTATCTACCCAGTTGGTGCCGGGTTGTCGGTCGGATCCATGCCGCCACTGACCGCATGGTGGTGTGGAGGAACCGGCCTTTAGTATGGAGCCTTGTCCGCAGGCTGCCACTTAGCAGGGTAAAGAACTCCAGGGTGTGGTCTGGTGGTTTAGCGCGGGCAGTTTTTGGCGCCAGGCGCTGCTGTGCCACCATCTTGCATGGGTCCCCACCGTCTCGCTGGGTTGTGAGTTTAGTTGCTTGTAGAGGTTGCTTTGTGGGGGTAATCGTCCCCAGCAAGGACCGGGATATCCCCCGCCGGTCCAGAGGGGGGGTAGCAGGGCAGTATTCAATGCTAGCTTGTGAGCGGGTGTCGCACCCGGAGGTCGGCCGCCTCCCCCAGGCCATGGGCTCTGCTCAAATGTATTCAGCATGGCCGGTTTGTGTGCCCGTAGCGTATAGTGGTGCATGGCGGGCATTGTTCGAATCCCCGTGTGGTCCTGCATCGGTTTTAGGAACTTGTGAATAGCTGGCACGGGTAGTTAAATCAAGGTTGTCGTATGTTTGCCCGTTGTAGTCAGAGCTCTCAGAGAGCACGTCCAACCATCTTGGCTGTCAGGCCCCGCCCCCAGGACTGACCTTGATTTTAATCTCCTTCAATGTGTTAAAAAAAAGCACCTTTTTCGTTTTCAATAAGAGTGTATATATTAGATTTGGAGATTCTTTTTGTTGCGAATTGCAATTTTACTTGGGCCTATTGGATGATTTGGTCGAATTCCTGAACTCTGAGACAAAATTATGAACCAACCAAAATACACATTGGCTGAGCATGTCCGTTTTGGTTGACGATTCTGAAATCGGCCTGTGGCACCAAAAAGCACCCAAAAACAGATTGATGGGAAGAAAATCTGATTGATGGCTCAGGGACAGTCATTAATTTTAGATTTTATTCATAGATCAAGTGAAATGCAAATAATAAAAAAAAAATAACAGGAAGAGAGGTAAAGGAAAGAATACTTATATATTATATATTTATAACATATTTATAGATTATACCATCTGGCTGAAATATGCATGCCCCGAAAATATTTCTGTTTCCGGGAAAAAAATGTGGCCAAGCCCGATTTTCTTGCCGTATACATGTTTTGTATGACTCCTATAGAGCCCATTCCTGCAGGATTATACAGAGTATATATTCAATTCTTTCAAGTTTTTCCATAAAAACTGAAATGAAACCCTCAAAAATGCACACTAGCTGTAAGGCCTTTTTTAAGACCTTGGAGACAATTTATGTTATCAGACTGTATAACATTAACCTATATTTAGCATCATTAAACGCCCTAGAGTTGAACAACTTTTTACACCCAGTGTCGTACAGTACAGCAGCAAATATAAAGGCAACTGATTTCACAAAAATTGGCAATTGCAATGATTCATCAAGGACAAGTAGTTTACAAAAGGTATTTTTTTTATTCATTATCCCTGGAATAATTTTAACCCCTTAAGGGTCTGATGTATACACACTCTTAAAAAAAACCCACATTCAATTGCAGTTAGCTGGTTTCCCAGGTCACTAGGTGATTCTGCTTGAGGTTTTGCAATGAAATCCGTGACAGCCAATGTGCAGGAAATTTAATTTCCCTTCCTATCCAGGACCAACATAGATCCTGATCTATACATGATTTTTGTGTCTTTAATTTCAAGAAGCAGGGAACCATGAAAAAGCTTTTTAAAAGCAAGAGAACGTCTGGGGGAAAAAAAATAAAAAAATAAGCTAGGCGTTCAAAATAAATCTCATTGAAATTAATATTTACTTTAAATATGATATTGTTTCATGTGAAGCAAAAAAATATATTTATTCATTCATACTATAACATTGTCATGTATTGATGTCTTTAGGACATGCTTAGAAACAAGTAGGTAACAGGTAAAACTATATTTAATAATACAAATATAAATGAAACATAAAATGTAAACTGCATCACAGATAGTAAATTTTTTTTATTTAAATACAATAGAAATCTCAATATACTGTTCCAACCCTGATGAAACATGCTAAAACAATACATAAAAACACAGAAAATAACAAAATGTTTAAACTGCATCACATACAGTAAGAAAAAAACCCGTGAGAATTACAAAAATCCTTCTTGGCAAAACATGACAGATTAATAAATACATATTATTATTATTTTTATTATTATTTATAAAGTGCCATCAGATTCCGTAGCGCTGTACAATGGGTGGACTAACAGACATGTAATTGTAACCAGACAACTGGCCGAATAGGAACAGAGGTTTGGAGGGCCATGCTCAATGAGATTACATGCTAGAAGGAGTGGGGTATAGTGACACAAAGGGTAAAAGTAGAGGTATGAAGTAGGTTGTTAGAAAAGTATACACGGAGGGCTTGGTAGGTAATTTATGACAGTTGCAGGAGAGGTGTCATGGGGAGTGGGGGATAAAAACCTGCTAACCATTTAATTGATATGCTTTCTTGAAAAAGTGAGTTTTCAATGATTTTTTTAATGAGTGGAGACTGGGTGAAATTCTTACGCAGAAGGGAAGGGAGTTCCACAGAAGAGGTGCAGCCCTGGAGAAATCTTGGAGGTGCGCATCAGAGGTGGGAGTACAGACAGAGGATATACGTAGGTCTTTGGCAGAGCGTAGGGGCCTCGACGAGACATACTTGTGTATTAGGGAGGATAGGTAGGTTGGAGCAACGTTGAGCCCTATACATATACAGAATTAAAACAAATTAAATATATAAAAATGTTATCACATTAAAAAAACGATGGTATTTTAAGTAAACGATGTACGTAATAAATATATATGAAAAAACTTACATAGCACACAGAATACATCATATATATAAAAAAAATACTATATTGATGGCAGGAGCTGTGGAGGTTAAAATTAACCTGATATCAGAAATGTCCTTTGAGCTGTCCTGTAACAAAAAAAACACAAAACAAATTGTTGTTTTAAAATGTTATATATCTGCAAAATTGGTTTTACAGTTTTTACAAGGTTATTTAATGTCCTGAAATATTTTGTGAAAATAACTGGATCCTACCTAAATTTACAATTCTTATATTTACTGAACACCATTCAGTTGGATCCATTTGGTGCCTGGTTTAAAACCAGTCATATTTGAGTGCAAATCCTATATGAAACATAGAATTTGAATATTTACCAAACACTAAATGTAAACTGGATCTTGTCCAGAGAAAGCCAACCTCAGTAAATAAAGTCACTTGCTCACTATCACCCAGCTAGCAAACAGTTAAAAAATCCTCCCTTATGCCTCCAGCCAACATGCTCAGGTGGTGGCATATCTACTAAACATCCTATGGGACTGCCTATGAGGCAAGGCATTCCTCAGAAATTATTTCTGAGTATGCACATAAAGAAGTCACAGGTACCTGTGTGTATTAAATAAGGTGATGCCTGTAATGGGAGCCTTTACAACAGACAATTGATGTTGATGATCCATACATAACTATAGTTATACTGGTTTCACCTTATTAACAGCAACACTTAGACTTGACCCTAATTTATTCTGTATCATTATAGAACTACAAGGCATATGCAGTTTTTAAATAAACCATTAATCATTATTAGTAACTGCTTTGCAACAAATGCTCTCTAAGAAGCACAAGAGGAGGGGGAAGTGTTAAAATGGAGGAGCTACAACATCCGCAGGTGGCTTCTACAAGAAGATGTAAGAGCACTAGTCAGTTAGATATTTGTGGAGAGAGCGTTCTCATATATTTTAGTACTGTTTGTGTTATACCGCTGAGCCACACCACCATGAGCAGATCAAAACATTGCATTCTAAGTGCAGATGGATGTGTCAGTAGTGTAACATTTGGAACGACGCAAGAGTTTCTGCTGTGAACTAGACTGTGTGAGCGACATATGCCCATTTGAACTAAGGAAATAGAGAAAAAAAATATTTTGCAATCCTTGTTAAAGTGTGACCCTCGTCCTTAGATATGCCATTGTAAGAAAACTGCCTGCGATCTGTTAAGTAGGGTATAATGAATAATAAATAGCCATGTCTATAGTTTTGGATCTGCAATTACTTTTAATTTTCTGCATATTGTTTTATGCTTAGACAAATCTGCTCGAGAATGTGTTTTCAGGAGAGGAAGGTTCATACAGTGAGAGCTTAGATTGTAGAGAGGTTATTTAGTCTTCGGCATGGAATCAATTACCGCTGCCATCTGTGCCCAGCACATGAGACTGGGCTGAAGGGATATAGACACACAGAAGTGGAGACATTTCTGCATAATCACGAGGTCAACATTAGGTCACGTAGACCACAAGACACAAGTGGACTTAGTTTGGACATTGGTTACACTATAATTAAATAATACTTAAATAATTATTTAATTTTTATTTTGTAAGGTTCAACTACCTAGAATCATTTAACTCTCGGACTGCCAGCAAAAATAACAACAATGCTTTGAAATGAAATGAGCAAATATAATTATAGGAAACATTAATATATTTTATATTGATAAAGGGCCACTAGAAGCACTAATGGGCCTAAAACAAGTGCCGTCCAAAAAAAAACTTATTGATTTTATTTTTCTTTTCATTATCATATATTTGCATTATAGGTTCATTTTGTTCCTGTTTACTTTCAGGAGAAAGACTAACAACAACAAATGTTTATATTTCCTGGAAACCATTGTGCAGCAAGGAGCTTGTATTTGCTCATACCTTGTGTCACTTTGCATAATTTGATGATCACTATATACTTTATACCCTGCGTTAAATATTGCTAGACTGTGCCTAATCATGCAAATACATATTTTAATCTCTGTATTGACTGTGAAAGTACTCCTTCACTTTCCTTCTTTCCTTTCCTTTCTTTCTTCCCTTCATTTCACTTCACTTCACTTCACATTCCTTTCCTCCCTTCCTCCTGTTCCTTGTTTCCCTGTCTTCCTTTCTGCCCTGTATTCACTTATTTTCTTCCTTCCTTACCTTCCTTTCTTTCCTTTCTTCCTCCACTGCCTTTCCTTTTTCCTTGTCTTCCCTTTTGCTCCTGTTTTCCCTTCCTCCCATCATGAAAATTGACATTACTAAAAGCTGTGTTCAGCTTTAGTTTATTTGATAGGCCAATCTATTAAAGAAATACACTAAAGAGAAAAACTCTGGGGATCAAATAGGGTTCAGCATTGGTAGGACTTGATGTTGTGGCAGGTTCACCATCTTCAATCTCCACAATGCAATATTATCACTCTTCCCCATATTTTCTCTCTTAATATTTAAGGTGTATGATGGAGTATAAGTCTGAATCCTCAGTGGCCCAGATGGCACAGCATGCACTGGGGTCTTAAAAACAGGTGTGAATGGAACGGGGAGAGCAGACTGCAAAGTTCCCATGAATTATTCTTAGAATTATTTATTATTAGAAGACTAGCAGATTGTTCAGCTCTATACATTATAACAAGATTACAAAACAGTTGACATTACATAAAGTATATGAGATAGGTGTGTGGCTTGTAGTTAAACACATTGTTTGATGGCTGAATTAAATCCACATTATATCACATTCTGAGGGTTCTATCGTCTGAATCTTACATAACTTTTAACATAACATATATAGTTGCATACTGGTACGTAATGAGAGTGCCCTGCTCGCAAACGAACACCTAGCAGCCCCAACCACTGATTCTATGCTCTGCATCAAAAGCAAAAACACCCAGTTTTCACCTTGACATAGCCCTAGGAGCTGCTCACTGGAAATTCCCCAGCATCAGAAGGATTTCTTAATATCTCTGTGACAGACATTCTAACAGAAGGCTTGTAAATGGAGGTTCCAGCTTTCACATGAATAAAAACTGACCCCATCGAGAATAAAACAGATCTCGAAGAAATAGAAGGAAGAATCATACCATGTGAAGATGAGTAGTCACAGATTGAATAACAGAGGCTGGATATTGGTGTTGAAACAGATTGACGCAGAGAGATGAAAATACATCCAATCTCTTCCTATTTCTTAACCAGACATCCAAAATATGTCTTAATGAAAAGACTGACCGTAACAAGAACATTCATTTCACATTTGTGAAATTAAATTTCATTTAATAGCATATGACCAGTACCATATTGCTGGCAAAGATTGTGGGAGATGTAAGTAAGCAGGTAGAAAACTGTAATGCGTTTCTTAAATACAACTTAAATTGGACATCACCTCCACCTTTCCACTTGTTTAACCCGGGACATGAAGCATCAAAAATAACACACAACCCAATTACAGATTTTTTTTTAAAACATAAAACTCTTAGAATTAAAATCTTACAACCAGTATCTCCAACACAGCTCACTCCTACAATACTCTCTCTAATGTTAAGTACTGACCATATTAGTTTGGTCATATCAGATCCACACTGAATGTGCATACTCACATCTTCTAGCACAACCCAATTTACTGCATATTCCATCCAAATTTGCAACAAGCTTTGGACCACTAGAGAGGTTTTGCATTTAATACATGTTGATTGATTGTCTGAGTTTCTGGTTATTTTTTAAGTAATTAGATTTTTGAGTATTTTGTCCATGGGCTTACCATTTGAATTGTGTAATTTTTTAGATATTCTGACCTGATTTTGACTACATCATTTCTTTTGTACTTTCTGTTTTTGTCCTCTTTGAATGCATTCCATAACTCTGGCCATTTTTAGGTCTGTTACTTACATTTAGGTATCTTACTTACATTTGTACTTTTCTGCCCTTTCTTCTACATCAAAACATTTACCAAGGTGCTAATTATGAGGCTGTCACTCAAGAATCCCCCAGCTGGTCTACAGTCAATCATAGAAAAACTAGAATAAAGTAAAAGAGGTCCAGGCACTCCTTGGTTCAAGACAGGCACTTTATTAGAACCACATCAACATTTCGACCATAAGGTCTTTATTAAGCTCTATCAAGCTTGATAAAGACCTGATGGTCAAAACATTGCTGTGGTTCTAATAAAGTGCCTGTCTTGAACCAAGGAGTGCCTGGGCCTCTTTTACTTTATTCTACTATTTTGGGAATCTGTTGTTTGGTTCCGGTACAGTAAGCACCCTGGCTCTGACTGATGGGAGTGAGTGCAGTTCCCTACATACTTCAAAATCACAGAAAAACTGTGACTCCAAGAAATATCATTTTTAATTCTGATGCTTTCTAGAATTTTACCACTTGTAGGATTCATTTCTATTTATATAATTTCATATACATCTACCTAGTATTTCTGATTTGGAACTTAGAAATCATTGTGTCATGATTATTATGGTTTTATAAATGGCTGGTAACATTACATGTCTCTGGTTATATTGATCCTCATTTATCTCCATGGTTTTTCTTTTCATTGATAATTAATGCTCCACTAAATGAAGCTATGTTATTTTTAGAGAAGACTCTCTAGAGGTTCTATGATAAAAATTCCTATTGCATCTGTATCACTCCATAAACTGCCTGTAACAGCGATAAATATATTAGCGCTAATGAGTATTCTTATCTCCATAAAATATGTCATTTCCAGAGCTCTGTAGTAATGTGTTCTTGTTAAATTTGTTTGATGGCTTGATTCTCGAACAAGAGAGTCCTCTTCAGTAATATATATGCTAAGAAAAATTCTAGACCACTCGTAGGGTGATAAACTCAGAGTGCGCAGAGGCTCCATGGCTGCACAGCACAGCAAGGTTTAAAGGGAGGAATTTGAGTTTCTGTCTCTTATCCTATAGAAATCTGCTCATTAACCATCAGCCCGCCTAGACAGGAAGACAATTCCTCTCTTCCTTACATAAGTCGATGTATAGAAAAACTTAAAAAGGATAAGTCCGTTAATTACAAAGTATTTCATATGTATTGGTGCACTAAATACCATGTGATTAAGTTTTAAATCATGTACTACATGCAATTTTATTATACATTGTGGCAGCCAAATACCAGAGAAATTGAAAAAGTTACTTTCATTTTATGGGATTTTTTCTTGACTTTTTTAGTATGTGAGTCGTAGATGTAGAAACTATTAATGTTAAATCCACAGACAGTGACGTCCACATGCTAGCAATCCTAAGCCGTGTGAGTCATTTACTGCTACTACATTCTCAGTGGTCATATTTGAAAAGGAGTTCAGATTTTGCCTATACTGGTATAACAACAAATGATGCTGTTATCATTAAATTATACCCCTATTGTACATACAAAAAAATATAACATTGTTTATTCTATTTGAAAGTGTGTTTCCTTTTATTCATGTATGTATCTTAACCAGAGGTTCAGAGAAGGACATATAAACTCAATTTCTACAGTCTGTATGGATTAGACAGTTTGGTAATTATATTTTTATCAGCCACAAATTGATAAATACCAAAATTGTAGTATGGGGTCAAATTCAGCCTGTATTTGATGATTTTGCAATTTGTCGCTAAGCAACCACTACAAATACTTAGGAAGGTTGGTGTGGTTAATGACACTTCCATTCATATCCATACCCACTGATATTTGTAACTCCAAAAGGTCCAGTGACTATCCATGCTATCATTTTAAACTGATCGTGAACATTCCTGGAAGGAATTGGTTAAATGTGTCCTGTATCCCATGTTCCATATCACTATATCAGTCTACTATGACTACATAAACCATCATTGTTCCCAGTGAAGATGATAGCATACGTTTTTGGTATTTTAATATATATACATATTCTTCCCAAACACTGACTCCAAACCTGGAAAAACTCATATTTTGTCCATCCCAACTTTTTTGTTTTTGTTTTCTATTGATCATCTTGATTAGAAAACTGTTTAGATTACTATTTCTAGTAAAGATGTATTCTTGTGAGAATTAAGTAAGTTTCACAATCAGAATGTTGACAGTTATCCAGCATATTTAGAAAAAGAAACTCAGTGAGAGGCTTTATAAATTCATTGTGACTTGTATCTCATGGCTAGCCAATATGACCATGCCATGCTGTTGGTGAAGTGCAAGCCACCCATCCAGTCTTAAAAGAGTAACTCTCAGGTTAAAAATAAATAAACTTGTTTTTAGCCTTAATATATTCTGTTTATATTTAATTATAGGCCCACCTAAAAAATGCTATTTAACACACAGGTAAGTGAGTGTCAGGATGGACCTTGCAAAACAGTTGCTCCTTTTCTTCTCAGACCATCACAAGTAATGATCCAAGGCTAATCCAGAGTCCCTCAAAGAACAGCATTAAGACCGAATCTGCATTTGTAGCAATTGCTGTGCTCCACCAATTATATCAGGCTTTCCCAAACTCCTGCTGAATGTTCAGATGTTGCTGAACTACAACTCCCATGATTCGCTGCCTATCTATTTCATTCATAGAATCATGGGAGTTGTAGTTCAGCAACATCTGGAGGGCCAGAGTTTGGGGGAAGCCTAAATTAGATGCTTCTGTTAAAGAAGCATTCAATCTAATGCTATGAGCTATCAGCATTAAAATGAAGAGGTTTTGGTTCTTAGGGTGTCCTTTTAAGGACCTACATTTAGCCAGCTCATCTGTATTTCATTGTTAAAGGGACACTACAGGCACCCAGACCACTTCAGCTCACTGAAGTGTTCTGGGTGCAGTGGCCCTGTTCCCTTAACCCTGCAATGGTAATTATTGCAGTGTTAGAGAAACTGCAATAATTACCTTCAAGGTTAAGACTGCCTCTGGTGGCTGTCAGTCAGAGGGGCACACGGGAGGAAGGGGGTGCAAAGGAGCTACAGATTTATGCTATGAATACAGATTTGTTTATAAATATAATACATGTATCCCATGATCCATACTCCGAGTTGTAATAGGTAGATGGAGTTTGCAGCACATGTCAAATGATCTGTGCAACAATTAAGTTCATTTCATACAGCACTAGAATTAGGTTTTATTTCTTCGTGTAGTTGTCCTTTATATTACAAGGTTTAACTCTTCAAGACTCCTTATAGTGTTTTGGAGGTTAAAATAATTTCAATATAATCCCTTCCGTAGAGTTCAAATTACAGTTCTTTTATAGTCTTACCTAAATATGTTGTATGAAATTGGAGCACAATTTAAAGTCAAAATGTCATTGTGATTGAGTTTGTAATGAAATCAGTCTAAACATATTTTCTGTCACATTGTATAAGAAAAATTTGAAACTACATAGTGGTGGGGGTGGGCCGGTAACTAAATTACTTTCTGTATTGTAGAATGTTCATCTTTATATTATCTGAAATTTTTTTTATATTAATCAACAAGATACAGGCTACTGAAAGGTATTGTGGATGCCATTAGCTTAATTACAACTTCCTACCTATCAATCATAAGCTGACATAGAGCAGACACAGAGATTTGAAATATGTAAAAGAAATGACAATGAAGAAAATATTTCAAATTTCCAAATTGAATGGAAGAAGGCTCCATTTTCTCAGTTCTACCTTAAAAATTCATTTTATAAAGACATGTTTGTTAAGAATTGCATGTTTTATAGAATGTAGCATTTTGTTGACTTCTCTGTATTTAGTTTCTGTTTTAACTTAATTTTTATTGTTCGAATTAAATGAACACTATAGTGTCAGGCATGCAAATATTGTGTTAGAATTAAAGGAACACTATAGTATTGGTGTGGCTGTTTAGGTTCCCCTGTCTGTGCAGTGAAAAGGTGACTTCACTCACGTTTTTTTCCCACACAGCACCAGTCTCACCATAGGTTGCCTTACATGCCTATAGGAAGGCATTGGGAGGCTATTGTACATGTGCAGCAAAACACAGCACTACACCAATTAGCATCTCCTCATAGAGATCAATGTATCTATATTGGGAATGTTCAGAGTCTCCATGCAGGGCGTGGAGACGCTGAATGTCAGTGCTACACATTCTGCAGCGCTGACCCAGGAAGCACATCTAGTGGCTCTGAAAAGGCAGCATTTACTTTGAAAAGTCTGCAGGGATAGGCTATAGACACAAAGCTGTAGTTATTCTGCTGACTATAGTGTCCCTTTAATCTTTCACCTTATTGAATACTGGAAACAGATATCAAGTGGCTAACTGTTTTATAGAGCAATGGTGGAATGTCTGTGTCTTTATCAAAATACAAGGGACTCAGGCGAAGGACTCATGTTACATTACATTAATGAATATTAATGTACAAAGCTTTATATTAAAGCAATAGGTTTGGGACCAGAGGTTATATATTAACATCACATTATATAAGTTGAATATAGCAAAAATACAAAAAGACAGCAGTACTATTAAATCTATGAAAGTTAAATAATAAAAATTATAGCTAAACTCATATCATGCAATGTGGATCAATGAATAACAAAGGGGTCAGTACTTCAAATCACAGTTTGTCCCTCTTCCTTCTTTTGTTAATTAAAGAATTACAAATAAAACACTTCTGCATTATACAGCATTGTTATTTAACACAAAATGTAATTAATTTGTCCTTGATTAACATGTAGCCATTGTGCTTTGAAAGCTTTGTCCGTGTAGCACAATGCATATTTATATAATGATTCTGTTTAGATTTCCAAAGAAAGACTGCACTATATCCTACTTTTTTTTCTATAGTTACTCATTTAACAGATGTGTATTTATACAATTGCACGTCACCTTTTTCATGCCCTGCAACACAAAGTGTTGGGAATCTTGAAAGTACGAAAAACATAATATTTTAAGAAGGTTGTTAAGATTTTTTTTATATGTTTCTAATGTAGTGATTTTTGGTCATAACTAATTAATAATTAGTTGTGTGCTTAACTGAATACAAATGCTGCTGTAATGTGATTGCCCAGCTGTGTGTTTCCAACTTACAAGAAATATGATACTGGCTTGCGTATTGAAACTAAGCAAATATTACATTTTCAGTTCAGAGGCAAACAATGCACAACAGAATATGATACATTTCACATTTCATGTAGGTGGGTAAAAAGTAAATATTATTCCTCTATTTCAGCATTTCAAATTCAGGGCTCTGTCGATAAAAATATTTGTTTTCTAAAAAGCACAAATAGTAGTTGTTAGAGAGAAACAGGTGAAAATGGGTCAATATTAAGGGCCCTTAAGGACCAAACTTCTGGAATAAAAGGGAATCATGACATTTCACACATAATAATACATTGCTGGTGGGGGAATCCAAATTGCCATGCAGGGAGATTGAAGGTTTGAGGGTAGTGGCTGCAGTAGCTTTGGGTTTAGACAAGAGTCTGAATTTATGCCCAAAGAGGCCTTCTTGGTTGTCTTATGGGTAATACAGCTCAAGGAGTACTCACTAAGGAAACCAATGAAATGTAGAATTTATTCCTGAGGTGTTTTTTTGTTTTGTTTAACTCTTTGTCTCAAAGTGCATGCAAGGACAACATCCTAATTACAAGTTGCATCTCGTTTACTTTCTCCTACACGTGGCACAATAACACCAAGTGAATCAACATCTGGCTATGATCTGCAAATCTCCACAGTGAATTGATTTGATCCAATATTTTTTTCTGTGAATTTAACACCATCGATTTGCTGTGTTTTTTTTTTTTTTAATGTCACCAATTAACACTGACAATGCCAGTGACATAGCTCATTTGGTTAATGCACCAACTGCAGTTGACATTCAGATGTTTTTTAAATGGCATTTATTCTTCCCAATGTCTTAAACTACTTGTTGAGCCGGTGATAATGCTATCCTTTTCAATGACATACATGAAACTGAAATAAAATCTCAAGATATATTATTTTTAATTAAATGTCACAGTTGTGGAACTCTTTGCTACACGTGGCCCACGTAGTTTCCTAGTATTGCAGACACTGTAGGCTAAATTGTGTCTGGCCGCCAGAGGAGATGCATATTGTAATGGATGTAATGAATATGCCATTACCTATTAAACCTTATTGTGTCTCCTTAAGGAGTGTGTTTCAGTATGCGCTGTCCCCACAACCTCCCCTGTCAATGACCGCAGATAAAAGCTTCAATATAATGCATTTATAGTAAATAACACCCACATAAATCAGGCTATCTATGTAAAACATCCAGCTTCTCCTGTATTGTTTTCATGTATATGACGTTGGATAGCAATACAGTTTTCTAAACACCGCAATAACTTGCAACCAGGCAAAAGAAATGTAACTGGTAGAATAAATACTTGTGTGTTGTTATCCGGGAGGTTATTACATTTAATTAGAAATGTTTAACCCCTATGGGTCAATCAAGATTCACATCATCAAGAGCAGTGCTCCTCAACCCTTTCCTCAAGACACACATAACAGTCCAGGATTTAGAGATTACCCAGGTGTGTCTAAGGTTTTCAGAAAAAGGGAAAAATAAGGTGTGTTTTTTTTTAGGTTTTTTTTTTTTAGTCACCTTAGATCAGTGATGGTGAACCTTTTTGAGCCGGAGTACCCAAATCACAATAAATGCCAACTTGTATTTCCTCAAAGTGCCAACACGGCTATTAAACCTGAATACTGAGGTTTAAGTTTAGAAAAAAACAACTCGTACAGTTGTCCGAACTAATTAACATCTTTTGTTTTAAAAGAAGAACACAACAACAGAGAGTTCAATGATACAAACTTTAAATAATGATATAAACAATAGATAAAATTAAGCTTATATTTATTAGTATCTCCAACAAATGCAGTACATACATACAATACATACACACAGAGTGCTGAATACACTCAGACTGCTGAACACATTCACGCACTGACTGCTGAATACATACACACCAACACACACACAGACTGCTGAATCCACACACAGACTACTAAATACACACACAGACAGACTGCTGAATACATGCACACAGTCTGCTGAATATGTACACACACACAGACTGCTGAATACACACAAACTGCTGAATACATACCGACTGCTGAATAAACACATTGCTGAATACACATACAGACCGACTGCTGAATATACACACACACACACACACACAGAATGCCGAGTACACACAGACAGACTGCTGAGCACACACACACACAGTCTGATGAATATACACACACAAACAGACTGCTGAATACATACAGATTGCTGAATACACACACACACATACTGCATTGAGGTGTGAAGTGTATGTGTTTGTGTGTACGAGTGCGGATTGTGTGTGAGGGGTGCTGTGTGTGTGTGTGTGTGAGGGGTGATGTGTGTGTGTGTGAGGGGTGCTGTGTGTGTGTCTGAGGAGTGTTGTGTGTTTGTGGGGGGTGTTGTGTGTGGGGGGTGGTGCTGTGTGCTGGGAGGAGTGCTGTGTATGTGGGAGGAGTGCTGTGTATGTGGGAGGAGTGCTGTGTGTGGGGGGGGTAGGGGTTTTGGGTGGGGGAGGAGTGTGGTGTGTGTTGGGGGTGCTGTGTGTGTGGGGAAAGGAGTGCTGTGTGTGTGGGGAGAGGAGTGCTGTGTGTGTGGGGAAAGGAGTGCTGTGTGTGTGGGGAGAGGAGTACTGTGTGTGTGGGGTGCTGTGTGTTGTGGGTAGGGGTGCTGTGTGCAGGGGGGTTGATGTGTGTGTGGGGGAGGGGTGGTGTGTGGGGAAGGGGTTCCGTTTGAGGGGAGGAGTGCCAAGTGTGTGGGGGGGGGGCGCTGTGTGTAGGGTATGGGTGTTGTTTATGAGGGGATGAGTGCTGTGTGGTGGGGTGCTGTGTGTGTGGGGGTAGGGGTGCTGTGGTTTTTTTCCAGCATGTAAACTCTGCAAAGGACATATGGGAATTGTTTTAGAATTGTATCCAGGCAACAGTTTTCCCTATAAACTGACCTCTCAGTTTGACTTATGAGGGTATTGCTCCTGAATTACAATATTGTTATATTGGTATTTGACGCTTCTATTTGACTCTCAGATATGAAGTGCACCCCCAAACTGTACTATTTAGCAGATTAGCAGCAAAACAATTAAAATGTTTACAACTGCGCTGTAAGCGCACTATTTGACACTTCTATTTGACTCTCAGATATGAAATGCACCCCCAAAATGTACTATTTAGCAGATTAGCACCAAAACAATTAGAATGTTTACAACTGCGCTGTAAGCGCACTATTTGACTCTTCTATTTGACTCTCAGATATGAAGAGCACGCCCACAATGTGCTAATTAGCAGATAAGCACCAAAACAATTAAAATGTTTACAACTGCACTGTAAGCGCACTATTTGACGCTTCTAATTGACTCTACTATTTAGCAGTTTAGCACCCCAAAAAATTTACGTTTTAAAACTGCAACGTGACAGCAGTATTTGAAGCTTTTATTTGACTCTCAGATATGAAGAGCACGCCCCAAATTTACTAATTAGCAGTTTAGCACCAAAAAAAATTGACTTTTTAAAACTCTGATGTAACCTCAGTATTTGACGCTTCTATTTAATTGACTTTTTAATACTCAGATGTAACCGCAGTATTTGACGCTTCTATTTGACTCAGATTTGAAGTGCACCCCACTAATGTACTAGTTTGCAGAATTAATTCCTAAGCTGTCCCTTACAGATGCAGCATCCTCTCCCTACACTAACAAGACCTCATGTGCGTGCGGCGCAATGCGACTCCAGCTTATATATAGAGGCTGGGTCATATGCTACACAGGCCAATCACAGCCAAGCCATTAGTAGGCATGGCTGTGATAGCTTCTAAGGGCACACGAGTCAAACGCTTGTTGATTGGCTGCCCTGCAGCCTTTGAAAACGCGCCATTAAATCGCTGAACACCGAACTCCAACCCGAACATATAGTGATATGTCTGTGTTCGGGTCTGGGGTCCAAAAACCTAATGTTTGGTACGAACCTGAACTTTACAGTCCGGGTTCGCTCAACTCTAAATATAAGCCATTCGTTTGTTTGCCTGTTTTTTTTTTTTTGTTTGTTTCATTATAGATTGCCTGGATCTCATTATACTTTGCATGTAGTGTAATCACAGGATGGACTGTGATAGGTATTTAAATAGCTATTTATGGTGGAGTGAACATTCTGTTACATGAAAGGTGGGAATTGTTTAAAACCTCAATTCTTGAAAGAATGTTTTATTTTATTTCTTGAGTTTAATTGATTCAATTTGTTCAGAGTAATAATCTTTTTAGAATCTCTTCAATATCACAAAGCTTTTACTAATGAACCCATCATCATTCTGATTTCTAATGGGGGATAAGGTATATACTCTTTCCAGCGCAGGCCCCATTTACAGTTTTGCACAGGACTGTGGTACTTCAAGCAGTGTATTAACAAACTGAACAGGACACAATAATATTAATTCTCTATGGATACAAATCTGTTTAAAATATCCAGAAAATTCCATGGTTTCTTCCCACCAGTCAACGTATGAAACTGATTGTATCTCACCTACGAGTACTGAAAGGGAAAGTCAATATGCAGCAAGGTAGGTTGCACTCTAGAACATATGTTGTGTGCAGTAAGGTGTAATATAAAGTAGTTGGTTGTGCTACAGGAGGCTGTAAATATGGTGTCTGTGATAAACTTCTTGTAGGTAAACAGACAGCTGTAAAAGTCCATCAACTGCTATTAAATGCGGATTTAGTGCCTGATGTAATATTCCAAGTATTGTTTTTCCCAATGAATATTGCATATTACATTTCTGTTTGCTAATTTAAATTGCCATTTTTTTACAGACCAACAATCTGTTTTAGTCACAGTAGGGATAAAGAACATAAAAGGAAAATGTCAGTAATAATGAAACTCTTCTAAAAAAATATATATATATTTTTTCATATTGTTTAATCAAAGCCAAAATCTAGCAAGCAGACATGATGGCAACAATAAATTCTCATGATGACTCTGGAAACTGAAGGGTTAAGCAATATTTCATAAAGGGGATGCACAGATCTCAAATTGTATTTCAAAATGCTGTATTCACATGGAATTACCCAAATAACTCTTGACAGCTGAACGGCATGTCTGCTACCGAGGGTTCTAATCATATGTAGTAGCCAATATGATTTCTTATTGGTTGACAGCTGGCCAGATGCTAGAATATGGGGTGACATCACAGGGATGTTTAACTCAACCTGAAGGGTTTGACTTGCTAGAATGTCAATTCTGTGTAATGTACTCTCCTCCTGACCTTCAGCATTTAGAAGATGGACCTGTTTCAGATGCAGTCCTCAGAAAAGCCAACATGCAGATAGTGATACTCAGAAGTAAAGCTGCATTTTTACATCCTGTCTCCTTTTTTCCTGTGAAGTTGATTACAGGTGCCACTGATCTCAGTGAAAAGGTCTGTTTTGTCTACAGGGAGAATCCAGTAAATACAGAGCTTTCTGTGATGTACCTGTCACCCTTGCCTGTAGATCTTTTAAACACAAAAAAAGCAAAAACATCAAAAAATCGGAATGTATTTTGTCAAATTTGCTCTTTTTTTATATCCATAAGCTCAGTGTTTTTTCCTCTTTCTTGCTTTTTGTTTGATTTATGAAATGACATGACTGCGAACTATAATTTATATTCATGTTATCTGTGAAGTGCGTTCTTATCATCACGCAGCTATTCTTCTGTATTTAAAGATCTTTCTAGCAGGGCAATCCTTTTAGGACACAAATAGAAACCATTCATTTCAGCAAACATGATTGATAGATATGGGTTTGCCAAAGAGAAAGCAAAATATGTGTTTCTAAGAGTTGGAAGGGGAGTGGGATTTAGCCTGAAAATGTGACTAAATATCTACATATACAGGAAAGAAAGACCCTTTACTTAATAAGGCATATATCAATAGTATACCTAGCTACAGTCATATCTGGCTGCATAGTCTTGATTATGGACCCTTGTCCCTTTTTCCAGTTTTCTTCTCTGAAAACATGGCACTTTAGAAAAGTCAACTAAAAACACTTTATTAAAGAAACTTTTGGCTGTACAAGGTCTCTACATTTTTGTCTATGAGAGAGAAAATACCTTGTGCTTTGCATATGAGCACCTCCTGTTGGTGGGATGGCATGGCTAATGCTTCGATTTTATATATCCATTTCATCCTTGCTCTCACCAGTCCCAATTCCACATCTTCCAAGGGTATGGTTGTACAGTACTCCTGTCTCCACTGAAGACATTGATGCTCTAGTCTACATCTGGTTATCTGTGGATGGTTTTTGCATAAGTACTTCCTAACGTTAATGTGAACTCCTCCTGCGAGATAATGTTTAGAGCAGAGTTCCCAAAAGGTAAATTCCCAGATGTTGTAGAATTACAACTCCCATGATGCTTTGCAAGCTTTTATAATGTCTTTTGAATGACAAGGCATCATGGAAGCAGAATTTAAAAACAACTTGGGGCACCCAGTATTGGGCACCACTGGTGTAGAGCTTTGGTTAATGTATTTTAATCAATTTCACATAATGTTGCTCCAACCTACTTATCCTCCCTAATACACAAGTATGACCCTTCGAGGCCCCTGTGCTCTGCCAAAGACCTATGTATATCCTCTGTCCATACTCCCACATCTGATGCTCACCTCCAAGACTTCTCCAGGGCTGCACCTTTTTTGTGGAACTCCCTTCCCTTCTCCCTTAGACTTTCACCCAGTCTCCACTCCTTCAAAAAACCTTTGAAAACACACTTCTTTAGGAAAGCATATCATTTAAACTTTTAGTGGGTTTTCATCCCTCCCCATTTACTCCTCTCCTGCAACTGTGAAAAATAACCTATTAAGTTCTCAGTGAATACTTTTCTAGCAACCTATTTTATTACTCCTACTTATACCCTTTGTGTCACTTTACCCCACTCCCTCCAGCATGTAAGCTCATTCAGCAGGGCCCTCAACCCCTCTGTTCCTGTGCATCCATTTGTCTGGTTACAATTACATGTCTGTTAGTCTACCCATTGTACAATGCTATGGAATTTACAGGCGCTATACAAATAATAAAATAATAATAATAATTTAGCCCATCAAATTTTGGGTGGCAATGACAGGCTGACAATATTGGGGATGGGTTAGCCATGATATAGGTTGAAGAAATACATACTCACATACTCCCAATAACTGCAATGCAGTTTGCTTCTCTATGCAAAAAAGAAAGAAATTCAATTTAAAATTGTTATGCATTGCTGCAATGTTATCAATACATTTGCTGACATTTTAAGTGCACTCTATAGGAGTAGACAACCTTCGGCACTCCAGATGTTGTGGACTACATCTACCATAATGCTCTTACAGCCATAAAACTGATAAAGCATCCAAAGAGTTGTAGTCTACAACATCTGGAGTGCCAAAGGTTGCCTACCTTTGGTACAGACCATCTAATAAGTATGTCCCATAAAGCATGACCCAGCGTTAGGGACACTATAGTCACCAGAATAACTACAGCTTAATGTAGTTGTTCTGTTGAGAATAGTCAGTTCCTGCAGAATTTTAAATGTAAACACAGTTAGGCAGTGTTTACATTACAGTCTATGAATGCTTCTTGTGGCCTCAGAAGGCCACTAGAGGTGCTTCCTGGATTAGTACTGCACAGAGTACAGCACAACCATTTGTGTCTCCATGCTCTGCATGGAGACGTTGAACTTTCCCCATAGAGATGCATTGATTCAATGCATTTCTATGATGAGATGCAGATTGGACAGGCTGGCATGTGACCTTGCCCCCACCCCATCTCCTTGACAATCTCAGCCAATCCAAAACTTTCTTGGGAACTCATTGTGATTGGCTGAGATCATCAATTCTGATAATGTCAGCCAAGGAGGCTGAGCTGTTGGATCAGGGCAAGCTCTTGGAAGATTGCCTTCACATGCTCCAACTACACATTGGCTCTTCTTTCACTACAACTCCCAGCATGCTTCACATCATAAGAAATCAGTTTCAACAACATCTGACGATGACTCTCTGTTGCCCAGAATTGACTTTCTCTTGTATGCCGAATTTTTGTTCAATAGCTTACAACTTGTTTTTAATATTTCCTTCGAATTGGAAATAATTGAAAGAAAGACATTTAATAACACTTCTTTTTGTGCTACTTTATTGCTTGCTGAAATAATGTACCTCTTGAATTGAAACCTGTGGAACAAGGAGAATAATTGAGTGAATTTATATACATGTATTCAGTCCTTTTGGGGATTTGGATAACAGGACCAAGCACATGAAAATCTGAGCATATTCTTTTGCATTAACTACTAGAGCGATATTTGACTGTGATAAGTGAACTTGTGACAATATGTTTCTCTGATCTCATTCTTTGCTTAAGATAATTTGATGGTAGCTAGATCTTTTATCTATTTTATTGAGAAATAGCTGTGCAGTTAAAGGTACAGTTGCTGTTGCAGCAAATTTAGCAGTGGCTTTTGCTTAGAGGATAAATCTGCTTGTTTAGAATCTTGTTTCAATTGGTTCTGCATGCGGTTTTGTCATAGAATTTAGCTTTTTTCAAGACTTAAAACAAAACTTTGCATTGAGTAAATCAGAAAAATCTTAGCATTATGTTTATCACATTGTTTCTACTGAGAATGCGATATTCCTGGGAGACTGTACGGAAGGCTTTCTCAATTGCAGCAATTCTTCGAGAATGTAATAAATTCACAATGAGAGTTTGGTTGTGTGAGAAAGAATTAGATTAACTTAGTACGAGAACAAATAATATTTTTTGAAAAATACTTCTGTATCATCTATATCTGTTTGTGTATAAAAGATTGAGCACAGTTAGGAGTTAATACCAAAAAATAAGCATTTTGCATATATCCAGTGGCAGAAAAGATGCAAAATAAACTGATCTAAATGTGGTCTTCGCAAAGATAGAGGAATATTCAATAAGTTCACATTTTTAGGCCACAACAGCCATAATAGAACAGATGTTTAATTTTATCTATTCCTTGGAGAGTGTTCCAGGATTTGTCGTATTCCCTTTGGAACGCCTTAATTTAGAGTGTCGGTGAGCCTTGAGGACTGAGTTTGGAAAAACTACTTTAGATGGTATTATAATGATAGAACTTATTTCAGCTTATTGTGATAACTATGAGAACAGTCAAAAGCTCAGAGAAACTCAATAGCTCAAGATCAGAGACAACATAGGTTTACTTTAGTGAGATCATGCCAAACTAATCTTATTCATTTTTTTTTGATTGGGTAACTAAAATAATAGATCAGGGTGGTGCAGTAGACATTGCTTACCTAGATTTCAGTAAGGTTTTTGACACTGTTCTACACATAAGGTTTATCAATAAACTGAAATCTTTAAGTTTAAATTCCACTATTGTTGAATGGGATAAGCAGTGGCTGAGTGACCGGCAACAGAGGGTTGTAGTCCATGGAGTATATTCAAAGCAAGTTCTAGTTACCAGTGGGGTACCTGTACTTGGATCAATTTTCTTTAATATTTTTATTAGTGATATTGCAGAACGTCTTGATGATAAGTTAGGTCTTTTTGCTGATGATACAAAAATTTGCAACAGAGCTATGGCAGCTGACATTTAATGTGGATAAGTCCAAGATAATGCATCTTGGACGTAAAAACCCAAAAGCAGAGTACAGAATATTTGATACACTACTAACCTTAACATCTGAGGAAAGGGATTTAGGGGTAATTATTTCAGATGACTTAAAGGTAGGCAGACAATGTAGAAGAGCAGCAGGAAATGCTAGCAGAATGCTTGGTTTTATAGGGAGAGATATTAGCAGTAGAAAGAACACTGGTGAGACCTCACTTGGAGTATTGTACGCAGTACTGGAGACCATATCTCCAGAAGAGTATTGATACTTTAAAGAGAGTTCAGAGAAGGGCTACTAAACTGGTTCATGGATTACAGGATAAAACTTACCAGGAAAGGTTAAAGGAACTTAACATGTATAGCTTGGAGGAAAGACGAGACGGGGGGATATGATAGAAACATTTAAATACATAAAGGGAATCAACACAGTAAAGGAGGAAACTATATTTGAAAAAACTACCACAACAAGAGGACACAGTCTTAAATTAGAGGGACAAAGGTTTTAAAATAATATCAGGAAGTGTTACTTTACTGAGAGGGTAGTGGATGTATGGAATAGTCTTCCAGATGAAGTGGTAGAGGTTACCACAGTGGTGGCATTTAAGCATGCATGGAATAGGTATAAGGCTAGCTATAAGATAAGGCTAGGGACTAATGAAAATATATGAAAATTGAGCAGACTAGATGGGCCGAATGGTTCTTATCTGCCGTCACATTATAAGTTTTGATTTTTTCTTTGCCTTTTGGTTAATCCCTGTTCAGGTCACTTGTGCCATTACAGAAAAAACTATACCTGTTTGACCTATTTTGGCCCCCATCAGTAAGATGTAGCTGATACGTGTGTAGGCATGGTGAGCATGGTGTCTACATCTGGGCTATCAATTTAACTTGGAAAGACCCTAAGCAAATGCATTGAATCAAAAAACAAGGATTTGAGAATTCTGAGAGCAGGCAAAAGCTCAGAGAAGCTCAAAACGTACCCTTTGGTTAATCCATGCTCAGGTTTCAAAATCGCAGGTATCAATAGGAGAACTGATTTAAAAAAATACCAATGTTAAAGGGACACTTTAGTCACCAGTTCATCTCATTGAATTGTTGTTGGTGCACCATCCTTGTTCCCTTATCCTGCAATCTAAAACATTTATATTGCAGGACTAAGTCTGCCTCTAGTGGCTGTCTACAGACGTCACTAGAGGCACTTCCTGCTGTTTCGCAGAGTTTGACTCTATGAAACGATGCTGGACATCCTCTTGCCTTGAATGAGAACATACAGCATCTTTAAATTACCCATCAGATTCCGCCTCAGCAATGATATCGGAGGAGATGGAGTAAGTGCCAAGGGACCTTGGCACTGGAATAAGGTAAGTGTAAAAAGTGTTTTTAACTGTTTATTTGTTCTGGGGCATGAGGGAGGAGGGACAGAGGAACACATAGCAATAAACTAGTGTTAGTAATACACTTTTGTATTCCTAACACTAATGTGTTCCTTTAAGTTTATCTCTTTGTAATAGAATCTCACCAACAGAGAAATTAAACGATCACAATCAGTTTCTTCTGGATTAAGACTCATATGTTTTGCATAATCTTGGATGAATGGTTTCTATTATTGCTAGGATTCAGTAACATAAAATATGAATTTAAAAATTCGACATGGTGTGTTTTATGTACATTTCTATCTCTAACATAAAATTCTATCAATTCCGCACTTTGTTCGATGGTACGAATAACTCTAAAAAAAGTTCTATTGATTGTGTTTTGATATTCTTTGTGAGTATATCTTTGCATAGCTGGGCCTGTCCCAAGACTGAAACTTGACAACTTGTCCAAATTACTGGAACCACTTAGGTTTTATTCAATTTTGCAAAAAAATAATACTTCAGCAATGATTGGCATTAATTAGTACAGTTCATAGAAATCTGTCAACAAACTAAGAATATATAATGTTTCTTTATGGCAAACCAAAATTGTTCTCTTTAAATATTCCTATTTCGATAAGTATATTACCTTTTGTAAACATTTTAAGCTTTTAAAAGGTTTTTAATTACCCTTCAGAAAGATTAAAGGTTTGAAGCATAAAGCTTGCATGGAGTTGAAATGACACATAAAAATAGATAGTTACTCTCGGGGATTGCTGAAATGTCTTGTTTTCTGTGATTCGAACAATAGCCAACTTAATACAAATATTGTACACAAGAAAACATTTATGAAAAGCTTAGTGTACAAAATGTAGAAAGACCTTACATGACAGTCACTGGTTTGTTATAAAGTCTTGTCAGCTCATGCATGCATAACATTACAATTATCACTTCATTCTTCAACACAATACAATGAGAGTTTCATATAAAAATCAATTCCGAAACAGAATTCTAAAACTTAAGCAATCACCTAGGATACCAGGAAAATTATCCAGCTGATTAATCCACTTACAACGCCTTGCTCTGGAATTATTCTTTATAACTACTACTTATTTGAGTTAGTTTTAGGAGATACAAATCTCACTGTTATCCATTATCCTGACTGCTTCTATAACCTCTTACTGGCTATGTAGGAGGTAGGTGTTTTTTACTTACCATCTCTATACTACGCACTCTAGTAGGTGCTTAATAGCTTATATATGAAAGGAAAGAACTGTTACTGTCAAAGAATTTAAAGTACCTTTCAAATGTCAAAAAGCAATATTTGCTTTTAATGTTGGTGATCTTTTAAGCGTGATGGTGCCAGTAAAATAATACATTACTTATCATTTTCTCCAATGATGAGACCTCTGTCGCTGCTGCTCTGCTCCACACCAGGGAGACTGTGGACAAAATTGGTGCTTTCACACCCATTGCAATCTATGCACCAATCAAATGTGACAACCGACCATTAGAATGTTTCTCATAGTGAAGCATTGGCTAATGCCTCTCTAAGGAAAATCTCACTTTCGATGATTGTTCAGGCAGAGGGAATCAGTACTCTCTTCTAGCTGTCATCTTTACTGCAAGTGGGTGGTTGGTTAATTCGCAAAAATGCCTGTTTTTTTTTTTTTTTAAATTGGCACTTTTATGCATGGGGATAAAGGGGTCAACCAGTTAACACCTAAAACACTCCAGCAGGTGCATTGAAGTGTCCCTTTATATTTAATTTTGTGAATTGAATGAAGTAAATAAAATGAATATGGGAATGGGAGATCTCTGTAATTGTAATGCTGAGAGTAAAATAACACCTCTAGATGCAGGTTTTTAGAAGACTTGGTACTTACAGTGAAAATGTACTATAATCAGAACCAGGGCTTTTCAGGAGCCCACTCAAAGCCCCAGCCCAGGAAAACCTCCCCACCAGCATTGTCCTTGTTCCAAAGTAGATTAGCAGGTGCAGGTTTACTGTAGTTAGTGTTGGGAGCCTCCATAGCTTCATACTCCGGTTTTCGACACACATAAAGCTTTTTGGCTGGAGAATATTTTATATTTTATATTTATTATTCATTTTTTCATGAGCAATACCGGCGGATCACTTATAGGATCTACATATATGAGAGGACTGGACACACCTTAACTCATTTCTACACTACTAGGATAGACCAGACTGAGCAGGGTAGACTCCAGCTATGAGATTCAGGTTAGATTTCAGCAGTTTTCCTGCAATGGACATTTTACTTTCTAACAACCCACATTAGATTTTATTAGGTGGAAGTTACCTCTGATTTTTCTGATACCATTGGTATTTTCTATTTTATTTTTTATGCATATACATTTTTTTATATTATTTTACTTTATTTTCTATTTTTATTCTACAATTACATTTATCAATAAAATTCATTATATATTCACATGATATATAGCCTTTTGCACTTTCTTTTACTTTTTGATATACAGGAGTATAAAGGATTTATACATGTGATGGCATCATCGGTTATAGATTGATTATTGGATTTCAGCACTACAATTGTAGCGCGGTTTCTTACCCCTTGGAGTTGTTTTAACCTTGAGGTTTCTTTTATATTTTTTCTTACAAATTAAGTCTATTCTTCTTTCTAAATATTTATGGAAGAGTAAGCTACATAGTAAAGCTTAATACTTGAGGTAGCTGAAGGGCATCCAATCTGAATCGAGCTGGTAAAATTTAGTAAAGTTACTTGTTACTGAAATACTTTTTTTTTTAAATAAAAAAGTCATCAACTGGATCCCCAGTGACTTTTGCAAGGATTTTGGTATATAGATACTGGCCTAATTGGGGAACATTGATTTGCAGCTGAACTTTCATGGGAAACAGAAGTGAAGAAAAAAAAAACATTTGTCTTAATAGAAGAAAGGAAATTTACAAAAAATAAATTTAAACAGTGCCAATAAACTGCAAAGTGCACATAGCGCGTATAGTAACACAATACATGGCTTTTATGTCTAGGTCCCCTAGTTCTTTAGTAGCAAATTAAATTCTATATGCTGTTCGGTAAATCTGTTGATAAATATAGATTTGCTTGATTTCTAGCTTTTGGAGCAGATCATGGTGCTGTGACTATGTTACCTCAACTAACTCTAAACACATATCTGCTCAAACCTCAGGGATTTAGGTTAAAATTGCAGTTGGAAGGGTAAACTCAGCCTTTCATTTTTTCAATGAAATCAATGAAAAGTGTAATGAGAATATATGTCACTTTCTAAATTCCATGTAATTATTAGTTTTGGAATACCCAGCAAACACACCTACCTACCTACCTACCTACCTACCTATCTATCTATCTATCTATCTATCTATCTCATGTTCATTTGCCTAGTGTAGAACTGCATGCCCATTAACTCCTTCTATGCTCAGGTCCCATTAAAAAATAACAGGATCATCCTGACTGGTTGAGATACTTCCTGATCTTTGTGAAGTTCATATCAAAGAATGCCAAACTGGGGTATTTGCAACATGAGCAAATATTCCAAGGCTATCTTTTGTAATGTGTGCATTAAATATAGTAGTTGCTTCCAGATTGGAGTTATCCTTCAGCAAAGTTGTCCTTTTCTAGTAAACTCTAGACAGCGCCACCTGCTGTTCCCAGAACTACTTACAACAGTGAATAGCTTCAACTGCAGGGCACCAGTTAGGTGTTTAACCACACTTACCCTGTAGTATTGGTGATGCTAACTGCTCTACAAAACATACAGAGATATGATGTCTTCTCCAGTTACAGCTGCATGTGAATGGTCATAGGTCCATTGGTGTTCATTGGTAAAAAATGCAATATCTGGGGAGTACAGGGAAACATTGATTGCCATATTATATTTTACACATGCACAGGTAGAATGTTCAATAATGTGTTACACCTTATGCAGAGCTCTCTCATTCATAAACATGGTAATTTATTGTTGAGCTCTGTGATACAATTAGAAATGTTGGTTCTTATGACTTCTACATAAATGATGTATGATATAAAAATAGATATATTTGTAAAAGCATAGTTGATTTTACCTTTTTCCTTTATATGTTTTGCAGTAATGGTTTTGCACAGGGGTCAAGTCCTGGGGAAAAAAGAGTGGGAACTCACCCAAGATTCCACCCCACCCCCCCCCAAAAAAAAAAATACACTCATATGCATATAGTGCAGTGCAGGGTGTGTACGATGAATGTAGTGTGTTTGTAGTGAGTGCAGAATATGTAAAATGGATGTAGTGTGTTTGTAGTGAGTGCAGAGTATGTATAATGAATGTAGTGTGTTTGTAGTGAATGCAGAGTTTATATAATGAATGTAGTGTTTGTAGTAAGGACAGATTGTGTATAGTCTATGTAGTGTTTGTAGTGAGTGCAGAGTGTGTATAATGAATGCAGTGTGTGTAGTCCAATATTGGACTACTCTACACACTTTGGGACCATAGTGTCCACATACCTCCAAAGACTTTTATATAATTTTATTTTAATGATTTACTTGAATAAAAGCATCTTTTACAAGCTACATCTCCAGCATCCTGTGTCCAGGTTACCAGAGGTATACACCACAGACCAGGAGTAATAGGAGTTGGACCTTCTCCAAGCATCCTACTACGCTTTCCATCAGAGTCATATGAAGCTAATGGCTCTTCACTTGTGAGTGACACTCCAAATCTCATTACCTTTATCTAACTGTACTGGCAATATTGCACCATTATTCTGTTTTATTTTAACAGATTAATACCAGCTCCACCTTATGTATGTGTATATATGTGTAGTGAGTGCAGAGTGTATATAATGAATGTAGTGTGTTTGTAGTAAGTGCAGAGTGTGTATAGTGAATGTAGTGTGTTTGTAGTAAGTGCAGATTGTGTATAGTGTATGTAGTTTTTGTAGTGAGTACAGAGTGTGTATAATGAATGTAGTGTGTGTAGTGAGTGCAGAGTGTGTATAATGAATGTAGTGTGTGTAGTGAGTGCAGAGTAAGTATAGTGAATGTAGTTTGTGTAGTAAGTGTGGAGTGTGTATAGTGAATGTAGTGTGTTTGTAGTAAGTGCAGATTGTGTATAGTGTATGTAGTGTTTGTAATGAGTGCAGAGTGTGTATAATGAATGTATTGTGTTTGTAGTAAGTGCAGATTGTGTATAGTGCATGTAGTGTTTGTAGTGAGTGCAGAGTGTGTATAATGAATGCATTGTGTGTAGTGCAGAGTAAGTATAGTGAATGTAGTGTGTTTGTAGTAAGTGCAGATTGTGTATAGTATATGTAGTGTTTGTAGTGAGTGCAGTGTGTGTATGATAAATGTAGTGTGTGTGAGCTGATAGGGGTGTTAGGGGTGGAAGCATTTTTTTTCCAAAATATGTGTGTTTATTTTATTTTATTCCCCAATCCCTGCTTCTTACCTTGTCAGGGAGGGGGGAGATCTCCTGGTGGTCCGGTGTATGGTGGCGGGAGCCAGCCGCTGCACACTGGGGCCCAGCACACTCTGTGTTCCCTCTCCAGCTCTAACTCTCGCGAGACTCACCTGAGGCACTTTGCGGAGTGTTGCCATGGTAACCCATGGCAACGATCTGACGGCCACAGGTCCTGCGAATGTGAGACACAGAGCAGCTGGAGATGGAACACAGAGTGTGCTGGGCCCCTGTGTGCAGGTAGCAGGGCAGGTCCTGCAGGACTACTAGCAGGAACGGCATTCCTGCTTTGGAAAAAGTGCAGGAATGCCGTTCCCATGCGTTCCTGCAGGACTGGAGCCCTGGTTTTGCATGGTATTTATCAAACATATTATATATATTACAATTACGAATAATCACTAACAGAAGAAAGATCCACTCACAAATAGAACATATTGGCAGTGGGGTAACTATTAAAGGGATATACATTTAAAGCACTTGCTGAAGTGTAAAAATGATCTCCTCTACTTCATTTTACAATAAGCGCAAATTTCAGTAGAAATTGGCACTTTTATAAATTAACCTGGTTACACCCTCCTGGCTGTCAGTCAGACAACAGGTCCTGTTACTTCCTGGTTGTTTATCTCCGTAGGGCAAAACTCAAGAGACTGGTAATTGCCCATTGCATCTGCCTTGCAAAGACTTTGCATTGATCACCATTGTGAAGTCTGTGATTGGACAGATACAGAAAGCCTGGGCAGGGGAAGAAGGGCAAGGCTGCAAACAAGAGACCCGCAGCTTTTATAAGTAGCTTTTTGCATAATTAAATGCATTTATGTTTTCATGGGGGTATATCTACTAACTTGTTTTTAAAAATCCATTGTCTTCCTTTAAGGCGTAGTTGAGGACAAAAGCTGATTCTAACAGAAATGCTAAATTCCCTTGCTTCCTGTGATTTTTGCCTTGTAGCTGCTGTCTCATGAGGGAGCATAAGATCTTTGCCCTGGCGGGAGCAACTTTCTTTAACTAACATACAGTATGGTAATTAATGAGCATCCTGTTATCATTTTGAGACCTCGTGCACTGTCAGAAAAGTCATAAGATCCAACAATGAAAAGGTATCTGTGACATTAGAAAAGCAGACATAGGGCCTCACCATAGACCACATCACAAGCAGATTTCTTTGAATGTATTTATCTGAGTAACAAAGGTGCCTCCAGCAGTGGGGATATCAATGCTGTATGCAACTGTTTGATTTTTTCCCCCAGTGGATCGTTGTGTACAGTAAGGCATTTATTTCATGTTTATTGAGGATTTTAGCAAAAGGAAGAGGTATTGAAAAAAGACAGGAAGGGAGAGAAGGGAATTTATCCTAAAATGTTTAGGAAACATGGCACTGACACAAACACGTATATGATGTAGTTAAGAGTATATCCAGAAAACCCAAAACAGAATATAAGAGAGTGCAGAGATTAATGAATAGCACGTGGCAGAATAAAGCAGCTTAGTGTCCTTATACAGAATTTGTGTTAGGCTCTGGTTACAGTGGTCATTCTTTCAAGACAAGGATGATATTTTAGAGATTGCACAGTTTAAGGAACACTCCAGTCACTTAGTTTCATCTAAATTAAGTTGTTATTGTGCCAGGAGCCCCCTGATGCACTCTTACCTCAAGGGGCTAAAACATTCTTAAATGTTTTAACCCAAAAGAGACGTACCTTTTCCATGCCAGTTTACTGAATACAGAGTCCCTGATTGGCTTAGAGCATCAGCTGCCTGCTCTCAGCCAATCAGCAGTGCCCATGCCCGGTGGCACTTCGCACTTCCTGAATATGCAAAAAAATTTAAAAGCCATAAGCTACCTGGGGGCGCAGACATAACCGCTGAAAGCAACTTTGAGGTTAAACCGTTTCAAGAAAAGTGCCTCCAGGGGCTTCCATAACAAATGAATTTAGATGAAGTTGTTTTGGTGCTCGGAGTGCACTTTAAGAAGGAAATATTTGGTCAAGGTCAGTAAGATTAGATTATATTAGAAGCAATATTATGGATTTGACAAAGGTTGGAAACAATCTCCATTGTAAAATATATATTGTTAATTGAAGTGATTGGTAGATTTCTGTTTTAGCTAAAACCAAACAACCCCCCCACCCCAGCAATAATAATAATAATAATAATAAAATAAAGCAGAAGACCTTTTGCAGTCTTCTTGTGCTGAGAATTGAATGATAAATAACACAGACTATTTTGTGAAATATCCCTGGCTGTCTTTCTTCCCATATTCCAGTAGATGGCAATTCCACTCTTTGTGTTTCCAGAGCACGAAAAGGTAATGTTTTTTTCTTTTTTTTCACACCTCCTCAAGATGTCTGTATCGGGCTATCAGAGAATATGACCCAGACCGTTTTCCAGAACAGTATGATGTTAGGAAAACTAATATAAATAAAAGACATGTAAGGAAAAGTAGATTTAAAAAAAAATATTATATAAAATAGAATAAAAGAATTAAAGGGCAAATGCTAGATTCCTGGAAGTGAAGAGTTAATTTGCTACAGGAAAGGATTGCTATTAGGAATAAGCAGCTAATGAACAAAATGCCACTTGGGTTTGTTCTTCCTACGGTTTTAGGGTAAACACATTAAAATGTTACAGCAATTAAAACTGTTTTCAAGACATTGATCATTTTAAAACGAGCTGTGGATTATGCTGTAGTGTTTTATTTTTCTTCCAGTACAGTAAGCTGCCATATTGGTAAAGATTAAATTCATTAAAGATGTTTCCTAGGGTTGACATTTGTCTCTGTGACCCATCCGGTGACTTAATGAATGCAGTGCATGCTTATTCACTGCAAGCCACTGCACTGCAATCTTTTTCATGCTTAGTATTTTGCTGCCTCATTTACCATGAAGAATTATGTTTGCTCTAAATCCAGAGCCCTGTGCTTCACTTTCCATATGTAACACACTGCAATGTACTCCACCCGTTAGGGCAGAGTTGTATATAGGCACATGTTCATCGAGGAATTGTGTGCCACCCTTGCTCTCTTCTATCAGACAGCTCTTTGCTGAAGAAAATTTATTTTAGATTAAACCATAGCGGCTCTAGTAATGATCGCTCGATAACAAACCAATAATGCTGCTCTATACACCTGGCATGGGAAGATGGCTTTGTCCATTATCTATTTGGTTCTGTCCACCAAAAACACTTGACAAGCAACCTCTTAAAAAGTTTGGTTGATTCTGTCCACTCGCTCAAAGATCATAACCTCCCTTTTTCATCTTTATGTCATCTACATCAGTGGTCTCCAACCCAGTCCTCATGGACCACCAACAGTCCAAGATTTATGTATTTCCCTTTTTTTTATTCAAATTAAGATACTGACAAAACGTGAACTGTAGGTGAGGACTGGATTGGGAACCACTGATCTACATGAATGGTTATCCCCACTCCTGGTCTATTGCTAAGGAAGGATATCCTGAAAAGTCTAATTTTGGCACCATTTCATTGCCAGTCCTAGACCCTCTGTGTAACAGAGGTATAAAAACACCACAAATTACATAATTTGTGTCATTGTCCTTTAATGCACCATATTTTAAGTTAATTATACTGCACATTGTGGGAGTATTGCTGTGGGTGCAGGATTTTAAGGCTGGTTTGAGTTGGGGCTTAAGTCAATATATGCTGTGAGGAACCATGAAATATTCTTGGACTGAAGCTCCTGGTCTTTTGGCCACCTAGCAACACCTCTGCCCCACTCTGTTGGGTTTAGACATGCATTCTTTCATTTCAGTTTCAAAAATGAAAGCACATATCAAAGTTCCAGTGAGCCACCAACTGTAAGAGGCTAAACTTGCATAATTAAGTATGAACTTATGAGAATTAAAATCTGAAGCATTTAAGATTGTATCTGCTTGTTCTTAATTCATTAAAGTAAATGTATTACTGATAAATCTTTTTAGAAAGGAGAAAAAAAATGAGGCTCTCAGTAGTTCTAGATAGCTTTCTGATAGAGGACACGATTTGTTCAGAAGAGATAAGCTCATATCTGGGAAATGAAGAACGCATTTCCTGTCCGTGTCAAAAGGGTAACTATTGACATTGGGTTTCCAGAATTATGTTCATCTCTTTGGGAAAGTCTGATTCTGTTTGTTTATTGTGAAATATGCAGTTAACACTTTAAAAAATAAAATAAAATTATAGTGTCCAACATAGAGCTATTTGCTCACTAAAGGTTCTATTAAGACTAGATTTTACTATTTGTATTATTATTTGATCCCATTGTCATTATATATCAACAAAGGCAAGCGTCCCCTAATAACTGAGGATTCTCTTGATACAATATTTAGAGAGGATAATCTCTGATCTCTAAATGGTCATCAGAATATATCATTTTTGGTTTGTTTCCTTGAATTGTTGTCTTCATGGGGTCTTCATGATGCACCGATGGGTATAAATCGCTCTTGTAGTTCAATTTAAATTTCAGAATAGATTGTCGCTATTAAGGAGCAGTGCAGCAGGAAGGCTAAACAGAGGAAGTTTTTGTTGAAAGGGACATGCGTGTCATGTGTTCAGCAATCAATGTGACTGTGCTAATGAAAGCTTTAGGCAAAGTAATGCTATGTTCCAGGAATGCATTTCCTATGTCCTAGAATTATTGATTGTTCCCCTAATCGTTCAGCTTGCTGCAGTCAAAGCAGGAGATATAAAGGAATCTTTGTCTCAACTAAGTCTACAGAGGGAGCGGACATTCTCATGCTCGTCTGTGATATAATTGCCTGCAGAAATCAAAGAATACATCGCATCGGGAATGTGCTGTGTGTCATAAACAGCATTCAGTGAAAAACCATTCTCACTGTTGCTAAAGCCATCTTTTTAACCCTTCTGCTGCCATAGAGAACAATTTGAATAGCTAAAAAATATATGAACTTTTATATACTATCCTATTTAACTCTTCAGCACTTTACTTTTTAAAGGTTTGGTGCTCAGATAGTGAAAGGTTTATAAAGGTTTCCATAGATACAGATATGATTATCATTTGCAATATGCTGGCCTGTATGAAAGCTGGTTTTGAATCCAGACCTATTTCTTGCTCATTTGCGAGCTATGTGTACTCTTCCCAGAGCTCCCTGAGAACCAAAGTTCCTCTCTGAGCCAAAAATTGCAACTGAACTTAAAGAGACACCAAGGGATATTGCAGTTCATCTGCCTTTTTAACTCTGCAAAACATTGTAAAACATTGTAGTTTTAGAGAAGCTGCAATATTGATATTCGCAGTTAAGTCCACCTATAGTGACCGTCTTCTACACAGCCACTAGAGGCAGACACCTACTTCTCCTTAAGAGAGGTTTACTCAATGTGAAATGACGTTAAGAGTCCACGTGGATGTATAATGTCTTTAAATTACACATTTAATAATTGTCAATGGAAAATCTTGAATGTGTATGTTCCGAGTGCGGTGCATACACATTTGGCTCCAATATGACTGTGACATTGCGGGAGGAGACCGAGCCAGTGCCGAGGGAGCCTCAGCACTGGTTTAATGTTATGTATAAATGGATTTAAGCCTTTATTCACTCTGAGGTTACGAAACTAGAAACAGGGACACTAAAGTGTTATGTACACAACTTTGTATACCCAACATTATAGTATGCCTTTAAAGAAACCCTTTTACTAACATCTCCCAGCTATCAAACAGACAGCTGAGAGGGTTTCATGCACCCCATACTTTGAAATAAAGTTGAAAGCAGAAATGAGTGCTTCTCATTAAGAACCATTGGTTTTAATGCTTCTGTGTGAGAAGCATTGTTGATGGGTTGAGCAATTGAGATGGGTCACAATGCTTCTACATAAGATTGGATGCAAGTTACCAGTATACATAACTTCAGTCAGAATGGTGTCACGAACTCTGGAACCAGACACACTGACAGAACAGAGACACAGGAAGTGCAGTACCAGTCCTTAGAGTGGCCAGGCTGTGCACACAGAGAGAAGTCAGGATACAAGCCCAAATCAGAGGGAACCAGAGAGACAGAACAATCAATAAGACAAGCCGAAGTCAAGGGTCAGAGAAAGCAGGTTACAAGCCAAAAGTTCTGTAACCAGACAAACGGACATAGTATAAGCGCTATTGGGCTATCAAAAGACCACAACAGGGCAAGGAGACATGGGAAAGGTAAGTATAAATACCCTTAGGTTAACTCTGATTGTCTAATTTCCAATCAGAGTTAATTATGAAAGGTGGGAGGTACTTGTACCGCCCACTTTGACCAGTGACTAGTGATGTCACTATTGTGCGCCGAGGTGACTGACCTAGGCTCCTATTTAAACATGCTGCATGCAAGCGTGCAGTGTCCAGTATGCCACTGGAGGAGCTGGCCTATCCGCGAGCGGTGTGCAGGCACCGTAAGCTATCGCTCACGTAAAGCGGAAGTGTGGAGGGACCGCAAGATGCGCGCGGGCATTGTAAACTGCTGCTCGCAGTGAGGGCACAATTGAAGTCGCCGTGAGCAGTGCATGGCCGTGATGAGCCGCCGCCTGCGGTGACCTGACAAATGGATTGGACTGCGTTGAAATTCTCAAGTTATGAACAAACTCTGTTTAATATCATTTTAATAATTTGTATGGACAGTAATCGAAACAGATCAAGTATTTTTTTTATTGTAATTGAGATATGTTAAGCATACTGATATACTGATGTACATAATAATAATGATAATAATAATGAGTTTAACCAAGAACATTAAATTAGAGTGCTTAATTTTTTTTATGTAATCATATTACATAAACTATTCCCTTGCCTTCCCAGATCCCTACACATTAAGAACATGAACACAAATTATGAACATTGATGTAAATAATGGCTGGTAATGGCTGCTGCCATCTCAATGAGCAGTTCTATTTATCCATTGTGAAGTGTGAAACTGGCTGGGGTTTCAATTGCATAAAGCATAAACCTATGCTAGACTTGGGTTTATGGGATAATAAAAAAAATCTCAAGAGATATGAATGAGATGCTCCTGATTGGTGGAGCCTGTTCCTGGGAGGGGTCTATATGTTAAAGTACTTGCTTGTACAAGTGTTGTCATTTTAAAAACTTTATAACTTTTTTTGTTTTGTTTTTTTGCATTCATTTGAATGCACATATTGTGCCCCCTTTCAGTTAGCAAAGGAGAAAAAATAACAAAAATCATGACAGCAATGCTTAGAGTTCATTTTTGCAGAATGCTAAAGAAATACATGATCTAATTGCCTTCTTATCTTATCTTGCTGAAGTCCACGGTATGCTTGTTGCATGTGTCTGCTGAGTGTGATAGGAGTTTTTCTTAATGCCAAAATCCAGGTTGAGAGCTGAGGAGGACTGCTACAGTCATATTTAACCTTTGATTTTCTAGCTGTTTGAAACCTGACCACAAATGGCAGGGGTTAGCTATAAATGCTATACAGTGTAACTGAAAGTACTTAGCAATATATAATACGCCATATTTCATTCTCTTTGAAAATGGATTCAGAACACGCACAAATCATATTCCTATGTTATAGCATAAATACTTCAAACCATTAATATTTAAAGGCAAGGGAGAGTAAAAGCCCTCAATGCCCCCTGAGGGATTCCTCCAAAACTAGAAGGATCAATTTCATTGAGATCCCCAGTGGCGAATTGTATATTTTATACCAAGCATTGCTTTAACAACCCCCATCTTGAGCGTTTCAATACAGCACCAGGAAAACAAGTAACATAGTGAGCTGTCAGTTTGGCTTTACAAATTGCAGAGTAGCATATGCTGGAGCAGTTGAACTCTGCAAATTCACAGAATGGGAAAATACACAGAATAATTGTATGGTTTAACCATGGCAGCTCCCTGAACCTGGGGAAAAAGAATTGCAGAAACAGCCCAGACATTGTCTGTGATGGCACTGGAACAATGTTTATTCCTTACTCCATGTCTTGGCATCACATGTTTTTCTGAGCTAAATGTCGCATGATGCTTAGCCAGCCCTACTAGATTAAAATCTGATGATATGCACAGGATCAGTCTGGCTGAATAAAATATCACAAAATATCTTAATTCAGTTTTATTTGTAATGGAAATTTATCATTTAATTTTCAGCGTCATTTGGTAATTACAGGCTCAGTATTAGAAGATGCACATAGCTTTTGATAGGCTACAAATTTCCTAAATGTGATCTGATTAAAACATAACTTCATCCCAAGACACAAACTGTATATTATAATATAAAAGCAGAAAAATGCATTTACAGTGTTCACTCTTAAACTGTTAATTGGATTCTTCCTGTGCCAAAAAAGTATTTCTTTATTTGAAGCAAAGAGTTTTTTGTGCACAACGTGACAGATTCCTAAATTTAGATTTTCACCCACAGGGTTTCATTTACTAAACACCACATTTTAGTAACTTTAAAAGTGAATTGTGAGGCAGACTTCAAAGAGAAACTGGACCCAAACCAGTGGTCAAAAATTTACTTGGCAAACAAGACGCTCACCCTCTGCAACACACACATTGAGCTAACCAGAAAGGTCCTCTACCGATGGTATATGGTACCTACAAGGCTCAAACTCATGGACCCAAACAAGTCAGACCTATGCTGGAGGTGTAAATCAGCCCCCGGAACTATGTACCACATATGGTGGACGTGTCAAAGAATCATAAGGTTCTGGGAAACAGTAGGGCGACTAATAAAAGACTCAACGACTGTAACAATGCCTTTACGCCCGGAGACTTACCTTCTACAACTCCTTCCAATAGACATGACAAAAGCTGCAAAATACTTGGCTTACCACGTAATGGTAGCAGCTCTTTCTACTATTAGCAGAGCCTGGATCTCTGAAGCTCCCCCTGACATAACCTCATGCATCCAGACAATACAAAACACCAAAACATACGAAATTATGGCTAGACTAACTAGACCCCCCAAACCGTTCTGGAGAGAAGCCTGGAAGCTCTGGGAATTAAGCCTACTCAACAAGGAGTCCCAGTCCATATTCCAGACCACATGCTCCTCACCTGTACACCAGAGGATCAAGGCCTCCTAGGTCATAGATAGAACTAAGCACACCACACAACTCAACTTCATGGCATATGAAGACAAAGGTCACCCCCCCTCTCCTTTCCCCGACCACCCTACGTTATCCCCTCCCCTCCCAAGTTCGTAATCATACTAAGCACAATGCAAAGCCCAAAGAGGCGGTTACACATCCACTTACGCTACACGACAAGACAATGGGGTTAAAATAAGCACAAGCGAAGCAGTGCACAAAACAAATAGGCAAAGATACATTGTGAATGTATAAACTGAAGGTTATGCGAAACCCACTTATTTGTCATACCCAATTGAAAACTGTGAAATACCTTGTGTTGCACCACTAACACACAATACAAAATCTTTCCTAGGAAGAATCGTGTATTTGTTAACTGCAACACCCATTGTCTCTCTTCTGTAACTTCTGTAACTTCTGTAACCACTGTTATTTATTTACCTATTTGCTGAATATAAAACCAATACAACAGATTGCACAATAAACATCTACATTTCAGGAAAAAAAAAAAATGAATTGCAACATTTAAGGTACAATATCTGAGTTGTGACTATAGCTGAGCTTGATGTTTCTTCCAAATTAGCTATTTTTACATCATTCTCAGCTAGCATTTTATTTCATTAGAAACATTTAGCGTACATAGTTACACAGCTGAAAAGAGACATGTGTCCATCAAATTCAGCCTTCCTAACATCTGTTTTTTTGCTGTAGATCCAAAAGAAGGCAAAAAAAACCCAGTTTGATACACTTCCAATTTTGTAACAAACTAGGAGCAACATTCCATCTTGACCCCAAAATGGCAGTCAGATTTATTCTTGAATCCAGAAGCTATTACCCTACAATTGAAAAAATAAAATGAATTGTGTTTTTTGCAAGTATGCATCTAGTTGCTGTTTAAATATCTGTACAGACACTGATGAAACCATTTTTTTCAGGCAGAGAATTCCTCATCCTTATTGTCTCTACGGTAAAAAAACAACTTTCCTTTGCCTTAAACTAACTAATTTTAGACTTACAAAATGTTTTAATTGGTGAACTGGGTTGGATACCACTACTCTAGTACACAGTCCCATTTCTAATGTATTTATTGTCACGTTCAGACTTTCATTCACACTTTTTTCTCTCTATATGAATTACATTTTTACACGAAGTGCTAATTGTTATCTACAGTATGTTAGAAATCCAGCGCATTCCAATGAAAAGCATTGCCAATGTTCACGTTAAATGTATTTGTGCACTGCGTCTTTTTAAGCACATTCTCGGAAGCGTGAAGACTTATGATTTAAGTAGTGGAGGTGGATAAAAATCACTTTTCATCCGCACTGGTAGAAACGACAATTGTCTTTCTTTCTTTTTTTTTTTTTTTTGCTTTGAACAGATGTTTCCGCCGATCCTCCTGCTAAATTTATTAATTTTATGGAATATATTCTTTTACTGGTGCAAGCTTTGTTTAAATAGGTAATAATGCTTTAAGAATGGATCTAATAAAAATACATGGCTTAATGTAATATTGCTGATAAGATTTCATATGGAGATTTCGTGTTTCACTCGCAGTGTATATCTGTCCACAGGAGGACTCAGAAATGTAATTTCCAATGAAAAGTGCACAGTCAAACAACTCTTCTTATCTATGCAACAGACAGGTCATGTAGCACGCACACAAAGACAAAAACAATATTCTATAATCATAGCCTGCAGTAGGTTATCTACAGAAGCAAACAATTGTACATTTCTTCCACACTTATGCACAATAGATAGTAGGCGAAAAATGTTCCCTTGCATTTAACAGTCTAATAAATTGCTCTGGAGAACCTTTTTATAAAATAGACACTTGTCATTGTTTTCTATGCAAATCACTCTGGATATGACAGTCTAACGTATCCTTTGTTAGTCACTTCTTCGTTTACACTTGATCTAGACGTTCATTTCTTTGGGGCATCATTTTTTTATGATTAATATAATATTTGCAAAACTTCTAACACTCTGTTCGGTAACTGCAGAAATTCTTAGATTAGATAGATTAGGCTGATTTGTTGAATAGCAGAGGCTAAGTAAAATATTGGTCAATTGATGAGTTTGTTTTATCTAACAAATTACTGGGAAAGGTAATTAAATCTCGCCTATGTAGCAGATCCATCTTTGGAAAAATTCCCAGGAGCCTTAGTAACTGACTGTAAGGTTAGAGACAGGTCCCGTCTTCGGCTTACTGATTTGTTTCTTTTTAAAACACGGGTTTGCAGCAGAAACACCTTCAGTAACGTCTTATTAAAACTTGCTATCGGCTAGAATTTCTCCTCTGTTTAGAGTGATACATGCAGAAACTAGATAGGTTTCTTCGACACAAGTGACATATGATATTACCCTATCACCTAGGCTAGATTTTTCAGAAACGCTACAAGCAAAATTGTCTGACACTTCTGTAGGGGCATGAAAAAGACTACGTGAAACTTTAAGTACATCAAATATTGTGAACATTCTGCATCAAGCACTGTCGTTTACTGACCCAATTGAATTCAAATCTGTATTTACCAGAAAATAAGATGATTTCACAATACGCTTAGGTCTTCCCAAACAGAAAAAAAATATGTGACTGAACTGTTTCTCCATCACTTAATCTGAATTTGTGTGTGTAGTTTTCTGTAAGACTTTCTATATAGAAATCCATTTCGTTCCAGTCATGCTGTGATGGCTGTCAGGGCTCTTTGTGTGTTACAGATTAGTGATAATGTTAACACAAATAGAAGTCTGCAAAATTTACTATTTGGTGAATTGCAGGTTGGTTACTAATGTCAGTTATGGTTTATGTACATTGAGAATCCCCATTAGAGCCCCTGATATTTATTGTATCTAAAATAATCGTAATAGCAATACATTTAGCCTATAGAGAGCTTATATATAGGAGGTTTTGCTACTTTTATATTCAGTAGCTTAAATGTTATCACCAGTGGTAATGGTACTCGTTTTATTAAAGCAGGAAATTGTAAATATCAGAGGATCTCTGAAATGCTATCAACGATGCTTTTTGGACAACTCACAAGCTTGTTATAATGGACATATATTATTAAATAATGATATTATTATTAATATTATTATTACTATACTTTAGCACAGTACATGGGCACTAGTGATACAAGTAAAAAAAGACAAAGGTACAATACATCTGAGACATAAAAATTTGACAAACAAATACAGGAGAATTTGTTGGCCAATTGTCATAGGAACTTACAATCTAGATGGATGGGTGGGCTAAGAAACAGGTGAAGGAGAAGATGAAAAGTATGTTACTACAGTGTGAGATACTTCTGTATAATAAAATATAAAAAAAAAATATGTTTAAAAAAACATAAACCGAGAAAATAATGAACCTACCAGATGAAAATTGTGCTTAACATTCTAACATAGCTTAGCTATGTAGAGTCCCTATGCCACTACTTGCACTGCTTAATCGTTTTTAGTGCAAAATTCATGAGACAAACTAGTTTGTTCACTTAGAGCATCTAAATTTGTGTACAGATTGCAAAAACAATGAATTTGGACATTAATAAAACATCACACTAAATCTGATTTACATTTGAATTCTCATTTTCATTGAAAAATAATTAATTATTGCAGTTTCTTGTAATACGTTATGAGAAACTGCAATACTGGATTATTTTGCATCTTCATTACTCGACTAATACGGCAACTAAAATATTGTGACCACAATCATTGCCAAATTGTAAGATTTCTTCTCCCATGTTCTCTTACATGTGACATACATTTCCAACATGGTGGAAAAAAGGTTACAGTAAAGAATGTAATTTTTAAAAGCAATGAGGGTCTTCTGGATTACCAATTAAGTGAGTCCCGGTGAGTGGCTGAGTGCCCATTCACTTATTTATTTATCCCTGCACTGCGAGATACGGGCTAATTTCCTTTCCCACATTAATAAATGCACCACTTTCTTTAGTGCCTTGGATTTTGTCTAGCATTTTGATGAAATAACCTACTATTTATAGTTTCAGCTAATTTGGTATAAGAACATCTCAAGGGCACGTTCTTTAGGTCTAAGCATATCTCAAAGGCACATTCTTCCAAGTTTGATTACCAGAAAGAAAAAACTAAACACAATGAACAGTTTGCTTACTTTAATGGAAAATTAAATCTAATTTCTTGATATGCTACTGTCCAAAATTAATTCTAAAAATAAATCATCAAAGCACATTTTGGGTTTTATCCTTCTGCTTGCTTGCACTCCAGACTGATGCTAATCTCAAAGATTTTGTAAATACACAATTACGTGATTTTTTATGCTTTCTAAATAATTCATATCTGAATCACCAAATTACTTACCTACAGGAGTCACCATTAAAGTCTATGTTTTTTTGTTTTTAATATAAAGCATATGGAAAGAGTTTCTAACAGATTTGGAAAAGCTTATGCAAAAATATTAAATCAAGAACTTTATTATGTAGTGACATTTCCTTTATCACTCTCTTCTCCAGGATAGGCTCTCACCATGATCACTGTCAGGAAAACAAAGCGGTTTTCCTGACACTATAGTGCCCTGAGGGTGCCCCCACCCTTAGGGTCCCCCTCCCGTAGTGCTGAAGGGGTTAAAACCACTTCAGCAGTTTACCTTTATCCAGCACCGGGCTCCCTCGGCGCTGGTGACCTCTCCTCCCCGTCCGACGTCAGCTCCCTAGTGGAGCGGAATGCGCATGCATGGCAAGTGCCGCGCGCATTCAAAGAGTCCATAGGAATGCTTTCCTATGGATGCTCTGTGCAATGGATGCGAAATTTGCATCCAGCATCACAGATGCGCCTCTAGTGGATGTCCGGAATTCAGTCACTAGAGGCTGGATTAATCCCAAATGTAAACATAGCAGTTTCTCTGAAACTATGTTTGCATCTGAAGGGTTAAAACCTGAGAGACCTGGCACCCAGACCACTTCATTGAGCTGCAGTGGTCTGGGTGACTATAGTGTCCCTTTAAAATCTGTTGCTAGAAGTATAGAGCAACAGGCTTCACAGTACAGGATGAAAACTCAAATATGTTTTGAACTTAATCGAAAGGATGAAACAAAAATATGTGATGTCATATTTTTGTTGTGTCCATTGGATTATAATATATATATATGCTAGACTTTTGGTTCTGCCGATACATTTTTTAAGATAAACATTGGGACAACTGAAAATCAACCAGAATTGTGTGTGTATATGTATAAATATATATTATATAAACATGTGTAAAGCAAGCCCTAACTCTCCATCTGTACTAAAATATGACATATTCTGTGTGTTAAACTATGAGTTCCCAGTTAATGCAGTATGTTCTTCCTTTACGTTTTATTCCCATTGCATGCCCAGCTTTGATCCCTTTCTCGGCAGACCTAACCTCCCGAAGCAATATCTGCTAAGTTACTGTATCTAGTTATAAGAACAGCAGCCTATTAATCACAATACTATGTCTTGTCAGAGTTCCACCAGGTCATATCCATGTAATATAATAACGTGATTGACAGACTTTTTATTAAAGAGATTTTAATTAAGTAACTCGGTCAGTCAGTCACATTCATTTTTTAAAGAAAGGAATCAATAGCTTTTCATTGCATGATTGTGGAGTTATGCAGGAAATAAACAGTATGACTTTCATCAATCTGCAGGGCTGTTTCTTTATCTCTGAGATCAGACATTCCATTTTTAGATGCAATTATGGAAGTAGCATTGTCTATTCAGAATAATTTTCTTTTTATCAGAAATTATGCACAGTATGTGAGTGTGTAACTCTTTGTGTGTACACAAGTGTGTGAATGGATGTTTGCTTGCATCTATATATTTATATAGTATTCATATGTGTACCAGTGTTCCTTTGAATGTATGTACATATGTTCATACATTTCTTTGTTTGTCTGTATAAGTATTAATGTGTACAATTATGTGTGCACCTATATATATATTTGCTAATGTGTACATCTGTGTTTCTGTACATTTGTCCACATGGAACTCTGGGAAATTTGAACTCCTGATGATTGTGCATTTTAGGGTGGACGCATCCACACATTGTTGTATTTTTGCTTCTAGTATGGGTTCCATGGACATGGTTGCCCTTCTGCTTTACCTAGAGCAGGGATGAACAATTGATACATCACAAAAATATAAGATAAAGTACATAGACACGTTTTTCTCAAAGACTTATTCAACAGTGTTATGCATCCAAAATATCTTCCATATAACTGTATTTAGTGTCATTATCCAGCCATCTGTGACAGTTAAGCAAATCTCAAGCCAACTAAAGTTGCAAATCAATATATTTCCATTTGACCAGAAAGGTTAACACTATGTATACATCTCTATGTGTGTGACTACGAGGTATGCCTGTAGGAGTTACCAGGGTAGAAGCCGTTTCAAGACATTTTAGAACTGAGCTCAGAACTTCAAGTCTTGCACTACTAGACAGAACTAAATTGTACTGGCCTCTCCAAAACTAGAGGGTCCATAGCATACTCTGCAGGGAGATTTTCTACTCACCAAGACTGTATCGTCATTCGCCAATGTCTAGTGGCAAACTAGAATTTTCATTGTCCAACTAGTGGACTTTATTTTAAAATATTTTATGACTTGCTGATAAACCTTATGTAACTGAAAATGAAATTGGATCAAGACCAAATGTATACAGAACACGTATTGTACTTTAAAGACACATTATTGTGAGAGTTAATATTGAGAAGCTGTTATACTCTCATACGAACCAAAACTATGGAGGTCCTAGAAATGAAAAACATTTGGATAAAATTTAAGGGTTAAAATAGAATCTCCAAATGATCGAAATGTGAGGGTAATTCATATAGGTATAATTGCATAAGCATTATTTCCCTTAATACAGGCATTGTAAAATTACTGTTTCTGAAAATTCTGTAATGAAAGTTATTAGAAAGCCCCTCAGTACCATCTTTTTTTCCCATTTTCTATGAACAAGCAGATTCCGCTGTGCGTTTTCCCCCAACATCAGACGAAAAGTCATTTATATAATGCCATACTGCATCTGACTCCTAAGATGCCCCTGGGGCATTTTTCTCCTTGTGAGCCAATCAGTAAAGGTAAACTAACTGGTTTCTCTTGCAGACTAGTGTGTTTGACCTTTGCTGTCAGTAATCACTTTAAGTATTTCTTGAATTAAGGGACTCTCCAGGGTAAAGCGAAGCATTGGTACCGTACTTTCAAAGGGAATTGTGCAGTGAAGATTTTCTCATTACATGCATACACTAAAAAACTAATCATAACGCTTTTTACAGCTGGAAGGATGCACTTGGTGTAAATCTTTTCGTATGGCTGTGTTAACCCTATAAATTCCAAAAAGGGTACCTGGAAAAGTAGCAAACAGGTAAACTGTGGTGTTAAAATGGCAGAAGAACTGGACTTTTATGAGACGTTTGCTCAAACTGCATTAATGTAAATGATAAATTATTCACCCTTTGAATGTCAGAAACTTGTAAATTAAGAAAGTTTAAAAAAAAAAAACACACGTGTTAAAAAAAGAAAGGAATAGTTATGTTTAAGTGTAGGGAGTGCTCTGTGATAGGTTAATCCAAGCTGTGAAAATGCGAGGGTGGCCTTGCAGCATTGATATGTATACGTAATATAAATAGTATTGTGTGGTATTCAGCAGCTTCAGAAAAAACGGTGGCAGACAGATTGGAGTTTACTCGAGGAACATCACATAGTCGTTGTACACTGCAGCGGGAAAGAACAGAACAATAAAAACCAGGATCTGTCTAACACTTTTATACATATGTGATTTGGAACAAACACTTTTGAATATATTGACAGCTTAATAGCTCAATACAAAAGTTCATCAGATCAGATTTATTTAGCATCAGATGTGCTAAATAAATATCGATAAAATATGTAAAACATATTGAAAATGAACTCTGTTCTTTGTTTTTGGATCTGCTTGATGTTCACATTGTTACTTAATGTGCATTTTTGTTTAATTATTAGTCAATTTACTCATGTATTCATTGTATATAGTGGATGTTTGGAAAGCAGACATACTTAATGCCTGTATTTATCTGTAAATGTAAATGTAGAGTGCCACTTAAAATGAAATAAAGTCAAGCTTGATGACAAAAAAAAATACTGATAACCAAGTAAACTCCAAGCTAGGTCCACTACTATGACATCACTTGATGTTAGCTCCACTACTAAATATCAAAGACCATGTTTACCTGTCTAATTGCTTCATTCTACTTTGAACATTCATCTTGCACTCTAAAATTAGACAAATCCAACCTCTGAGATTTTCATGTAATCAGATGGGGTATGGAGGAAGAGTTTCGAGCAGTGGTGGTCATTGGCCAGTCATTCACATTCCAGCTTGATTAAGTCATCAGAATCCTTCATACATATTATTAACTGCTCCCTGGTGTTTTTCTTACATGACTTACTAATTGCTCCTTGACAGTTTAAAAGCTAAAAGGCTGTTTTGTCATTGACCGTTATGCAAATAAACACATGCAGAGGTTATTTACATAATGTTTTGAGGAAATAATGTTGCAAATAGGTTATAGGTTGGTGAAATAGCTCAATGGTTAGTGTCCCGGCTGTACAATCACAGGTTATCTTCAATCAAGGTCATCTCAGCCTCTCATTTGTTCATGGTAGAAAAAACGAGTTGGGCAATGAGAACCACTAGACCCCAGGATGGACTTGGAAAAGAATGAAAAGTAAAATGTAAATTTCCTGCCTATATGTTACGATTTTGATAATTTCTATATGTCTTTAATAAGATCTTACTTATTACTTATTCTTATTGTTGACTGTTCTGTGTGTATCAAATCTTGAGAGAGCAAGGTCTTTGGGTTAATAGAACATATTTTTTTTCAGTACTCACGACACATGAATATTGTCCACAGTGTGACCAAAGCTATAAAAGAGAAACATTCAAATTCTAAAGAATCCTATGAATAGACCAAATGATTCTGTTGCTATAAAAGGATTGCAGTGCTTGCAATAGGTATTCATGAAGCCATAATCACTGCAGAGAATAAAATCCGTAAAAACTGCACAGGACTATTTTACATTGACAATTCACTTGAAAATTAGTGCTGATTAGTGAATCCACTTCTGTATGTAAACTCTCTGAAATAGCTTGTTCTAGATCAGAAATCAAAAAAACAGCAAAAAAAAAAAAAGAATTAAAAAAAAAAGAAAGTGAAGAGCAAACTATTGTGTTATGTGACTAGGAAGAAAGCTAATTTTCTCCAACAAAGGAACTCATTAAGCTAGTAGTCGTATTCTGAATTGCAAATGTCATCTTTGAAAGATTATTATACATATTTTTGGAGGCTGATTTCTTTTTTACCTTCTCTGCAGACTGGCTTAGTTACAAGGGGTGCTCATATTATTTCAAAAGGCTCTCTGATCTTATCTGATCATAGAAGTGAGGTGATTACTGAAGCTTAATACATGGGAGGGAGCCAGCTGTCAAATATACCAAGGGGTGAAGACTTCCCTCCTTCTACAAGATCTGTGAAAAACAATGCAAGGCAGTTAACCTCGTTAAGAGTAAAGTTTCATGAATACCCTGTTTAACCATTTGAACAAAGAGCATATCATGCAGAATGGTTAATGTATTGGTCTGGAATCCATTGGCAGCTAGTGAAGTTTAAAGATGGTGGGGTGCTGTCCCCCGAGTTGTTGAATTCTACCCACTTAACCCTATGTGATGGCAAGCCCTGTTCAAAACTAGCAGCATCCAAGTCATCAAGAGGATATTAGAAACTGCAGATATAATCATGACAAACACAATGGTTTTTATAATGTGCAATATCAGTAGTCCTTACAATGCCAAAAGATTTGTTTTGTGTTTTGCTTTTTGGGGAGATTTTTGTAACAAAAACTGGGGAGGCACCACTCCACCTGACCCTATGGAATAGTCTTTAATGCTGGAGCCGTACTTTTATCTTATTTATTAAATATTACTTGGTTTATGTCTATCAATGATTGTGTCACAAAGAAGTATTTTGCATTGCACTCAATCAATCCCCATAAGTTAAGTGGGTGCTTAACTAGACCATAGGCCAGTACCAGTTCAGCAGAATATATATACCAATTTAATAAAGAAGGTCCAGGCACTCCAGTGCATTATAGGCCCATTTATTGGAACCATGGGAACACCGCAATGTTTTGACCCACAAATGGGTTTTTGTGAAGTTACTTCACAACAGGAAATGCAACATTTTATGTGCATTTCTGATTGTATTATTGCACTGTTTTTATTTCATTGCTTATAAAATGTTTGCATTTCCTGGTGGGAAGTATCAATGAGATTGTGGCATAATAACTGTTACCTTGTATATTCAATATGACAGCTAATTTGTCCAATGTGCAATGTTACACATACAGCATGCAAAGTTCACGGGGCTCAAAAGCCAAGTTAAGAAGGTTAATGTCTTTCTTTGTGTAGGGAACTCTATAGTTTTCCATTGCTTGATGGATGCCAGCAATAACCACATCATATCCAATGTGTAATCTGTTTCACTATTACTCACCAGATGGACTCATGGACTCTTTAATAAATTTAGTGCTACAATGCTGAGAAACTGTAAATGTAAAATGACTTGTTTGATCATAAAGAATTACTTCCATATCCATGCTGGATAATGTCACCAATGAACTAATGTCAGAAGGAAGGTCTGCCCGAGTTGATATAACTGTAAGCATTTCATCAACTGAGATATGACACTAGATATCCATTCAAGTTGCCATTATTTGCCCTGAACTAGAATGAAATTCAGTAAGACTGAGTTGGTCTTGAGGAATATAAATGAGATGGTGGAGAAACTCAAAAGACTCTTCAATCATTTCAGTTGTAGTCATGTTGCAAGAAGTATCAGAGTTATAGACCTTTAATGAAGAATCCCCCTGAGTTCACTATTCAACTTATGGCACACTGGATATTATCATAATTTTCACAGAAGACTCAAGGCTTAGCAAATAATTATATGAGGCAAATTCGACCAGAATTTATATTATTTGTTCATTTTGTGCTTTGCTAACATCTATACCATATAGAAACCTAAATAACAAACAACATCAAGGTTAAAAAGCAGTATCGAGGTTCAATGGACAACATAGAATGAGCAACCTGTAATAGCAAAAAGAAAGAGGACATTAAAAAAATCAATTCTTATAAAATTGTCCTTATATTTCCCTCTATTACATTTTCGATACACAAATGTCAATTAGTTTAATTAGTCTATTTTTAAAAAAGAGATTATAAAGATTTGGACACAATACCAATAGGTGGAAACGTGGATAAGTTACTCAAGCAAACATTTTAACAACCTGCAGCTAGAATAAGTTTGTTTTTTTAAATATTATTTATCAATAATATGATCTTTCCTGTGCCAAACCTTGGACCTTCACCTGCAATACCAAAGAGATATGGTTGAAAACCGTATAATAATACTCGTAAGAAGTAGATTGCAGCAGATGAAGACTGGATTTTGCAAAAATGTTTTTATTGACTTCCATCGATATTGAACTGTAAACCACATAATTTATTTGAAAATATTTCCACAAATTACTGTGAAGATACCGATACGTTAATGATCAATTTGGCTTCTGCCAAACTATTGATAAAAGTAAAGGATATATGCCAAAAAACAGCTATTTCTCACTGGATGTAAATTGTCTTGGATCATTACTGTTGATGCTCAGTGGAGATCTCTGCACCTCACAGTAAATGGGCTCACTAAAAAAGATAAAGATATCTTCTAATGCACTATGACATGTGTTAGTAATGCATCTGCATGGGGGAATCCTAATGCTTTCTGCCGAGGAAATCAGGAAATATATGCTACCTAAACCTATAAGCTGCCAGCTGTGATAAATGGAATTCTTACAATTATATAAGTAACATAGCTAAAACGAGCGAGATATTGGCAAGCAATCGAGCTTGCCAAAATGTCTTGCAAATGACAGAGCCACTTTTGGTACTGTGTAAAATGAGTAAAATAAGTAAAATGTTCCATTTTGACAAGAAACATTAAATGGAAGTAGGTATAACCAATCAGTGAAATATACTTTATCAAGCACCATTAAACTTTTAGAAAAGTCCTGCTACTTATTAAGTCTGTCTGTCTATCTATCTCTCCATCTCTCCAACTCTCCATGTGTTGTAGAAGATTAAGAAGAGTATTGTAAATGTGTGACTTATTGGTCAAAATAAATAAGCAGGAGACATGACTGTGTTGGAGAATGTTTTAATTACGCTATTGAAACAAAAGAACCTCAAGGTTCAGTGAATAACCCTCAATATGGTTTGGGTGTGTTAGAAATAAAACCGTTGGGTACAAGGTGATCTCAAAAATGAAAGAACTTTGATGAAACATTTTGCAGGATACTGATAAAAGTCAACAGGATGAACTTCTAGACAGGACAAAATCGTGGGGTCATAAATCCTTCATGACTATTACAAAATACATTTAGACTTCACTTGCAGAGCTCAAGATGTCTGGGCTAACCATTCTACACAGCACTAAAACAGGACAGGTTATACTCAGGTTAAAATGTATGAATATGCCATCATTAGTCTTATGAACACGGCTCATCATTTTTCCACTTCCTAGCAGAACTGACTATTATGCTCCATTTTTTAAAATGCAAGGAGTCCTAAAAAGAAGCCATATTTGTTTATGGAAATTACAACATTAAATAAGATATTGAAAATAACCTATAATGTACGTTAAAACTTTTTTTCTTTTCAAGTGATGCACCCTTTTCTTTTAAATGAATATTAAAATTCAGGCATACATAGGGCACACATTACTTTGTGGGGTAGAAACAGAAATGTTTTTGATTCTCCACTTTTCTCTGTGATCTCTCTATATTAACAGACAAGTACAAAGGCAGAGCTATTTACAATAATTGACACAGATTGTTGCATTTAGAGTCACAATACACCATAATTATACTGAACTTTTGGTAATTATGTGTTTTTTCTTATGATGGAATATGCATTGATAGAAGGTGGAGTGCTACCTGGAAAAGACACACAAGCGTTTGTAACCTGAGCCAGTCATTTATTGCTCAAATACATGTGCGTGCATTGTTATATGACAAGCAAATTTGTGTTTGTTATTGTTACATATCTGGCTACATGCAATGCAACACTATATTGTACTTGTTGTGTTTTATGTTTATGAGATTATTGGAGAGTGTAAACGCTAAAACCGATTTTCAACAACTACGAATTCTGGCTCACACGGTCACACAATTTTCTTTTTAACCATCACATATATTTTCTTGTCAATTGAATGATTATCAGGGAGTGAAGATGAGTGTACTCAGGATAAAACTAAATACAGACATTCTCTGCATTTAATTTTTAGTTAAAGGGACACTATAGTCACCCAGACCACTTCAGCTCAATGAAGTGGTCTGGGTGCAAGGTCCCTCAGGTTTTAACCCTTCAAATGCAAACATAGCAGTTTCAGGGAAACTGCTATGTTTACATTTGGGATTAAGCCAGCCTCTAGTGACTGTCTTCCTGGCAGCCACTAGAGGCGCATCTGCGACTCTGGAGGCATATTAGGCCTCCATCGCGCAGAGCATCCATAGGAAAGCGACACTTTGAATGCGCGCGTGGCACTTGCCACGCATGTGCATTCGGCTCTGCTGACGTCGGATGGGGAAGCTGACATCAGCGGAGTAGGAGAGGTCACCAGCACTGAAGGAGCCCGGCACTAGAATTGTCACGATTCGGGGAACCCAACACGCTGGCACACACACACACACATAAAAGGTGCCATACCAGACCTTAGAGTGGCCGGGCTAAGCACACACAGAATAGTCAGGAGACAAGCCGAGTAAGGGGAACCAGAAGACAGAATAACGTGAAACAAGCCGAGGTCAAAGGGTAGGAGAAAGTCACAGAGTCAGATAACAAGCCAGAGAGTACGTAACCAGAAGCACAAGGTAAGTAGCAATACTAGAAAGCAAAGACCACAACAGGGCAGGGAGGAACAGGAAAGGTAAGTATTTAAACCATAAGGTTAATTCTGATTGGATAATTTCCAATTAGAATTAACAATCACACGTGGGAGATATCTAGACCTCCCATTGTGATTAAGGCACTGTGCCTTTAATGCCGGGTCAGGTGACTGACCCCAGCGTGTATAAACCTGGTCGGTCTCCCAGCGTGCAGCGTCATGTATGCTGCCGCTGGGGGACGTGGAGGGAACGGCGGACGGCATCCGAGGCTGGAAGGATGCCGCTCGCCGGACCCACGTGGAGGAGGGGACCGCGGACGGCTGGAGGGTGAGTACCGCGAGCGGAGTGCAGCCTCCCCTCGCAGCCGCCCGCGGGATCCCGACATTACCCCCCCCTCGAAGACCGCCCGGAGGACGGGAAGCGGAAGGCTTCAAAGGAAAGCGGGCATGAAAGGAGCGGACCAAAGAGGGAGCGTGCACATCAGAGCTCGAAACCCAGGACCACTCCTCAGGGCCGTACCCCTTCCAGTCCACCAAATACTGCAGCCGACCCCTAGAAACACGAGAGTCGAGAAGGGCAGCCACCTCGTACACGTCGTCAGAGACAGCGCGAGGGGAAACGGGCCGCTCGAGGGGACGAGAGAACCGGTTACACAGCAAGGGCTTCAAAAGCGAGACATGAAACGTGTTCGGGACACGCATGGAAGGAGGCAGATCAAGGGAGTAGGAAACAGGGTTAACCCTACGTAACACCTTGAAGGGACCAAGAAACCTGGGGGCAAATTTCATAGAGGGAACCTTGAGACGGAGGTTCCTGGAGGACAACCATACCCTATCACCCGGAACATAAGAAGGGGCCGCAACCCTACGGCGATCAGCAAACTTTTTCTGAGCAGCTGCTGAACGAGACAACGCAACATGGACCTGATCCCACGTCTTCCGCAAAGAGGCGAGGTGCTGGTCCAAGGCGGGCATTCCCTTGTCGGAGAACGCACCGGGAAGGACAGAAGGACGAAACCCATAAGCAACCTCAAAAGGACTTAAGCCAGTAGACGAATGAGACACCGTATTCCTGGCAAATTCAGCCCACGGAAGAAGGCGAGACCAGTCATCCTGGTGCGCATTAGTGAAGCAGCACAAATACAATTCCACAGACTGATTAGCACGTTCGGCCGCACCATTAGATTGTGGGTGATAGGAGGAAGAGAACGACAAGGAGACCCCCATCTCAGCACAAAAGCCCCTCCAGAACCGAGAGATAGATTGAGGGACCCTGTCAGATACGATATCCTGAGGTACCCCATGCAGGCGGAACACTTCTTTGGCAAACACCTGAGCTAACTGAACCGCAGAAGGCAGTTTCTTAAGCGGAATAAAGTGCGCCATCTTAGAGAACCTATCCGTCACAGTTAGTATCACCGTCTGACCATCAGAGAGAGGCAGGTCTACAATGAAATCCATGGATAAGTGGGTCCATGGTTTCTTGGGTATAGATAGAGGCATCAGAAAACCCTGGGGTTTCACATTAAGGGACTTACACTGCGTGCAGACCTGACAAGCCTGAACAAAATCCACTACGTCTCGCTTGAGTGAAGGCCACCAGAACTGTTGAAGGAGGCCCTTGTAGGTTTTGGTAACCCCTGGATGACCAGCAGTTTTGGCTGTGTGAAATAAAGTTAACAACTTTTTTCTGTCATTAGCTTCAACGTATAGTTTACCATCCGGCGTCTCAGGGGGTGCCTGAGTTTGGTATGTCTTAATACTATCAAGGAAAGGTGAAGAAACAACCAAACGGGTAGCAGCTATTATCTGAGACGCAGGTACAATAGGTTCAGGATTCGGGTTAACAAATTCTATTGGTTCATGCTGCCGAGAGATAGCGTCAGCTTTGGCATTACGGCAACCAGGTCTATAGGTAATAACATATTGGAAGCGTGAGAGAAATAGAGACCATCTAGCCTGCCGGGCAGATAACCTTCTAGCATCAGCTATATAGGATAGGTTTTTATGATCTGTTATAACCATAATGTTGTGTCTAGAACCCTCTAATAAGTACCTCCATTCCTTAAAAGCTAACACAATAGCTAATAGTTCCCTGTTCCCAACATCGTAATTCTTCTCTGAATCAGACAACCTTTTAGAAAAATAACAACAGGGATGGAGGGGTTTGTCATACGACAACCTCTGTGACAGTACAGCTCCCACACCTGACTCTGAAGCGTCTACTTCCATAACAAAGGGAAGAGAAGGATCAGGGTGGTGCAGCACTGGAGCAGAGGCAAATGCCTTCTTGAGGGTTTCGAAGGCCTTAAGGGCTTCAGGAGTCCAAACCCTAGGGTGTAGACCTTTTTTTGTCAGCTTCGTTATAGGAGAGATAAGTGGTGAAAAGTTTTTTATAAATTTCCTATAATAGTTGGCAAATCCTATAAAACGCTGGATAGCCTTCAGTCCTTGGGGAAGTGGCCAGGACAGTATAGCTTCCAATTTAGCAGGATCCATACTGAAACCCTGTTCAGTAATGATATATCCTAGGAATTGCACAGAGGTCTGATCGAATAAACATTTTTCTAACTTACAGTAGAGTCCGTTCTGCAATAGCCTTTTGAGCACCATCCTAACATGGTTATGGTGTGACTTCAAATCAGGAGAATACACAAGTATGTCGTCAAGGTACACCACAGCACAGACATGCAATAGATCCCTAAGGACATCATTTATGAGGTCCTGAAACATGGCAGGAGCATTACACAGTCCAAAAGGCATGACCAGATATTCGTAATGCCCACTGCGTGTGTTGAACGCTGTCTTCCACTCGTCATTCTCCTTTATACGGACAAGGTTATAAGCCCCCCTGAGGTCTAATTTGGTGAAGAATTTAGAACCTTTAACACGATCAAACAACTCAGTGATGAGGGGTATAGGGTAGGCGTTTTTAACCGTTATATTGTTTAGACCCCTGTAGTCTATACACGGCCTCAAATCGCCCTCCTTCTTTGCCACAAAAAAGAAACCAGCACCAGCAGGAGAGGATGACCTTCTTATAAAACCTTTTCTTAGGGATTCCCGTATGTACTCCTCCATGATCTGGTTCTCTTTTTCAGAAAGAGGGTAGACCTTTCCCCTAGGAGGCATAGTACCCGGTAAGAGGTTTATGGCACAATCATACTCACGATGTGGAGGTAGCTTATCTGCCTCCATCTTTTCAAAAACCAAGGCAAGGTCTGCATAAACAGAAGGAACAGAAACCGAGAGTGGTTTAGCCGTGGGAACGTTAAGTAAACAAACAGGACGTACATGAGCCATACAGTCTCGTTGACAAGATTCCCCCCAGGAGAGTATATCTAAACAACCCCAATCAAGAACAGGGTTGTGTTTAACTAACCAGGGAAAACCCAGAACGATGGAGGCTGTAGGGGAGTCAATTATTTGGAAGGTTAATTTCTCCTTGTGCAAAACACCCACAGACATAACTATTTCCTGGGTTTCATGAGTCACCAGAGGTTTCTCCAGTGGTCTACCATCTATGGCCTCAACGGCCAAGGGTGTCTCCTTTCGGATCAAATTCAGGGCTGCGGTTTTGGCAAAGGTCTCATCCATAAGGTTGTCTGCCGCACCCGAATCGATCAGGGCTTTGGTTTGGTTTTATTGACCAAAAGAGAAACCGTAATAAACGGTCTGGAGATGGACATATGAGGGGACAAAGTCATAACACCCGAGGCCGACCCCTCTCTAGGCCTTAGGTGCTGCAGTTTCCCTGTACTTTAGGGCAGGCTTTACAGTGATGCCCCCTCTTCCCACAATAAAGGCATAACCCCTCCCTTCTACGGTACGCTCTTTCGGCCTCAGTTAACCCCGTAGCACCCAACTGCATGGGTTCAGGGGATGGTTGCCTAGGAGCGGGTAACGCTAGCAGTGAAGTACTGGGTAGAGCAGGTAACACCCATGTATCCAAACGTCTTTGGCTACGCCTCTCTCTAATACGGTTATCGATAAGAATCACATAGTCTATAACATCATCTAGAAGAGCAGGCAATTCCCTGGATGCTATTTCATCCAGTATATAAGTGGCCAGACCCTCCTGAAAGGCTGTAACGAGGGCGTCATTATTCCAAACCACTTCAGCTGCTAGAGTACGGAATTCGATAGTGTAATCTGCTACAGATCTGTTACCCTGTCGGACCCTAAGCAGAGCCTTGCCAGCAGAAGCAACCCTACTGGGTTGATCAAACGTGCGTCTGAAAGCTGTTAGAAAATCTGCAAATGACATAGGAGACGTATTTTCCCAAAATGGGGTTGGCCCATGCTAAAGCTCTCCCGGACAAGTGGTTTATCAAAAAGGCAATTTTAGATCTGTCAGTGGGATAGGAACGTGGATTCATCACCAAATGGATGTCAATTTGGTTGAGGAAACCACGACACAATGCTGGGTCACCGCTGTAGCGCTGTGGCGGCGTCATGTGAACTACATGAGCGGGAACAGGTACTGGAGTGGGAATGGGTTCGGGCACAGCAGCAGCAGCCTCCTGAACGGCAGGTTGCAAGTGTGCAGTACGAGCCAGTATGGTTTGCAGAGTTTGAGCAAATTGATCCATACGGTGGTCCAAGCCATCCATTCTAGCCTCTTGATTAACTAGGAGCTGTGGTATGTCAGCAGGTTCCATTATGGCCCTGTTGTAATGTCACGATTCGGGGAACCCAACACGCTGGCACACACACACACACACAAAAGGTGCCGTACCGGACCTTAGAGTGGCCGGGCTAAGCACGCACAGAATAGTCAGGAGACAAGCCGAGTAAGGGGAACCAGAAGACAGAATAACGTGAAACAAGCTGAGGTCAAAGGGTAGGAGAAAGTCACAGAGTCAGATAACAAGCCAGAGAGTACGTAACCAGAAGCACAAGGTAAGTAGCAATACTAGAAAGCAAAGACCACAACAGGGCAGGGAGGAACAGGAAAGGTAAGTATTTAAACCATAAGGTTGATTCTGATTGGATAATTTCCAATCAGAATTAACAATCACACGTGGGAGATATCTAGACCTCCCACTGTGATTAAGGCACTGTGCCTTTAATGCCTTTAATGCCGCTCGCCGGACCCACGTGGAGGAGGGGACCACGGACGGCTGGAGGGTGAGTACCGCGAGCGGAGTGCAGCCTCCCCTCGCAGCCGCCCGCGGGATCCCGACAGGAATAAGGTAAGCTACTGATGGGGTTTTAACCCCTTCAGCATCCTCAGGGCACTAGAGTGTCAGGAAAACTGCTTTGTTCTTCTGACACTATAGTGATCCTTTAACATAGTTGTGACAAAACCCCTATTTTACCTTCCCAGGAACCATTCTCTTCCTCAGTTCGGGAATCTGTTTAAACTTTGTTATTATGTTACCAAAGTTGACCGTCTGCTAGCCCTGATTTCATGGAACTGTTTTGGGCATAGGACCATGTGCACAGTCAGTCAAATAATTGACTTCCATGAAAAATCTCGAACCCTTGAACCTATCTGGGTGATTTTTGAATATGTTAGTCACCCAGATCAGGGCTATCACGGGATGTTACTTGTGTGGGATATTCGTGTATTTTATGTGTATTTTGGGGTGTTTTATAAATTGTGTGTTTTTTTTGTGTCTGGAGATAGTAGAGTTTGTACAGTTCCTGACTCGATTATCTCTCAGGCACAGGTAAGGGATTACCCTGTTTTGTGTGGGAGTGTCCTGGGTGTGTTTGCTGTGACTCTGAAATGTATAAAAGCAGGCCATTGAGTCTGGATTAAACAGATCATCTTACCCCCTCATGAAGTCTAGGCTCATTTTTGGGGGATTGGGAGCTATATTCACACGTATAATCACTACGGCGCTTGGGACTTGGGAGATTCTTCACGGATGTACTCAGCTGGAGTACAGGGATCCATTAAAATAGTATTAAAAATGATGGGAAAGGACAGTTGTCAGACACCTTTGTACCCAGAGGGACTCACTGCCACAAGATATCACAAAATTGAGAATCCAGTCATGGAGGTAGAAGGTGGGGTCTCCAATCTTCTTCATACTCATACTCCCACTATAACTACATTAGCTATGTGGGATACTGACAGGTGTAAAAGGGATGCATTAATAAATATATAGAGAGCCTTCCTGCCCCTTACTGGGTGCTCCACCAGAATTACCCTTAAGATTTGCGAGGCATTGAGGCTGGTTTCACTAGAGCCTGAGAGCTTGGCATTGGTCACCTGTGAGCATGCTGCCCTCTCCCTTGGTAGAGGCAACAGTTGGTGCAACACTCAATTTTGTACCTGCGTTTAGATCCATAGAGGTGAGAAACGTAGGTACCTCATCCATGATCCGGAGGTGATGCCCAGTTTCTCTGTGCTGCACTTGAAGACTGATGGTAAACCCTCTAAAGGTAAGGAATTTTGCATTCCCTTAACGTGACTGTGAAAAGTTTCAACACCCTGCAAGCCTCCAGGGTCATCTGAAATGTCACTATCAGAGCTTTCCCAGAACTGCCACGTCTGTCATTCATGGGCTTCAGCATGATCTGTTCTTCCTAATGGTATGAGTGCATACAACAAATAACATTTCTTGGGGGTCCATTGGGCAAAGGAGGTTGCAAGGCTCGCTAAGCCTTTGCCTACCTGAGTATAGTGCAGAACAGGTTTTGCAGTCTTTCCTCTAATGATGTGCCATCTTCAGCCTCTGGTAGACCACAGATATGGACATTGTCCCTTCTTCCTCAATTATCGAGGTCTTGTAATTGTCTGCATAGGTCCAAAAGCATGTTTCCCGGTCTGGTAACTGTCACTTCCACTACTTCATGTTGCTGAGTTGACTGTTGACCTGTGGTCTCAAGAGCCGAGAAAGGACTCTCAAGGTTCAAAATATCTGCCCTCTTCATGGAGGCAGCAGACATGAAGCACAGGTCTGTCCTCGGTTGCTCCAGTGGTGAGGCTATATCAGGTTCCCCTAGAATGGTGCCACATGAGCAACCCAATGAGGTGGGTGCAGCTACCATATTGATAAATGTAGACAAACTCCAGAGGTCTATCGGGGTGGTGAGAAACTCATCCATCAGCCAGTCCTTGGAGAATCAACAGATGTGTAGGTGGGTAGTCTGAGAGGTACAAGCTCTTCTATTCTGATCCATATGCCCAAGTGTAGTCAGAAATCAATGCAAATTTTGGGGTCCAGCAATCAAAGCTGTTCCATTATGCATCCATCTTGTTAGCACACCAAGCCACACACATCATGCATTCCCATTGTTGGCGTGATGACTCTCAGAAGGAATTTGCCATTTTTGTAATTATTGTTGACAGGTCCTGGAAAGATCCTAATCAATTTAATTATATAGTCCATCTGATTATTTTACACCAATCTATAAACAAATGCTTAGTTCTGAAATGGTAGCACACTTACTGAATAAAATATTCATTCATTAAATTATGTTACTGACGGTGAACGTGGAATAGAAATGCGTGACTATCTTTATCTTTAACCACCTGGATTTAGCGTAACTAGGAGTAATGTTTCCCCAATAACTGATTTACACAGCAAAGCTTGCATTTCCATTGAGTTAGTTGCAGCCAAATGCGTTCTGAGCTATAGGACAAAACTACTAAGTGATTAACGCACAGAAGAAAACAAATGAAGCCAATGTGGTTCTGCAGCTTGGTATGCCACCTAATGATTTGCGAGAATGGTAAATGTGATTAAAATTCATATAATTTCATGTTGTGGGGAGAAGAATGTGTTTTAATCTAAGAGGATTTTTTTATACTAAGATTTACAAAAGTAAAACTGCTATTCACGCTAATACAGCACAGGGATTTATTAGTTGTTTACTGCACAATCAAAGTAAAAAAAATTTCATGAATGAAAAGTTTTAGAAAATAAAGATTGTGTACTTATGTATTTAACCATTTGTTGTGCTACTCAGATTGTTGATGAATCACCGTTATATGAGCAACAATGCAAATACATCCAAGTATTAAGCCTACGGTGCAATAGTACATTAAATGTTCTACAAAATGGAGAAATAAAGTAAACAGAGTGCAGGTCAGGAGTCCGGATACAAGTCAAGGGCTCATGAGCTGCACCCCTGTAACCACCTAATAGGGAGCTCCAATGAGGGGGTAACCCTCCAAAATATGTAGGTAATAGGAGTAGGTGATGTGTAGAGTCCCACAAGGGAGAGCTCCACTGTATAAGAAATGAGGAAGGGAAGCCCTACCTTTAATCAATCTAAGGATAAAAAGGGATATGCAAACAAAAAGTATAACTTGAAAAAAGGGAGATCTACTAAACGGTGCCCAGGGGATCAATTGTCTGGAGTACTAGCTAGCATCTAAGTTCCAGTTCCCCTAGTGTTGACGCGTGTTTTGGCGTGTTCAAAATGCGTTGTCAGGAGCCTGTGAACATGAGCAGCTTGTTGTTCCATTTAAATACCTACTGCTGATGAAACATGGCCATCAGCTGTTCAATGTGGGAGGTCCTGAGAGGCGGAGTATCTAAACTCTATTCTGCAGTCTACCAGGGGTGTGGCATGTCATCACATATTCTACATCTCAAAAACATAGTGACGATACACCCTGCCAATGACATAGCTTAGCTGGCAAAATCCCTGATCACAAATCCTGCTGAAAAAGGCAAGGCTACAGGTTCAAATCTTTGCAGGGCCAACCCAACACCCCAAAACCTCATTTTCTTTAATCTCTGCACTTGCTAGCACTTTTTTATTTGTGTTACCACTATGGTTATTGATTTTTAGGTGTTTATTTATTTATAACTTTAGTAGGGAGAGTTGGTTCAGGTAGACACTTGTGGTTAGACCACGGTGTCGCGGTAACTTTTAGGGTGAATTGAGAGATTTATTATTTTTAATTTTTTTTGTGTGAGGCTTTTCATCTGCATTTAGACCTGATTACCTGGTCCCTTGTTCTCTGGGGACCCAGTGCCTCTTCTCTCTCCCTAACCTTGTTTACACTACCTTCCTGTCAGTCAGACACTAGGGGAACTGGAACTTAGATGCTAGCTAGTACTCCAGACAATTGATCCCCTGGTCACCGTTTAGTAGATCTCCCTTTTTTTCAAGTTATACTTTTTGTTTGCATATCCCTTTTTATCCTTAGATTGATTAAAGGTAGGGCTTCCCTTCCTCGTTTCTTATACAGTGGGGCTCTCCTGATGTTGGTTTCCCCTTGTGGGACTCTACACATCACCTACTCCTATTACCTACATTAAATGTTCTCCCTACATATCTGTCAAAAATGATAGTCTTACATGTATGTCAGGATTTCTTGTTTTTTTTTTTACAATAAGCTTCAAAGATGTTTAGTTAAGAATCATCAATAAAAGACTGCTTTGATTCACTAAATATTCCATAAAACATAATTTTAAATGTTACTCCTTCCTTGCTTCCAAATTCTAATTGAACATTTTTGTCCAAGTAACATTTTAATCGTAAAAAAAAAATATTGTGATCTTTATTATGTGCCTTTATATAAATATATTTATAAACTGTCTCTCACAATCATACTCTTGAGAATATTATCAATAAAAGGGAAAACATTTTTTTTTTTTTTTAAAAGCCAGCCTATTCGCTTATTAGGACATGATTCCCCGATCTGTTCTACAAAGCTGACATATCACTTTTTAGATGATAATATTTAATATATACATAGTACTAGCACAATCCCTAGAAATGTATTGATAAAATAAGAATACTATTGTTAGTTTGTAATCGTTATGAAAATACCTATTTTGTACATTCATTTTCTCCCACAGCATCCCTCAATTTTCCAATACATGGGATGCATCTACATATTGTGAGATAGTGCTTTGAGAATCGGGGTTGTGGAGCAGTTATCACTGAAAAGTGCAGCAGCAAGCATTGGGTAATTGCAGTCTATACGTTTTCCGACAATTCTTAGTAAAGATTACATTTGGATTTACATGAAACTGATTCTTTGATCTACACATATCACAAGTAAAACTCACTTTAAATACTAAAATGCTGTTTTCTAAATTAAAAGATGCTATAAGCATTCCATAAAAAAAACAAAAAAACACTGAATATTTATAGGAAACTGTTATACTAATTCATTGAATAAAAACATGATATCTGTGTTGGCGGGAAGAAGAATTTCAGTATATAAAAAACAGATATTCTCAATAAACCAACATTCGACACACTGAATAATACAAGAAAGGAAATGTAAGTAATGAGATCAGAACATGCATTCCTGCAATAGAACTATGATCACATTCGCAATAATAGTACGTTTGCATGTAAATATGGAATTGCAGTGAATTTTTTTATCCTGCTCACAATTTTCACTATGCATTGAATGAAGCAAAACATTTTTTTAGGATATACTGTTTAAAATTAAGTTAGCCACAGTTGACTTATATAAATTATCTACTCTATGGTTAGATCCTACTGTCTCATTTGGTATGCATATTGAAAAACCGTATCACAAACCTGACACTCGATTCAGAGTGTTATAACAAAGGTCATATTTAATAAGTTTTCCAAATTATTGAATATTGTTATAAAAAAAAAAATCCAAAGGTTTATCTACAAAAAATCCCATAGACTTTATTGGTTATTTATGTAGCTAAAGCATTTGGAAAAAAAAATTCTAATAGTATTATTATAATTATTCTTTATTTATAAAGTGCCTATATACTCTGCAGCAAGTAAAAAGACACAGTATAATATAACAATATTGGATATTTTGGAATATTAAATCAAGGTCTAAATTGTCAAACTTTCGAAGTACCTTCACCTTTTCATGTTCATAACAACTTCCATGACTATTCCCACACTAATAAGAAGTCTGTTTCTTCCGTTTATTGTGACTGCTTTTATCTCCGAATCACAGCCACCAACTTTATTTGATCCAACATTGTAAAAAGAACCGAGTTGAGCTGACCTCTCCTGGTGAGCTCTGAAAATGTGGAGTTATGTTACACAATAGATCAAATCTAGAACCACCCCCTAAAACATCAAACCAGAGTTAACATTTTTGAATAATCTTTATTTTAATTATTTTTAATTTTTTATTTATTTTTTTTTACTGAAAGGAGACAGAGTTGGTCGTACATTGAGGTTACCACAGACATGCCTAAAGCATTTGAAAATAGTTTACCATTAAGAAAACACTATAAGAAACTTGCATAAGATTACTGACATTATATTCCAAGTTCTATAGTCCTTTTGTTTTTATGTTTAATCTAAACTATCTTAGATATACAAATTATATAACGTTTACCAAATAAGTTAATAAGAAAGAAAGAATGAAAATAGAAATAAAGAAAGAGTGTATGGTAAGTGTGGTAGGAAAGATAGTAACATTTAAGCCATTATTTTAGGTGTCTCTAATTTCATATCCATCCATGGTCAATAACATTTTGTTGTAAGACGTCACATTGTCAATAAACTTAGCTGACATTTTTTCCATGTTTTGTAGGACATCCACCTTTCCAAAAAACATGTGGAGATCTGGTCTTTCCATCTACTTGTAATACATAATCTACTCGGAGTACAAATCTTAAAGCAAAGGGACAGTGTAGTGTAATGTAAATCAATCGCCCAATGGTTGGCACTTATATAATTATATCATTTTTCTTTCAGGGAACATATACTCACAATGTCCCTTGCTTCACTTAGTCAATTGTGTGTTCTAATGATTATTTAATAAGGGTGTTTTTTTTAAATTTATTTCCCAAGTCTTACTTTAACAGAAAGGGGGATTCATTATTACTATACGTCTTTGTGCCTACCTGTCATGTATTTTATAGGTTAATGTTGGTCTACCTATCCATTCATATTGTAAGGTTCATAAGTGAGCTTTTGTGCGTCTGTCCTTTGTTTTAAAGGTGCTTGTAAATTTATATGTTTATCACATTGCATCTTCTATGTGATATATTATATTGCGAGTCAATACATTAAGTCAAACAAGCACTTGTATGCTTTTCTGAATTCATAGATAATATGATAACAAAATAGGACGGTGACATTATGTTTAGCCTAATTTTACTGCTTTCTTTCTATACTATTCACATTTTGGAACTGTAATAAAAAGTGAAAAAAATACATGGCAAGAATAAGTACTTTTAAATCATTTTAACAATGTGCTGTTCTGTAACTGGGCTGAAATAATACCCACTTGTAAAATGAAACTTATAAAGATACATCACACTTGAAAACACGTTTTACACATTGACACCAAAGGACAGAACAGGGTCAGTTGAATGCAGCATTGAGAGCATACATTTAGTTGACTTATGACAAATATAAATTACTGAGTGGTCCCAAAGCGTCCCATCACTCACAACACTTCAATTACTTCAGTGAAGATATCAGGATAGGGGAATCTGAATCTCCCCAGTTATTTCGGAATAATATGTCTCATCACTGTCATCCAATATCTTGTTTGGGGTCTCCAGCAATAAAGTGGACAAAAACTGCCATTGCCCACAGTAAACTGAAAAAAAAAACAAAAAAACATCTCGGTGTAGTTTCTGTTTTCCCCAAACAAATGTGTAATGATGGTATGTGTCCAAGGATGACCTCTCCCCACCAGTTGGTTCTTTGCAATATTTGTCTAGTTTTAACTTTATATTGTTGGTTTTGTGCCTATAACTTGAAATATGTAACTGAATTCACACAGGTTTTTTTAAATATTGATTTTAAAAATCAAATATCTTGGAACAAATTAGTTATTGAACAAAATCATTACTAGCTGAAAGACTTCACATCAAGCATAATCATGTGACACAGGTACACCCCCCTAATATTCACATTAATTTAAAGTATGAAAGCAGAAGGCACAAAAACAGAGATAATTAATTCTTTAGATATTCAAAAACATGGTCCCATCAGTCCATCCAAAAAATAAATAAAAATTAAATTCACAACTAATTAATGAACTCTACAGATCAAGGACTTGTTGGTCTATGTGTACAAGAAGAGGTATTCCGATCAGATCACAATTTTAATTTACCATGGATTGACTAAATGTCCCTACTCAATAGGGCAAATTGACCTTTTTGTAGACTTTTAAATGTACCAATGGCACCTGTTTAGGAGCCTGTGGTCGATGAATATATCATAAAATTATGCATATCAGCAAATGATAATTATTAATTGGAATATGTAGTCAGTCATCATAATTATTATGCTGAGAAGTGACAACTAATTAAAATGACCTTCTCACAAACGAAGGACAGGTTCAAGATTTCAGACCTGTGTCATTGTTTCGTGCAGGCAGATTGTGGTAAACAATATGTTCATTTTCATGCAGCTAGACAATGGAACAGCTGTATAAAACTTATCAAATTCTAGCCTTTAAGGTAGAAAGCCTCTTTTGTACAAACTACTGTAGAAAGACGAACAACTCCAAGATTTCACATGCATGGTAATATAGAGTGACATGTCATATTTTATGCTTTTTTTTAAATGTGGAGGAGGAAAGAGACAAGAAAAAGAGCTTTAGCACAAAACTTACACAAAATAGTTCATTTATCTCTTCTACTGTTACCTGTAAATCCCATGATCGACTGGTATCATAAAATGAAAAAAATAGCTGTTAAGAAATAATAATATATGAATCGGTTGCATCCTGTAGTGATCATTCAAATAGCAGTTAGTACATATTATACTATGGTAAATGTATGTGAAGGTATATCTAATAAGTGGATTCAGGTATTGCAAATGAACCTATTTATGACAGGTGTACAAAATCAATCACATGGCCATTTAATCAATATAACAAACACTGGCAGTAGAAGAGTCTTTGCTGTAAATCTCAGTGACTCATTGTGGCACCATTGTAGGATGTGAACTCTAACAAGACAATCGATAGCAAGTGCTGTTATTGTCTTTTGGAAACATCTAGCGGCAAGCAACGGCTCACCCATGAATTGCCACATTAGATCACATAACAGGATTCGAGTGATGAAGTGCTGACATGCTGAAGTCTGTGTAGATCATCGTTTTTCTGTCCAATACTTATTAGAACTTTTCATTGGTTGTTTTCAACAAAGTATTCCCTAGGCAAGCATCCACACACAAATGTATGCAACACAAGTACCCATTGGATTCTGTAGCACTGGAAATGTCTTTCTAGAAGAGTGAAGACTTTTTTTTAGCAGCCTTCATTATAATGTTCAAGTTGTAACTGATCAGTCCTGTAGTCTACACCAGTTGATAAGTCCTACCTCGGGTGAAAGTCTTGTGATTGTGATCTTTTTCCACTGCACTATTTGTACCAAAGGTTTATATGAAAGAAGCCCTTGATAATGCACCTAATGCAATTCAATTAGGCAATCAGATATTCACGCATGGTCAGAATTATAGCTATGACTACTGGAAGATTTTGACAGCAATACATATTTAGCATCGAGGCTTACTTAAATAACGCAAAACAGTTTACATGGCTGCAGCTATTGTAAACTAACTACAAATTTCCTTTTCACAGCTGAGAACATCTTGTACAGTTAGAAGATATGAAATACATTCATCACATTAATATTCCTAGCTACCTTGAATAGAAATAAATTAGGAAGGAAGGAACATCTCAGTACTTACTATGTTACTAAATCTGCCTGGTATGTTCTTTAATTCTCAGAGGCTGAAAGCATCCCTAATATTTCTGCGTTTATGACTTGGATGAGCAAAAGACAATATATTTTGCGGAAATTACCTTGCATGAGATTGTAACATCTTGGTACGGCAAAATGTTATTGCATAAGATATCTTTTATTTGACTGTAGAATTAGGTATTTGTAATGCGTATACGTGAATGCTACATTGTTACATTTTCTTTCATTAAATGTTAGGTACTGGCTTTGGTTTGATTTAGGAATAAAATACACATATTATATTCAATGATATGTTGATAAATAAAAGTAATAATTACTAATGTAGATAGACAGTTAGAGAAATAGAAGGAGAGAGGTATAGCGGTATAAAAATATATATTTGTATATGACAATAGCTCATCTAGGCTTCCAGTTTCACATTGAAAATGAGAGGTATTGTTCTTGACTGGTCTCCTGCCTTGAACAGCAGTGTACCTACCCAAGCTTTCCTGAAGTCCTCTAAAGTATTAGTCTTGACAATGCCAGTTTGAAGATCCAAAAAAATCATCAAAAACTCCAGAGAGTTTAGATGCAAAATAATATATGATTCAAGTAATTCTTATTTTGGGGATAATTTCCTAGTGGGCTATTTTTCAATTTTTATAATTTGAAATATGTTTATCCCATTGCATGGCAGATTTCATAAAAAGACTTTTCAGGGTATACGGTACATCAAGAAACATTCAGAAGAACATATTTAGCCACTAAAGGAATAAGTTAAAGGAACATCTAACTCACTCACAAGGGAATGTACCTGTGAAATTAATTGAGATACACCATTATCATACAATGTATTGCTCTGTGGGGAAGCAGTGGAAGAATATCTAAATTGACAATCTGATTTTTTGGCATGCTCCAGAAATGTCCGTATTTACTTGGATTTGTGAGGCAAATGGGTTGTCTTGTAAAAAAAGGTGATCATAAAAGTACAGTATGCTTTTACGAAAAAATGAAATTGACACAATCAATCTCACAACTCAGACATTAAGTGGTCCAGTTAAAACATTAAAACTTAATGGGATGTATTGAATCTGTGTGTTGGGCTTCCTGCATCCTAGAAGTCTCAGTGATGATGGTCAATATACTCAGGCCTTCATTATTTCCCTTCAAATGATAACTTACGATTTGTGTTATGTTTCCACACTTTTTGAAGTGTTGTGGCATTTGCATCAACTTTATAATTATACTTTATCTTACTGTATCAACATCGTTATATTTATACTTATCTTAGTATTAAATTAACCAATTATGACTTAGCAGCCAGCAAAGAATTGAATTACCAGTCAGATTCTCAAACAGTTACATTTCATTTTAGGACATACTCGGATATCAGAACATATTCTCATTTTTGCTGCAGGAGTTTCAAATTCATTTTAATAAGTGAATGTGAAATAAATTGTAAGAGGTCTGCATAAAAAAAATAATTGAATACATAGGGTGCTTTGATCATGCAAGCAGCGTGTTATTCAAGTTCAATTATCTGAAAAAGTCAGTGATAACTTTAACCTGGTAGAGGTGAACAAATTGGCTAGAGTCACTTCCCAGATTACTTGTGAATGCCTTCTTTATTTTGCTCTCATAATACGTTTTGTATCCAAAGATCTTGCACATGTGTCAATCAAATAGACTATAAATAATGCATTGAATGTCCACAAGCTGCGCATTTTCAATACTAGTAGTAGGGATTCTTTGGGGAGCAAAGAAATCCAATGATAATTACCATTATACTGTCTGAAACTCAAGGCCAATGAAGTCAAATTAATTTATTGAATGAATAAAATAATAAAGAAAATCCCTAATGGCTTGCAAATAAAACAATGCACAAGACCATATTTCCTTAAACACCAGATGTCATTAAAACAGGAACAAATGGTATTTGTTCTTTGTCTTATAAAAATGACCATGATATTTTATATGCATCACAATTACTGTTATATTCAGTTTTGTTTTGCTATAGTTTAGCAAACAAAACTTTATGCACTGCTAGTTTTTGCACCATGGACAAAAGTGTTAGTATTAACTTGATTGGGAAGTGGAAAGATTAGGAAAGTGTCCAATGCTTTTGCCAGTGTTACACAATTTATTAATTTGTTCTGTATGCTAACGTCCATGGTCTGCCAGGATATGCTGGCATACAAGAAATATGGATATATAAAAATACTACTCATTTGAGATAAGTGGCTGAGAAAATAGCACTACATTTGGTCTTAACGAAGCACTGGGAAAGGGCTTATTGACAATTTCAGGTCACACGACAGGAGGCAGCATATTTCTTCTTGACCTGAGTTCAACCATTAAAAGGAGGTTCACTACTCTTATTGAAGCCACATAGACCACCTCTCTGTGCTGCCAAGGGTAAGAAGAAAATTGTAATGTTAAACTCCACTCTATTACCATATCAATTTTAAGACGGAAAAATAACAAACATTCTCATGATTTTAAAACAAGTCAATATTTTGTGAGGCAACTCTTCCAATGGAAAACAGAACAATTTTGTAGATAATGCTGTAGCAGAAAAGACAGCAAAAAAAATAAATACTTACAAGTCATTAGTCATTTATACTTATGTGGCACCTACTGCGAGATAAGTCATAAGGAAATTATTATAAAACTAAGCAACTAAAAAACTGCATATAATATTACAACATTAAGGAAAGAAGGAGTGGGGAAAAAGGGGGTGGGGGGGTTAGAGCACCCACAAGACGTCAGAATAAACAGGGTTTCCCTAAACATGATGCTGTCCCAGATCCCTGAAGAAGGCTGTTATTGGACGAAACACGTTGGATTCACACTGTTGGGACTTTTTAATTCTATTTGTTGTTTTAATCTTTTTTGTACAATACATCATTTTTATTTTTATCGACTCCTTTGGGTTCCTGAAAGACTGCAGATCTTCACGGTAACTACAGTAAACTGCTCATTACACATGGTCTTATAACCCTTGTTGGGGAGACAAGCCTGTTTATTCTGATGTCTTGTGAGTGCTCTTACTCCTCCCCACCTCCCTTTCCATCTTTCCTTAACATTATAACACCATATGCAGTTTTTCTTTTTGTCTTTATTTAGATGTTTATTGCTACTTGACTAAGTGCTTGTTGGTTTATCAAGTTTTTATTCTGGAGCTTACATAGATATATATTCCATATATATATATCACTGAGGAGTACGTTTTTTGTTTTTTGGTGGTGTGGTGAGGTTCACCATTACTAGCTCCACTTTTTCCACTTATATCTACACTTATAGTGATTGTCTTTTGCTACATAAGAAACCTTTCTCGTCTCATGTCAACATGTAAACATGCAGAAGTGTCAAAAAAGTGGATGCATGGTGCAAGAACCAATGGCAACATGTTATGTTAATTAAATATTTCAATTATCAGATTTATTTCTTGACTCTAGAGTCCTCCATTTTGCTCTAAATTGATGGGTTTTTGCTTATTCTGCATATAGAATTCTCTAACCTAGGAAGTCCAAACTCTCATGAATATCACCTTGCTCCAAACAAACATGAGACAGAGTTAATCCTTCTGTCCTTCCATGAACTGTACTCTTCCTTTTTCTAAAAGATGCTTAATTTGAGAGCAAATTCCATATCAAAATAAAGATTGAGTGATTTTAAAATTGTGTTTTTGTAGTTTTCATAATATTCTTATGGTTAAAATAACTAGTTCCTTCAAAAAATGTAATCTTGAATCCTTTCTAAAGGACATCAAGAACCTCCCATGGCACAGATTAAACATTATCCCAGATCTAGATTGTGCTGTTGAATTCTTTCAGTCTAAACTCCTACAAATTTGGAATTTGCATGCCCCGCTGCGTAAGGTGAGGGTAAAAGGAGCACATATGAACTGGATCACAGCTGACCTCATCCAAATGTACCAGTTTCGGGATTCTTTGTGGTCAAAGTTTAAGCGTACTGGTTCTATGAATGATCACTGTGCATACAGACAATGGCGAAATATATGCACAAAACAGCCAAAATTGTCCAAGGCCAAATATTTCTATTAAAATCTGAACAATAACATCTCAAAACCTAAAAACTTTTGGAAAGTCATAAATAAACTACAAACTCCCCCAATCCACTCCCAACCCTCCACTGTCAAAGTGGATAACCAAACCCTGCAACGTCCCTTAGATGTAGCAAATGCCTTTAACAATTATTTTGTCGGATGCTCTACTGCCCTGATTGCCAAGCTAATAAATGACACGCATCCTGAAACTACAAATGTGGATCAGGTCCCACTAAATTTGCAAAGTCCCAATATAAACAAGTTCATTTTTAGACCTGTACCTGTTAGTGTCATTGAAAAACATCTTAATAATCTAAAAATGAAAAACCAGTCCAGACCTGATCAAATCCCAGCAATGCTGTTGAAGCTCAGTGCTAATTGCTAAACCCATCTCAACTCTAATTAACGAATCCTTGGTGTCTGGATACATACCCAAACTTTGGAAGACTGTGAGAGTAGTGCCTATTCATAAAAGTGGTGACACTACTTTGGTTTCTAACTATCGCCCAATATCATTGCTCCCGGTATTGTCAAAATCTTAGAAAAATTTGTCCATACGCAACTATTTGAGTACTACCAACAATCAAACTATCTGACCCCTGATCAATTGGGCTTTCGCCAGAATCACTCCACTGCAACTGCCCTCTTAAAAGTTTGCTATGACATCCAAACTGGCATGGAACAAGGAGACCTAACTGGAGCTATTTTCCTTGATTTTGCTAAGGCCTTTGACACAGTAGACCATGACATTCTACTGCACAAACTCAAAAACTCAGGTATTGGTGATCGTTCGCTAAACTGGTTTCGATCATATGTATCACAATATATGTCCATTTCTGACAGCGACTCCCTCCCTCTCCCAGTCACGTGTAGTGTTCCCCAAGGTTCCATTCTCTGCCCCCTACTATTTACATTATTTATAAATGATCTGCCTAATGTCTGCCAATCCTCAAATGTACACATGTACGCAGATGACACGGTAATCTATGCGAGCAAATCCAATCTACCGCAACTTGAGGCTGTGCTCCAAGACCAGTTTACAGAGGTAGAAAAGTGGATTGCAAAAAACAAACTCTTCCTGAACACTGACAAAACTGTCACAATGATCTTTGGAACAGTACCTAAATTACACAAATTATACAATTCCCACCTATCCATCAAAACAAATTCAAATGGCACACTGACCACAGTCCACTCTTTCAAATACTTTGGTATGATGTTAGACCCCAATCTATCTTTTGGCCTGCACATAGAAAAGCTTGCATCTAAACTTTATCCAAAACTAGGTGCCCTGTACAGAAACAAATCCTGCCTAAGCCCTACAGTAAAGGAAAAGATTGTACTGCAAATGCTGATGCCAATCATTGATTATGGGGATGTAGTATATGCATCTGCATCACAATCCCATATTAATAAACTCAACACATTGTATAACTCGTTCTGCCGATTTGTGCTACAATGTAATTACAGGACTCACCATTGTGACATGCTAAAAGAACTAAACTGGCTATCGCTGGAATCCAGACGCACCCTTCATCTTTCCAGCCCTGTGTTTAAGAGCTTTTCTGGGAAACTCCCACCCTACCTGAACAAAATGCTCTCCTCGGCTGTTCACACTTCCTATAAACTCCGATCCAGTACCAACACTTTACTTAGTCTACCTCAATACAAAAAGAAAGCAGCCCAATCCTCCTTCTTCTACAGAGCGCCACAATTGTGGAACGACATCCCGCACAATTTAAAATCTTCCCTAAGCCTCAAGTCCTTTAAAAGATCCCTCTCTACATACCTCAAAACAGAATGCACCTGTCATGGTTGATTATATATTTCCTGCCTGTGCTATGTTAAATTTTGTATTTATTGTGTATTAATATTGTTTTTGTATTTTATTGTACCCTAATTGTATCAATGCAATGATTTGTGGACCCAGGACATACTTGAAAACGAGAGAAATCTCAATGTATCTTTCAAATATTTTATAAATAAATAAATAAAATAAAATAAAAGATGTGCAAGCAGAAACTGTCTTCACTTCACATAAACAGTGATAGAAAAGAAGTCAATTTACCTGGCACGAAATAGATCCATCATTAAATTCTGTTGGCAGTCGGCTTCTTGATACATTGTGTAAGGGCAGTGTACTCATTATTTAGGAACCTAGACTATGCAATCTGCCTAGCAATATGTAATACTCTAAAGAATACATCACATCTCTTACTATTTTGGGTTCTATATAAAACGTCATCCATTTGTGGACAAAATAAACACAAGCGTTGAGATTATATTAACTTATCTACAGGGCTAATTGGTGTTATACATGTGCTAGTATGACATATCAGAAACCTTTACAATATTCACCTATGCAGTGGGTAAAATCCAATGTTTCATAAATGATTTCAAGGGCTTAAACTGTATTTGTGGAAATATTTAGAATGATACCCTAGTGCCTTATGTTTAGTGGGTCTTTTTCATATCACTTGCATTTTTATTTGCTTACTACTTTGTGCTATTGCACTTTCTTAGTTAAACTGTATATTCACTTCAATAAATAAAGAATGTAAAAAAAAAAGAAAGCTTTACATAAAGATGGCACAAGACCTATTTGTTTCATTTTTTTTTCTATCTCAAATGTATATTATTTTTAGAATGCAGATTTGTATGTGAAGGTAATCAACCTGTGTTATCTGCTTGAAGGGAGTTAAATACTTACTAGGGAATACTACACTGCTAAATACCTATAGAATCAACAGTGTTAATAATATTGGCTCATAATGTATACAATGCTCATCGACTGCAAATTTAGCCTTGTATTGTGCTCAAATTATTGGCTTGGAAAATCTAACTGCATCCAACTGTGTATCCAAGGAATATGGATAATACATTTCTTGAAAGCTAGTCTTTTCAGAGCGGATACCTTGGCAAAAGAATCATGAATTTCCAATGACTGATGAATTCTTGCCATTGTTAGGGAATACCCAATTAACTCACATGTGTTGAATACCCTGAGAAAATGGTATTATAGCACCTGATAGTAAAAATAAAGTGTTCTTTCTGGCCAAAAGTGCTACTTATTTTAGCCTTTTTCTGTTTAGTTCTCCTCAGGCCATTTAGAAAGTTTAACATCTCATCTAAATTGAGCTTAAGAATGTTTGTGTTTTACCATGGGAAGATGGGAAAATGCCAGTCAAAACATCGGTAGGCACATGCAGGAAATGTAGGTTTATTTCTTACGGATAACTATTTGGAGATTTTTTTAAATTGAAAATATGATTCACTCAGAAAAGGATTTTTGGAGCTTTTAGACTGAGATACAGGGAGCATGATTTGCAAAGTGGTTTTGGCAACCCTGAATAGTGGAGCATTGAGCATTAGTAGAGTGATATGTACTTGATTATAGACTCAGAAAACAATGTAAATGATTCTCACATGCACAAGCAGTTTCTACAATAAATATCCAGTGGCTGCCCATCCTACTAACATTACTCCGTGTGTAAGTTGTGTGAAGGGTTAAAACATCAAGTAGGAACCACTAAGTGCACCCATTTCTCTCTCCTGCTCTCCAGCTGCTCTGGGATTAATATATGAAATATGGACCCATCAATTCCCCCTTCGTACATCAAGTACCTGGAACAAATGCTTAATTTCTAATTTTATTCAGGATCAATGAATGTCAAATACCCATTTTGTTGCTTCTCTCCTTTCTGTCGGAGATCGTAGGGTTAATTATACCTCCCTCTATATAAGAAAGGATGACGGGCTAAAGTGGATGCCCCATTTTACTATGTGCATTTCTTCTGCAATAGCTGAGCTAATATTACCATGTAGGATTTAATATCAAATTCAAGACAAAAGGTTAGGAAAATCACATAATATTATGACTGTCCTGACATTAAACCAGTCATTCAGCCATTAATGTTTGTTCCATAACCTGTACAACAATATGCTTTCAATAGCTGTTAAGAAGGATTCAAATCAAAACTTCGCTGGGAGATTTCATTATTGCCCTTTGATAATTTATATACATTGATATATACAGATATATTGCTATGCATTGCATACACCAGCCATGATTTGTCTCACAATATGGTCAACCACCAGCATTGACACATCTCCATTAAAACAACCTTTTAATTTTCAATCAGATGTAACAGCTCGACCAGGCCACCTGTGATGATATCAGAGTGCAGGGGGGAAGTGACTGCCCCTGTCACTTCCTCCCAGCAACCACCAGGAGCTGCGCGGGAGGAAGAGAGGGGGGAGTCAGAGTAGGAACTCTGACTCCCATCAGGCTGAGCTGCCACTGGACCCCAGGGAAGTCACCCTCCTGAATCTAAAAAGTAGGAAACAGGAGGGTGACTTAAAACATTTTGCGTGTGTGTGTTAGTGTATGTGTGTTTGTCTGTGTGTGTGTGTGTCTCTGTGTGTGTGTGTGTGCGCGCATTTGTATGTATGTGTCTCTGTAGGTGTGTGTGTTTGTGTCTACATGTCTGTGTGTGTGTATGTATGTACGTATGTGTCTCTGTGTGTATGTGTGTGTGTTTGTATGTATGTGTGTGTATGTGCGCCTGTATGTATGTTTGTGTGTTTGTATGTATGTGTGTATGTATGTGTGTGCCTACATGACAGCGTGTGTGGTGGAGGGCAGGGATGTGTGGGGGGACAGGGACATATGGGGTGGGGACAGACATATGGGGGGGCACCAGGGAAATTTTTGCACCGAGGCCCTGTGGTTTCTAGTTATGCCACTGGACTAGCTGCATAAAAAAATGATTTAACTCTTAAACAGCAGATAATTGAGCAGTGAGACTGCAGGAGCATGATCTATACATCAAAACTGCTTCATTAAGCTAAAGTTGTTTTGGTGACTATAGTGTCCCTTTAACACGAGTCTTTGGTAATAGAACACAGCTGGGTCATTTTACCTACTCAACATTTAGAGACCAATTCACCACAGCTCTAACTTTAATGAATAGACCTTTTATTAAATATGGACAGTTATATGTAACAGTCTCTGTAATTTCCCATTCAGACCTTAAAGTACCTGTAAAGTCACCGAGAACACCTTCACCTTTTAGTGAAGTGGTCTAGATGCAGTGCTCAAGACATTTTATCCCTGCAACTGCAATGGCTACATTGCAGCTTTAAACACCCCTCTAATGGATGTCTTGATCCTCAAAATGCGATAATTTCTCTGAAATTAGTTATATGCAGTCCAATTACTTTTTACAATATATGCTCAACAATATATCGATATACCAAGAATTTATTTTTATTGAAAATTTGATCACTTAATTCAGCCATTTTCAGTAAATACCCTGCAGTCAAAGCGATACATTGTTCCTATTCTTAAACTTCATTGTGTGTTACTTCCACTAATTAAACTGACAAATAAGTTAAATTGATATCACTTTGTACATTGATCTGAAGACGTGTCTTTAGTGTGTTACCATTTACATAGCTATCTTGTTGTGGTTGACCATGTTGTGAGACAAATCATGGCTGATGTATGCAATGCATAGCAATATATCTGTATCTATAAATGTATATAAATTATCAAAGGAGAAGTGTAAATGGTTGTTTGACAAACAAGCCATAGTTGTAAAACTGGAAAAAATCTTTAGACTAAACTTGATTATCAATGCCTCATCACTCACTGTTTAGTACATATATCCCATAATACAAACAAATATCAGCACACTAAGGGTGTTGTTTAAAGCAGCTCATTCACTTATCAAACCCCCTTGATTCCCCAAAGTGTTTTAGACCCTGGCACCAGTACAGCTTATCCTTTTATTCAATATGCTAATCACGCCGAGTCTTCTTTTATGACATCTTCATAAGTGCCTAAAATGATGGTGACTGGAAATGCAGTCCTTTGCCCTTACCTGAGCGTGATGTATGCCCAGTGCTTACACAGACCTTAGTTGACTATTATGATCATGCAAGAGTCAACACTTACGCTCTGTGATGCGCCACTGTCAGAAGTGATGGAACGCTGGAGGGAAGTCGGTATTGACTTGACATCCAATGACAAAGTTGATAAAGGACATGAAGGAAAACCATATCTCCACCCTTTGTCAGACTTTATCAACCTGCTGGTTATACATAAGAAATATAGGGGCTACATATACCGGTATGTATATTTGTAAATAAACATAATTTACTTCATTTTTTAAATGGACATTCAAGGGAGGATATTAGATATACTAAGAAAAGACAAAGTGACAGAGCCACTGTAATAAAATAAAAAGTGAGTAGGGTGATCAATTCCAATTCCTTGTCCGGGAAACAGACATGTCATCTGTCTTGAAGGGGTTGAATATTTACATTACGCAGAATATATATATTTTTTTACATTTTATATATATATATATGTATATATATATATAGTAGATTGTAGCTGTATTAGTACAGTGATGCAGATGTAAAAAATAGATAACATTTGTATCTTGTAATACCTTTTTTTGTAATGACAAGCTTTCCAATATAATAAAGGTATTACAAGATAGAAATATTATCTATTATTTACACATATATATATATATATTAGTGATTTTACAATAATTAATGAGAGCATTAAGCATCAGTCTTGATTAATATTGGTAATAGTGGCAAGGACAGTTTGAGATCAGGGCAATAGGTGCACTTGTGTGGCGGAGAAAATAATAGGAGCAAGTAATGGGGTCAGATGAATTGAACTAAAAGTAGCTGTTGAAAAGGAAACCATTTATAAATATATCACATAAAACAGGACTAAAGAATGTTCTTTAAAACTCAAGTAGTCTGTGGGGCCTAAAGGTCAGTATTCTAACATACCAGTTGCAGGTGTAAAATGCCATTGATACATTTTTCAAAACCATAGAACATACAAGTTTTTTTGAGCTTATAAAAAAAAAAATAAAACATTCTTTAACAGCTGATCAGTTTTTATCAGCAAAATGTTCATCAGAACCAACTTTATTTATCTTAATGACTGGTTTACATTCTGTTTCATGAGGACACTTCTACAGCAGTCAAGATGTTCCGGTTTTTCTCTTCTGTAAGCTTTTTTGGCTTTATGGTGGGATTTGACTTATCCACAAATTTGTTCTGTATAGTTTTTCCAGCAAAGTTCATCCACAAGATCTTTAGACGTGTGGGGTCCTTAGGTGGGTACCCCCAATTTAAGCTTAATCTCCAGTAAACCAGTTGCAGACATTGAGTCTTGTTTGTTGTGTTTCTCCGAAGTCATATTAAATTGATGGATAGTTGTGAATTGTTTCATAAAGATACCATGTTATTTGAAATCTGTTTTGTAAAATTGGTGATTCAATTTTAAATGTATTGACTACATCAACTATATATAAATGTATATAAATTATCAAAGGAGAAGTGTATATGGTCATTTGACAACTGTTCTTTCATAGAAATCTATGAAGCAGCCAACTTGTTTTGCATGTGCATGCTATACACACAGGTAGAGATTCCTTCTAAGATATATTTTAATGAGTGGATTGGCTTATAGATATTACATTTTCACCAATTTCAGCATTTCAGGCTGTACTGGCAAATATATCAAAGGAAATCACTGAAATGTTTTTTGCTTAAATCTGGGATTTGTTGGAAAAATAAAATCCATATTAATACCGTGTTACCCAAGTGTATAACATAGATTATTCTGCATACACTTGGGGTTAATATGTCAAAGCAAGTGTGGACTGAACCTTTTTTAATTAAAAACAAAAGTTCCAATAGATATTTAGATTAAAACACTGTTTCAGCTTTCACAGATGCATTCAATAGGTTAAACGTGTGTTTAGCAACAATCAACATCTCCTGTATTTGGACTTGTCAGAGTGGCCATTCAATTATTTCCTCCACTTTGATTGGCTTATTAGAAAATGTTGTGGACACATAATTTGTCAGTGCCACATTCAATATTTTCTACCGTGAGAGGAAAAAATTGAAGTTGGTTAAAGAGAATATATTTTCTTTCCAAAGTAATGGCATGCAGTTTAAAGAAGAAAATACACTGACTTATGTTGATTGCTCTTAGCAGCGTAAAAATATAATTGTAAACCAAAATGATGTAATCAATTGTTTTGTTATACTAATAAGATTTTAAAACCGAAAACTGAACAGAAAGGACATTTATGAATCAGTTCAGAGATTGAAAGGAATGTCATTTTTTTTCTGTTTTTTGTATAATTGGTTGCTGTAATATGTCTGTTTAAACTAGGGAGTCTATACCAAATACATAGTTCAGGAATGTAAATTATCCAGTACAGACTTAAAGGTAAACTTACTACCTAAATAAAAATCACTGTTTAGTATGTATACCCCAAGTGAAAACTTGCATTTTATTATATATTTTTTCATTGGAGTTCTATCTAGCATGTTGTCTGACTGACAGTCAGGAGAGTGTAGCCAGTAACCAGCAATGACATTGAAATGGAATTTTATTATAAACAATGTGACCACCTCTAGTCACCACTAAAACCAATTCAATACGTTTTAGTGGTGATCTGAAAGTGGTGATCACAAAGTGATCATATTGTGTAAACCACTTAATTTGGATGTGATTGTGTAAACCTTTTTTGGTTTGCAATATTGTGAACAACACGGGTGCATCAAGATGTTGTAATTATTGTTTGCTCTGTGCAATTGTCTGCCTCTTGCGTTTTTAACTCCGCTAGCTAAACAAACCAGGAAGTAACATGACTGGTTGTCTGATTGACAGCCAGGGAGATGTAACATGTTTAATTTTTAACAGCTCAAATGTCTTTTGAAAAGCTTACTTTTTTTTAATGAAAAAAAAGAGGATACACTCTACACACACAAACCATTTCAGCAAGCTAAAGTGATTTGGTGTCCTGAAGTGTCCCTTGGCCTGTCAAAATTGTGTAATGTCACAGGTTGCTCATGTGAAACATATATGGGAACCTTAGAATAGCAATTTTTGAATTTTTAGCAAAGGCATCTGCTTGTATCAGAAACCCATCCCAGTCTTTTCCTCTATTGCAGTTACACCTTTCTCTCTCTTTTTCTGTTTTATTCTCTCATTTTTGCTTACCTTAAGCTCTGTGATAATTTACAATCTGTACTTCTTTAACAGAGTACTTTGGTTCTACCCATTTTTATTGGCATATGTGATCTCCTTGTCATGCTGTTCTATATTGTCTCATTTCATGGTGATATATTGTTCGAACTACAGACATGGTCATTAAACTTAAAATAGCTGTGTTATAGCTTGGCTATTTCAGCATAAATTTGCCAGTTTGGTTTTAAAATTACTATTATTCTCTGTTCAGTTAGTAAATCCCTAACAGGGTTTTTCACTAATGTGATAATTCTTAGTAAACTCAACTTCTAACTTTTAAGCTCAAAGTAGCCAAACAGAAAGCATGGCTGAATTAGAGAATTATACAAGTTATGTTTTTTTTTTACCTTAACTTTAAAAATTCATCTAGAATTTACTCTGAATTGTCACTTTAGTGAATAAACCTCTTTGAATTGCCAAATTTCACAGGTATTTATTGGAAGCTACGTATATTTACATGTGGAATAAATGTATGTTTTTCCCTGTAGGATTAAATGAGAGTTTGCTGTAGCTAACTTGTATTTTCACCAAGCCAAATCAGGTGTAAAGTTGTTTAAGTTTAAATCTGCATCCGACCTGGTAGTCATTTTTACCCTCTAGGATAGAAACTGGTGTAACTTAATGTTTATCGTCTTTTATGAGTCTCTATGGGAGATGTTAAACAGCAGTTGCTAACTTGCTATTAATCCATCACTAACACTTAAAATCAATAGCATTAAAACAGCCACAAGACACTTGTTTTTATAGGCAGCCATTTTGAACATCACTGGCTTGCTTGTAGCGGACTGCAAAAAAAAGCAGCGAAACAAGTCAACTGAATGAAAAAATCTATTTTTTCATAGCAATGCATAAAATATTTTTAATACGTTATCTAAACTGTTTAATAACTGAAAGGTTTGATCCTAACAAAAACAAGAGAACATGAACCATTGTTTGCATTATTTTAAAAAAAATATGAGTTAAGGAATGAAGACGAACCTGATGATAAGTTTGAGAAAATTCATTTTTAATAATTTTTTTTGTAAGCCAACATACGGCTATTATAATAACCTTGGAAAAGTAGTGAAGGTATCAGAATTCAAATGGTTCAGTGAATTTTATTTTAGTTAGATTGCCCTTGCGTTTAAAGATCTCCAGGAAGTTGGTTTTGGAAATTAAAAAGATTAATTTTGGATAATATGCAGAAGATCAAAGTTAAGTGACTTTATAGTTTTAAAGATGGATTGTAGAGGTGGCGGAAATTATTTGAGCAAACTGTAATGTGTGAAGTAAAAAAGTAATGCTCTGGGAATCGTATGTAGAGATGTAATGTAGGGACTGCTAAATCTCCCCGTAGATCAGTCATTTTTTCTTTAAAGGAACAGTCAAGTGACAAGATAGTTTTCATTTTCAGAGATCACATTATGCTCAACATTACTGCTCCCTTAAGGCTTTTCTTTTTAAGCTCAAACTATGTTTTATTTTCCTTTCTGTTCTTTTCGAATCCATTTACAGAATAGTTGGTTGCATTCTTTAGTTTGCTCATGGTCATTAGAAATGAATCACAAACATCATCAGAGTTATTTAACAGAGTAAAAATTGTCAGGAACTCAAATTTAAGTTCAAATTTCAAACTAAAAATTCTCCAAGTCTTTATGCTTTACAATTGGCTACTTTGGACTCAAACTGGAAATTAATTTTAAATTCACTTGGAACTCTCAAGATGCTCAGTTTAGTAAATGGCCCTTTTTTATTTGCTAAGTTACATGTTGTTTGCTGTTAGAGCAGTGATGGCTAACCTTGACACTATAAATTGTGTCTGGACTACATTTCCCATGATGCTCAGCTAGCTTTTAGAGTCTAAAAGCTAGTTGAGCATCATGGGAAATGTAGTCCAGAAACAATTTATGGTGTCAAGGTTAGTCATCACTGTGTTAGACAGTACAGGGGTTTTTATGCAGTGAATCCTTGTGATTTTGTGTTCTAGAAGTTACTTGTGCTCTTCTTTGGAGAATAAGCACTCCAAAATATAACATAATTTCCCTATATCTTCAATCTCTAGCATAAAAGATCTAAAAAGGTAACGGAGAACATAGACTTCTTTGTGCCATATTGGCAAAGGTCTTCTCTGCCTCCTCTAAATGGCTATGGCTTTTGCCTTTGAACATTCCTTTTTGCCCTTGAGTCGAATGTTCAGGAGTAAAGTAGTGGCTGTGAAATTTACCTTCCCGGGATTAGAAGCTCAAAATATTGTCATGCGCTGGTCTATTAAAGTTGCTGGCTTTAGTGGAAACCAAAGGGATGTTCTTACTGATTGCTCCACATCTAGAACATTGTCCAATAATTGTCCTTTATACCCAACTCCCAACATGCATTACTAAATGCATTTAAATGCATATAGTATTTGTATTATAAAATATTTAGTGCTATTACTGTCAAAACTTTAGTAAAATAAAAAGAAAAAATATGGCTAAGGTTCTCAATGGGTGTGTGTTTTTAAAATTAGATTTGATTTTAATTGAACTCTCCCACCCATACATTTATAATGACTGTATTTAGTGTAATTTCCCATGCTGGTCATGTGAATGGTTGCCTAAAATTAGACAATGTGTAGGAGGCTGTGAAAACTAAACTACAAAGCAATGCAAAAGTTCTTTGCTTACAGTGCCAATTTACTGCATTGCCAAAATAAGACATAAATCCCTTTACTGAAAGCAGAAGTACGAACGAGTGTTAGCTATAGCCCAGTCATATTTTGTGCAAAAAAGGACTGCTTTTAGTTACTGTCAGTTTTGCACAAACAAATTCAGCTGGCTATTCTCTAGGGTACCTACTAGCACTTCTGCTTCCAATAAATGGATTTCTATCTTACTTTGGCTACACAGTACATTTCCTTGGGCCCGGAACATTTGTATTTCTGCATTCATTAGTAGTTTTGTATTGTTTATATATTTCTATCCAGCAGTTAAACCATTAGCTTGAGCTCCAGAGCAGAAAGCAAGTTTTGCTTTTTTGTTCGCCCAGCAAATCAGCACCGGAGAGGCAATCTGCTTACTTACGATATCTGTGTGCAATGGAGTAGGACAGAGTATCTTCATTTTTTAAACTATACTTTGAAAACTAAATACCGAATAAAGCTCTGATATCTAGTAGCAAGCTAATCTATGGGGCATTCTGTCTAAAGACCCCATGTGCATTTTTTTTTAAGATAGTAATAAAGTCAATGTAAAGACATTCAAAGGACTCATAGCAAGGCTTAAACTTGACCAGTTCTCTGGACCTTGGTAAACAACATGGATTTTAATGTGGGGAAAGTTGAGGTTTTAAACTCTGTGATGCATGAAATACATTGCAAAATTTGGGTTCAGTGAATAGGTTAAGACAGAATGCTAGCTTGCTCTATTTTATTTCTGTGAAGCCACCATATATTCCCTCTGGAATGAAAAACCTGTCATGCCTAATTAAATGGTTCAGTGGTATAGAACATGACAATAGTCTGTAGGTTAGTACTCAGAGATCCCATGATGTAGCATCTTTGACACAATGCACTTTCATGCTAATGTTGAGGGCTGGTTGTAGTCGCTGCGATTATTGGAGTTACTTAAGTTGTGCTGGGTATGCACAGACAGTAGATATACTGTGAATGCCACCAGTGGGAATTCATATAAATGCCTTCTGATTTATTTAATGTGTCGTTATTTATAAGTCTAATAGCTTTTAACATATTTTTATGTGCCATCATATCATCTTTTTTGAAAGGTATACTTTTACTAGCATGCTGATAAACCTGCAAGAGATAAAACCATTTTAAAGTTTATCTGTCAAAGTGCATACAGCATGAATTTGAAAGAAAGATGGTGAAATGTTAACTATATTGTGTGCTAGCAGAATTTCTAGCAAATGTATCGATTTTTTTAAAAAGCGATGTAAGTATATGGCCCTCCCCTCACTGGCTGTCAATGATCCTCATACAAGCCTCCTTAATGAGTAATAATTAACAGGGGAGAAGTGGAGAAGATTAGCCCATATAACCACATATCTTGGGTAACAGCATTCGACTGAAGGTAAGTATTTAGTTACTATCTCCTAAAACAATTAAAGAGGCACTGTCACCATCTGGGGACTTTGCAGAATTCAGAGAGACCCCGACGGTGACACCGCCACTGGAGGTCTGGTGGCCAGGGAAGCAGTTAAAGGTGAGATTTACTTACCTAAATCTGTCCCTTGCAGGTGCCGCCATCTTTTTCCGGCTAATCTTCTCTCACACATGCAATTTTACAGCATTAAAGTCAATGGAGGATCCCTCAAGGCTATGGAATCCTCCACGGACAGAGCAATTCTCTGCAACTATCACTGGTGACGTCTGTAGGGGTTGACTCTGTAGCTCATTTTCCAGGTCACAGGGTGACAGTGCCGCTTTAAATTGACTTTTTGAATAAATAAATAGATTATATACTCATTGCTTAAGGAGATACAACAGCTTAAAGAGAACTTGTTTAAGTTAGAATCCGGTGACTTTAATGGAATTAATGTGATTATCAATGTGAATAAACTGTAGATTAGCATATTAAACATTCATGTATTTTTTTTCTTTTAACAATTTTGCTCCTACCAATGTTTATACTCATGATAACTTTCAATTGGCATATTATTCAGTCCATACAGACCCACTAACTTACCTTCTTGGCTCCAGTTGGATTTTTCACTCTGCAGAGGAATTGGAAAAACCCTCTTCTCTTACACTATCCAGCAACTTCTGTAGGACAAACTTCATGGCTAATTTTAGCAGCAAGTGTTGATTATGACCATACTGAATGGACTTTAGGCATTCTGCCATAGCAATTTTCAATACAAAATTGTACAAATATTTGCTGTCCTTTTATTTATTGTACAAAGACATCATACTGTCAAGAAAAACTGTTTTTGCAACCTGGCTGTATTCTTAGAAATCTTAATTCCCAGAAAATAATGTCTTTACAAATACCGATAAGCATGTCATTTACCATATTTATTTATCTACATTAGTAATGTATTACATTGGATAGAAATTGTACTTCAGCTTTTATATAAATATGCCATACCCTATATGAAATATTATAAGTTAAGGGCTGACATTTAGTCTTGAAAAGATTTTATGATAACAACATTTAAGCTATTGTTAATAGCTGTTAATAGCTCCTGACTGATTCCTCTTCTGCAACTGTCACTAGTCTAATACTATCCTTACCTTTTTGTGTCATTTTACCCCACTCCCTCTAGCATGTAAGCTCATTGAGCAGGGCCCTCAACCCCTCTGTTCCTGTGTGTCCAACTTGTCTGGTTACAATTACATGTCTGTTCGTCCACCCATTGTAAAGCGCTGCAGAATTTGACGGCGCTCTATAAATATTATAATAATAAGTTAAGAATGCAGGAATTAAAAAAAAACAAAAGAGGCATTTTATTTGTGTGTATCCCTAAAAAGGAAACTATGTATAAAATCTCAAAATTAATGAAACTGCGTTTTGTGATGAGTTGATAACTGTCTAATCTCCTGTTGGCGTTATGTAGTCAACTCATTGTTTAGTGAATACACTACATCATCTCTAAGCGCTCATTTTAACAGATCCCTCATGACAATCCATTCCCGTATGTCAATGTCCTTCGTTTATTTTGTCCACTTTTTTTACAGCTTTGAACTATCCTTGTGCTTTATACATTATAATTATTTTAAAAAATATTACTCTGCCCTAATCATAAAACAACTAACTCTATATTAAATGTCGTTTAAAAATCATTTTGCCATCAATTAACAGCAAAACTGCCATCTTCCATTTAATCGTAGAAGTTGACTTCTGTGAATAATATTACAGATCTGCTGAATTTATATATATTTTTATTTTTCTACTGACCTTTTATCCATTAACATGATTGTCAGTTAAAATCTTGACTTCCAAAGTTGAAATTCTGAATGCAAACTTGTCTCCTTTTTATTCCCATCAGATTTTTTTTTCATTCTTTTACTTCAGTACACTAATGTTTGATGTATGAATTAGCAGCATACAAAAAAATGAAAACGGATCATATCCCTAAAGCAACGTTTGATAGATTTGTGCTGATTGTAGCTGCTAATTTGGATTTAGTGTTTGGCTCAGCAAGAAGCAACTCTCAGATGAGCTATGATTCTAGAACACTGCGCTTGCCTTGTCAAATCCCTTAGAGTATGAACAGCAGGTCAGTCTGCGTTAGGTATATAGCTCTTATAATGTTCTGCACGTGTTTCGAAAACCTGCTTTCTCGTTTATTACCGTATTTAAACCGCGATTCCTAAATTAAGATAGATTTGTTCTAATATGTGGGAGATGTTTGAAAGTGTTGCCATGACAAAAACACTAATACCGCAGCATTACTTTTGTCTGCACACATATATTATTAAATAATCATTTTTTCAATAAAAATTTACTGGAGTTACTGCTTCAAAATCCAAAGCAAAACAAACACTATAGTTTACGTATATAAACATATAATACATACAGTAAATAAGCATACACTAGAAGAGAAAGGCAGACACATTAAAACACATACATTACACAGTTACGACACGTGCACAGGAATAAACAGACATGCTAGCAAACCTATTAGCACACACATCTGTCAGTGCTTCTATCTGTCTATCTGCCTACATCTATTTAATTATATTATATGTTTTTAAATCTCCTCTATGGTCACAGAGGAAAGAAATGGGTCCATGCACTCCAAGGTTTCGATAGGCAGCTTTATTGGAACTACAGTGTCCAGCAGCTTAAAAAATACTTTTTGGTCAAAACGTAGGTCCAATAAAGTAGCCAATCTAAGCCTTGGAGTGCCTGGACCTTCTTCTTTCCACTATGATCACAAGGTACCTGTTGGGCTTTGGAGCTGGCCCCAGGTTTTGTTGCACCCAGGCTTTTATCTATAGATTGAGTGCAGTTCCTATTTTTGGTTTTCAAATCTCATCTAAACATGGTTGAGTGGATGAGCGGAATAATGGAGCTACTCATAAATTTATAAGGCTACTTTAAAAATAGTAGAGTATATATATTAACCATTGGCATGGGATAACTGGCAAAAATTTCAACTGAATCATCTATTGTGCAAGCTTGTTTTTGGTAAACATGTGATTTTATATATTTTGTTTAGCATTAAAACAACAGCTAATTTATGGGCTATTCCACTTGAGATTAAACTACTGGGCGGGAATCCGGTCAATTACAATAGATGCATTTACAAACAACCTGAGTTTAATTTGTATTTCCAAGATGGTTATTTTATTGTGCTACATCAACTGGCTGTTTCACTCAGCCTTTAATAAATGAGTCAAGCTTGTGCAGCTCAATTTCAGTAGAGCGATCCTTGTCAAGGTGTTAGGGAACTTTTTTCTTTTACTCCTATCACTCAAAAAAGTAACAGGTAATTAAAGAAAAAAAATGTTTCCTGAGACTTGGAGGATGCATATTTAGTCTTTATGGGAACAGGAAATAGAGCAAAAAGTTAAAACACCCTCATTCTATCAAAGTACCCACCTCTTCGTGATTGGCGCGGAGGTCCACTGTTGGTGGGCATACCATGTACGGTTGAAGTTTCATAATTTTGAGTATTGGATGTTACAGCCTTGTTAGAGCCTTTTTTTTTTTTTTAATTTGACAATTTTTATTGATTTTTGGGGTACAGAAGAAAAGAGGGGTGGGGAAGTTGTTGGCACATTAGCAAAGGCTTCTCATCAGTACAATCATCAGTACAGTCTGTGCGCGTATCACGTCTTCGTACATTCACCATATACCCTTATTTCCCCCTACTCTATTTGGACTTCAACGTCTCCAAGGTCTTCCTGGGACCTTTTCCCTTCTGGTCTGTGGTTCGATTTTTGTGATCTTTCCTTCCTCTCCCCGTATTCATGATCATGCATAGAGGTGCACCTCCGTACGTGTCAATGGAACTTAAACTAAAACTAAAAACTATGTACATGTGGGTGAACAAGCCCAGTGCGGGCAACTGTTTCCTTTTCCTCTAACTTTCATAGACCCTTTTCCCTGTGGATGGGATGTTTTTATGTATGTACTGTCTGTTGTCCTGAGAACTTGTCTTTTTTTTTTTCTATCTCCTCCCCCCTCCCCCTCTCCCCCCCTATTCCCCCCACCCCCAGTGCAGTTACCTATTTCTCATGGGCCAAGATGGCATATTTGTTAGTTGGGTTGTGTCTGTTCAGTCCCCTTTCATAGTCTAGGTTTGTGGTTATTTGGTGGAGTAAGTTCTTCCTAGTGGGTGCTTGCATCTGTTTCCATGCCCTTGCTATGAGAGTGTTGGCTGCTACTAGGATGTGGAACAGTAACCGGGTATCTGTTGTGTTGTGTTCTTCTAAACCCATGAACAAGAGTCTGCACTCCGGTGTTATTGTGACCTCTCTACCTAGTGCCTTTGCAATTATTTCCTCCACCTCCCCCCAGTATTTGGTTATGTTTGGACATCTCCACCAAATGTGGTACATCGATCCCTTCTCTTTTCTGCATCTCCAGCATATGTTGGAGGTGTTTGGGTAGATGGTTGCCAGCCTTTCAGGCACCATATACCAGCGGTACTGTAATTTGCGCATCTGCTCCAAGTGGGACACGCAATTTGTCCTCTTTTTGTGTGCCAAAAATGCTTTTCCCCATTGTTCTGCGGTATAGGTTTTCCCTATGTCTGTTTGCCATGCCATTCTAAATTTGTCTAGGGTGTTTGCAGCCTGCTGGATTAATAGGTTGTATAGGGTGGACAGTAGCCTCCTGGGCTGTTTTGCGGTGGTGCACAATTGTGCAATGCGTCTGTCAGTGGCTGAGTCAGTGTCGTAGGTAGATCCCTGGATCATGGATTTTACTTTTAGGTATTGGAAGATGGTGTTGTGTGGTAATGCGTATCTGCGTTGTAGGTCTGGGAAGTCGGCTAGCTTGTCTCTGACATACAGCTGACTGAGGTTTGTGCAACCCTGTTTTATCCACGGACGGTAGTCAAAGGTGGGGTTTGCTAGGTACAGACTGTACAAGGGGGTCGCTTTCGCCCACTTAGTGGTGTCTCCCCACTGTGACCTGAATGTGTCCCATGTCTTAAATAAGAGTCTTGTGGTGGGTGGCACGTCTTGGTGTACCTTCCTGTGTGCGTGAGGTATCCAGAATAAATAACTCAGGCCCATGGGGCATGCCCAGTAAGCCTCCAAGTCCACCCACTGTGGCACCTCCTCCTTTGCGTGGGCTTGTATGACCGTGGTTAGGATAGCTGCTTTGTAATATTGTTTAATGTCTGGCATCCCCAATCCCCCTTGCGCCTGCGGTTTGCTCAGTACTTTAGCTGGGACCCTGGCTTTTTTGTGAGGCCAAATAAAGCTTGTTATGAGTTTTTGCAATTTATCTAGGTGTGGTTTTGCTACGTGGATTTGTAGGGTTCTTATCAAGTATTGGAATTTTGGTAACACTATCATTTTGATTGCGGCCATCCTACCTAGCCATGACAGGAACTTCCCCTCCCACCCCTTTAGAGTGTTCGCTATACTCTTCAATAGTGGGTCATAGTTTGCCGCCAGTAAGTCTGTCGGGTTTTTTGTGAGTTTGATCTCCAGGAAAGTCAAGTGGTCCCGCCTCCAGTCTAGCGTGAAAGATTTTTGTAGGTTGTGTTGATTCTGACCATACTGAATGGACTTTAGGCCTTTTTAATATCTCTTAGAGATACCTTACAACAAAGAACTTACTTTGTAAAAGAAAAACATATTGAGCATTTTTAAGGCTGTTCTTAGTATCACTGCATCAAAGTTTCAAAAACTTTTCTTTACACTAACTATTCAATTTGTTATATCTAACCACTGCTAGGCAAAGATATGCGCGTATTGCTCTGTACAGTTCCAAATTGTATATATTGATTGTTATAATTATATATTTACAATTTAAAAATAAAAGAGTAATATGTATTAATAAGGTGCATATACATTGGTATGAAATAAAAAGGTAGATCTGTTTCAACACGAATATAATATGAACAACTATTGAATTTCTTTTGGTTTTAATGTAGAATCAGAAAAAAAAACAGAACCGTGTAAAAATATAATACAGTTACATATGCTGTTATCACAAATTTACACACAAATCTGGCAATTTGAGACTGTTTTGTTGCTATTTAGTTTTTTTTTTTTTTATGTTTAGAAACCTGTTCTGGAATTTTTATGCTATCAATACAGGGCAGGAGCCAAAATAAGATTAAGGACCATGTGTTTATCAGTGATAAGGCTTGGTTCTTATATGTAGATAGATTATTTCTTAATTATCTCTGACTCAGAAACATACATTAGTTACTCGTGTAATGTTACAATTGGCCACAATTGTGTGTCCCATGTTGCAGGTAGCATGTATTTATCATCTAAAGAAAAGACAAATTATTCTGCAGGACATTATAAGAAGAGTACGGAGTTAGTAATGTGCACATTATTTTTATTAGTAAATTTGCATTTATATTATCTTTCAATTGTGCTTACAGAGTACTTAATTCCCTATCATAATTTATTGATTACTTTGTTACATAAAATAAAAATATAAAAATACAGACATCCTATGAAATGTTTATTAGCCTTGTCAGCTCATGTGTGACTCCTTCTCTGGATATTTATATCCATTTTAGAGTAAAGCATGTATTAACACAATGTAGATGCCACCTCCCCACTGCTTCTTGTCCTATCCCATAGGCTGTTGAGTCAAGGTTTGCTAAATGTTGTAGGACTTTTTAAATACTCTATTAGTCAGTCTATTACTCAAAGAGCCAACTCATAAGTGACAGTGGTAAGGGTTCAATGGGTAACAGACTTGCTTTCACCCATGCTGTCTCCATCTCCTGTGCTATAACAATGAAACAAAAATTTGAGTGGTGGCCACAATTCTTCAAACTCTATTCTCTTAAAAATATTTTTTGTGGATGCCATCTATCCTTGAAACTAAAAGGGCTTTTACCACCTTCAACTTACAGTCCCATTGGAGGTGCAGAATACCCAAGCCTAAAGTGTCAAATCATTAAATAGAATATTTGCATCACCCTACTTCTATATCTAAAATATATCTTAGCACAAGACACTACCTAACTATTCCCTATAAAATAGAAGAGTTCATACTTTCTGTTATCCAGGGTTGTTAAACTACAGTATAGATCTTTAGCTCTGTGGACCAATCACATTTTATACGTATCCCATGGAATTAATTGACATCATCAATAAATTGTGCTACCTGGTCCTTATTAACTATTTTACATAACAGTACTATTAATAGTAGCGGGCTGTTCCTTATCAATAAGTGCTACTTAACATCCAGTAAATACTAAGTGAGCTTTCTTGGGTATTTCTTATAAACGGTTTAAGTTTTCATGTTGGAATACTAGAGAATAAATCCTCAGGGATATACACTTATTTATAAAATGTCAGCAATTAAAGGTAAAATCAAAGTGAACTTCACATTTAAACCCAAAATATCAGGATCGATTATGACTTTTGTTTGGATTCTTTAACAATAAATATAAAAATAAAATATAAATAATAAAAAATTGCAAAAACATTTGGAAAGTTGTAGGTTGCATCAGCGATCAATTAGTACTAAATCCATTGGTTTTTATTCTTACATTATTATAGTGACTTTTTTCTACTTACATACCTTGCATGAGTAACATTCTAGTAATACAATGTGTGCAAGATATTACTTTGCTGCAGAGAGATTTAGATAGACTGGAGGCCAGGGCACTCAAATGGCAGATTAAATTTAATGTAGAAAAAAATGCACTTCGGCGTAAAGAATGCACAAGCAACTTGTACCCTAAATGGAAGTGAATTAGGGATAACAACACACGAAAAGGACTTGGGAATTGTTATAGACAACAAACTATGCAACAATGTGCAATGTCAATCAGCAGTGGCTAAGGGCAGTAAGGTATTGTCATGCATTAAAAAGGGTATTAACTCTCTGGATGAGAATATCATTTTGCCTCTTTATAAATCACTGGTTAGACCACATCTTGAATATGCTGTGCAATTTTGGGCACCCATTCTAAAGAAGAATATTTTGGCACTCGAAAAAGTGCATAGGCAGGCTGCAAAATTAATAAAAGTAATGGAACATTTCATCTATGAAGAAAGGTTAACAAATTTAAACCTCTTTAGTTTAGAAAAATGTCGCCTCAGAGGGGATATGATAACATTATACAAAAATATCCAGAGCCAATACAAACCATTGTGTGGAAATCTATTCACAAACTGGACTTTACATAGCACAAGAGGTCATGCATTTAGACTGGAAGAAAGACGATTTTGTCTAAGGCAAAGAAAAGTGTTTTGCACTGTAAGAACAATAAGGATGTGGAATTCTCTGCCTGAAGAAATGGTTTTAGCAGAGTCCGTACAGATGTTCAAACAGCAATATTCAATGATATAATTTTTCATCTGTAGGGTAATAGCTTCTTGATCCAAGGATAAATGTGACTGCCATTCTGGGGTCTAGAAGGAATTTTTCTTCCTAGTTTGTTGCAAAATTGGAAGTGCTTAAAACTGTTTTTATTGCCTTCTTTTGGATCAACAGCAAAAGAACAAATGTGAGGAAGGCTGAGGGAATGGAGTATAGCGGCACAAAAGGTGTAAGTAGGGGTAATGAAATAGTTGCTAGAAAATATACACTAGGAACCTAGGTTATTTTTGAGAGTTGCAGGAGAGGAGTCATGGAGGGGAGAGGCATGAAAGCCTGCTAACAGTTTAAATGATATGCTGAAGAAGTGTGTTTTCAAAGATTTTTGGAAGGAGTGGAGAGTGGGTGAAAGTCTAATGGAGAAGTGAAGGGAGTTCCACAGAAAAGGCAAAGCCCTAGAGAAGTCTTGGAGGTGAGCATCAGATGTGGGACAGAAGAGAGATGTAGGTCTTCAGCAGAGAACAGGTGTATCAATAGTGTATAAGGGAGGATAGATAGGTTGGAGCAGCATTATCTAGGGACTTGTAAGCAAGCACCAGAAACTTGTGTAGGGACTGACAGAGGGGGGAGGCGTGGGAGGTGCGAGCGGACAGGAAAATGAGCATCGTTGCCGCATTCATCATACGTAACACGTAAGACCACTGAGAAGGGAATTGTAGTAGTCAAGGCAAGAAAGAACAACTGCATGAACCAGCACCTTAGTCATGTCTGGTATTAAAATAAAAAGTATAGATGGAGAACAGTGGGGGACCAAGGACAGAATCTTGGAGAGAGAAGGGTTGGGGAGAAGAGGCAGAGCTATAGAAAGAAACACTGAAAAAGTGCTGGAAGATATAAGATATGGTCAGTAATCAGGACATGACAAAATAAATGAGAATGATCTCTTGATGTTTGGTAATAAGAGTCAATAGATGCATTAATAATCTCTGAGAGAAATGCTTGTGCTTCCCATAAAATTATAATTATTGAATAATTTATAAATGCTTTGCATAATTATGCTAAAAAGGGAAAGAGATGGAATTAATGTACATATTCTTGTTTTGAACTATTTAATTGGCAATTAACCCAATTGTTTCCCAGATAGGATACTAGATCATAATAAAATGATAGAAGATTCATCTTTCAATTGTTTATCTATAGAATCGCTCGTTATCTCATTTGTGCCTTCTTCATTTTTGTTTTCTTTTTATCATGTTTCTTTTGTTTTAGCTTGATTCAAGGCTGATTAAAATCACTTCAAAGCTGGTCTCAATCAACGTATCAAACAATTTTAATTATACCCTGAATGTGTGGGGGAAAAAAACCATCATGAACAAATTTCCTGATGATCCACTCAGGCATGTGCTCACAAATTTGCAAAGTGACCCCCGATTTTAGCAGCATGCAGTCAATACTTAATGAACGTTCTAAAATCAACAAAGCAATAAGAAAAATATTATATTATGATCACCAAAACCACTACATCTTAATCTATTAGTTTGGTGCAGAAACCCTGTCCCTTTTCTATTCCTATGTAAAACTTTTTATAATTTTTATATTGGAATGAAAGCATAGTTCTAGTAGCTTTTCATCTAGAGTGCTTGATTAAAGATAAGTAAAAAGGATCACTCTAACCACCATAACCACTTCTGCTTTTAGAAGTGGTCATGGTGGTAGTAGTCTCTATGTTAAGTGCTATGTCTTGGAAAACTGCATGTATTAAGGCGAGTTGCACCACCAGCACATGTGACTCACGCAGCCCAGAACAAAGTTCCAGGCTGTCTAATGTCAATTCTATGCAAACATTATGTCTGTTTTCAGTGTGCACAGCACGCTGATGACAGATGTCATTATCTTGTTTCTTGTAGACCATGAATGGGAAGGAGTGATGTGACCAGATGCCAGGCGTGGCCTGGAAGATTCTCTCCCGGCACTGAATTCCATGTAAATTGCCACCTAACATTATTGGTTTGTTTTTGGTTTTGGTTGTTTTTTTTAACTGGAGGAACTTATTAAATAGGGCCTCATAGAACACTTTGCAGAAGAAAGACAGCATTTGAATAAAAGGGTCAGATTAATCATTTAATTGCTTTTCTTATTTTTGTTTATATAAAAAGAGAGGCTTCTAATAAAAGACAATAAATAAAAAAAATGGGTTTATTTTTTTTAATAAAGTGTTTTTTCTAATAGTAATGAGCTTTTTTGCATTTCACTATGAGGGTAAAAATGTTTTGATTTTATACAACATATGATGTTTAGTGTTTTATGCTATTTCTTTTTTACTATATGTATACATATGTTTATTGAGCCCTCTTAATTTTGCATCCACTAATTAGATGTGAGTTACCATAATTGCTTTAATACAATTAACATTTATATTCCATATGTGCTAATAATCAGAACTATTACTATCTACTAAGACTATATATATTTTTTTTTTTTAAAGTTGAATACATTATTACAGCTATAATTAGGCCATATGCTTCATTTTGATTTTGTTTACACAGACACACACACATATACATAAAGCCCCAGAGCAGTATTAACCATAAGGCAACCCTAGGTGACTGCCTGTTGCCCAGGGGTTATACAGGACCTCAGAATCATAAATTTGCCTGGCCCTGTTAGCCCTCTGTAGGTGAAGAATGAAGAGGTGTCAAATTGGCAACCTGCCTAGGGCATTCTGGGATCTTAATCACTCTCTGAGGAGAACTTGCATATTTTATCAAACACACAAATCATCTCAGAATTTAAACTGTTTGAGAAAGGTATTAGATTAGACTAATAACGGCCTTTACCACCAAGAGTAGAGAATAAAATAGTCGGGTGATCGATCGATCTGTCTGTCTGTTAATCTGTCCGTCTGTCCATCTTCATAACAGAAGTAGACTATTTCTGTGTGATGATATATAAATATTCCCAGCATGCAAGGCAGCTCACTCACAGGATTTTAATGGTCCCACTCTCCTTTTTATTTTTTTTGTCATTACCGCAGGCTCTGCTAAGCATACCCTTGATGCAACGCATATTTTAATAAAATGGAAATAAAACAAGCAAGAAAAGTAATCATACATTTCTGAGAATGTTAAGCAGACCACTAGTGAAAGAGGAAGTGAGGGCACTAAATTGAATGGGTTTCATAGAGATGAAAAATAATTTAGTGATGCAATGCTTTGTGCTGATACAATAGGGAACGGTGTAGACTTTGCAATGCTCAGAGCTGAGATGATGAAGAGATCTGTAATGCAAAAAATATGCTCGGTGAACTGTGTACTATAAAAAGGTTGCATGAGACATTACATTTCAGGACAAATTTAGTAACACATGTAAAACACAATGTGGCATCTATGTGACTGCTATAACAAAAGTAGGGATGAATAGTATCTATTTATTGGATTTAGGGGGCGTAATCAATGACTGAATTTTGTAGGTGTAAAAGTATGCTAAAATTGAAAAAAAAGGGGGTCTTACAAGTTTGTTGGCATTTTATCCCTGTGCGCATATCTGATTGCCGAGTGATGGCCTTTTATGCAGTCACGGACGGGTAAGCCCATCTTGACAACATATGATAGACCATAAGGACATGTTATAGGATAAACAACATGTTTAGTGGTACATATGATGTGATAATTGATCTTATACTGCCGATTCCCCACGTGGGGATGACAGTGATGAGATGCTGGTATCATATGGCTTCAGGAAACACAGCTCAGACATGACAAGTTTAGAAATCAATCTAACTGTTGGGGTTATTTACTAAAAATTGAATTGTCGGGAATTCTCAGTGAATTTAAAATGTCTGGACAGAGTAGCTGAAATATAGAAATAGTTGACTTTAAGAGATTTTTCTAAAGTAGCAGTTTTGGCCTTACTCATGAAATTTCATTTGAAATCCTGTATAGTGCATAAAGCACCTATCTACTAATTTACGTTTACCATACTGCATCTCTCATTCTGAGCGCAAAGAGAATTTTAAAATGGCCGTGCTTCCGAAAACATTAATATAAATAAGTAACAAATATAAATACTATTTTATCAGCCTTTTGTTCGGAAAACAAAATATGGAATCAATATAAGTAAGATAAAAATAAAAACATACTTTAATTCCTAGTTGATAGAAGACATTGGTACATTTTTTTTTTTTTTTTAATACATTTAATAAGACTTATTTAATCTTACTGGCAATTTCTTCCCATGTGTTTGGCAGAAAGAATAATTTGTTCTTTTTATATGAATAGACAAAGTAGGCCATATTAAAATTACTTTCTTTTTTATCATTACATTATTCAGACAATTCAAGTATTTCTCATTTTATTCACTTCAGAAGATGATGTCGCTGTTTGAAATATTTTCCTGAAGCAGAAACATTTTGCATTTATTTTGCAGAGGGACTTAGGTTTTTAATATGGCTATGGGCTGTTGTTGTGTTTAACCCCTTCAGGGTTAGCAAATCTCTTGTTTTCATGGCAATTTGACATGGTGTTGATCCTGAAGCGGTTGGATATTTGTATACACCGAGCCCTGTAAATACACCAAACACCAGTGGCTGTGACTTTCTAGAAAAGGGAGCATCATGGGGGATATATTCCAAAGCTACAAGAGTGACAGAGTTTGAATTAGACACAAAGGTGTCAAGATAATAATATCAGTATTTATTTATTATTGTTTAAAATAAATGATTACATGTATTTAAACCACTGTGTATTACACTGTAACACATACAGAATTCTGTGAGAGAGCACACAATCCCAGAATGCAAAGCTAGTTACAATTCGCAAATGCAAATGTGCCTTGTGAATTATTTTGTAATGTACAGATGTAAATAGATGTTTGTTTGTCAGCGCATCTTCTGGCTTACAATTGCTCAATATGGGCGGCCATCTTTAAAGCCTCTTAGGCCATAAGTTTCTTTGATCTAGGACCATGCAAGTAATTGAGAGCTGGTCTGTTGTCATGAATCCTGGAACAATATAAAAAATTGCAAGACAACTGAAAATGTGCCCTGGGATGATTCAAGCTTCTTTGTTTTGTCTGGGTTGCAGTTGTTGCTTCTGAACAAACAGAACTTAAAATGGCCGTGTTATTTTCGGGTGTTTTTTGGTCTTCTTTTTCTTATGCCCACTGTATCTTAATTATTATACTCCCTCCCTTGCCACTTGCCTTTATTTATATGTATTATCTATTTATTTATTTATATTTATTAGTATCTGTGTGCAGACATTTTGTTCTCCTCTGTCATTGATGTCCACTTCTTGCCCCTTCTGTGGAAATGATTTTATTATGGATCGTGGGTTATTTTTTTCCACATGTACTTTTACACCTGCTAGGTATTTATTGATCTGCTTCCTTTTTTTGTGTGCAAATTAATGATTAATATTATGTTGAATAGTTTACCTAGTTGGCCTTCGAGAAATAAATTTTGCTTATTTCATAAAAGCATATTTTCCAATTATGGCCTCTAATATTTTTGAATAAGCCTTACTGATATATATTTTTAGATAAACTTTTAAAATTATATCTTTAAAATATTAAAATATAAAAAAAGATGTAATATATAACAAATATACTAATTTATCAAAATATTAACATATTAAATTATCTTTTAAAATATTAAATAATTTTAAAAGATTATTAACAAATATTAAAACAAAGCCTATATTTCTTCTCATGGTAAACTGAGTGGTTCAGACTTGGACCATCCCATATCTTCAAGTTATCAGTGGACCGCTTATTACATTACCTTCAGCAATAAATTAGAGGCCTCATATTACCCTCACTGAGAGCTTAGAAGACTCATATTATCCTAAATAAGAACTGAGATAACCTGCATCTCAGAAAGTCATTTGTTACAACTATACATTAAAATTTGTCCTCGGATTATAGTTGTTCTCTGATTGTGGTGATAAAAAATCACAACTGCTGGCATGTTATTTATTTTTGAACCACCAAGAATAATCATGTCTAGATTCTAAAAAAAATGAAAGAACATGACATGCACTCTGGCAAAACAGAGGGAATTGCCAAATTAGATTAAAATGTAAAAAATTGGCATGATGACTCGAGACAAGGGATAGGCAATCCCCCATGCCCCAGATGTTGTAGACTATATATCCCATTATGCTCTTACAGTCCAAATGCTAGCAAAGCATCAGGGGAGATGCAGCCCACTAAATCTGGAGTGTTGAAGGTTGCCTACCTCTGCACTAGACTCTATCATGCTTTTCTACTTACCTTTTCTTTGTTTCACTGCATGGGTCCTGCTTTCACTAGACCCTATCACATCAAATACATGTGTTTATTTTTTTATTGTGTCCCCTTAAGCCTTTTAAGTGAGTCCACTGTGGTGCTCTTGCATGCAGAGGACATACGATTCTAGGTTTTTACTATAGCTTTGATCAAAACCATCAAACTATATACATTCTATATATAAATATAGTGTGTTTGTGTGTGTTACAAATAAATATATATATATAACATATATGTTTGCTAATTTCTTTTCAAACTTGCACTTTTTCAAAACTGAAAAACAAAGAGGAGACATTTCAGTAAGCTGATGTACTTTAGGAGTCTGGAGTGTCCCTTTAAGCTTCTAAATTCCATCAAACTCTAAATCCCTCTAAATAAATTAATCCAACTACCATGACCACTTCTGCTTTTTTAAGTGGTCATGGTGGTAAGAGTCTGGATGTGCAGTGTTTCAGCTCAAAACGTCTCGCAGACTGAGACTGAACTCTGTAACGGACTGCCTAATGTCAATAATCTGGTTTTCCTTGTGTCTTCCTTCGCTCCTTGTCTGCAGCTTTCTGCTTCCCTATCCCATTCAGTTTTTCCCCTACACTTCCTCTTCCTCCCTCCGTCCATGTATCAATCCTCTTGCTGGCTCAGAAAGTGCACATGCTCTCTTGTCCAATCAAAGCATTCTTTATTAGAAGCCTTTGATTGGACCTGGCTCAGCTACTGTGAAGTCAGAGGAGGGTGAGGGAGGGACAAATAGAGCCAGGAACTTTGCCCAGGGCGGGGATAAGGTAAAAATATTATTTTCAAATGCTTTTAAGCGTTTATTATGGGTGGCCCTAAAAAATAATACCCAAAAAATGGTGGGAAAAACCATTGAACGCTAATCACAACCTTACTTTAAGCTGCACTTGCAATATCCCAATACATGGGTAACCTAATGAACCCATTGCCATTATAGCAGTGTACCCCAGTCTGCACCTTGGCCATCAGCCAAAGTATGTAAAGAGTCTGTAGGTAATTCTGTATTAATTAGTATAAGTTCCACGTTTTCTCAGTTTAACATACACATATTAATACTGTCAGGGATGTTAATGATTGACTGTGTGTGGAGTTCATTCTGATTGGGGCAAGTGGACTAGGAACTAATCTGCAGCTCACCTATAGAAAGTACATAAAGTACATAAACAAGTCAAACCTAAGAAAGAAAACCATTTTGGGGAAAGAATTATTATTTAGCAACCCAATCATAATGAATAATACAGTTGTGTTGCTTAGTATTATATAGTAAGTGGTGTCAGAACACATAAAGAAATTAGGGAGATGTAATCAAAGACCTATGGCTTTCAAACAACTTTTCCTGATCTCTCTTTTTCTAACAAAATCAGAAGAAAAACACTTAAGAAGATCTCTGTTTTCTGACCCAGCACAATCTGTCTTTGTCAGAAGCATTTTTTGTCAACGCTTTCTTTACGACGGCAATTAGAAGGCAGGGAAAATGTTGCTAAGTGATCTTTCTGCACATTTCTAAAACGTGTACACACCTTTCCAAAACGAGCACCATTGTTAGAAGCTGACTTGATTTGGGAGTGAAGCAGATGAAAGTGACAGTATATCCCTAAGCTCACACAGATTCTCTGGCAAGCCATCAAGAACATGCTCCCAACCTGTCTAGTCTAACTGCACCCCCTAAGAGTTTAATTGCCTTTTGACCAGCTTTGATTTTTTAGTAAGGTTAAGCTGCGCAGAGAGCTGGAATTTGCTGCATAGCAAAACATCTCCTAGCCTGCAGCGACCATGTGCCTAAATTTCTCTGGCATGTAGCCTAGCAACCAAATTCTCTTGTCGATCCCCCGAGAGCTAACAGAATGTGCAGTCAGTGCTGGTAGGCACACCATAGGGATTTTTTAGGGAGCTCTCTCTGTCTGCACACATGAACTGTCTCTGCTCAAACAAGGATACTTCAAACTTTCACGAAGCCACAGCCTTGAAAAAAAGAATCCGAGAGCAGTCATCAGCTAATTACAAAATACAGTCTGTGTGTTATAATAAGCCCTCGATGTTTAGGAAAGAAACATTTGAAATGTACTTCTTGTATGAATTAAGGAGTCTACTAAAATAAGATACTTAATTGTAAAACAAAAAAAAAAAATAGATGTTAAAATGCTAAAATAAATATTTTTTTTAAAATAAAATAAAACATATCTATTGTACGGTTTTTAATACAATGTATTAAAGGGACACTGTAGATACCTAGGGCTTCCTGGATTGAAACAGACCTTTGGTCAAGTATCTGACGCTGGGCGTCCTCACGCCTCAGCATCAGATTTTTTTCCCCATAGGAAAGAATTGATTCAATACTTTACTATGAGGAGGTGTAATGCGCGTGCAGCATTTGCAACACAAATGTGCATTAGCGCCTGCTCATTGCGGAATGTCGGAGCAGGCAGAGCTCCTTTATTTACCGTGGGGGGGTAGATGCAGGGGGAGTGATAGTGCTAGGAATACAACTTTGTATTCCTGGCACTATAGTATCCCTTTAATTATCTATTTAAAATAGATAGAAAGGTGTATCCATCCAATATGGCTCTTTTTATGTGCAATATAAAGCTATAGCTAAATGGTCTATAGATAGATGGAGAGATCTATAAAAGAAATTCATAAAGTCAGTGAGTATGACTAAATAAAGAAATTGTTCTGCTGCACACTATTGGCTGGTATTCTTGCTACCCTGTGCTCTATTAAATAGTGGAAGTGATTAAGAAGTGACCAGGACTGCTGAGACTTCTGCACTTAAAAATCTTAACTTTGAATACTTTTCTAATGATTCTAGGTAAGTACAGTGTGTTCCTTCCCATAGATAAACATTTATTATTTTTGGGAACATTGTACATACTAATTCAGTAAGGTAACATTAAAGTAATAATGCTTTAAATAATCTTTTAGGAGGAAAGGCTAATATATGCCAGATTTCACCTCATTGTGACCAGGTGTGATAGCCTACAATTTGCAAGCTGGTTGTGAAGCTAGAAAGGAAATAGAAAGGACATGGAGTATTTATCTACTGTATTGAGCAATTCAAACATCCCGTACCGTTTTATATTCCAGAGTCGAGTGGTAATTGTAGGATTAAATAATGGTTTGGGTGATGACTTATGATGATGAAATGAGTTGTCTGGGTGTGGATAACCTGTTAGTGAGCCTAGTTAGCAGATGTGATACAAAAACAATTCAGAGGACGGAGGGATTGTATTCACAAATGGAAAAAGACGATATATCATACTTTCCATTACTTTCCATTTTCATCTAAATACAAGTAAATTCATGTTATTCATGGTATAATGGTGCATGCTATTTATGGCACAATGGTACATGTTTTTTATGGTATAATGGTTCATGTTAACCATAGTTTAATGATATCACAATATATGTAATGGTACACAGTGGTATGATAGTATAATAGTATACTTTTACATTATATATACAGTCACATTTATTGCAGAGGGCCATTGTACAGTGGGTTTTTATTTTGCATTGTTTGAGTTAAAGTATGGTTTTATTTAAAATGTAAAAACATTTATCTGATGATGACAAAAAAAACTGAATATTGTCTTTCTGTTTCAATGTTGTTTTTACTCTGTAGGGTAAAATAGCTGGAGGAGTCTGTAATGGCTTTATAGAGACTTGTTCTTGGCTACTGACCAAAGTCTCCAATGATAAGTGTGCTATGATATCATGGTTAACACCACATACAGACACTCACACACATACATTCACATGTACTAGTATTTCATTACATATCATATTTTTCTGATGTTTGCTTCCTCTGGCTACTGTTATTGTGTTTTGCAGAACACTGTCAGGGGTAGAGGTTACATCTAGCAAAGTCTGCTTCATGAAAACATAAACAATGGTGCTTATTGCAGACCAACTCATGTTAGACATAGAAGTGTAAACTAAAGATCCACAGTGAAAGAATTGGTAAAAAAAAAAAATATATATATAAATATATTTTAAATTTATTTTTTATTTTTTACAATTTATTTATTTGTTCATCTGGCCTTTTCATTTAGCACTATATCCGAATTCCCCCAACACACACACACACACACATATACACACACAAATATTTTATAGCAATTTAGGCCATATGGCAGTTTGGCTTCTCCAAATTTCATAAACACAAGAAGATTCAGGATCACAAAAAGAAAAGGTGAACAATTGGTCCAATTTGTGTATTATGATATACAGGTATATACGTAATATAAATATTCTGCATATATTTTTCAGTATATATATTTGTTTTATATATTTTTATTAAAAATGGCATTGGAACATTGACATCTCTCTGAAAACTAGTGAAGAAGGAAATGTGGATTTATCTAGTGGCTTTGTGTATTTTTGACAGTAAAGGTAACTAAATAAGTAACTCGGCTGGAGAATTGAATACATTTTTCTTCTTTTTTGTTTGGATTGTGCTTCTCCATTGAGTATTTGCTAACATTGTCTAAGTCTTCTTCAGTGCCAAAGATGTTCTTGGCAGAGCTTCCAGTGATGTATTATTGAGTGTTTAACACCAACCTTACTTCTACTCTAATAAAAATTCATAGATTTCTGTTCAATGCTGGTGTACATTTATACCTTCTTTTTCTTTGTAAATGTATTTGGAACAAACCAGTATTATTTTACTCCCCTTCCCCCTCACATTTTTGGCACTGCTTCTATTTTCTAATCTGTTAAGTCCCCTTTAATACTCTAGCACAAACTGTCAATAAAATAGTTACCCATAAAATACATAAGGAACTTTTATGTGCAGAAGAAATATACAAAGTAATCGTGAATAATAAAAGGCTTTGATTCTAAAGTTTAACTAGTGCAATATCTGAGACAAAAACCATCAACACATAGATACAACTAAATATGCCCTAAAATCATGGATGTAAAAATGTAAGGAATGATAATAGTCTACTTTAAATAGCATATATTTTTGTGTTTTTTTTGAATAAATTTGTTCATAAAAACTGACAGTGTTATATTTAAAGTGTGAATAGTTGGGGATTCAAAGTGTATATAACATTTTATGCCAAAATAGTTCATCTAGAAACATAACTGTTTTAGAGTTTTTTTTTTTCCCCAATTCATATATATTTGAAATTAACTTTTATTATTATCTTATTATTTATATAGCGTCATCGGATTCCATTGTGCTGTACAATGGGTGGACTAACAGACATGTAATTGTAACCAGACAACTGGATGTACAGGAACAGAGAGGTAGAGGGCCCTGCTCAATGAGCTTACATTTGCAGTAGTCCAGGCGAGAGAGAACAAGAGCATGGACCAGCACCTTAGCCGCATCTGGGGTTAAATAGGGGCGAATGCGCGCTATGTTTTTGAGATGGAAGTGACAGGATTTGACGATTGATTGGACATGAGGGGTGAAGGAGAGGTTGGAGTCAAAAAGAACACCCAGGCAGTGAGCCTGCGAGGTAGAGGTGATGGTGGCGTCGTTGACTTGGAGGGAGACACGGGAGTAGTAACACTTGAGGGAGGAAAGACCAGAATTTCCTTTTTGGACAGGATGAGTTTAAGGAAGTGAGCAGCCATCCATTTGGAAATCAAAGAGAGGCAGTCAGAGACACGAGTCAAGATGAGCAGAGAGAGATCAGGAGAGGTCAGGTAGATTTGTCATCCGCATAGAAATGATAACGGAAGCCAAAGGTGCTGATGAGTTTACCAAGGGAGGCAGTGTAGATAGAGAACAGTAGTGGACTAAGGACAGAACCTTGGGGGACGCCAACAGAAAGTGGTTGAGGGGAAGAGGCAGAGTCAGAGAAAGAAACACTGAAAGAGTGCTGGGAGAGGTAGGAGGAGCACTAGGAGAGAGCAGTATCCCGGAGAATGTGAAGAAGCTGTTGATGATCAACAATGTGAAAGGCAGCAGAAAGATCAAGGAGAATTAGGATAGAGTAATGGCCGCGAGATTTAGCAGCAATTAAATCGTTGGATACTTTGGTCACAGCCGCTTCGACAGAATGACCAGCATGGAATCCAGACTGAAGGGGGTCAAGCAGAGAGTTGGTTTCAAGAAAGTCAGTCAGTTTGGTGAACACAACTCTCTCGAGGATCTTGGAGGCAAATGGTAGTAGTGAGATAGGGCGGTAGTTGGACGGTGAGTTGGGGGTCAAGGCTGGGCTTTTTCAGAATCAGGGTTGCAGTTACATGTTTGAAGGGTGAGGGAAATGTGCCAGAGGAAAGGGAAAGATTGAAAATTTTAGTGAGAGGAAGAGCAAGAGAGGGAGACAAAGTGCGGATGAGAAATGAAGGAATAGGATCGAGAAAACAGATGGTGGGGCGGGAGGACCGGAGCAGAGCAGAAACCTCTTCTGCTGTAGCAGGTGCAAATGAGTGTAAAATGGTGGAGGGAGTAGGGTTGGGGGATGTATTGGTAGGGGAAGGAGAGAAATTAGCAATCTCTTCTCTTGATTGTAGAGATCTTCTCAGTGAAGTGAGATGCAAAGTTTGTGGCCGACAAGGTGGTAAAGGGAAGGAGATTAAAATGGCGAAGAAAAGCATCAAAAGTGTGAAATAGGTTTTTGGGTTGATGGGACAGTGTACTTATGAGGGTGTTAAAGTAATTTACTTTTGCAGCGGAAAGAGCCAGGCTGTAGTAGTGCAGCATAAATTTATAGTGGAGGAAGTCAGATGCAAAGTGAGACTTTCTCCAGCAGTGTTCAGCAGTTCTAGAACTTTGAATGAATAACACTGTTTTCAGCTCATCACAAGTCACTGTTAAATCTATAGGGCACTGGGTGTATATATACACTCTTGGGATTTTACGTTTCCAAATAATAAATCATTTAGTTTTGATAGAATTAAATATATTAGTCACCTGGTGGACTGCACGTATTGGAAGATATATTTGATAACATCTGCAATGTAATGCTATTGCTTGCTTATACCCATACCAATGGGAGAACCTATATTACTACTCTCTGTAGTTTCAAATTTATTAAAGACAAACTTATATAACGGAGAACTAGTTGCTTTCTTATCGGTAACAGAATTTCACACAATGACCTTAGGTCACCAGACAAGCTTCCACTCGCATTCAGACAGGTCTGTAATTAAAGGTGATCTTAATAAAAGCATGCTAGTTCTCAACAATTGTCATGGTATAACAGACACTAGAATATTTCAATTTCTAATACCTCCAGGAGATGAAGGATATATTAATAGATATAACACAAACTGATTCCATTATCATTCGCTCTATATCTCTCTCTCTTGCTCTCTCCCTCTCGCTTATATCTTTTTAAGTTGAATCTGCAATTGAGAGTTAAATAATCAAATTGCCTGGTGCTGAATCTGACAGAAAATACAGGACAAAAATGGATTGCACTCTCAAGTCTTTTTAAATTAAAACTCAACTTTTATTGATGGTCCCTTTTTTAAAAATAAAGTTTTCATGAGAACACCGTTTTATTATGTGCTATACTGTTAAAAAAATTGTCCTGATTAAAGTTTTTTTTTTATGAATTGTTGATCATCAATAAAAGTTACATTTTAATTTAAAGTTATATAAGTGCTAACTTTTATATTGCATTTGAAAAACATAACTAAATATATGTGATTAACAGAATATTATAATTTACTATTTTTCAAGTGACAGCAGCATTCCACAAGCACTAGGAAGCTGCACTCTGGGTAATGTAGGCATGCATTCTGCTCAGATAGCAGAGAGGATGCTTCACTCTGGGTAATGTAGGCTTGCATTCTGCTCAGGTAGCAGAGGGGAAGCTGCACTCAAGGTAACGTAGGCATGCATTCCGCACTGCTAGGACACAGGTAGCTATGCAGGAACCCATCCTGTTCATTTGAGGAGACCATGTTGGAGGAAGAAATCTCAAGGGCATTTATAACTTCTCACTGTTGTTTACATATAATCCTACCTGAAGGTTAAAAGGTTACTCCATTTGAAGAGGTCATAGTGCTTGGAGTTTATATTTTCAGCATTTAGTTACGAATCCTTCTACTGCTGGAAGTGTAACTCCACCTCCAGCAACATCATTGGGGCTTCATAAGCCAGCACGGGAAAAATGTTCAGGGCTGGCTAATGTGAAATCTGAGCATAGGTCACATCTCACATACTGTAATCAGAACCTCCTACATGCTGCCCATGTCCTCCTCTTAGCTCATCAATGTTGAAGGATTGGCTTTAGGGAGAACCTCAGAAAAGGAAGGTGAGCTCTAACTATTTTCTGGTCAAAATGTATATATGTATATTTCTTTATTTTTTTAAGGTGGAGGGCAACAATAGTAGGTGTCTAACTAAAAACAGTATTTTCTAACTTGTCATCCACTCCGTTTGTAGCAGACAGAATTGCAGATGACAAGCAAGCATGTTAGAATTTTTTTGGTGTACACTTTTAACCTTTCTTTGAGAAGGTTCATCTTCCTGTCCGCCCTCACCTCCCACGCCTCACCCTTCTGTCAGTCCCTACATTGGTTTCCTGTAAGATATATGGCTCAATTTAAAATTCTGGTTCTTGCTTTCAAATCTCTACATAATGCTGCTCCCACCTATCTATCCTCCCACCTATCTATCCTCCCTAATAAAATAGTATGTCCCGTCTAGGCCCTTACGCTCTGCTGAAGACTTACGTCTATCTTCTGTCTGTAATCCCACCTCGCCTTCAAGGCTTCTCGAGGGCTGCCTTGTTCCTGTGGAACTCTCTTCCCTCCTCCATTAGATGCTCACCCAGTCTCCACTCCTTCAAAAAATAATTAAAACCCACTGCTTCATAAAAGCGTATCAATTAAACTGTTAATAGCTCCCGACTGATTCCTCTCTTGCAACTGTCATTAGTCTAATACTATCCTTACCTTTTTGTGTCATTTTACCCCACTCCCTCTAGCATGTACGCTCATTGAGCAGGGTCCTCAAACCCTCTGTTCCTGTGTGTCCAACTTGTCTGGTCACAACTACATGTCTGTTCGTCCACCCATTGTAAAGCACTGCGGAATTTGATGGTGCTGTATAAATAATAACATAATAATAATAATAAAAAATAGCCGTTATATATATATATATATATATATATATATATATATATATATATATAATGTGGGAGGGGCTTGCAAATATGTTTTTGGCCTGGAGGCCCTGGTGTTTTTGCAACCTAGCAACACCCCTGGCTCAACTAACTTCTTTGATTCACCAATTTCAAATTTCTCCCAACTTGACCTTCTCCAATCTGGTTTCTGATCTCAACACATATTGTCCAGACCATAAGTAGTTGATTACTTCCCTCAAACCCCTCCAAACCATGGTTGAAAGAAGTAAAAAAAAAAAGTAAAAAGTTCATCCATGGTTCAACTGTTTAGTTAGTAGAAATGAAAGTGCAGCTTGGTTCTATTATTGACAAGATAGAGTTTCATGGATTTTTCCCACGTTTTTGGAGGTGTTATAGCTGCAAACAGAAAAAATGCAATTTCAGAAGCGGTGGCAAGAAAGATATAGGTCTTGCCTTAACATTGTTTGATAAGCTTTCCAAGTGATTTCATATTTTTGGATAAAAATTTTTAAAAGATTTTTTTTCAACATATTAAAATCTGAAAAAAAATATCACATAAAAAAATCAATATATCAAAAATAACAAAATACTACAACAATTTAATAATTTTCATAATATTAAATACAAATATTAAATCATTTATAAAGCTTATCCAACAATATTAAATCAAGGTTATGTACTGGAAGTAACGAGATATGTTTAGAAATCAGTCCACACGCAGTGCCAGTAAACATCAAGGAGATTTTCTTCTGAAATCCAAGCCTGAACCATTTCATGAGATATTGGTTACACGTAAATCAACCAGATAATGTCCACAGGTAATTGCTAATGCACCTTACAGTCCATTTGAGCTTGAATAGAGCAGACTTTCCTGATAACGTTGTGCAATTTTAACAATTGCTTTAGATTATTAGCTCATATAGGCTGTTTTTCAACCAAACTCATTAAATGTACTTACATGTCTCGTTGACCCATTGTGCAGAGCTGTTGAATATGTCATAGCTATAAAAATCATGAATTCTTGCCAGAGATGGAAAATATTAAATTATTTGCGTAAACCTTTGTCAAGTGGTTGTCTTTTTTGTTTTTTTTAGGTGGTGTTTGTTTTTATTTAGCATTTGTGATACACTTTAGTAATTATAGTAATTATGATTCAATCTGTAGCAACATTTTCAAAATGTTTACTGTCAGAAAACTATTATTATTGTGAGTCTACATCCCTTGTATTTGAACATAGAACCCAGTACGGGGTGTGTGAGTACTCACATTTGCTGCCCGCTGCTTTCACCAGCAGCCTGGCTCACATTGCACAGGGTCTCCTGGGAAGCAAATTTAAAACTTTGTATTTTAATGGATTAAGGGTAGCATTGTTTTCTTGTCAAAAGTAATTATTTCACTGCGAGGGGCTTGCAACACATATTTGTAGCAGCACAATGATAGCTGAAATAATTAGGAATCAATCCTTGATTTCTTAGAAGTGTGTTGCAACAAGCACCCCTGACAGAGGAATTTGGAAAAATAAGACTAGCTGTATGTTTATTTTATTTTTTTTTTTTATGAGGAGAGTATTTGCATTCAGGCAGCTTGGTGTAACTTATCATTAACTTCAATGTGTCTGATTCCTCTACAAGAGATGCTTATTTCCTGTGGGGTCCAGCTGTTGCGCATTTATGACTTTCATCACCCTCAGGCAGCCAGGCTGGTTTGAGTTACAGTCCAGCAATTGCTTAAGGCTTACCATTTAGCCATCTGTGCTATCAGGCCGCTGTATATTTCTTAGAGGAGCGGTCAAACACTATTAAACAGGGTTGATTTATTGTAGATTAGGCAGATGAGTGAGCAGAAATTAGATGTGGCTGGTGGTATTTATAAATTAACACCACCAGGGGAAATCACATTGCAGTGGCATAATATTAATTTGCGGGAAATCTTCAATGAGTCTCCCGTTACACACTTAAGTTGATTTTAAACACTATCTTGAACTTTCTATATTACTTTATTAAAGGTAACATTTCTTGCTTGCTAAGTATAATTTCTATGAGGCCCTTCCCCATTCACACATCAATAGTAGGGTGAATAAGTGCTTGTGGCCGAAATGTGTTGAAGTCTGGGCTTCCTTTGGTATTGAGCTCTGATAGTCCTCCTCCATGTGTCTGACCCTGTTTGTGTGCTGCATTTCATGTTTTCATGCCATAAACCAGTGATCACTAGATTATTAAGACATTGTTAAGACCTGCATGCATTTAAAACAAATGAAAATGTTAGACATTTGTTAAGATATTTAGTTAAATGTATATGCCAAACCACTGTTGTGAGAAAGACCAAGGTTAAAATATGTGAAGCCTACTGTCAAAATCAATTAAACTGGTGATGATTCAATGAATTAGGACAATGCAAGCACACACCTTGAAAATTCTGGACCCTCCATTATAGGCATTGATTTAATGTTTTTTGGTAAACTTTTAAAATTAGATAATGTTTTGAAAACATGTTTTAATATTTTGATATTTTTGATAAATTTATATATATATTTTATATGCTTTTTGATATTTTAATATTTTGAAAAAATAATTTTAAATAACAAAAATTTGAAAAGCGTACCCAAAAATATTAAATTGAGGGCACAATACGGTAATATAGTTCTTATTCTGTCTAATCACACTGAGCAGCTGGAAATCTTTGGAAAAAAGAATGTATGGATCACATAGATATTTATTCATAAAATCAGACTTTGGAACTGTTGGCCGAAATAGTTAAATTGGAACAAATTGATTACTTTTCCAGTTAGGCTATTTTGGATTTAAATTCTGCCATCTATTTTCAACAGTATCAAAATTTTAGAAAATCTTCCGCATTGTTAACTAATAATAAATGAGATTCCGTTCAATGAACTCCTGTATGTATGATGTGAGTTGATATTTGACTCATTTGCGTCTGACAATATAGATGTCATATAATAAGTTCCAATTTCATTGAGTGAGTATGATAGCATCCTGCTGAATGTAATGCAAGAAATGTGACATAGACTAGAGCCACTGTCCTAGTTGGCATTATCTATCTGTTTATGGCTTGGAATTTAATACAGAGAACTCACAGGAATAATAAGAAAAATGCTAAGCCTGATTTCAGGCACAGTGAACACTCGCATCAAACAGAGCTATGACTTTTAGATATATGGAATCTGTCATCTATCCTTAAGGCCTTAAAGGGACTAATGAAACTTTCAATAGATTTTGGACTCATTAATATGCTCAAATCTTTATACATTTTTCACAAAAAATATAGTGGTCTGTCCGGTAAAAGTCCAGTCAAAGTTAATATATAATAAGAATGGTTTGCACAACATTGATGTTACCTAGCAGCCAAGGAGAGTAGACTGGAATGCGCATGCGTGAACAATGATCACTTAACTGTACTAGTCAGTGGGGGCAGTAGATGCCGTTGACTGAGCATGTGTACGGTGTGGACACCACTTCCAAAATGACTGAGCGAGTAGAGCAATGAATCAGCATCAAATTTTGTGTGAAGCTTCAACACTCAGATGATTCAGAAGGCTTTCGGGGATGATGCTATGAGTGCAGCGCAAATAAAAGTTTGGCACAAACACTTCAGAGATGGTCGAGAACCTGTTGAAAAGTTTGGCACCCTGCAAAATGTGGCTTTTCCCAAATATATAATCACCTTTGAAAGGGAAGATATTTCAGATCATCAATGAGATTTAGATAAATATGACAAGGCAACTAATGGTGATTCCAACAAAGGATTTTGTAGAGTGTTTTGAATAGTGGAACAGATGCTGGGAGAACTGTGTGAAGTCCAAGGTACCTAATTTAAATGAGACTGAGGGTCATTGTCCTATGTACAATGTTTCTTGTCTCTATATTTCATATCACATGGCTGGATACTTTCCAGATAGACTTCATATTTGTTCCAGAATTCTGCACCATAAGCTGCCTCTTTAGCCACACCATCTCACTCCAGAAAGACTTCATTATCAAAGGTATACACGCAGCCTTACCCCCAACAGCACTGAGTGAGCGACTTTTAATTCACAAAATGGCTGCAGACAGTCAGAAAAACTCAGTTGTGATGTCCTTATATATCTCGCTTGGTGTCCTCTCCTCTAAATGCTGGTTGTTCTTTTGTTCAGATCATTCAGTATTGCTAGTGGACGAGTTGTGTGCTAAGGAAGTCTTTTTATGGAGTGAGGGGGTGTGGGTAAAGAACCAGGGTTACGGTGCAACATTCTAAAAAACATTTTTTTATTTTATGCAAACACTATAAAGATTTGAGCATGAAAAAAATACAGCATAATAATGAGGCCAAAACCCATCAAATGCATTATAGTAGTATTGGTGCCTGGAGTGTCCCTTAAAATTGAATTTCTCTGGAATTTATACCATTGAATAACATATGCAAAATCACTTGTAACTTGTGTTAATGTTTTATTTATGTATTTATTTAAGAAATGACGTTGAGTGAACATGTGTACTGTGTGGAATTCTGGACTACTGTAAAAATAGTTCTATAAGAAGAATATTCCAAAATGGAATGCTCTACACAATTAAAGACAACAAGGGCTGCCAGAGCTATTCCATACTGACATAAGCTCTCTAGAGACCATATTGTGAGACCGCAAAGTGTAGCATTTGGTTTTCAAGAGGTTAACATGGATTATAACAACAGCTTGGAAACAACTGGTCCATGTAGTCTGCATGTTATAAAATAGAAGAGTGATTTTATTAGTTAATCCAGATTGCTTTTACGCACCTCCCAAGCATTCTTGCAATTCTTAGCCTTTACTATGGAAATCACGATTAAGTAACATAGGAACATTGGAAATGAGTCACACTCACTCTTGTTGTGTACATCCTTTTGTTGTGCGCCACACTGTGTTATTAATAATTATTACAATAAACAAACTAAATTCACTATGCTTGCAATTGGACTCTTTTAAAAGCATTGTTTAGTGTACAAGGCCTCCCTTGAAAATTTGTTGACTGTCTAATTATTAGAGCCAAAATAGTGGAAAAAACCCAACGTCCATTATAGAGCCCATCTGCTAACTACAAAATAACTACACAGTTTGGGAAAATACAGTTCTTATAATCTACTTTGGAAACTGTGCATTATATATTTTATTTATTTATTCATGCTGGCAACCATTCCCTACCTGGAGCAATTTGTAGCAGCATTAATAGGCAAGGAGGAGAGGGTCAACGTACAATGTTATCCGCAATAATTTGTTCCCTATTAAAGCCACATTGTAGTGGCAATCCCATGGCCTCTGCCAGTTAGGTTTTCTAGAAAAGGTGCATCGATATAGAACATGAGCTATTAGTGTGGTGATCATCTCCTCTTCCGCCTTGCAAAATGTATATTAGAAAAAAGTCTTGCGTCTATAGGCACCTTAAATATAAATCCTGGGCCGGATATGTATTATTGTCCGGTGCAGGTACTCATGTCATATTCAGAAAATCAATAAATGTGAACAAACTAATGGCAGCTGGCTATCTGCAGTAAAATATAGATTATATTAGTATATAGTTCTTTGATCATCTGATGACTCTAAATTAGTAAATGTCGGACAGACAGATATAAAGAACCCTATAAAAAAAAATTAAAAGCCTATGTTTGTTCAAAGGACGCTAACCCTGAAGAAGCCTCTGAGTGATGTGGATATTTAAGTAACAGATAAATGGGAATTTTCACCACTCAAACTTAAATGAAAGATCACCAACAATTATTACATCAATAATGCATCAGATAAACAAATTATTTGAATGCTACTAAATTCAAAGGTCATCATTGCTCTTCACTAATTCTCAACTTGTATGTTGTACTTCACACTGCAGTATGCTTCACAAATGAAAACCTTGGTCTTATCGTGGTATGGTAAACATTCAGATACATTCAAATAAATATTGTAACAACTGTTGAATATTTGATTTTAAAAAAATGTTATTATAATGTACATAATTTGCTCTATTATGTTGAGTCATATAAATCAGCTTCTTGAAAGACTAGTCTTCACCCACCTGGCCTGCTTCCTCAACTCCAACTCTCTCCTTCACCCTCTTCAGTATGGCTTCCGCCCCCTCCACTCTACTGAGATTGCCCTTATCAAAGTGACTAATGACATCACAGCTAAATCCAAAGGTCACTACTCCATACTAATTCTTCTTGACCTCTCTGCTGCCTTTGACACAGTTGATCATGTTCTCCTTCTCCAGACTCTTCAGTCACTCAATCTCTGTGACTCTGTCCTCTCGTGGTTTTCCTCTTATCTCTCCCAACGCTTATTCAGTGTCTTTTCTAATGATACCTCCACCTCTGTCCTGTCTCGGTTGGAGTCCCCCAAGGCTCTATCCTTGGTCCCCTTCTGTTTTCTCTTTACACTGCATCTCTTGGCAAACTTGTTACCTAATTTGGATTCCAATGCCACCTGTAGGCTGATGACACCCAGATATATCTCTCCTCCCGGGACCTCTCCCCTGATGTCCTGCAACGTGTCACTTCTTGCCTTTCCTCTATCTCTGATTGGATGTCCTCCCGTTTTCTGAAACTGAATCTTTCCAAAACAGAACATCTTGTCTTTCCTCCTCCTAATATTAATCCTCCTCTCTTACTCTCCCTTCAAATTGGTGGTACCAATATCAGCCCACATGTTGTCTTCGTGTTACTTTTGATTCTGGCCTCACCTTTGAGCCTCCCATCTGGTCTGTTGTCAAATCATGCCAATTCCAACTCAAAAACATCACCTGCATCCGCCCCTTTCTTACACAAGATGCTACTAAAGAGCTTGTCCATGCTCTAGTAATCTCTCACATGGACTATTGTAAATCTCTCCTAATTGGTCTTCCCAATAGCCGTATTGCCCCGCTACAGTCACTAATGAATGCTGCCGCCAGACTGATTTTCCTCTCTAGTCAGTCCTCTCACACCTCACCCCTCTGTCAGTCCTTACATTGGCTTCCTGTATACTATAGGAGTCAATTAAATGTGCTAACCCATACCTACAAAGCACTGAATAATGTTAGCCCCTCTTATATCTCCTCACAGATCCACAGGTATGCCCCTTCTCTGTTTCTCCGCTCTGCCAGTGACCTTCTTCTGTCCGCTGCTCGCACCCGTACTGCTCACTCGCGCTTGCAGGACTTCTCGCGGGTGGTTCCCTTCCTATGGAATAGCCTGCCTACCGCCATCAGACTCTCCCCTAGTCTTCAATCATTTAAGAAGTGCCTTAAAACCCAACTCTTTAGGAAAGCTTATGGCTTCCTAGACTAACCTCTATCTCACATACCTGTCCCTTGCTCTCTCCTAAAGGGCAGCACTCTACTCTCTCCTCCAGCTCTGTTTCACTCCCACCTAATTTGACTGTTATTTCCTGTCCTTCTATAGAAGGACAGGAAATAGCAGTCAACCTTCCTACCTTCTATAGACTGTAAACTCATTTGAGCAGGGTCCTCTTCAACCTATTGTTCCTGTAAGTTTTCTTGCAATTGTCCTATTTATAGTTACATCCCCCTTCTCATAATATTGTAAAGCGCTACCGAATCTGTTGGCTCTATATAACTGATAAAAATAATAATAATAATAATAATAATAATAATAATAATAATAATAATAATGTGATGGCTTAAAAATGACAGAATTCTTAGCTTTTTTTAGTCCAATGAAAACCATTTCCCAACAAAGTGATTGAGAACGTGACTGAGAATGATGGGAAGTACAGTATGTGACTCTCTGACATGTGAGTCAGGTACTTCCTAACTCTAACAGGATTTTTCACTTAAGTGAGAATTGTTAGGAATGAAAATTGATTTCAAAGAGAATTTCAAATTAGGCCAAAATAGCTAAACTCAAAAATACTCTAAGTAAGCTATTCTTACTGTTCAGCTAATTTTGCCTTAAAAGGACACTATAGTCACCAAAACAACTTTAGCTTAAGGTAACACCATTTGTGTATAAATCATGCCTCTGAAGTCACAATGCTTAATTCTCTGGCATTTAAAAGTAAAATTACTTTTGTTTCTATTTATGTATCCTGTATGTAAAACAAAATTTCCGTCAGATGTTAACTTACTTTAGAATTGTTATATCCTGCTCTGCGAATTTACTTTAATCACATGCAGGAGGCCCCTGAAAAGTCTAGTAAACTATTGACAGTGCATGAGTGCATATATGCTAAATTAAACAGAATGTGCAATAAAGGAACAAACTTTAAAAATTATACCTCACTTTACAGAATGGATTTAAAAAGGCAGTGCATGTTACTTGCTGGGAGGTATGACTAGGGCTGGATAAACAAAATGATTGAACTCCTAAATGGTAGAGAATTAAGCAGTGAGATTGCAGGGTTATGACCTATACAACAAACCCGCTTCATTAAGCTTAAGTTATTTTGTTGACTATTGTGTCCATTTAAATTTACAATTCACTTTGAATTACCTTTGAATTCCTAACCTTTCTCACTTTAGTCAATAATCATGTTAATTAATCCTAACCCTAAGACCCCATGAACCTAAATCTCTCTTAACCTTCAACTCCCAGCTCAACCTTGCCTCTAATTAAGCTCAACCATGCCTCTAATTAAGCTCAACCATGCCTCTAATTAACCCTAACTCTACCCTAGGTCCCTTTAACCCTAAACATCCCTTAACCCCAACCCCAAGTAAAAGAAAACAAAAACATTAGAAATATTTGCATCCACACACATAATTAAAACCAGTCTGTATGCATTATCTTAACAAGAAATTATTTTCTTTCTATCATTTCCTCTTTACGTACGTCACAGTTATACGGTACAATACAGTGTGAACAGACCACATTGCGTGTACATCAATTACCACTTGAAATTCAGTGAATTATAAGAGCTCCATTATAGATATTAACCTTTGCACCACTGTATCAGCTAATGCACACTACTGTACATGTCTTTTCTATTATTTAATATATTCTATTTTTTAATCCATTTTTTATGTTAAGATTTCCCTATTTTTACACTTGCAATGCTGAGTTTTTAAAGTCCCTATCACATTATAAATAGATATGATTCAGTCTCCATACCTTTTCTTGCTCATTTAATTCCGAATGAATCAGAGATGCGTTCAATAGCTGCCTGCTCGGCAACACTGGCTGAATTAGTTATTTTTCCAGAAGTTTAAAAAAAATATGTGTTAAAAAAGCTCCCCTTTATTTAACAGTCTGGGTGGAGGTTTAACATTTGTCCGTAAAATATGAATACATTTTTCGACCTAAGTTTCCTTTTTCACCCCTGCATTTAGACATTTAGAGTCTATTTTCCCAGTAAGTTTAGTAGAAAACGGGAACAAAATTTCACTGTAGAGATTTAGGTGGGATTCTTGGCTCTTCTGCCACTAATTTTTCTTCTGTGCTCAAAACAAATCCGATAATAAAGCAAGGGAGTTATACATTATTAACACCCTAAAGGACAAGCATAGTCTAAGTCAGGGGCGCCCAAAAGGAAGATCCCCAGAATTTGTAGAACTAAAACTCCCATGATGCTTTGCATGCCTTTAGAATGATAAAGCATCATGGAAGCAGTAATTTTACAACATCTGGGGATCTACCTTTGGAGCTTAACAATCTGTCCTTTAGGCCTGGAATTCCCAAATAAAATGGCTGACTTTTTAAACCGCTCTGAGGCTGTGTAGAGTGATCAGTGATAAGTCTGTCGATTTTCTGTGCTACCAAATTTTTTTTTACAGGGACACGATAGTCATTCAGAGTACTTCATCACAATAAAAAGGCCTGGGTGCAGTGGTCCAATCCATTTAACACTGCGATATAAAATAAGATAAGTCTGCCTCTAGTTGCTGTCATACTCACCATAGAGTAATTGCGCATGCACGTTAGGTCCCCAGTGCTCTTCTCTGAGGAGCAATAGATTGGACCAACACAATGATATTGCAGGAGGCGGAGTGTTGAGAAGTAAAACTTTTATTTTAAATTTTTTATTGGAAATGGGGACAGGTGAAGCACCCTTATAGATCTAGATACATGACAATATATTGCTAGAAATGCAGGTTACATTTAGGGCTGGATTGCAAAGTATATATATATATTCTTATCTTGTTTCTTAAAGAAACTGACCAGTATGCTTCCTTACATTTAAAATTAAATATATATATATATATATATATATATATATATAAATAAAAATAGGATGACACAATGAAACAGTGAGTCCCTATACTTCTCAAAACATTTCTTTTCTGAGTTCACTGACCTTGTTGACTAACATCCTCAGCCTCGAAATACATCAAGATTTTACATGCCTCCCATTCTGTCTAGCATTATTTTGGACCTGTTTATTTAATGTAACATAAATAGTGGGTCAAAGTGAAGTCACAAAAGTGTCACATTTGCTTATTAAAGATACTGGTAATTGATATTTGATGCTATCTATACCTACAGCAGACAGTTGTATTAGTTTACATCATTATTGTAATTACTCTTTTCTTTATAAGCATATCATTTTAAAGCTAGAGTTCAGCAGCTCCCGACGATTGTAATATTGAAAAGCATTAAGTTCTACCAGCACAGTTCTATCAGGTATGATGTTAATGATCGCTACAAAATGGCAAGATTGAAACCATGAGACAAAGAAATAACATGAAAGTGGAAAATAGGTAGAAACAAGTGAGTGCTGCAGATGCCGTGTACAAACTAAACATACACGTGTCTCAGAAGTAGAAGTGACAGCATGGAAAATTGGACATGCTTTAAAAAAATGTCTTTTAAAGATTGCCAATAAACTCAGCAAAATGCACCCACTGCTCAAAATGAGAGGCCAAAACACTTCCAAGCGAATTTTATTTTCCCTTTACCTTCTGTGTGTAATATCATGTTAGTCATAACGGGGTATTGTATTTATTTATTTTAACAGAAGCAAGAAAACAGGGATGATGGATGGATAGATACATAGATAGATAATTGGCAGGTGATAGACAATTGCTAAATATTTGACAGACAGATTGATAGATAAATGACAGATTTATAGATAATTAACAGATAGATAATAGATAATTGATATATAATTCACAGATTGGTTATTGACAGATAGATATATAGATAGACAATTGACAGGTAGATTATTAACAGATAGTTAGATAATTAACCGATAGATGGGTGGATAGATAGATATCTAAATGGAGAGATAGATGGAGAGGTAGATGGAGAGATATATATGTAGATAGATAGATAGAGCGATAGATTGAGAGATAGATAGAGAGAAAGATAGATGGAGAGAAAGATAGATAGATGGATCAAGAGATAGTTAGATGGATAGATAGATAGATGGATGGAGAGATAGATAGATGGAGAGATAGATAGATGGAGAGATAGATAGATGGAGAGAAAGATAGATGGAGAGAAAGATAGATGGAGAGAAAGATAGAGAGACAGATAGATAGATGGATGGATGGATGGAGAGATAGATAGATAGATAGATAGATAGATGGATGAAGAGATATATGGATGGAGATATATATGGATGGATAGATGGAGAGATAGATAGATAGATAGATAGATAGATAGATAGATAGATAGATAGATAGATAGAAGATACATAGATAGATGGGGATTTGGATAGATGGTGAGATATCTATGTAGATTGATAGCTATGTAGATAAATAATCAACAGATAATTAGAGGTTTAACCAATGGATGGGAAGATAGAGATAGAGATAATTAATCAATCGATGGGTGGATAAATAGATATGTAGATCAATAATTAACATATAGTCAGAGATTAACCGGTGGATGTGTGGATGGATAGATAGGTATCTAGATGGAGAGATATATAGATGGAGAGATAGATATATAGATAGATAATAGATAGATAGATAGATAGATAGATGGAGCGATGTATAGATTGAGAGATAGATAAATGGAGAGAAAGATAGATGGATCGAGAGATAGAAAGATGGAGAGAAAGATAGATAGATGGATGGAGAGATGGATAGGTAGATAGATAGCCAATTAACAGATAGATATTAACCGGTGGATTGATATATATAGATAGATAGATAGATAGATAGATAGATAGATGAAGAGATATATGGATGGATAGATGGAGAGATATATATGGATGGATACATGGAGAGATATATATGAATGGATAGATGAAGAGATACATGGATGGATAGATGGAGAGATATATATGGATGGATAGATGGAGAGATATGTATGAATGGATAGATGGAGAGAGATATGGATGGATAGATGGATAGATAGATGGATGAAGATTTAGATAGATGGAGAGATATCTATGTAGATAGATAGCTATGTAGATAAATAATCAGCAGATAATTAGAGATTAAACCAATGGATGGGTAGATAGAGAGATAGATAATTAACAGACAAAGAGATAATTATCGTATGGATGGGTAAATATATAATTAATCAATGGATAGTTGGATAGATAGAGAATTAACTGATGAATGTGTGGATACATAGGGGATTAACAGATGTGTGGATAGATAGATCGACATTGCCCATAATAAATTGCTTACTATAAATTTACCCTGGAAATAGTCTAATTTATTTTGTATGCTTACAGTTGAATAATGGAAACCTACGATTTATGCTTTACACATAATTTGTTTCCTAATGAACAATAAGCACAAAAGGACAATAAGCTATCATCTATAATGTCAGACCTATAACACTATAAACATGTGTTTACATTTTATTTCACTAACATTGATTGACACACAATACAAACAGTGAGTGCATTATCACAGGCATTACATTGGCACTGTTAAACAGTCAACTGTGACTTTCCTGCCGCTCCATTTGTAGTTCCTTTTAAAGTAAAACCTTTATTTCTATAGAGGACATTAGCATACTTCACAAAAATCCCTAATGCTTCTTTCTAATTTCCTTAGAGGAGGAGATTTTATTTCTGTGAGTTGAGGATTTTTTACTTGAACTGGAGAAGCTGACATGCGATAGGAGGCCCAACATGTCACTTTCTGACTATTGATCTTATGACGGTGATATCTGCTCTCCCTTGATATTCCACTAATGTTCCTCCTATTTTCAATAAATTCTTTCTAAAATTCATTTGTGTAAATGGAAAACATCTGCCCAAGTTGCACAATATCCTCTGTCCTGCTGTTATTTGCATTACTGAAGATATTTTTAACTTGTGAGAATGCTTAAGAACTTTTTATGTAAAAAAAAAAGAAACCGAAAATGCATGTAACATAAAAATTCAAACTAGAAAGTTTCATGGAATTAGTAATAAGAAGGCTTTCTTGAGCTCAATAGGAGTCTTCAGTATTAAATAAGTAATTTGCTTAAAGGAACGCCATAGCATCAGGAATATGAGCATATCCTTAACACTCTAGTTTCCTGTTACCTTTCTTGATCCCCCCATTTGTTGGGTCGCAAGATTAAATTTACTCAACTTTCTACCCTCTCCACGCTTGTCTCAATAAAGCCCTCATGCATCCTAGGGAAGCTTTTTTAAAGTTAGGACAGAAGCTAGGCAAAACACTGTGCTCTACAAGCAGCATTTGATCTATAACTAGGTTTGACTTGTATATAGCAGAGGAAGTGCCTCTAATGGCATTAGAGGAATTCTAACTTTGCCATCCCTACAGAACGACGGTATTTTGGATTCCAGGCTTTAAAAGAGCGCAACACTGCATCCATACCAGTTAATTGAGGTGAAGTTTTCTTGGCATCGGTGGCGAAACTTACTTATTCATATGCTATACCCTTTTATTTCGTATATGTTTTATCCCTTTTTCCATTTAGGAGTAATTCATACTAATGGAAGTCTTTAGTTTCCCGAATGAGGAACACCCCTGTACCCCATTAGAACATTAACACCAACCACTTAAGTGCGAAACCACAAGGGAAGTAATTAATGAATTCTTTCCCTGGGTGGCCATCATTTCGTATAACCGAACACGTGGCAGACGATAGAATGGCGGCTATCTTGTCTCCCGAACGTGAGCAGCGGTACTTGTCACTCTAAGTTTTGTCGGGTTGTCGAGTGCTTGGAACTCTTTTCGGCTAGGCACTCGCGCGAACACCGGTAAAACTTAGAACGATGCCCGTTCTATTTCTCGACTAGCCATACAAACAGTGTTCGGGAGATATGAACTACCGAACAGGGGAAGCATTCATATCTTGAAATGAAGGGATTCCATTGCATGGTGTTCGCACAGAAACCCCACGAATGGAGACCCACCAGGGCACCTATTTCCTGGAAATGTTTTGGGCTAGCGTCTTGTGTCTGCCCGCATTCCTGTCCCACCGAACCAATCTAAGTGATCCTTGGATATGTTATACACTCAGATCGGGGCCATCTGGGAATGTACTTTATGTGGGGTTTCTGAGTAAGGTGGAGACACTTTTGGGGTACAGTATATTTTGTTGGATTTTCTGTACCTAAGAGATAATTAAATTAGATGTTTTTTCTCACGCAATTACCTCTCCGGATCTTGGGATTGAAACCCCTGTAGGGGACTGGGCATAAAAGCCATGTGTGGTCTGAATAAAATCAGTTGACTCCCAGGACTAGGTTTCATCTGGTTACTGGGGGAATGGGTATCTGCTTTTGTTTATGGTTCCAGAGTGGCTGAAGGAAGGATTTAGCGATGGTAACCAGTCAGTTTACCCATCGTCCGCTACAGCATCTTTAGGGTCCATTTAATCTTTATTGTCACTGTCACGGCTGCTAGTGTGGTCCAACATGCAGAAACTATGTAAACATATACATAAAAAAAGGAAAGGAAATAAAAGGACAGAGCGTAAACTGGACCTTAGGATGGCCGGACTAATACGCTAGATATAGAGAATGGTCAAAGGGAAAGCCGAGGTCAAGGAAGCCAGAAATACTCAGATACCGTTTAAACAAGCCAAGTCAGGGGAACCAGAATTCAGAATAACCAGGGAAAAGCCAAGATCAGGATACCAGGAAGTAATATTCACAAAGATAAACGCACTCTAGGGAACCAGGAACAGGAAACCACGACAGGGCAAGGAACTGGAGTGAATTAGGGATTTAAATATCCATCTCTGGGCTCTGATTGGTCAGAGGGTGCGCGTGCATTGACGTTGTGACGGCACGCGCACGTCCGTATAAATTTGAGGGGCGGAGCTTGTTGTGTGCATGACCACCTGGTCAGTGCCATCTTTGATTTGGGTGCAACACCCAGAAGACGCGGAGGAGCGGTTCCCGGCAGGTAATCTTGCAACATCGGCGAGGTCGTGCTGGTCGGGCACGGCTGCGCCATGCGGCGGCCCAGGAACCACAACAGCCACTTTACAGTTATGCCATTGTATCATGGCAGGTAATGAATAAGGTTTGTTGATTTTAGCAGAGGAAACTTTGGTATCAGTTAAAACCCCCTCAATTCTTTAGATCTAAACATGTAGCCCTTGTACAAGGCCATTATACAAAGTGTACTTTACAGGATTCCCCTCTCACTAGTGTCAACTCAATACCATAATTTTGAAGACAGACTGAAGCATGTTTTATGAAAGGTTTTAAAGATTTGTTTTACATTGTATATTATGTGCAATAAATTATATTGACCCAACACCAACAGAGATAGATTATTTTATATCTTTTAATGGGCAAACGTGTAAGAGACTTATAGGAATAATGGGATCTATATGCAAGACTTAATTTGTGGCCATGTTTTATACCCAGAAATGAAGAAGTCAATTGGTTTCCATACATTTTTTCCCATAATTATTTCTCCTCTTTTTGAACTCTGTCCATAGTTGTCAATTTTCAGCACTGGTTTTGAACCTCTCACATTAGTTCTATACATCCCTCTTTGGCAGTAGGTTCTAGGCTCTGATCCTTGCTTGGTAGCATTCTATCAAGCTCTGATCATTGCTCAGTGACATTCCATTTAACCAGGAATGATTGAGAATAATCCTGTCCTGGAGATTGCAATGGTAGAGGTGCAGATTTTGGACAGTTGCACCAAAATCTACAGAAAGTGCATTGCAATTCATTTGACTGGCTGGTTGCTATTCATTATCTTCACTGAGAGATGGCATGAGGCAGATGTCAGCAACCAATGGCAAAACTGCCAGACTGGGGAGATTTGAGGATCTCCCCTGGAGCTGCCCTATCCAGGGTCTCATTAAGACTTCTTTAGATATCTGCTAGGGAAAAATGGACTTTGGCACTAGCAGTGCTTGCAGCAGGTGGTGAGGTGCAGACTTCATCACCGCCTCCCACTGGTTATAGAAGAGAAATCCACACTGGAGAAGTGGAGCCCACTGTAGTCCTATCCTTGGCCTATACTGTCCCAACTCTGGACTCCACTGCAACCTAAGAAAGCCACCTGCAAATCCAGACATGCACACACAACTGCAGATGAAGGCTCTCCAAAGGCAAATATTACAATGATGTTACATACCCTGCTAGCGTGTCTCTCTCATTCTCTCTTAAACATCATTCTCTTACCTAGTATTAAACAAGGAAGACAGTGGAGCAGAGGTATGGTTGAAGATGTTTTTATCATTCTTCTGGAAACCATACAATTTGAATCTTGCAAACAACTAGCTAATTTTTTTTGTATGTAACTTCCGAAGATGCTTTTCTATGTATTTTACATCCTTAGCATCCATGTATTCATCTATTGAATAATTGAATTGTAATTAGTAAATTCAGTAGATTAACACTATACGCCTATAGTATGTTTGTGTAGGATGTTTCGTTTTTTGTTGTATTTTTCTTTTTGTTTGCACTGTTAATATAAATTAGCGATTTCTTTGGATATATAGTATTAAATAATTTTAGAAAGAAGGTTTTACAAAGCCATTTTTATTTAGTGCAAAGGTGTTCTATTAATTGAGTGGGATTCATAGTGCTGACACTTGTAGGAAAAGCAATATACAGAATAAGTAAAATGATTTCTAACAGAAGACGCCAGGCAGTCATTTTGAATGCTTGTGATGAAAGGCCACCAAATAAATGTATTGTTTGAGTCAAGATTAATGTTTATAGATTCTTTCCTTTTTTTAACAGAACATGATAGGACATAAAATGGCACTTCATGTTTTTCATGTTATGAAATACTCTTCTGTTAGCTTCGATGGTAAGCTGAAAATACTTTTCATACCTCCTTATGAAATTTTTCAGCATCACAAACAGAGGATAAAACCATTTTAGTGTCAGGCATTCATTTCCTGTGTGTGCCGTGTCAATTTCACTTTCATCTTGTTCGGAAGATATTTGGGGCCTCAAATTGTTGGGTCTTGGCTGTCAAGTGCCATTTTCTTTTGAAGAAGAAAATAAAGAAATCTTTCATTAGGATTTAAAGGTTTTAACCGTATCAGTTCTTTCAAGCCCCTTATGTTATTTTGAAGCAAAATCGCTTATTCTGAAAAGGGAATTTTTCAAATATACCTCCTAATCATGTTTATCCAGCAGTGATCCCATGCCATGTTACAATAAGTAACTGAAAAGATGTAAGGCATGTATTATGACCACTTAGTTTTTTTGAAAAATTATGTTTTATATGTAGTTTATTTAAATATTATAATTCAAATTTTTAACTAAATATATGCTGCATTTTAAAAACGTACTACAATGTTTTATTTTATTTTTTAACTTTTTTTCTCTATATAGTGAGATAAAGGGGGGTCATTTTCATCTCAACTATTTTACACAACATTTTACAAGTCAGTCATGATCTTAACAAGACTGACTATTTTGTGAATATGTATTTAACATTTGTAAAAAATGCCAAGAGTATAGAAAATAAGGGAGATTTTTTTTAAGCCTGAAATGTTGAAATTAACTCTACATTTAAGTATAAAAGTAATACAAGGAGGAGAATCCCTAGTGAATGAGAATCCCTAGTGATTCAGTAGTGGGTGGATGCTGCCAAAGTGGGTGTAGGTTGCCCTGGTCCAGCTTTCTTCAGGGTCATCCAAGTGCAAATGTATAAAGTACCTTGAATGGACAGACAATGGTCCAAACAGCTTATCTAAACTTTATGATTTTTTTTTTTTGTTTGGTGTCATGCTTTTCTTGTGACTCTCATATTGAATCTTGGATAGTTGGCATGTATGAAAACACCATGCACATTACTTATAAAAGCAAAAGAAATAAACAAGAACAAACTTTACTAGCTAGCAAAATCTGAAATATATATACTGCAACAAATGCATTGTCAGATAAAAAATCGTCACCATCATTGCTGAGTTCAAGTAAAAATAATAATTGAAAATAAGAAGTTACAGGGATCATGTTCTTTACTTAGCTCAATCATGGCTTCTAGGCCTAAATATTGCTTCTTTCCTTAAAAAAACTATTAAAAAATTGCTTATTGAACATTTGATGTTATGCTATTGCTCACGTATAAAGGTAATAAGTCCCACCAGAGTTTCGATGTGTAATTTGGCGGTAGTGATGTCAGATCTGCCATATTTTTCTTGACACTTATTTTTTTATTTTTGCTGATGAGCAGCACATGAAGAGTGCTGGCTTCTAATATATAGATTTAAATGCTGAAAAAGGGATATTCATTAATTAATCAAGGCTGTTCCTATGGGATTCTTCCCTGATTGAATAATTGATTTCCTCTTTCAGCATATAAATCGCACGTGCTACAATACAACATTCTTTTGGATGTAGAATTGGATCTCTTTGGTTCTCCTCATGAAACTCTCAACAGGGAGGGTAACCTTTATATTCTCAAATCAGAATATTTGAATTTAAAGGATGCTATAGTCACCAGAACAACTTCAGCTTATTGTATTTGTTCTGGTGAGTATGATCATTCCCTTCAGACTTTTTGCAGTAAACACGGTGTATTCAGAGAAAATGCAGTGTTTACATTACAGACTATGCATGCCTCCACTGGCCACTCCTCAAATGGCTACTAGAGGGGCTTCTTGGGGCAGTGCTGCACAGTGTGACTGACATTCATTGTCTCCACTCTCTGCATGGAGATACTGAACTTTCCTCATAGAGATGCATTGATTCAGTGCATCTATATGAGGAGATGCTGATTGGCCAGGGTTGTGTTTGGCTTGTGCTGGCTCTGTCCCTGATCTGCCTCCTTGACATTCACAGCCAATCCAATGCTTTTCTATGGGAAAGCATTGTGATTGGCTCAGAACATCGCTTCTAATAATGTCAGCCAAGCAGGCAAATTAGGGTCAGAGCCAGCAGCAGCAGACTGGAATAAAAGTTAAATTTTACTATATATAAGGGGGAAAGAGGGGACGAGATGGGGGTTTTAACACTATAGGGTTAGGAATATATGTTTCAGCTACACTAGATAGCTACTTGTGGCAGGATATTAGTGAATTTTAATGTTTACAGTGGGCATATGCTAGGCTAGGCCCCCCTGATAGAAAAAGCAAAGTTGCAATTTTTTAAACTTTACTGATAAGAAGGACCCTATCCCATCTGCTCTACAAGTTATGAAGTGAACACAACATAAGACAAGAAGACATTTCAATTGCTAACAGAAAGATAAGGGAAAACAATATATATTTTTTGGGTAGCATAGGGGAAAGCTGTTTGATTGACTTCTATGAAGGTGTGCTAGTCAGTAGAAATAAAGTAATTTAACTCCTTAACAGGAGCAAACTGAGCAGTGTGAGTGCAGTGCATGATCTCTGCCACAAGATGGCACATTCAGCACTCCAGATTGTCACAAATGCACTCTATTCCAAGAGTGTGCGTGACTTAGTTGTGGTGGTGAAAGGGTTAAAGTTCACTATTTGTCTGCACTAAACCAGAAAAAAAAATGTTAAAATCCCACTTAACACCAACCACACTTAAACATCATATTGTAAATATTAAAATTTTAACGCTGCCATCATTAAGACAATTTATAAATGGGGTGCCTTGGTCCCCCAGGTAATTTAATAATAAAAACCCACCAGATACAACTTAGCACAATATCTAAGCAATTGCAAAACGCTAATTGATTGGTCTCTTCAGGTAACGTGATTCTTTACCAGACAAAGAAGAATTTAAAAAAAAAGAATATTTATTATGAGCAAAAAATAGTCACAGTGCATACAAAAATATAGATGACAATCAAATTAGTTACACCAACAACAGATATAAACAAAAGGGATAGAATAACAGAAGGCCTAATCACTTACTCCTTAGGTTTTCAAAGTGAAACTTCTGCCCAGGGGGTCTCTGGCAAGGAAGATGGTGACTCACTCAAAATTAGATTTTGGCCCCAAGCAAATACAATACACATTCAATACCATTGGATATGTACCCTGTGGAACCCCCTTTGTTTTCCAGAACAAAATAAATCCAAAAGGAAACGTTTGTTTCTATCTCCTCTTATGTACTTGCCACAGAAATAATAATTGCATCTATAAATTTGTTACCATTTTTTCATTCCATAAATATATCACACTTCTTACTTGTGACCCAATATAGCAGATATCACAATCCCTTCCCATATGGTTAAGTTACACAAATCATGCTTAGGCTAGATTAGAAGATTGTGCTTTTCCCATTCTAAATATAATAAAAATGAGGCTTAATTATTAATCTGTGGGTAAGTATTGATGTTTCTTTTGGATATGATACTGGAACACAAGGGTTTTTCTTGCAAGCTAATTACCATTCATATCAAAGGACTCCTTATCTAAGAGGGAATAAAGACATATGCAAATGAGATAGTTGATACTAAAACAAGACTTCCAGGCCACTTTTGTGTGTCTTCTCACACCTTACATAGTAGTTCTGTTGGGGTCTCAGCTTCAAACAGGAATTGGTTTGTAAACCTTCTGACCTCCATACTATCAAATTGACTTATTTTGAATTTGGCAATACCACCTCTACTAGGCAGCCAATTAATCTATGCACTACATAAATTGCATTGAATGTCAATATTCTATAGTGCAACAATGAATTATGTACCCTTGCTGTGACACAGCTGTTGTGGACTACATCTCCCATAATGCCCTTACAGCCATAACATTGGCAAAGCATCAGGAGAGATGTAGTCCATAACATTGGGAGTGCCAAAGTTTGCCTAACCCTGATCTATGCCTCAAAACCACTTTGGTAACCTGAAGAGATTTTGGTGCTTGGACTGAATATATACAAAACATAATATTCATTGATATCATTTTTAATTAGTGGGATAATAACTTCTTGATCCAGGGATCAATCTGGCTCTCATTCTGAAGTCAAGAAGGATTTGTTTTTCTTAGCTGGGGAATGATCAGTAAAATGAGATGAGTGAATGCTGGTGAACATGATATCTCTTCAGCACAAGGAAGATGTGGAACTGAAAATATATTTTAAAAATTAATAAAAAATAAAAAAAAACAATGTTGTGCTTTTTGCACTGCACCTACCAGCCACAGCAGCATATCATTTTACCTACACATATCATGATAATCATCTTTCCAGCAATTTATAAAAACATAGTCAGATCACTTGGATATAAGGTTGTAATTTTTCTTAATGTATCATACAGCTTTTTTTCCCCAAAGTCCATTTATCTCAATACAGCACAAAGATGAATGACTTTACAAATAAATTACAATCTCCAGTAATCTGAGTAATTGGGGATGGTACACAGAATTGTATCTGTAAGAAGATAACAATGAAAAATGCAATCACAATTACTATTGGAAAAGAGCCATAAACCGATGTATTCAATGAGATGGACATTGTTATCTAAAACAGACTCTCCAGACTCTCTTAGATGACAGCAGTGATTCGTTTTAGTCAAATTGAGGGTTATAGGAATTGTAGTTAAACAAATGAATGAAGGTGGTAGAGTGTCTTGTGTCTGATTAAAGGAGCATATGAATCGTTTTCATACCATGTCTAATGCTGTCATGCATTCAGGAGAAGCTGTTTTTGGTTGCTTGTATGTTTCCATTTATTTTATAAGGTTTTCCCTTTTCTTGCAACCCATTCACTCATGGACTGACATCAAGCTGTACCTGAGCCAAAATGTTCAACTCCAGATAACTCCGGACAATCTAATGCATAGCTCACGTCCAATTTTGCAACAAACTAGGAAAAAATTCCTTCTTGACCCCTGAATGGAAGTTAGCTTTATCCTTGGATCAAGAAGCTATTACCCAACAATTTAAAAATTATATCCTTCAATATTATATTTTTTGCAAGTATGCATCTAGTTGCTGGTAAAACATCTGTACAAACTCTGATAAACCACTTCTTCATGCAGAGAATTCCACATCCTTATTATGACTTTAAAACAAAAAAAAAACCTTTACTTTGCCTTAGACTACATCTCCTTTCTTCCAGTCTAAATGCATGACCTATGTATAGTCCTGTTTATGAATAGATTTCCAGACAATGGTTTGTATTGGCCCTGAATATATTTGTATATTGTTATCATATACCCTCTAAGGCACCTTTTTTTGCTAAACTAAAGAGTTTTAAATGCATAGGCATTTTCTCTATCTCAGTGAAGTCTTTGGAAAAATCATTCCTTTTCAGACCACTAAAATACCCATGATGCCAGGTCTGACAATATACACCCAATGTTCTTTACATGTTATGCATACTGTCCCTGTATCATTTAGTGAGAAGATTTTTCAATTCATTTTATCTAATGTATGATTCACTGTCTGCTAATTTGTTTGTAATTTTATAGCAGATTATGTTGCAGACTATGATGGATTCATATAAATCAGACTGGTTGTCACTATAAAAATCCCAGTTCACATCACAGTTTATATGTTTATTTGGTGTAACAAATTACAAGGTTGTGAGTAATTGACTTGATGACAGCTATCATGAAAGATTGTTTATTTTTTAATGAACATGTATGGTTTGTGGGGTAGTCAAAATAACAACAATTATTTTCTCTTTCAGACTGGAAGAAGAGAAAAGGGTGACCCGCTGAACATCGCCATTGACAAAATGACAAAGAAAACAAGAGATTTGCGGAGACAGGTAGGCATAATATAAATAATATACCTATATTTACACTTAATGTTTATATATAACTTTGGGTTGACTTGCATCTCACTATCAATAATAAAATTCAAGTTTAATTTAAATTATAACAGTCACTATTCATAATACAATACAATCAAAAGTAAGGCGATTTGCCTAAAAATTCAGCAAATGGACCTTTTAGCAAGTTGACGCTTCTGTTTGAAAAACACAGTACGTAGAGTGAGAACGTAAATACAGTAGTCATACATACACTATAAAGGATTAAGACTGCATCGAGTGAGGTATGTGTTTACTGAAACACTGGTCCGTCTGCAAAATATTTAGTTGACCTGTGTGCATGATTTAGTAGAGTGTGTGCACAAGTTATTTATATTATTCACTTTTTTATAGTGCCAACTTATTGTCACTGCAGCTCTTTACAATTATAGAAAGGGAAAGAGGTGAATAAGGACCTACTCAAATAAGCCTACAATCTTACAATAATTAACTACATTTAATTATTTTGTTTGCACAAAATAGTTAAACACTTTAAGCACCAAACTACTTTATGAAGCAGTTGTATTATAAAGATCATGCCCCTGTGGTCTCTGCCATTTAGTAGTAAAATTACTGTTCTTTCTATTTATGCAGCCCTAGCCACCCCTTCCCAGCCTGCATGAAAAAAAGTTGATTCATGTTTAATCAGATCTTACAGCACAGTGTATTACTTTAGATGTTCTTAAGTCCTGCTCTATTAATTGAACTTTAATCACCCAAAAGAACGTTCTTGTAGGTTCGAGTACTCTAGGAAGAGAAACTATAAACCAAACACATTGTGCAATAAAGAAGTGTAAACATTAGATACAGAGTTTTCAGGAAGTGTTTAGGGAAGCTGTGCAGGTCACAGCCAAGGAGGTGTGGTTAAGGTTGCATAAACAAAGTGATTGAGCTGAAAATTGAGCTGTCACATTGGAGGGACATCATCTATACACCAAAACCACTTAAGTAAGTTAAAGTTATTTTGGTCCTTACTGTGTCCATTTAGAGCATGCACAAGATATAAAATCTCATGCACATGAGAATGCAGCATGTGTATGCTGTAAAAAAATAATAGGTGGCAACTTTGGTGCTCCATTTATATATGTATACATATACATATGTAGTGTGGGACTCTGTAACATACAGATTCAAGCACACTCACTCAATCACTTTTTTCAAACACTTAATTTAGGCAATAATAACAGTGATTTATTTCCAGTACCCCATCTTAGGCAGGTTGTTTTCTAACAATACCTTAAAGCTCTCGGGGGCTCCTTATATAAATATATATAACTCAGAGAGTTTGCTATCTGAAAAGCAAATAGCACAGATAAATATATGCAGACTATGGTGATGTGTTGTAGCTTTTAAAAACTCATATAGAATTTATCCTGATAATAATACTGATAAATAAAATCCCTGTTAGATGAATGTAGAAATATTTACAATGTTTACATTAGGGCAATAAAACCCGATAGAATCTGCAAAGATCTCATTAATTTACACTAAAACTAAAAGTCGGATTAACTAAAGTTGGAAGCATTCCCCTGCTTGATAAATTGTATTTTTATGGCAAGCTAGAATCTGGCTTTAAGGCTCCCTTTTTCTTCTATTTTGGAATATCTTCTTTTTTTTTTTGTTTTCTCTTACGAAATGTATTTCTGCTAAATGTTTATCACAATGACATTGGATTTTTATGGTACACTTAAGTGCTTCAGAGGAAATGGAGAGTGGTTTAATACAGCTGATTTACTCTTTCAGGCCTGCAATAATTTCCTTACTGCCTAATTATCAGCCTCAGTTTAATTTACTCTACACATAATGTTTGCTGAGGCACATATGGCCTCATATTTTGGAAACGAAGAGGCATAGCAGGTAGTTTATGCAAGACAAGTAAGAAAGCAAACTGCTGTTGTCCAACATGATTTTTTCGCATTTAACTCTTTGCGTGTATTATGCATGCGCATTTATTACTGTGCGTTGCACAATATGCATTGTATGTAGGTTGGGACTCTAAAATGCATTAAGCAATAATTATGTTTGTGTGAAATGTGCTATATTATGCTACAGGCATTGCCATATTAACAGTTGAAGAATACCTCTTTTAAAGAATTGGAAACGCAGATTTGCCCCTGAGGTTCTCGGATTGACAGGTCCATGTGTTTTCTCAATTTATGTTAAAAGACTCAACAGAAATAAGTTAAGTTAAGAAAGTTGGTGATAAACAGGGTGAATAAAATAATGATGTCACAGTCATTGTAAAACGGAGACAAAATTAGAACACGCTCAAGGGCAGGCTGGGCCGGGGGGCAATTGCCCCCCAGGCTTCCCTAAATAATTTTAAAACTGGCCGCAGCGGGCCGGTCCTAATACTGCAGCCGTCTAAGCGCTCTGTTAAGAGCCTCAGGCGGCTGCAGCACAGCTTCTCCCCTCCCCTTCCCTCCCCTTCTCTGTAGCATGGCCGAGCTCCTCTCCGGTCCGCAGTGCCCGGCCGGAGTGATAGGAAGGTGCACACTCAGTACACACTTCCTGTCAGTCCAGCCAGTTACAGGAAACAGAAACTCAGCGCGGAACAGGAGTTTCTGTTTCCTGCAACCGGCTGGACTGACAGGAAGTGCACACTGAGTGTGCACCTTCCTATCACTCCGGCCGGGAGCCGTGGACAAGAGAGGAGCTCGGCCACGCTACAGGGAAGGGGAGGGAAGGAGAGGGGAGGGGGAGTAAATAGAAGGGGAGGAGTAAGAAGAAGAGGGGGTAAGAAGAAGAGGGGGTAAGAAGAAGGGGTGGGGTAAGATGAAGGGGTGTGGTAAGAAGAATGGGTGGGGTAAGAAGAAGGGGTGTGGTAAGAAGAATGGGTGGGGTAAGAAGAAGTGGGGTAAGAAGAAGGTGGGTAAGAAGAAGGGTAAAGAAGAAGGCAAGAAGAAGAAGGATAAGAGAAGAGGAGGGTAAGAAGAGGAGGCAAGAAAGAACAAGGAGGGAAGAAAACAAGGAGGGGTAAGAAGAACAGGTGGGGGGTAAGAAGAAGGGTGGGGTAAGAAGAAGAGGGGAAGAAGAACAAGGAGGGGTAAGAAGAACAAGAGGGGGGGAGTAAGAAGAAGAAGGGGGGGTAAGAAGAAGAGGGGGTAAGAAGAAGAAGAAGGGGAAACAAAGAAGGGGAAGTAAGAAGAAGGGGGAAGAAGGGGAGTAAGAAGAAGGGGGTAAGAAGAACAAGGGGGGAGTAAGAAGAACAAGGGGGTAAGAAGAACGGGGTAAGAAGAACAAGGGGGGTAAGAAGAACAAGGGGGAAGTAAGAAGAACACAGGGAGGGGGGAGAGTAAGGGTGAGGAAAAGAGGAGATGAGGAGAACGGAGGGGGACGGAGAAGGACACAGGAAGGGTGGGTAGTGAGGAGAATGGTGGGGACTGAGAAGAACATAGGGAGGGTGGGTGGGGAGGAGAACACAAGGAGGAGAAGGGGTAAGAAGAACATGGGGGGGTGAGGAGAAGGGTTGATGAGAACACAGGGAGGGGGGAGGTAAGAAGAACACAGGTAGGGGAGGTGAGAAGAACATAGGTAGGGGAGGTGAGAAGAACACGGGGGGCTGACTGAGAAGAACACATAGAGGGGGGGAGTGAGAAGAACACAGGGAGGGTGGAGGGGGGGACGAGAAGAGCACAGGGAGGGTGGGTGAGTGTGAGAAGAGACCGCTAGTGGAGGGTGGGGGAGAGCTCTAAGGGACAGAACGGACAGCTCTATAGGATAGGGGGCAAGACAGGGTGCTCTTTCACACTACGCGCACACGCACACACAATGCATCCCTATACATACACAGAAACACACAATGCATCCCTACACACACAGAAACACAACATGCTTCCCTTACACACAGAGAAACGGACAATGCATCCATTAGAAACACACAATGGAAACCCTTACACACACATGCAAACACACACACTGCTTTTCTTACATACACACAGAAATGCAATGCATCTCTTACACACACTCAATGCACACACATAGAGACACACACCTTGCATCCCTTATGCATACAAACACAGATTCACACAATGCATCCCTTACACACAACCAGAAACACACAATACATCCTTTATACACAAATGCACACTGTTTCCACTACACACAAACACACTGCATCAACTACACAAACTGGTATCCCTATACACTACATACCATAAGCACACATATTATATCCTCTACAATAACACATAACACATCCCCTACACACTCCACTCCCTGTGAGCGAACTCATGGGTTGGTGGAACATATAAGTGGACTTATGAGTGGGCCTTATGGGCATACTCACAGTCAGGCCCTGGGGCTCAGACCTTGAGCTGTGTAAGGGGCCCCAAAAAATGGAGCTGCTTCCAATTCACCCAGAACATTGAATTTTGTGACCACAATTGCAAACAGCCTCCAGAGATTCTGTTCTACACCAGACCAGTGGAGCCAAACTGCAGTCCATCATCATCCTCATCTGGTTGTAAGTAGGCAATCGAGTATGATATTAGTGACACTAATCTATAATTTACCTCACATTAAAGGGACACTATAGTCCCCAGAACCACTTCAGCTTAATAAAGTGGTTCTGGTGTCTATAGCCGGTCCCTGCAGGCTTTTTAATGTAAACACACACTGTGTGCAGCACTGGTGTTAGTTCATATGGCAGATCATATGGGTGGGGCATTGTGATGTCACATGGGGGGGGGCGGCAATTTTTTCTTTTGCCTAGGGCGGCAAAAATCCTTGCAACGGCTCTGATCCTGGGCAGGTGCACCAGTCTACTGTTGACCCACAGGAGGGGAGTGCACTGATTGCACTGCACTCTCCTCCTGCCCAGACCCATCTTTACCACAGTGCAAGTGCCCTCTGCCCCTAATTTACAGTGGCTCACACTCACAGCAAGCAGTGCCTGGAGCCCTTTGCAGAGACGAGAACAAAGAGGTTCTGCGGCAGCTGGCCGTCCTGCAAGCATTACATTAACCAGCTGTTCCCCATGCAGCCACAGGTGGCGCTGTGCTGGGAGAATGTGATTACTCTTCACTTCCTCCCAGCCTACAGAGCAGCGCATGGGGGAGAGAGAGGAGGAGGCATGATTTAATCTTACAACAAATCCACTAATCAAATCTTTATAAATTTGGGGGGATAAGCTCTGTTTCCACAGTTTATTGGTGTTTACTCTGATGTCTGTATTAACATTGAGGGATGTCTAAGTAGTAACATCAGTGTGTGTCAGCAGTGCCAGCCGTTGGGGTGTGCAAGCTGTGCGGTCACGCAGGGTGCCATGACAACAGAGGCACCCGGCGGCCAACACAGCTCACAAGTTGGGGACACCAGCCTATGCAATATAAACGATTTGCTGGTGGTCCACTGGTGCGCTCCAGCAGTAGGTGCAGTCAGATTATATCCTCTCCATCATGGTTCTGGCGCTCAGTTAGTGAGTCAGAGCACAGGCTCAGAGATTCTCAGCCTGCGCTCTGACAACATTGAAAGTCAGAGCCGTGAAGAAGCGGGTATGGCAAAGAACTACTGATTAGCATAACATCAATATCCGTTATAAAACCATGAAAAGGTGGGCATGGATGGTGAACTGATTTGGTGGTGCAATGGGCCACTTGACAGGTTAGGGGTAGAGGTACCTGCCTTCAAGATATCTTATCATTTTTAACCAGGCTTTGTTTGTAGTGACATTATTGCATCAACTATATACTGGTGACATTTAAAATTCATATTTGCAAAGGCAACATTTGAAATGTATACATTTTTCCTTCAGGGTAGTATAATAAAGGACACATCAGTGTGGATTTTACCAACTTGTTCTAATGCATTAAATATACATTCATTATTATCATTACTATAATTAAAAGACTTACAAGTTGTCTTTTCTACTGAGCTGAAAATCTCCCTGGGAGCTATTTCTTTTTCAGTGGAGCAGCTAAAATAATCAAAATAGTCCCCGGCCTCATATGTATTCATATTAATAAAACACTACACATAATAAAACCTGCATCATTAATTAACCATCATCTTCAAAGGGTATACCTAAAGTTTTGCCCCCGCCAGCACTACCTGTCTGTCTTATGGTGTACAGGGAGTTCTAGTCCTTCAATCATTTTCTAGTTTGTAGTAGGATACCTGTAGTTTCTTGCGGCTACTATGTGATGAATAGCGGATCATCATCTAATTGCTCTGCTATCACTGTCTAATGGATGTGATGCCATAGCTGTTTGAAGTCCAAGAGCCCTGGACCAAAGTGATGGGAGCTAGCTCACCAGTAAATGTGCATCCATCCTAACAAATGTAGGGATCATTACATCAGTTGAGCAAAACGCAATAGACAGGCAATTGCCTAGAGCACCTGCCTTGCAATGACTTCTCATTGAGCTGTATTGTGAAGTTTGTGATTGGGTAGTCTCAGTATAAGAGAGCTTTAAAAGGCTTCAAACAAGAGATCTGCAGTAATTGCAAGCTATTTTTCTTTATACAGCTAATACAAAATACCCACTTAAAAGCATGCACGTTTTTATTGTGGGCATATCTTCTAAGCCGTGTTGTTGTTTTTTTCTTTGATTATTTCGGCTGTGGAGGGTCCCTTTAATAATACATTTTCAAATGCATTTCTTTTTTTCAACTGTTTCACTAACGTGCGAAGCAGCCAAGATGAAACAGGAACAAATTGTACAAGTGACTTAATTATATGTATAAAGCATGACCTAGCTAAGATAGATATTGATGTAAGTAACACAATGATTATTATATAAGTATTGATCAAGTGCAAATAGGCACAAATGCATTAAGTATAATATGGTAACAGAGTGTTCAGGAGATATGGGTCACAGCATTAGAAAGAATTGCCATTAATTTATTTCTTGTATCCTGCAATGCAAATGCTTTGTGAGTGAATATAATCGGGGCTCACTGTGTATTTGGTTGACAAGAAAAGTTGAAAAAAAAATGTCAGATGCTCCAGATTTCTTCCTGAGAAATTATAGTGCTCCTCATCAAATAAAATGCTGCAGTATAAACTTTAGCCAGTTTGTCTGAAGCCTTGCAGTATCTCAAAATCCTTCTGTAATGCATTTGCACCGTGACCAATGAAATGTTCCACACAGCATGATATTAATTTGTCTGTGACTTCAGAGACTATAGAAAATATTCTAGGAGTTGTCACATTTGAACTATCCAATCTCTTTGCTACTGTGTGAAAAATAAATACAAACACAGAAAATGGTTAAAGTAAATCAAATGGTTCAACCTTATTTTACAGGTTTTTTTTTTTTTTTTAAGTTTTCATTAACAATATCATTTGAAAGACATTTAACCACTTAAGGACGGTGTGCGTGCTATGCCATCCTCAGGGACCTGGCTCTAAACGCTGGGGGGCGGCATAACACGTCCTTGCCATCCTATGTACTTACATGGTCCC